>CM024634.1:3150716-3750716 GCA_014182715.1 Eucalyptus cloeziana | reverse complement strand
ATGTTTTGAACTAAATTGACATTCGAACAATAAGTTTTAGACTTTTTTTGGTAATGATCCCTATTCAAATTGCTGGTAGAATGTTATGTGCATTGCATGTATAAAGACCACGCAATCTCTTTAAAATGTATAGACACCAAACTTCCCATTGTAAAATTAATGAGGAAACTAATAAGATTTTGCAATTTAAATCAAGGTGAAATTACCAAAGAAATAAACGAGAAAAATAAAAGACATGAATGAATTACATGATTCGGTTCGAGTATCAGTACTTTCTTCACAAGGAGAACCAGCAGTAAATAATTCATTATAATCGGATAATCGAAGTTACAATCATGAACACACTCCAATATTTCCCACACCTAAATTATTAGTAAGTGCGACAACTCAACTTGGATATAAATTCACACAACAAAATTCTTTTGTATCCGAGCCCTCGTGAAAGCCAAAAAAAAAAAACTATATTTTACTTTGTTTTCTTTACTCTGACAAAGACCTTTTCACCCTCTCCATTTCATTAATGGCTTTCTCTCTTGTGTTGCTACGTAAAGGAGTCAAACAACCAGACATCTCCTTTGACCAAACCGAAAAAGCCAAACAAACCAGTCCAGAAAACTACATGGTCTGATGGATCCTGATCCCAATAAGAAAATGGATTTCTTAATATTTCTTTCTCCACTCAAACTCAAGATACAATTTAATATTTTCTTACGCATAATTTGAATATTTTTGTTTGACTCTTAATGGTATTAACAACTAAATATATTTGTTTAATTTTAAATAAAGAACTATATGAGAAGGACTGAAATTGATATTTTTCTCCTAACAATCAAACATAAATAAGAAACACTCATTAGAAAAAATTATATAATAATAACAAATATAATATAAAGATAAACACAGAGAAAAAACACAAATATAAATAATATGATTAAATTATTGATATAGACGAATGTGCACTTACTGTAACATTTGGAGTTCAACAAAACAGCAAACAATGGTCGCTCGTTGGGGCGACCCCTAGCCAGCAGCGGCCCTTGGCCTATTTGAGCGGGAGCCGCCTACCCTTGTTGGATTTGGGGGAGGGTTGCGACCCTCGCCCCAGATCCATCGGTCAGCCTAGGGTTATCATGCCTCGAACCCCGAGCGCATGTCCATCCCTCTCTGGTCGATAAAATTTTGCGATTTCTCAGGACAAGTCACCGACCATTTCTGTTTTATTGCACATACGGAAATGAATAAATATCCCCTGACAGTAATCATCTCGGGATAGAAAAGCAAGGCATCAATTCACAAAAGCACACTTTTATAAACAACAAGATTCAGGTACAAAACAAGTTTAGTCAAAAGCCTACAAAAATGTCGACTCTCGAAAGAGGCTATCCTACAACATACTAATAGGACACATCCGTCGATTGTGACAGCCCAAATTTTCAGATTTCATTTTCGATTAAATAAATCGGGCATTTCATCGACGCGCCAGTAGTGCTATTCTCTGAATTGATCACTCACGAGATAACTAGACTATCTAGGGAAGCAATTAAGGAATCTAAATGCAATGGACTTGAGAATTCGACTATGAATCGACTGCTCGACCGTATCGATCTGCAAGGGTCATTACGGCACCGTAAAAAATCAATCAGAGACCGGAGATAGCTCGATTCGATTGAGATATGTGATTAGTGTATGGGTGATTCCGCCTAATTGCAAAATTCTCGTTGAACGACACTAGATCGATTTTTCTATCGTTTCTGTACCCGGTGTCCGTATTTGAAACCTTGAAATTTTCATAATAATCGAGAGTTG
This sequence comes from Eucalyptus cloeziana, assembly GCA_014182715.1. Classification (NCBI taxonomy): domain Eukaryota; kingdom Viridiplantae; phylum Streptophyta; class Magnoliopsida; order Myrtales; family Myrtaceae; genus Eucalyptus; species Eucalyptus cloeziana. The sequence continues at coordinate 3,748,910 of CM024634.1, read as the reverse complement.
TCAATGTGTTGAAGATGGACTATGTAACTCGAGATAAATCGATCACGGGTCAATTGCACCAAAAATTCTTACTACCAAGTAGAGTAGGTCACGCTTAAATCGCGCCAGATTGAAATTTACTGTGAATTTGAACCCAATTTTAGAAATTGAAAGTTCTATGGTGTCATGAGCAATTTTTGGAATGTTGACTCATCCTCCAAATTGTTTTTCGGAGATTCTGAGATTTTTACGGAAAATCATTTCGGACGTCAAGGAAAATGAACGAAAATTTGGATGGGCTAAGTCGAAGGAAATTATGACTTCTAGACCGAGCAACTTGATGACGGGAACATGTGGAAATTTTTGTAGGCTTTTTCTTCAGTAAAATTGGACCTCAATTTGGGAAATTGAGTGAAGAAATTGATTCTAAAGTTGTGAAATTCGGACCTAGGCTTGAGGCTGAAAATGTTGGCATCATTTTGGATGATTTTGTGGATTTATTTGGTTAGAAAGTATTAAGAGGGGACAAGCAATTAATTGAAAGGATAAAATTGTTGACTCACCCCCTTTTTCCTAACTTATCGAGCACGTCCGGCTGGCATCCATCTTCTTTGCGTGAGAAGTTGCTTCACCGAAGTTCTCCACCTCCAGCTGGTTTTGCTTTGCTTTTGTCCTCATTCTATCCGAAACTCCATCTCTTCTTCTCTCTCTCTCTCTCGTGATTTCTGCTTTCCTTCATTTTTTTCGTTTCTTTCTTCTACTCGAGCAGCCCACATCCTCCACTAAACCTCATCTTCATCCAGTCAACTAACAAGGCTCGGTTGACCCCTAAAACTCCATTGAATTGACTCCACCGAAGCCACCGATTCCCCAGCTCATCCGCACGCCAACAACGAAGACAGCAGCTCCTTCCGTTTGTGCTCGATCATCTCGTGGACTCAGCCCACGTGATTCACCGAAGCCAGCTGCCCTCTCCAAAGCCCACCGAAGCCTCACGCCTACATCGCCAGTCCACGTCCCCACCTGGTCAGCATCTCCACCAAAGTTGACCTTCAGCTGCGATGTACTCCAGCAACTCTTGCGCGTGTCTTCGGCCAGTTGAAGTCCTCGAGTCAACAAACAAGCCACACGCCCGATGTTGGAAATATTATTTGATTTGATTCTAATTATCTAAATATGGATTGATTGATTCTATGAATCCGTGAGATTGGATATTAGGACAGTAGTATAGGAAACAACATATTTTGTATATCCTTTCCTATCATACTCATTTCTTGTATTATTAATAGGCGTGTAATACACGTACGAATAGTGGATTCACAATACAAAAATATTCCTCCAATTCTTCTTCATTTTCTATCATGGTATCAGAGTTTTTTTCCTTCCTGACCTAGCTTCCACAAAAGAATTTCTAGGATTGCCTTCATCTTTAGTTTTTGATTCGTTGCTGCAGCCGTTTATCTGCAGAACATACTCAGCACTTTGATAGGAATCCACACCTCACGATATCATGCAAGAAAATAAAAAACAACAGACAAGTTCTGGAGAAAACTCACCATAAGATAAGATCTCTTAACAGATTGATCCTAACACAGAAGAATTGTCCATTACTCAGCATCCGGTCTCCTCGGTCCCTGCTGCTGTTTAGTACTCTGGGCCGATTTAGTGGCCACAGGCCCACTGGTTTCCTTTTTCGAGTCAATCTTGGGCTCAATATGGTCCAGTTGGAGGCGGACAGACTCCAGACCTCGGAGGTGGACCCAATGGAGGTGGGCCGACTCCATTTGCTCCAAGTGGAGCGGGCTGGACATTTTCGGGTCAGAGATCGGATCCGAATTCGCAGGGTCTAGGAACAGATCCCTACCCGGGATTCCAACCTGGTTTTGTGCCCTATCCACTTCTCGTCGGAGGTGGCCGCCTGGAGCTTGGCGATCAGTTGTACACATCGCCAGCCGACGACCCTGAACTGAAAATCATCAAGCTGGAACTCACTGGACTAGACAACTACACAACGTGGGCTCAAGATTTCCAGCGAGCTTGGGTGACTAAGGAGAAGGACGGATTCCTCAACGGAACCGTTGCCTTTCCGACCGACGAACGTCTCCAGCGACACTGGTGCCGATGCAACCAGCTTGTGCGCACATGGATCGGCAATTGTCTGAGTGTCGAGATTGCTACCGATCTTCCACCAACTGATGACTCAAAGGTTATGTGGAATAACATCCGAGAGATGTACGGCAAACTCGACCGCGCCAAGCTCTTCACATTGACTCAAGCTTTGTCGGAATTCAAGAAAGGGAACCTTTCGGTTACCGCTTGCTTTAATCGACTCTCGGCCTTGTGGAACGAGCTTGAGGGGGCCGAGGAACAACTCGAAGGGCCTGAATCCACACTCAAACAGTATCGGGAGATGAAAGAGAGAGAGAAAGTCACTCGATTTTTGTTGATTTTGAACGAGAGTTACTCACCTTTTAGATCGCAGATCCTCACCATGGAGCCGGTGCCGCCTCTCGGTCAAATATACCAGTTGGCCGTCCAAGAAGAAAGCCAGCGCTTAGCCATGGCGGAGTCTATTTGGGTGGGTGATGGCATTGCGCTTGCCATTCCCGTGAGACAAGGCGAGACCCTCGGATTGTTCAGTAGCTTGGCGAGATAGCAGCTCCTTGGTGCTTCGACGAGACAAACCCAGCAGCAGTTCCTTGTTGCTTCCGTGGGACAAATCTCTTAGGCTGCATCACTCACTCGAGCAAATGATGAGGGAAACCCTAAAGGGCTTCAAATCAACGGCCCAGATCAAGTGGAGGGATCTAACGGCCAGCATTGGTTATCCCAACTAACCGGATCAAGTGGCTCACATCAAGCCACATCAGCCCTTTTTATAAAGCATCGAATGGTTCACGTGGTGCCACATCATCAAAAAGGAGTGGACAAAATTCCAAAAGGGGTAAATTTTGTGAATATTGTAAACGTCCACACCATATTGTTGAAACATGCTGGAAATTGCACGGGAAACCAAATGATAAAGAAAAAATGGGCAAAGAATATTCTGCTTATCAGGTTTCAACATTGAAGGAAAGGGGAGCATCTCAGACAATTATGCAAGATTAATATCAACACATTATGAGAGCTTTGGGTCAATTGGGAACCATTGATAAAATTGCAAGTTTTTTAGGTACTTCTTTTCGCAAGACAAATTCAATTTTAGTTGATGCGTGGATTATTGACTCGGGTGCTAGTGACCACATAATATGCCATGATCAATATTTGTCCGATACTCAGAAACCCCAATCTTCCGTGTCAGTGCGTCTTCCAAATGGGAATATTATATATGTCACCAAAATTGGTACTGTATATCTTAGTCCACATATTGTCCTTAAAAATGTCCTTTACATTCTTGGTTTTGAATTCAACCTTATATCTATTTCCAAGATATGTGAGGACAATTCTTGTCGTGCCATATTCAACTCCCAAAATTGCTTCTTTCAGGACCATTCGACTGGCAAAACGATGGGCTTGGGTAGTGTGGCACAAGGACTATATTTTTGCATTAATATTCCTGATGATTTTGAATTATTATCTTTGAATAATAGCATTTTTTGTAATGCTACCAATAGTAATAAAACTATCATTTCCCATCAACGTTTGGGTCATAGTGCTCGCTTTCCTCATCCCAATTGTTTTATTTGTCCATTAGCAAAACAGTCACGAGCTTCTTTCCCAATTAGTGCATCTCGAGCTACTAGTGCTTTTTCCTTATTACATATGGATATTTGGGGTCCATACCATACCCCTCATCATGATGGGTCACGTTTCTTTCTAACTGTGGTAGATGATTATACTCGTGCCACATGGATTTTTCTTATGCAGTCGAAAGGTCAAACCTTTTCCTGTCTGTCAAAATTCTTCTCATTGATTAAAAATCAATTCAATCAATCTGTTCAGAACATTCGTACAGATAATGGGTGTGAATTTTTCACCCATGAGTGCATTTCTTTTCTATCCTCTCATGGGATTCTCCATAAAAGTTCTTGCACCTACACTCCCCAGCAAAATGGGATTGTAGAGCGCAAGCATCGACACCTCTTAGAAGTAGCTCGAGCACTTAAATACCAAGCATCAATTCCTAAAGAATTCTAGGGTGATTGTGTGGTCACAGCAGCCTATCTAATCAATCGCATGCCAACTCGAGTTCTTGAAGGATGGACTCCATTTGAGATGCTTTTCGGAAAGAAGCCAGAGATCACAAATTTAAGAGTTTTTGGTTGCTTATGCTATGCCATGAACATGGGCTTTCGAAATAAGATGGATCCTCGTGCAATTCGATGTGTCTTTATGGGGTATCCCACCTTGCAAAAGGGCTACAGAGTTATGGACATATCTACAGGGCATTTCTTTATCAGTCGAGATGTAATTTTTCATGAAGATATATTTCCATTTCAGGAAATACATTCGTCTCAATCATCTATATCAACATCAAATAACCGCCCTTTTTTATCTGAGGAAGTTTTATTTGCAAGTTCTCAATATACTTTCGTTGCAGCTGAACCTATATCATCTATGCCAGCTAATTTCAATTATTCGAATCACGAAGATGAATCCTCAGAAACATTTGCATCATCGTCTAACAAGGCTGATCCACCTGCTTCTTCAGAGACATCTACATCTTTAATGGAAGTCCCACACCTATGTCTTAATGATTCTTGCTCACTAGTTCCTGTTCAATGAGATATTGAGCAACCTCGACGTTCTGGACGTCATGTTCGTCCTCCCGCATGGACCAAAGATTATATATGTCCCATAGTGGATCCTCTAGGTACACGTTATCTATTTCCTCCTATGTTTCATTTAGTCGATTGTCACCAGAACACATGTGTTGTATTAGTCGCATATCAGAGGAATATGAACCATCATCTTATCATGAAGCAGCACGTAATCCACGATTGCAATAGGCCATGGACGTTGAATTACATGCTCTCGCTAAGAATCATATTTGGGATATTGTAGATCTGCCCTTGGATCGGAAACCAATCGGTTGCAAATGGGTATATAAAATCAAGTACAAGGCAGATGGTTCGGTTGAACGATACAAGGCTCGCTTGGTTGCAAAGGGCTTTACTCAAAGGGAAGGTTTTGATTATCACGAGACCTTTTCTCCAGTCGCCAAAGAGGTTACTGTTCGTTTGTTCTTTTCTATTGCTGCACTCCGTGATTGGCGACTTCACCAAATGGATGTTAATAATGCTTTCCTCCATGGAGATCTCGATGAAGAGATATATATGGAAGTTCCACCAGGATTACGGAGACAGGGGGAGTCTCGAGTATGTCATCTCCGTAAATCTTTATATGGGCTGAAGCAAGCATTTCGACAATGGTATGCAAAATTTACTGTTGCACTTACAAATGCGGGTTTCCATCATTCCAAACATGACTATGCCCTATTTACTTGGACTAAAGGTACTTCATCGATTTATCTACTAATATATGTTGATGACATTCTTATTATGGGAAATGATGAAGTTGCTATTGGGAAATTCAAGAAATATCTAGGCTTTGCTTTCCATATTAAAGATTTGCGATCTCCCAAATATTTTCTTGGAATTGAGATAGCATAGTCTGAGAGAGGGATTTGCCTTAGTTAGCGAAAATTTGTTCTTGAAATTGTTTAAGAGACATGGCTATCTGGATGCAAGCCAGCTGCCATACCAATTGAGCAGAATGCTAAATTAATGACACATGAATATGATGTGGGCTTATCTTCGTTCATTAAGGATCCACTGCTTAAGGATCCATCTGGATATCAATGACTCGTCGGGAAATTGATCTACCTTACTATGACTAGACCTGACATATCTTATGATGTTCAGATACTCAGTCAGTTTATGCATAGTCCCAAAGAGTCGCATATGAACACAGCATTAAAAGTCGTGAAGTATTTGAAAGGATGCCCGGGACTTGGAATACTTTTATCTCGTGATTGCAATTTGAAGATGACAGCTTACTGTGATACAGATTATGCCTCTTGTCTAATGACCCGAAGATCCATTACTGGTTTTTGCATAAAATTGGGAAGGTCCTTGATCTCATGGAAATCAAAGAAACAAGCGACTGTCTCATTATCCTTGGCTGAATCAAAATATCGAGCGATGACAAAAACTATCTGCGAAATAGTGTGGATACGAGGACTGCTTTCTGATCTTGGGGTACAGGTAGAAGGACCAAGCGAATTATTTTGTGACAATGATGCTGCACTCAAATTAGCAGCAAATCCAGTATTTCACGAAAGAACGAAGCATATAGAGGTTGATTGTCACTTCACTTGAGACAAGATTCAAGAAGGCCTTGTTGTAATAAGGGGAATTGGAACCATGGAATAGCTTGCAGACATTTTCACCAAATCACTGTGTCAGAGACAACACTCATATCTACTAAGCAAGCTAGGCGCTTTCGACATATATAAATCGCCAGCTTGAGGGGGAGTGTTGGAAATATTATTTGATTTGATTCTAATTATCTAAATATGGATTGATTGATTCTATGAATCCGTGAGATTGGATATTAGGACAGTAGTATAGGAAACAACATATTTTGTATATCATTTCCTATCATACTCATTTCTTGTATTATTAATAGGCGTGTAATACACGTACGAACAGTGGATTCACAATACAAAAATATTCCTCCAATTCTTCTTCATTTTCTGTCACCCGAAGATCTCTCTCTCCCTTCGTCCGCGTTGTCTCTCTCTTCAGCTCGCGTCTTCAATTTCTGCCGCAGCCCATCCACGAAGAAGCCCACACCATTGAAGCCCACTGGAAGCCTGTAGCAACTTCAGCCCATTGGATTTCAAGCCCAATGAAATTTGTTAATCCAGCAGTTTCTTGAAGCCCAGCAGTTGGGCTATTTGAAGTCCGTTTAGTTTAGCCCAAGCCCACGAAGCCAAGCCCAATCCAACGCAAAAACAAATCTTAGATTTGGGCTGAGATTTGTTGGGCCCGTTTTAGGCCCGGCTCGAGAGCTCGTCGACGCCGCCGAAAATTAAGATTTCGGCCGCTGTCACGTCGTCGTCGTGGTGAACCGGTTTTCGCGATACACCGGTGAGTTTATTTACTAAACTCTTCTTAGTAGGCTAATGACGTCTAAGGGGTATTTAGATTTATTTAAGTGTAATTAGTTTAATTATTAGTTAGTTAGTTAAATTAGGTTAGTTAGATTATTTAATTAGGCGGTTAGAGACTTTAGTAAATTAGGTTAGTATGTTGTGATTTAGTTAGAATGGTTAGAATAATTTATTTAGCTCAATAGGTAGTTATATTATAATTATTTAACTTAAGTTAGCATTTTTAGTATTTAATGTATTTATTTAATTAATTTCAGTAATTATTTAATTATTAATTATTTTTCCGAAAATTAGGCCAAAATAGTTGGTAACTAGAATTTCGTGTTGATTGCAATGGTGTGGTTAATTTCTGCGATTGAGTGTTAAATTATGCAAATTGAGTGCTGGTAGGATATTTGGACATTTATTCCAAAAATTTATAAAATTCAATATTTATTTAGAAAATCCCTGGGTGTCGAGTTTTAACACCGAAAATGGTTATATGTACTATATAAACCAGTGGAATTTTAAAAGAAGGTCATGAATTTTTCAGGTCCAATCTAATTGTGTACTCACGCACGACTAATTTCACTGGATTTTTTAATTCGAAGAAAATAGGCCAGGATCACTATTTTAATTGAGACATTTGAATGCAATACACAGTGTCCTGGGTTGAGGTTGATTGGTCGTGTGATGGTTAAGAGAACCCGTCCCTGAACTGTGTCGGGGGGACGTTATCCATTTATTGGGATTCGGGTCGCAGTAGATTCTAGACCTATACTCCTTCGGGAATGCTATCTTTGAGAGATGTAGCCGTGCTCAATGGGATGAGACGATGCCTGGCTACACTAGTAAACCGCTGAACTTTGAGTAGGCTGTACCCTAGAGTGGGTGAAATTATTAATTGGAACGCATATTGAGTGGAATAGATGTGTCGAATTATGGGACAAAATTGTGTGACATGGTATGGGACGTGCCATAACAATTTGGCCTTATAATCTAGATTCCTCTGATTTATTGAGTTGAGTAATGTGTTTCAATTGTTGGGTGCATCGATTTCATGCATGAGATATATAAACTGTGCTGACCTGCAGGGTGGAACTAAGGCGAGGTAAGTCATCTATGCTAAATGTGTGGCTGTGTGGTTAGGATGCTTCTTAGCGTATTTCCTCCTAATCGGGGTTTAGTGGGTGAATTTGCTGAGACATTGTCTCACCGGTTATTAAATAACCATTTTAGGGTCATTGAGTGGAGGACCTAAACCAAAGAGGAGGTGATCGGAAGTGTGGGTCTACTAGGACCGCTTCTTTTTGTAAGGCTAGACTTTTGTAGTCTTTTGGCCATAGACTTGTACATGACTCTATGTGAATATAAGAGCATGTTTGTTTTGAATCTGTTGTCCTACTTTTCTATCCGGAGATAATTAATGTTAGGGGATTATATTCTGCTTCCGCATGTGCAATAAAAAAAAGGGTCGGTGACTCGTCCTAGGAAGTTGCAAGATATTATCGACTAGAGAGGGATGGGCACGTGCTCGGGGTTCGGGGCATGACACCGATCCTCCATACTCCACCTCCTTAGACTTTAGGGCCTTGGTCCTCCACGACCACCTTCTAAGGACTTGAAAATGGTTATTCAATAACCAGTGAGACAATGTCTCAGTAAGTCCATACTCTAAACCCCGATTAGGAGGGAAATATGCCCAGGGGCACCCTAACCACACAATCACGCATTTAGCATAGATGACTTACCTCGCCTCAATTCCACCTTGTAGGTCAGTACAATCAAATACTCGACCAAACAATTCAATTCAATCCCATTCAATTCAACCATCAATTAGTCGACTCATTCAACTCCATGTCATCGATACCATCCATAAACTTTATCGATTCGAACATTGCTCACCTAAGCTGAAATAAATATATTCATATATCATTGCTCCCCAAAGTTGATGTCTAAACTTTGCTCACCGAAGTTGTTATATCAATTATTGCTCACCGAAGCTGCTAGATAACATTTGCTCACCAAAGCTGCTAAATCAACTATTGCTCAGCTGAAGCGGATATCTAAAGCGCTCACCGAAGTTGTTAGAGTATTCTTGCTCACCGAAGCTGCTATAGACCTGTATTGGTGTTAATGCTCCCCGAAGTTGTTATGGATCTATATTGCTCACCTAAGCTGATTTGGTACTTAAAGACCACTTTTGGTGTCAACACTCGACACCCGGTATTTCTAATTAAAATACCTATATATCACAATCATCATTCAATTCAACAATATAGCTTTCAATTATAGAAACTAAACACATCATTGCGATCAACTCGAAATTCTATCGAGCGGCTCTTCCGGTATAATTTCAGGAAAATATTTAATAATTAAATAATTACCAAAATTAATTAAATAAATCAATTTAAATACTAAAAATACCATCCTAGGCCAAAATTACTAAATTAAATACCGACACAGGCTCGAAAAATTTCCGAACCCTTCTAGATAAATAACACAATTTATCTAGGCCTCACTTAATCTAATCTAAACCTAACACGCATAATTGCATAATTAAATCACTAAATTAGTCTAACTAAACACCTAATTCCTAATTAAATAAATCTAAACACCCCTTAGACGTCATTAGCCTACTAAGAAGAGTTTAGTGCATAAACTCACCGGTTTATTGTGGAAACCAGTCCACCGCGACGGCGGCCGAAATCCAAATTTTTGGCAACGTTGACGGAGACTCAGGCCGAGACCAAAAGCTTTGCAAGCCCACAAGCAAATTGCAGGCTTGGTCTGGGCTTGGGCTGAACTTGGGCCTGAGCTTGGACTGACTTGCTTTGCGGGCTTGGGCTCGGAACAAAAGCTGAAATTATGAACTAGGCTTGCGACACTTGCGGGGCTTGACTGAAGATGGGCTGCTGCGCGGGCTCAAAGGAGCTGTTGGGCCGGAATTGTTGTAGTGAAGATGGACTTCAAATTGCTGGGTCGAGAAGCCTAGCCTGTTCACGGCCACAGCTGGGCTGAGCTAGGGCCAAAGACGCTGAATGGAGGCCTGCTGGACTGCTGGCTCGGTGGAATGTTTCGGTGCTGCTGGATGAAGGAGTTTGCTGTTTTGTTGGCTTCGGTGGGACGGTAGACTCGGCGAAGACAATTCTCGATGGAGAAGCAGAACCAAGATGGAGAAGATGGCAGCTTCGGTCAACAAACCGATTGAGGGGATGGCGTGGTTGACTGGAACAAGCTGCTTCGCTGGAATAGAAATCGTGGGCCGGCCGAATGAAATGAAGACTCGGCAGCTTGCAGGCGGGAAGGCCGAAGGGGATGGCAGCTCGGTGGGATCTGAGGCTTCTTCAGTCAACAAAATGAAATGAAGAGGGAGGGTTTGACTCGTGGGGGACAAAACTCAGTGGAGATGGGCGTATGTGTGAGTCCAAGAAGAAAGAGAGGAGAGATTACTTGGAATGATGGTGCTGCCAAGATCGGTGGAATAAGGATTGTTCGGTGGAATGAATTGAAAAGAGAAGCTGCAGATTCCAAAGCAGAAAGCGAAAACAAGAGCAAAAGACCAAGATGCGAAGGAAGAGAGAGAGGTCCAAAGGAGGTGGGCTGAATCGTAGGGGAGAAGCCAGCTAAGAGGGAGAAATAGTCAACAATCTTAGCCAATATCTTGAATGCTTGGTCCTCTTAAAGCCCTCAAACATATCCTAATGTCTCATAATACTTTCTAGCTTGTAATATCCACCAAATTATCCAAATTGAAACCAAATAATGCTGCCCTCCCTTGGTTCCGAATTTAGCTCAAATTGAACTTCAACTTCTTAAATCGACGTCCAAATTTTCCAAAGAAAAGGCCCATAAAATTTCTACAAATCCCCAACACCCAAAGGCTCGACTTGGAAGTCCAAATTTTTTTTAATTTGGCCCATCCGAATTTCCGCTAATTTTTCCGCGACGTCCGAACGATTTTCTATAAAAATCTCAGAATCTCCAAAAATTCTTACGAGGATGAGTTGACGTTCCTAAAATAGATCGTGACACCACAAAACTTATTGGGTTCAAATTCATGGTTAATTTCATTCCGACACACTTTTAGCGTGACCTAGTCTACTAGGTAACTTTTAGGAATTTTTGGTGCAATTGACCCATGATCGATTCATCTCGAGTCACAAAGTACATCTTCGACATATTGGCAATTCTCGGTTGTTGTGAAAATCTCAAGATTTCAAATACGGGCACCAAGTACCAAAACGATAGAAAAATCGGTCTAGTGCTGATCGACAAGTATTTTGTAATCAGGTGGAATCACCCACACTCTGATCACATATCTTAGTCAAATCGACCTATCTCCGGTCTCTGTTCGATTTTTGACAATGCCGTAATGACCCTTGCAGACCAACACGGTCGAGCAGTCGATTCTTGATTGAATTCTCAAGTCCATTGCATTTAGATTTCTTAATTGCTTCTCCAGATAGTTCAGTTATTTCGTGAGTGATCAATTCAGAGAATAGCACTATAGGCACAATTATTTAATTGAAAACGAAATCTAAAAATTTAGGCGGTCACAAGGGTTGCCGAGCCTTGACCAACCCTCCCCCACCTTCGCCGACCCTTCCGGTGGATCGCGGGAGGCAATGGCGGTGAGGGCTTAGCCCTCAGCCACCTTCTTCCTCCCGTTCCCTTTTAAAAAAAAAAAAAAAATTGTTTATTTATTTGTTTATTTATTTTTAATTAATTTTTATAAATTAATTAAATTGATTTTTATATTAAAATTCAAATCCACGTTAGAACGACGTCATTTTTTGCGTTTCTTTGCTGAGTCAACTCTCCGACGAGCCACGTAGGCGAGAAAAATAATAATAAATTATCACGTAAGATTTTTGGCGAGATTCACTAAAGATGACACTTAAGTGTCAATTTCCTAACTTTTGGCACTTAATTGTCCATTTGTGCCAAGTTTTGACACCTGGATATACTTCTTCCAAAGAAAAAAGTGTTAAGGTAGGTTTTAAGGGCAGGTGAAAGGTGGAGTAATTTATACATGCTTAGGCATTATGTGACATGCCACTTCATCAAATATGAAGCATAAAGTGCTATAAAAAGTTCTTTGAAAGAGCAAATAAGTTAATAGTATAAGTAAAGGGAACAAGATAAATGGTTCATCTTGTTTCTTTGGGAAATTTGGAATGAAATCTCAGTTATCGGGATTTCCTTTAATCCTTCAAAGTAAAAATTTCTTAAATTTGAGTATAATAAAAATAAAATAACATAAATGATAAACTTGAAGAAAACCCACAAAACATCAATAATAATACAAAAACTATGATTTGTAACCATTTACGACCACCGATTGAGCCACCATGACCATGAGCTTATCTCGAGAAGCCATGATCTCAAGCTTCACAATTCGAAACTCTAGGAGTTGTGGCTGCCGTGACCATGGTTGCTTCAAGCTTAGAGCTTGAGCTCCTGGCTATGACAATGATCCTCCATCTCTTTCTCTCTCTCAATTTTGGTTTCTTTTTTTTTTTTTTAAATTTTTTTATGTGGTGCCTTTTTGACTTATAATAATTTTCAAAAAATCATGACATAACATATGTATTTCAACGTGATATATATATATATATATATATATTCACCAGTTATATGATTAATTTTGTAATCCATGTCAACAAAAATCGATCAGTAAGGGAAAAATTATAACGGAAGGACCATACGATCAACATTTTCTTAAAAGTTGAGGGACAATTTAAAAAAAAATAAATTAAAGAAAGAAGAATGATTTTGATTTTGATTTTCGGACAAAAATAAAGGAACGATGGTTATATTATTCCTTAAATAAAATAAGAAAACAAAACCTTCATTTCATCGTATGTGTTTTTTTTTTTTTTTTTTATCTAGTTTCCTTGTTGAATTAATGAAGATTGGCAAATATAATAATATATTGTTTAGATTTCAACCGGTTGCCCATTTCTTTGAATGGAAATGCGGCCCACGATCCACCGTCATCATCTTGGATGACGATGGCCGTTAGACAAGCATCTCCCAATTGGAATACTATTCCACGGATGACACAACGGCACACGTAAGACATGCCGATGACACACGGGCACACGTCACCGGCGACTGCATATTTCATCACCCATCTTTCCTATAAAGTATACGTGCAATATTTGGCCATGTGTCTCACCAGTCAAATCCAGAGCGAGAGAGAGAGAATGGAGAAGGAGAACAGCAACGCTTCAGTGGAAGTTATGAGCAACAAACAGGTGATATACAGAGAGAAGATACAAGGTTCCCTGAAAGAGAGCCACTTGGAAGTGAGGACGAGCTCAGAGAGACCGAAGGCCGACAAGGATTCGGGGACCATCATGGTGAAGAACTTGTACCTGGCCTGCGATCCCTACAATCTCAACCTCATCAAGTTCTCCACTCAGCTCGGCTCTGTAAGTACCGCCATCTCTCTCGTCACATTTACTCGACACATGATGCCAACAGTAGGTTATGAACTCGCATGCATAAACCGAACTCAAATTTGTGATAAGTACATTCGACAAGTAAGATTCACAGGAAGCATACTCTTTCCTTCTTGTACGCTCAAAATCCATTCGAGTTCGCTAATTGTAGTTGCGCTTATAGTCTGAAGAATCTAACGCAATGATGCAGCCTGTTCCTGGATATGGAGTAGCTAGAGTTTTGGAATCTGGGCATCCGAACTTCAGGAAAGGCGACTTGATTTTGGGCATCACTCGATGGGAGGAGTATAGTCTAATTACTGCGCCAGAGACTTGCTTTAAGATCGAACACACCTGTGTTCCTCTGTCTTACTACACCGGCCTTCTGGGTATGCTCTTTAATCATCTGGTGCGATATCTCTTTCAGTGTTAAATAATGAGGAGCATCGAATCGTTAAGATACTTTGTTCTGTCTGTTTGGTTCTCAAGTACGGACAGCCTCCAGCTTATGCAAGGAAACAGCGTGCTTCGTTTGAATTTTACTTGTGGGGATCATCCTTGTTTAAGTGCCGTATGCCCTTGTTGAATTGTCTCAACGATGGAGCCCTGCAAAGCTGTCTTTTGTGTTGACAGAAGTGTCCAAATTGATTATTTCTCATCCATTTGACAGGGGCATCACCTTCGATCAATTAAATCGGATCATTTGAGATTTGCCATAGCATTACACTCCTACTTCTATGCTCCAGCAAATCTTGTAACTTGTCTAATTTGCATAAATCCAAACTTTACAGGGATGCCAGGTCTGACGGCTTATGCTGGGTTTTTCGAGGTATGCTCTCCTAAGAAAGGAGATACTGTTTTCATATCGGCAGCATCGGGAGCTGTTGGTCAGCTTGTCGGCCAGTTTGCAAAGTTGTTTGGTTGTTATGTTGTTGGTAGCGCTGGTAGCAAAGAGAAGGTAACCATCTCACATTTGTCTAGTGTTTCCTTGAATGGTAATTGCTTAATAGTCTCTTCCCGATTTTATCTTTACTTAAAATGCTCGCTTGCTGTTATGTTTGGGAAAAAGGTTGATTTGCTGAAGAACAAATTTGGATTCGATGATGCTTTCAACTACAAGGAGGAACTGGATCTGGATGCAGCACTGAAAAGGTGAACCAGGAATATAGTAACTATGATTGAGCACATTATTTATGTACACGATATTCAATATGTACCCATTACAAAGCCGACTAGAGTTGATTTTTTTCTGTCTTGGATGTTTAGATGCTTCCCTGAGGGGATCGATATCTACTTCGAAAATGTTGGCGGAAAGATGCTTGATGCCGTGCTGCTCAACATGAAACTTCATGGCCGAATCACAGTATGTGGGATGATCTCACAGTACAACCTTGAGCAGCACGAAGGCGTACACAACTTGATAAACCTTATCTGGAAGAGGGTTCGGATGGAAGGTTTTACGGTGTTTGATTACTATCATCTCTACCCGAAGTTCCTCGAGACTGTATTGCCTCAGATTAAAGAGGGGAAGATTGCGTACATGGAAGACATTGCGGAAGGGCTCGAGAACGGTCCAGCAGCTCTTGTCGGGGTGTTCTCTGGTCACAACGTTGGGAAACAGGTGGTCGTGGTTTCTCGCGAATGATTCAGCTTTCTGTACTTTTTTTCATCGGCATAGTCTTATTTTGCCTCGTGCTTTTGAAAGTTGTTTTCCGTCGTCTTTGCGTTGCCGCTATGATACAAAGGACATTTGAGTGCAAATGTGTCTCGTATAAGAAGGGGCATGGGGTTGTTTTCTGGTAGCAATGGTGGGAAACAGAAGCTAGTAGTTTCCCGCTTACTGCACTTTTGGGTGCGAATGCTCTGTTATGCTTTCGGAGGATATGTTCTCTGCTGTATTGGTATAAAATTTCATTCTGTGCCTCTCTAAGATGTCGATGTAAATGGATCTTCCCTTACCGTGCCGTCGCCTTTAAATGAACTGGTTTGAAAGATCGAACTGTTTTGACTAGCGCGAAAATGTGAAGAATCGAAGCAATTTGGAGGGTGTCATTGTTTTTATGGAAAGGACTTCCATCAAATGATTTTCTAATGGTCAACACGTTTGATTTGTTGAAAGTGGATAATCTATTGAAAAGACTTTTTAGGCAAGAAAAAAAACCAATACTCAACATCCAGGAAAATGACTTCTCTATATTAAAAAGAAGAAATCGGTTTTTTCAAACTCATGTTCTACAAGCGTGCTCTGTTCTCCCTCTGTCCCTAATAGTCTTCACTCTCTATCCTTTCTTTTCTTCACAGCAAACTCTCGAAGCTGTTTCATCTCCTCTTCAAATTGATCCTCTTCAAATTCATACTAGGGGTGCGTTTGTTTCGTGAAATACATTTTTGGAAAAACATTTTCCTCATTTTTCCGGCGTTTGGGTCGCTTAGGAAAATAAGTCAATGAAAAACATTTTCCTAGTCAACCGAAAATGTTTTCCTAGCAAAACTTAAATTTCGGAAAATAATTTCCCCTTTGAAGGGACCGGAAAACGTTTTCCGAATCTATCAAAGCTTAGATTTGATGCTTGGTTTACAAACAATTATTCTTATAAAAATATTTTTAAAAAATTGAAATTGAATTTTTTTTTAAAAAATTAAAATTCGGAAAAAATTTTAAAAACAAAAATAAAAATTCGAATTTGCTTCTTTTTCTTTTTCTTTTCTTCCGTTTTCTTTTTGGTTCTTCTTCACTCATCACCAGCCACAAGGATGGCTAGTGAGCTTTGGTCTCACAAGATCAAATCTCATGGCCTTCGACAACAAGGCTTGAGCTTGCCCGAGGCCGATGAGCCTCAAGCCTCGCTAAATCGGGTGAGCTCGTGGCCTTCAGCGATGAGGCTTAAGCCTCACTAGATTGGGCAAGCTCACAACCTCTAGAGGCCAACTAGCAAGCTTGTCGCCTCTAGCGACAGTTGGAGCTCACCCTTTGTAAGCCAATCGGGAACAAACTGCCAGAGGAAGCATAAGGGATGGCATGAGGAAGTTGAGGAGTGAAGGACAAGAAGAAGAAAAAACAGAAAAAGAAAAAAAGAAAAAGAAAATAAGGAAATAAAAAGAAAGAAAATAACAAATAGAAAATAAAAGTAAATAAAAAATAATAATATTAAAAATTTGAAGTTTTTAAATTAAAAATTCATTTTTTTCTATGATGAAGTGTGAAATTATTTTTTAATGGGATCCAAACGGTAAAAAACATTTTTAATCATACATCGCCAAACAAAGAAAAACAAACCATATTCTTGGAAAATGCTTTCCGGGAAAGCATTTTCCTTTATCATTGAGTTTTCCGTGAAACAAACGCGCCATAGAATTAGCTTCAATTGTTCAATTTGTTGCATCTCTATCAGACTAAATTGTTATTTGGTTATTTGTCACTCGGCTGTATGATGCATATTTTAGAAGGATGATACAAGAGGTGTCTGTGGAAATGCCAATTTAGGATGTTCTTGTCTTTAATTTTACGATGACCTTTCTTTTTCCTCTTTTTTTTTCTTTCCATTTTGGATTTTTATTGTGTATCCCTCTTTGATTAATTTTTTGGAATGGAAATCTATTTTCACGTAAAGTTTTATGAGCACTGATTGATTTTTTTTTTTTTTTTGGTTCGAAAGAGTACTGATCTATTAAGTTTGTTAATTATTTGCATTTTCTTCTTGGGCGTACTTTTTTTAGGTTGCATTATTTTGATAATAAAAATTCATAAAACTTTACACTCCAAACATTAGTAATATTTTAGACAATGATTTGGATATTACTTTGGTATCTCATATTAGGAGCAAACCATAATTATAACATTGAGCTTAATTTCTTAAAGTTAGGTTTAAACATCGAAAATAATTTTGTCTCGCCTTCAAGAAGACCATCAAATAACTAAAGACAAGCAATATCCTTAGAAAATGATTTTTGCGAAAATATATTCTTCCATCGAGAAGATTTCTATGAAATGCGCATACCCAAATTAAGATATAAATTGCATTAGATAAAATCCAAAAATAACAGATTTATGTGGTTTGATTATATCCCTAATCTACCAGGAGAGATCAAAGAGATAAATCCACAATAGTCAAGGAGGATAAAGTTACAGTTACTCAGTCATGCTCACTTATAAGTTTTTTTTTTTTTTTTTTTTAAATTCAGCAGGAACCCACAAAAATCGTTTGCAAAAGAGGAATTTTCTTATAATCTCGAATCTCTTGGATTGTGGCTCTCGGTGCACTTTGTGTCTCTTGCAAGTTTCGTACATATTAAGCGCACTAATCATGCACACCCGACCAAATTCAACAACATAATATTTGTATGCAAGAAACTATGAGCACTTTTCAGACATCAACATAGACTTCATCTTCAATAAGAAAAAGAAATTTTTTGAGAAAGTAATAGATATTATTTGCGTTACTCATGATCTTGTTGACAAGAGTCTGATTTGGACTTTCCTTAATATCGAGCATGATTACTTGTGATCCGTGGCTCAAATTTCAAAATAGTAGGAACTAACTTTGAGCCATAATCCATACAAATTTCCAAAAAAAAAAGAAAATGTTAAATATATTATACGGATACCAATTCAATCCTAAATACTTCAATTTAGCCAATTTATTCATAAATTGTTTGATTTGCTAATATAATTCTTCTAGCTAATTTTGGCCAGCAATGTGGCATAGCCAACACTAATGTAATCAACTTTTTGCATTTTTTTTTTTATATTTTTCTAAATATATATAGTTTATTTGAATTTTTCCTTTATTCTTTTCTTTTTCTTTTCTTTCTTTTTTTATTTCCTTCTTGCTTGCCGGTTGTCGGGCCTTGGCAATCACTAGCAACTAGCGATAGGCAAGGGTCGAACAAGGGTTGATCTCATGGGCCTCATGTGAGGCTTGCCCTCACCAGCCCTCGACTATGGCTGATTGTTGGCCATGGCAATCGGCAAAGGAAGAGGGGGGAAAAAGAAATTAAAAAAAAAACTAAAATATCACAAATTTTTTTATTTTGTCTACATCAGCATCAACCATGCCACATACGACAATCTGCGTCCATGTCAGCAATTACTGGCGAAAATTGGTCAGCATGATTACATTCACAAATCATAAAAAAAAAAAGAAGAATTAAATTGGCTAAATTAAAAAGTTTTGAACTAAATTGACATTTGAACAATACGTTTAAGAATTTTTTTGGTAATGATCCCTATTCAAATTGCTGGTAGAATGTTACGTGCATTGCATGTATAAAGACCACGCAATCTCTTTAAAATGTATAGACACCAAACTTCCCATTGTAAAATTAATGAGGAAACTAACAAGATTATGCAATTTAAATCAAGGTGAAATTACCAAAGAAATAAACGAGAAAAATAAAAGACATGAATGAATTACGTGATTCGGGTCGAATATCAGTACTTTCTTCAGAGGGGGAACTAGCTATAAATAATATATTATAATCGGAGAATCGAAGTTACAATCATGAACACGCTCCAAATTTCCCACACCTAAATTAATAGTAAGTGCGACAACTCAACTTGGATATAAAATTCATACAACAAAATTCTTATGTATCCGAGCCCTCGTAAAATAAATAAATAAATAAAAACTATATTTTACTTTGTTTTCTTTACTCTCACAAAGACCTTTTCACCGCCTCCATTTCTTTAATGGCTTTCTCTCTTGTGTTGCTACGTATAGGAGTCAAACAACCAGACATCTCCTTTGACCAAACCGAAAAAGCCAAACAAACCAGTCCAGAAAACTGCATGATCTGATGGATCCTGATCCCAATAAGAAAATGGATTTCTTAATATTTCTTTCACCAACTCAAACTCAAGATACAATTTAATATTTGCTTACGCATAATTTGAATATTTTTGTTTGACTTTGAATGGTATTAACAACTAAATATATTTGTTTAATTTTAAATAAAGAACTATACGAGAAAATTCATATTTTTCTCTTGACAATCAAACATAAATAAGAAACACTCATTAGAAAAAATTATATAATAATAAATATAATATAAAGATAAACACAGAAAAAAAAAAACACAAATATAAATAATATGATTAAATTATTGAAATAGACGAATGTGCACTTACTATAACATTTGGAGTTCAACAAAATAGTAGGCGACCCCTAACCAGCAGCAGCCCTTGGCCTATTCGAGCGAGAGCCGCCTACCCTTGATGGATTTGGGGGAGGGCTGCAACCCTCGCCCCAGATCTAGGGGAGGGCTCGCAAGCCCTCGCCATCGGTCAGTCAGGGTCGCTGGGCCCTGGCCAACCCTCCCCCTACCTTCGCTGGCCCTTCCTGGTGATGGCGAGGAGGCAATGGCGACAAGGGCTTAGCCCTCAGTCGCCTTCTTCCTCCCTTCCTTTTTTTAAAATTTTTTTATTATTTGTTTATTTATTTTTAATTAATTTTTATAATTTAATTAAATTGATTTTTATATTAAAATTCAAATCCACGTTAGAACGGCGTCATTTTTTGCGTTTCTTTGCTGAGTCAACTCTCCGACGAGCCACGTAGGCGAGAAAAATAATAATAAATTATCACGTAAGATTTTTGGCGAGATTCACTAGAGATGACACTTAAGTGTCAATTTCCTAACTTTTGGCACTTAAGTGTCTATTTGTGCCAAGTTTTGGCACCTGGGATGTACTTCTTCCAAAGAAAAAAGTGTTAAGGTAGGTTTTAAGGGCAAGTGAAAGGTGGAGTAATTTATACATGCTTAAGCATTATGTGACATGCCACTTCATCAAATATGAAGCATAAAGTGCTATAAAAAGTTCTTTGAAAGAGCAAATAAGTTAATAGTATAAGTAAAGGGAACCAGATAAATGGTTCATCTTGTTTCTTTGGGAAATTTGGAATGAAATCTCAGTTGTTGGGATTTCCTTTAATCCCTCAAAGTAAAATTTCTTAAATTTGAGTATAATAAAAATAAAATAACAGAAATGATAGACTTGAAGAAAACCCACAAAACATTGATAATAATACAAAAACTATGATTTGTAACCATTTACGACCACCGATTGAGCCACCATGACCATGAGCTTATCTCAAGTAGCCATGATCTCGAGCTTCATAATTCGAAACTCTAGTGGTTGTGGCCGCCATGACCATGGTTGCTGCAAGCTTAGAGCTTGAGCTCCTAGCTACGACAATGATCCTCCATCTCTTTCTCTCTCTCAATTTTGATTTCTTTTTTTTTCTTTTTTTGAAATTTTTTGATGTGGTGCCTTTTTGACTTATAATAATTTTCAAAAAATCATGACATGACATATGTATTTCAGCGTGATACATATATTCACCAGCGTCTATATGATTAATTCTGTAATCCATGTCAACAAAAATCTATCAATAAGGGAAAAATTACAATGGAAGGACCGTACAATCAACATTTTCTTAAAAGTTGAGGGACGATTTAAAAAAAAAATTAAAGAAAGAAGAATGATTTTGATTTTGATTTTCAGACAAAAATAAAGGAACGATGGTTATATTATTCCTTAAATAAAATAAGAAAACAAAACCTTCATTTCATCGTATGTATTGTTTTTTTTATCTAGTTTCCTTGTTGAATTAATTAAGATTAGCAAATATAATAATATATTGTTTAGATTTCAACCGGTTGCCCATTTCTTTAAAATGGCAATTGCGGCCCACAATCCACCGTCAGCATCTCCCAATTGGAATACTATTCCACGGATGACACAACGGCACACGTAAGACATGCTGCCGATGACACACGGGCACACGTCACCGGCGACTGCATATTTCATCACCCATCTTCCCTATAAAGTATACGTGCAATATTTGGCCATGTGTCTCACCAGTCAAAGCCAGAGAGAGAGAGAAAGAGAGAGAGAGAGAACTGTTTTGACTAGCGCGAAAATGTGAAGAATCGCAGCAATTTGGAGGGTGCCATGGTTTTAATGGAAAGGACTTCCATGAAATGATTTTCTAAAGGTCAACACGTTTGAATTGTTGAAAGTGGATAATCTATTGAAAAAACTTTTCAGGCAAGAAAAAAAAAACAATACTCAACATCCAGGAAAATGACTTCTCTATCCTAAAAAGAAGAAATCGGTTTTTTCAAACTCATTTTCTACAAGCGTGCTCTGTTCTCCCTCTGTCCCTACCTAGGTAGCACGGACACGTTGTCCGTGCTTCCGTGTCGTGTCCGACACGTGTCGGAGCGTGTCGGACACGTCGACACGCTCGGACACGCTCGGACACGCGGTCAACGTGTGTCGGATTTTCCGACACGCGGTCAACCTTCGCCGGACACGTTTCGACACGCGTGTCCGGGAGCAGACCGCGAACGACGGCGAGAGACGGATCAAAGGCGAGAGGAAGAGGGGAGGAAGGCGGTCGTGCGGCGAGCAGCGAGTGGCGAGCGGCGAGGAAGGGGTCGGGCGAGGAGCGGCGAGCGACGAGGGAGGGGTCGGGCGAGGAGCTACGAGCGGCGAGGAAGGGGGTCGGGCGAGGAGCTGCGAGCAGCGAGGAAGGGGGTCGGGCGTGCGGCGAGGAGCGGCGAGCGGCGAGGAAGGGGGTCGCGCGAGGAGCGGCGAGGAAGGGCGTCGTGCGTGCGGCGAGGAGGGAGGAAGAGAAGAGGAAATGTCGCGAGCGGTGAGGAGGAAAGAAGCTAGGGTTTCTGAGAAAGTGATGGGTACGCATTTTGGGGGAGGGAAACTGACGGACAGGTGGGGGGAAAATGGATGGTGGGAGGGAAAGAATAAAAAATTAATTTGAGGGTGGGGGAATTGACCCATTGGGCTGTCAGGTGGAGGAGGGAAAAAGAAAGTGAAAAAAAATTGGGGGGAAAGGAACGAGTGAAGTTTGGGCGCAGGTTGGGGGCAGGGGGTTTTCGAAAAATAAATGTAAATTCGGGGGAAGTGGGATTTCGAAAAATAAATGTAAATTTAGGATAATAAAATAAAAAAAGTGTAAGATTTGTTAATATTATTAGTATAAATTCATTGTAGACTCTTTATTTATTTATTTTTGAATTTGAATCAAATTAATTAAAAATAAAAATATTTATTTAATATTTAACGTGTCGGAACGTGTCGAAATTCTCTACTTTTTGAGAAATGACGTGTCGCGTGTCGGTCGTGTCGTGTCGTGTCGCGTGTCCGTGTCGCCGTGTCCATGCTACCTTGGTCCCTACTAGTCTTCACTCTCCATCCTTTCTTTTCTTCACAGCAAACTCTCAAAACTGTTTCATCTCCTCTTCAGATTGATACTAGAATTAGCTTCAAGTGCTCAATTTGTTGCATCTCTGTCAGACTAAATTGTTATTTGGTTATTTGTCACTCGGCTGTATGATGCATATTTTAGAAGTATAATGCAAGAGTGTCCGTGGAAATGCCAATTTAGGATGTTCTTGTCTTTAATTTTACGATGACCTTTCTTTTTCCTCATTTTTTTTTTCTTTCCAGTTTGGATTTTTATTGTGTATCGCTCTTTGATTAATTTTTTGGAATGGAAATCTATTTTCACGTAAAGTTTTATGAGCACTGATTGATTTTTTTTTTTTTTTTTGGTTCGAAAGAGTACTGATCGATTAAGTTTGTTAATTATTTGCATTTTCTTCTTGGGCGTCCTTTTTTTAGGTTGCATTATTTTGATAATAAAAATCCATAAAATTTTATACTCCAAACATTAGTAATATTTTAGACAATGATTTGGATATCACTTTGGTATCTCATATTAGGAGCAAACCATAATTATAACATTGAGCTTAATTTCTTAGAGTTAGGTTTAAACATCAAAAATAATTTTGTCTAGCCTTTGAGAACACCATCAAATAACTAAAGACAAGCAATTTCCTTAGAAAATGATTTTTGCGAAAACATATTCTTCCGTCGAGAAGATTTCTATGAAACACGCATACCCAAAATAAGCTATAAATTGCATAGATAAAAAAAAAAAAAAAAACAGATTTATGTGGTTTGATTATATCCCTAATCTACCAGGAGAGATCAAAGAGATAAATCCACAATAATCAAGGAGGATAAAGTTACAGTTAGTCAGTCATACTCACTTATAAGTGTTTTTTGACTTTAAATGCAGCAGGAACCCACAAAAATCGTTTGCAAAAGATGAATTTTCTTAAACTCTCGAATCTCTTGAATTGTGGCTCTCGGTGCACTTTGTGTCTCTTGCAAGTTTCGTACATATTAAGCGCACTAACTATGCACACCAGACCAAATTCAACAACATAATATTTGTATGCAAGAAACTATGAGCACTATTCTGACATCAACATAGACTTCATCTTCAATAAGAAAAATAAATTTTTTTGAGAAGTTAATATATATTTTTTGCGTGACTCATGATCTTGTTGACAAGAGCCCGATTTGGACATTCCTTAATATCGCGCATGATTACTTGTAATTCGTGGGTCGAATTTCAAAATAGTGGAAACTAACTTTGAGCCATAATCCATACAAATTTCCAAAAGAAAGTGTTAAATATATTATACGAATACCAATTCAGTCATAAATACTTTAATTTGGCCAATTTATTCATAAATCTCTTGATGATTTGCTAATATAGTTCTTCTAGCTAATTTTGGCCAGCAATGTGGCATAGCCAACACTAATGTAATCAACTTTTTGCATTTTATTTTTTTATATCTTTCTAAATATCTATAGTTTATTTGAAGTTTTCCTTTTTTTTTTTTTTTAAATTTCCTTCTTGCTTGCCGACTGTCGGGCCTTGGCAATCACTAGCAACTAGCAATAAGCAAGGGTTGAACAAGGGCTGATCTTATGGGCCTCAGGTGAGGCTTGCCCTCACCAACCCTCGATTATGGCTAATTGTTGGCCATGGCAACCAGCAAAGGAAGAGGGTTAAAAAAAAATTTAAAAAATTAAAAAATCACAAACAAGAAAAAAGCTATCTACATCAACGTCGACTATGCCACATAAGACCATCTTCGTCCGCGTTAGCAATTACCGGCCAAAACTGGTCGGCATGATTACAGTGACAAATCATCAAAAAATTTAGGATTAAATTGGCTAAATTAAAAAATTTTGAACTAATTAGCATTCGAACAATAAGTTTAAGACTTTTGTGGTAGTTATCCCTCTTCAAATTACTAGTAGAATGTCACGGGCATTGCATGTATAAAGACCACGCAATCCCTTTAAAATGTATAGACACAAAACTTCCCATTTTAAAATTAATGAGGAAATTAACAAGATTTTGCAATTTAAATCAAGATGGAATTACTAGAGAAATAAACAAGAAAAATAAAAGACATGAATGAATTACGTGATTCGGTCTGAGTATTGTTACTTTCTCCATAGGGAGAGCTAGTAGTAAATAATTCATTATAATTAGAGAATTGAAGTTACGATCATGGACACAATCCAATATTTCCCACACCTAAACTACTAGTAAGTGCTACAACACAACTTGGATATAAAATTCACACCACAAAATTCTCATATATCCGAGCCCTCGTGAAAGCCCAGAAAAAAAAAAAAACTATATTTTACTTTGTTTTCTTTACTCTCACAAAGACCTTTCCACCCCTCCTTTTCTTTAATGGCTTTCTCTCTTGTGTGGCTACGAATAGGAGTCAAACAACCAGACATATCCTTTGACCAAACCGAAAATGCCAAACAAACCAGTCCAGAAAACTACACGGTCTGATGGATCCTGATCCCAATAAGAAAATGGATTTCTTTATATTTCTTGCACCAACTCAAACTCAAAATACAATTTAATATTTTCTTA
The DNA here is from genome assembly GCA_014182715.1 of Eucalyptus cloeziana. Classification (NCBI taxonomy): domain Eukaryota; kingdom Viridiplantae; phylum Streptophyta; class Magnoliopsida; order Myrtales; family Myrtaceae; genus Eucalyptus; species Eucalyptus cloeziana. The sequence continues at coordinate 3,723,606 of CM024634.1, read as the reverse complement.
CGCATAATTTGAATATTTGTTGTTTGACTTTGAATGGTATTAACAACTAAATATGGTTGTTTAATTTAAAAAAAAAAAAGAATTATATGAGAAGGACTGAAATTGATATTTTTCTCTTGACAATCAAACATAAATCAGAAACACTCATTAGAAAAAATTATATAATAATAACAGATAGAATAAAAAGATAAACACAGAAAAAAAACACAAATATAAATAATATGATTCAATTGTTGAAATAGACGGATGTGCACTTACTGTAACATTTGGAGTTCGACAAAGCAAAGGGAAAAAAGAAAAAAGAAAACAGAGGTTTTGTTTTTTGGTCATAAAACAGAGTTGAAATGTCAACAAAACAGCAAACAATGGACGCCTTCAGTTTATAAGAGGCTGAAAAACGCAAAAACAGAAATGAAAAGAAAGAAGGAAAAAGGGAAAGAGGGATTTCACGTACATGCAAACAAGAGCATTTCCATCAAGTAAATAACCAAGCATAGCACTTTAAATAAGATAGAAGAAAAGCACTGAGAAAATGAATTAGACAGTAAGTTTTTTATTTACTCAAATGAACTCGCGCCCCACACCGCCCCCCAAAAAAAAAAAAAAAAAAAAAGAAAAGAAATATAAAAAGTTGAAAAAGAAAAGACAAGAAATTATTTAATCAAACCATAGAATTAGATCTTCGTTAATTGAAAACGTAAAAACAATTGAAGATCGTGTTAAATTAATAATTGAAAGGAATGCAAAATATTCAAAAGAGTTAATTAAGAAGTGCGATAAGAGTACAACGGCAATAACATTTTCAAATTGGAGAGAGAAATGAATTTGAAATTAGAATAAGAAAGACTAGTTTATTTTGCTTTACTTGGTGTCACATCGTTCGCATCACAAAACGTTGGGGCAAATGATATAGAGGGATAAAATTACCCAATTAGTCTAACAAATAATCAATATTACGTCACTCAATCAAAGAAATAAAAATAAATAGATTTGTGAGTTTAAGAATGGTAAAACATATATAGATTTTGCTTTACTTGGTATCGAAAGTTAGCAATCCAAATGCACAGCAACGGCTAATTAAAGAATTACATCAATCCAATCAAAGAAATAATATGATAAGTGGGTTTTTAAGAAATCAGAACACTCCAAATTATATAGAGGCCTACTAGTGAAATGAAGTAAGAACGACGGATGTGAAGCAAGCCTCCATCATCATATATATAAATGGTCCAAAAGCGGAGAAACGTTCATGGCACAACATCTCGAAATGTCGAATGAGTATTGAAAGAGAGAGTTAGATTTTAAAGTTGGACAAAAGTAAAGATGCAAAAATAAAGATTGCTTGTTGTGTCTTTGTTTTAGAAGTGATCATGGATCGTATCGATCTGTACTAAAAAATGAGTAAATCTAATTAAGAAGTCCTCTTTTTGGTTTTGGCTCGGTTAAGTCTATGTAGACCCGTTCGGATACGATCAATTTAAATAAAAATAAATTTAAGCTCGTCCATTCATCATTTACTTTTTTCAACCAATGATTACGATTTCACCACCCCACTGCATATGCACACTACTGCGCTCGAATCAAGTCAAGGAGATGAAGAATGTGAGGAAAAGGAAAACTGGTGATGTGCAGCTTTGCTTCTTAAAAATTACATGATTTTTTTAGACTGGAAAATGCTTGCCAAGCGTCCCATTAACTTGGAAAACGGCTAGTCAACTTGCTTGGAAATTTCCACACCTTGCGCCGGACAAAGGAAAATTTTGTGGCTACGGGCGATGCCAGCACAACCCTTTCAGATTTCTCTTCAAATTATTCGTTTACCACGTGAAAGATTCCTTGAAGTTTTACCACAAATCAGAGAATTTTGTAATGATTAAAGTTCAATTGGCCACTTTGATCAACTTCTTTTATTCCCTAGGAGTAAAATACTATTTCCACCGATGACACAACGGCATACGTAAGTATACATGCCGATGACATAAGAGCACACGTAAGCAGCGTTTGCATATCCCATCACCCTCTCCCACTAAATGCAATGCCGATGACATAAGAGCACACGTAAGCAGCGTTTGCATATCTCATCACCCCTCTCCCAGTAAATGCACGAGCGCTATTTGGCCATGTTTCTCACCAATCAAATGCAATAAAAAGGAGAAAGAGAGAGAGAGAGACAGAGAGACAGAGAGAATGGAGGAGAGTCCCAATGCTTCAGTGGAAGTGATGAGCAACAAACAGGTAATAGACAGGAGGAAGTCCAACATTCCCTGAGAGAGACCCACATGGAAGTGAGGACGAGCTCGGAGAGACTCAAGGCCGACAAAGATTCAGGGACCATTGCGGTGAAGAACTTGTACCTGGCTTGCGATTCCTACAATCTCAACCTCATCAAGCACTTCACTCCTCTCGGCTCCGTAAGCACCGCGACCTCTCTCGTCACATTGATTCGATATTGATGCCAACAGTAAGTTATGACCTCGCATGTCTACATCAAACTCAAAGTTGCGACTGAGTTTACTCGACAAGTAAAATTCAAAGGAAGCACACTCATTCCTTCTTGTCAGCTCAAAGTCTATTCGTGATAGCTAAACGGATATGCACTTATATTCTGAGGTGTCTAACATATTGATGCAGCCTATTCACGGATATGGAGTAGCTAGAGTTTTGGAATCTGGGCATCCAAACTTCAAGACAGGCGACTTGGTCTGGGGCATCACTGGATGGGAGGAGTATAGTCTAATTACTGCGCCAAATACTTGCTTTAAGATCGAAGACTCTGATGTTCCCCTATCTTACTACGCCAGCCTTTTGGGTATGCTATTTGATTTTCTGGTGTGTTATGTCTTTCAGTGTTTAAGAATGAGGGGAATCAGATTGTTGAGATACTTTGTTCTGTCTATTTCATTCTCAAGTACGAACAGCCTCCAGCTACGCAAGGAAAAGGTGTGCTTCCTTCGATTTTTTACTTGTAGGGATCTTCCTTGTTATAGAGCCATATGCCCTCGTTGAATTGTCTTAACAATAGAGCCCTGCGAAACTGTCTTTCATGTTGAATGAAGTGTGTAAATCGATTAGTTCTCAATGAAATAGAAGCCTCCTCTGAGAAGTCAATCCATTTCTCAGGGGCTTCGCCTTCGTTCAATTAATCAGATCATTTGAGATTCTGCCACAGCATTACGCTCCTACTCCTGTGCTTCAGGAAATCTTGAAACTCATCTAATTCGTACAAATCTGAACTTTCCAGGTATGCCAGGCATGACAGCCTTTGCTGGGTTTTTCGAGGTATGCTCTCCTAAGAAAGGAGAGACTGTTTTCATATCGGTGGCGGCAGGAGCCATTGGTCAGCTTGTTGGCCAGTTTGCAAAGGTGCTGGGTTGTTATGTTGTTGGCAGCGCCGGTAGCAAAGAGAAGGTAATCATCCCACATTTGTCTAGTGTTGAAAGAAGCACAAAATCATGTCGATGTTAATGGTTCACTAAGCATGTTTGGCATCTGCAAATTTCACTTTTGTTTCATAATGAGTGACTAGACAAGCGTTTGAAATAGAACACATGTTCCTCTCGTCTAAAATAGAATAAGATCTAAAAGAAGCACCTGAGATATGATGAAAGCTGTCACTGCTGTATATCTCAACTTTGAGAATGCTCAAGACACTGATGGCAGTGTTGAATGTGTACCCTCATCATTTCACTAAACATAAATGCTAAAAATACAGTCTTAATTGTCTCTTCTGGATTTTATCTTACTTAGACTTCTCTTTTGCTGTTATGTTCGTGAAAAAGGTTGATTTGCTGAAGAACGAGTTTGGATTCGATGATGCTTTCAACTACAAGGAGGAGCTGGATCTGGATGCAGCATTGAAAAGGTGAGCCAGGAATATAACAACGATGATTGAGCAAATAAGTTACTGATGTACAAAATATTAAAAATGTACCTGTTCTGAAGCTGGCTCGAGTTGACATTTTTCTGTCTTAAATGTTTAGATGCTTCCCTGGGGGGATCGATATCTACTTTGACAATGTCGGCGGAAAGATGCTTGATGCCGTGCTGCTATACATGAAACTTCATGGCCGAATCACAGTATGCGGAATGATCTCACAGTACAACCTCAAGCAGCATGAAGGCATACACAACTTGATGAACCTTTTCCTGAAGCGGGGTTCGGATGGAAGGTTTCGTGGTGTCCGGTCACTATCATCTCTACCCGAAGTTCCTTGAGAAGGTATTGCCTCAGATCAAAGAGGGGAAGATTGTGTACGTGGAAGACATAGCGGAAGGGCTCGAGAACGGTCTGGCAGCTCTTGTCGGGGTGTCCTCCGGTCGCAATGTCGGGAAACAGTTGGTCGTGGTTTCTCACGAATGATTCAGCTTTCTGTACTTTTTCATCGGCATAATCTCTCTTTTCCTCGTGTTTCCAAAAGGGGTTATTTTCTGTTTGTCTTTTGAGTGTAGATGCGTCTCTTTTACAAGGGAGCAGACCATCTGATTGGGTTGTTTTCCGGTAGCAATGTTGGGAAACAGGTGGTTGGAGTTTCTCGGGAATGAGTCGCATATTGTACATTTCGGTGCACATGATCTCTCATGCTTTCAGAGGATGTGTTCTCCGTGTTGGGTATAAAATATTATGCTATGCCTCCCTATGATGTCGCTGTAAATGTGTCTTGTACCGTGTCATCACCTTTAATAAAATTGGTTCAAAATACCAAATCTTTGTGACTACGGAAATATGAATAAACGAAACGATTTGAATAAGAAATAAATTGTAGAAATAACATCTGAAAATAACAGATTTAAGTGGTCCAGCGGTGTGTCTACTCTAATATGAGATCAACGGAATGATTATATTATAATTGATGCAGCAGTCACTGATAAGTGTTTTCCGATCCTAAAATAAATCCAAAATCGTTGTAGTAAACAACAATATTCTCCTACTATAGTCCCATATCATCGAGCAAACCTCTAAGCCATACAACTTCTTTCATTGCCTTGATTGACGTCATATACTCTACTTCAATTTCTGGCTAAACAGTTATCAGCGATAATTACGCTTTCCAACTAAAAGCACAACCTACAAAACTTAACATGTAACCTATCAAGGATCTCTGGGAGCCCGTCTTTTCACAAAATGTTTAACAAACATCCATTATCCCAATCACAAAACCTATTCCCAGTGTTTCCTTCCAAGATAACTCATATAACTACTCACAATACTAATAGTATGCGAAAATTCAATTATTCTTTCTCATATTTTGACCATGCTTCAAGATCAGTTGAAAGCTTAAAATGTGCAACTAGTTGGGTACTCAGAGTTTGGCGTTTTGCACGCTAAGCTGTCTCGGCACTTCACCTGGTGATAGCCGATCTCTCTCTCTCTCTCTCTCTCTCTCTCTCTCTCTCTCTGCACAGTATATGTTTGTCTACCCCTAGGTCTTTCATCACTCACTTCTTAATCGCCGTTTCAGTTCATCATTATTGGACATGTTCTCGAATATTGTCAAAATATTATAAAATATCTACCAGCAATAGCTAACATCCTTGAACCTCTATACTACACAGATTTCGTGAGAACTCCTTCTATACTACTAACCAATCATAAAGGAGTCAAATCAATTGTACCATTATATAGGAAATTGATTAAGGCCATAAAGTGATGGTTCAAACAAGCACACCTTGTCTTCTTGGCCTCAGGTGTTAGAAAGTTCCGGTTACTGCATGTTAAAGATATGATTGAATATATGAAGGATATTGATTGTGATTCTGATTGTGTTAATCTGTACCCGTTTGGTTCAGCATTCTCAAGGGGCTTTCAGCCCCAAAAGCTCATTAGGAAAAAATTTAGGCGTTTGGTTCAGCATTTAGAGGTGTCATTAGTCAAATGCTAGCATTTGGAATGCTAATGAGGGGTTTAATGATTTTTTTTTTTTCAATATTGCCCTCATTGATAATTGCGTTTTCCTGTTTTACCCTAAAAAATTACTGTTCATCGTCTTCCTCGTTGTACTTGTTTCTTCAAGAGTGAAGCTCAGCTGGCAAACTCAGCCGGCCAGATCTGGTCATCCACATACCGCCGTCGTGTGGGTCGCGGCCTCAAGCGGCGTCGCCTGGGTTGCGCGACCCATGTGACGGGCTGAGCGAAGCTTAGCTGGCCAGATCTAGTCGCTCACGCATCGCCGTCGCCACACATCGCCGTCTCATGGGTCATGGCCTTAGGCAGTGTCACCTGAGTCGCGCGAGCGCCGTCGCATGGGTTGTGCAACCCGCCGCCTCCCCACCACCACAGTCACCAGCCGCCTCCCCCACCACAGGCACCAGTTGCCTCCCCCACTAGCTCCGGCTACCTCTCAATCGTTCCCCTTTGCTTCAGCATCTCCTCCTCCTTTTTCATTTTCTTCTTTTTCTTTTCACCTCAAAGCTACTTTGCAAAATACACAAAAATAAGAGTACCCAAACACTTTTGCCTTCACCAAATGCCCATTCTTCTAAAGATACTTAGGGAAATGCAAAGCCATTTCCCCAAAGTTGAACCAAACGGGCTCATATGTAGAATAGGAAATTGTAACCTTAAATACTCATTTTCATATTTTCAATTATCTTCCTTGCATTATAAATGGACCTTTTACGTGTACACAAATTGATACAATATAATAGAATTTCCTCCAATCCTTTCAATTTTTGTCATGATATCAAAACTTTCTTTCCTGGCCTAGCTTTTGCGATTCTAGAATTGCCTCCAGTTTTGTTCTATTTTTTGTTGTTGCAATACTAAGGGCGCGCATGACAACCATTCTATTTTAGAAATAGTTTCTGGAACAAAAATAGATTTTTCTATTTCTATTTCTAAGCAAAAATAACCATTTGATAACGACACAAAATTTCTACTCTAAAAATAGAAATTTGTTTGATAACTACACAAAAATTTTTCTTTTCGGATGGCGGCGGACCGGTAGATAGCGGTGACGGACGTCGGCGAACCAGTAGATAGTGGTGACGGACGGCGGCGGTTGCGGTGGCGGCAACCGGCAGCAGCGAGCGGCGGGCGGCGATCGGTAGGCTGCAGCCAGTGAGCGGCGAGCGGCGGCGACGACCGGCGATCGGCGATCGACGAGCGGCCAACAACCGACAGACGGTGGTCGGTGGCAACAAATGAAGGACCGGTTGACGAATGATGAGAAAAAATTTTATTTCTCATTTCTATTCTAGAAATAGAGAAGTAGAAAATTTCTATTTCTGATTTCTATTCCAAACTTAATTATGTAATAGAAATCTATTCCAGAAATAGAAAAATGGAATAAGTTTATCAAACGGATTTTTATTCCAAAAATAGGTTTAGAATAGAAAAATTGTTTCTGGAATAGAAATAGATAGTTGTCATGCACCCCCTAATTCTACAAAACAAAACAGCACCCCAATAGGAATTCAAGCTTTTAGATACCATGTCAAAAAATCAAATCACAAAAAAGGAAAGAAACAATTTACCTCGAAACCAAGATTCAGATCAAATTAATCCAGTTGAAGAAGAAAGTCCTTCCATTCAACACACTGGCCCTACTCCAATTCAAGTTTTTGGCCCAGTCCAGTGGCCACTAGTCCACTGGTCTTTGGTTCAAGCCCAATGGACCACTAGACCAAGCCAGACATGGCCACAAAAAGGCCAATTAAGAGAACAAAGAGCCCCAGGCTTTGGGACCCAACTAGCTAATGGATTGGGTTAGACTAGTCTAAACCACAGACTCGATTTCACTCAATTTGGTCCAAGGACAAAACCCTATCTTGTTTTCTCCCCCACGCTAATTCAGCCAGCGACAACCCGCCTGGAGTCCACTGACCCTCTCTACACCTCACCGATCAACAAACCAGACCTTCGGCTCATCAATCTACAGCTCATATGTTGGATAACTATATCTTGGGCTTAAGATAAGGACCGATGGAGTCCCATTTCCAACCAATGAACGATTGCAACGGCATTGACAAAAGTGCAACCAATTGAAGTGCTTAACACCCGATGTCATGGCTAGGCTTCCATCAATTGAGGACTCAAAGGAGATGTGGGAAAACATATGCAAAATGTATAGGAAGCTTGATTGAGCAAAATTGTTCTGGCTCACTTAGGCATTGTTGGAATTGAAGCAAGGGAACCTTTCGACCATTGCTTACTTCAATCTGTGAAATGAGCTTCTTAAATAAAAGGCCACCCTCCAACTGTATGAATTTCCGATTTCTACTAATCTTAAATAAAACATTCTCACATTTCCGATCGCAGATTTTGGCAATGCAACCAATGCCACTGCTCGACCAGATCTACTAGTTGGCTGTCCTAGAATAGGACCAATGGTTGGTGAAGGCCAAACACGGAAGAGTTGAAGGCACCCTCACGGCTTCAACGGAGCCACCATAAACAAGTCTGGGAAGCTTCGGGTACCTTGGGAGCATCAGCGAGCGGTGTTTGCTCAACTAAAAGAAAAAACAAACCCTAGAGGATTTTCTCGAATGAACGGCCAAGATCAGAGATCAGGATCCAACGACCACTATTTAATTAGCTATTTGGCCTAATCTAAAGGCCCATGTCAGGCCACGTCAGCCCCAATCTTTAAATCATCTAATGGTTCACAAGGTGCGAGAATGGTGGACAAAAATCCAAAACAAAAGATAATTTTTTTGACTATTGCCTATGCCCATATCATACTGCTAGTACGTGTTGAAATTTGCTTGGCAAGCCAAATGATAAAGAAAAAGGAAAGAGAAGTTTCTACTTACCAGGTTTTAGTACAAGGCACCTAAAGAATGCATTAGACAATTGCCGTAAATCAATATCACAACATTATGAAAACGCTGAGTCAATTGAGAACTATTAATAAGACCGAGAGTTTTTCAAGTACTTCTTTCTCAAAAAGGAATTTTATTTTAGTTGATGCATAAAAAATTGATTCGGATGCCAACGACCATATAATTTGTAACAAACATTTTTTCCATGTTCAGAAAAGACCCATATCTTGCATATCAATATGTCTCCCAAATGAAAACCCTGTTTATATCAGTAAAATTGACATTGTCCATCTTAGCCCAAACATTATCCTCAAGAATGTCCTTTACATCCTTGATTTTGATTTCAATCTCATATCTGTTTCCAAAATTTATGAGGACAATTATTGTCATGCAACATTCAATTCTAAAAGTTACTTCTTTCAAACCATTTGACTGGGAAACTAATGGGCTTGGGTAATATGGCACAAGGATTATGTTTTGGTAGGATAAATCCTTGCGATATTGACTGAATATCTTGCTGTTTTGACAATTTTCTAACATATTATTGCTTGTTGTCTGATTTTTGTAAACTCATGTGTAGCTCATTTAGGAAAACTTTCTTCATGAAAGTTATTTGTTATCCTGTCGTGCATGTTAGGGAATTTTATTGTCACCAAATTGTCATTAGGAATTGCCTAATTTTGCAGTCTTTACATGTTTATTCTGACATTTACTAACATGAGCTTGATTGTGATTGTTTAAATAAACTTCCTAGGTTAGTTTGTGCATGAACCTAGATCATTTCATCTTTGTAAAAGTTTGTTAAATGATTTTCGACGAGTCTTCTTTTCAAATCAAATTTAAAAATGCTTTAATATATGTGATGTTTTTCAAAAACAATTTATTAAAATGTTCTTTTCCAAAAGCTCGATTTGACTTAAGGAAGTGTCATGGTTTGGACCATATTTAAAATGTTTACGATACTTGTAAATACATTTATGCGAGCTCCGAGTTAGCCTTGGCAATTGAATGTATTCCATAGCATAGATATTTCCTAATTCAAAATATTTTCAATTTTTTTCTTAAATTATGATTTGACAATTGTGAAAGTCTTGGTTTGATTGTATTCAAAATGCCTAGGATGCTTGTGAGTGCATTTATGCGAGCTCCGGACTAGCCTTGGCAATTGAATGTATTTCATAGCTGAGACATCACTTTGTCTCAAAACTGTTTGTGAATGATTTCCAAAGATTTCTTTGAAACATCGCATGTATCCTTTATGCATACAAACACATTATTCATTTAGAAGTATTTGTGTTTGCAATTGGTGCTCCACCAACAACTCACTCATTTGTTTGATTGATTAAGAAATAAGGTTTAAAAGGCCTGAATACATATTTAATTCTCGCAAATGCATGTGATTTATAGATGAATGGGAGGGTTGATGCATGATATCAAGGGAAATCCTAGGATCATATAGATCGCTTCATTAAGGACTTATAAGTGTTATTGGCCATACGAGAACACAATTAGTCAATAATGGCTATAAGTCACAAAAATGGATTGGGTAGGTGTCTTAGAAGGACCTGCACATGAACTATAAAGGCCGACCCCAAGGCCCAAATCTTCTTTTTGAATTGAACTCCCTTTGAGAGATTGATTTTAGTATGATGTTGTGCTTTTGATTATTTTAACACATATGCTTGCTGCTTTCCATTGTATGTACCTAGTTATAGATGTTCTAGACTATATCTAGATTAAGATCTTGAAGATGGAGAGGATGTGAAGATGGTAAATGTCAATATTAATTATGATCATTATTATGTACTATTCATTTCCTCGACATATGTCTTGGGTTCATTTTGTTGTATAAAGTACAACGAGTTGTAGGTCCTCTCTTCCTCTTATCATTTTAATTGTGTTTCTCTTTTATATTGTCTAGGATTGCATGGCAGATTTACCATTTTCCATATTTATTTACTTACTGCTTCATAATTTTTAATTCAATTTGGTGTTTTCTTTTCATTTTCTTTAGAAATAGAACAACACAAAAACGACCAACCACGAATGATTGCTTAGTTTAGGAGAAAAGATCTTGAAAAAGTAAAGAAAAAATGCATGGACACGTTAGATAAACACAACATACTATTTAGGCGACGAAAGGGCACTAATAGAAATTTTGATGTAACCCAAGTCCCCAAACCTAGATATCTAGTTGTGTAGAAATTGAGAATACTCCCGACCCTCAATTAGGTTTCTAGCCAACTCCCCAAAAACGAGACTAGTGGCGACTCCCGTCATGTTTCTAGGATGTTTAAATAATTAGATCGTGTAAATAAACTTGTCACATAGGGTAAAGGTCTTGATAAGATTCACTATGATTTAGCATATTTGCATGTGGAAAATTCTTAATGAATGAAGTGACGCCATTCTTAGGAACGAGTACCAAAGGGAGGGCTACCATGGTAAAAGTACCCTTAAATCGGATATTCACATCTGACCTCCTCTCTTGAAGCATGTCGCCTGTGTAGGTACAGGTCACGACACTCTGCTGTCACGTAGGGTACAAGTTTGGGAGAACTCGTGACCTTATAGAAGGAACTCACAAAGAAGTTCGTTCGGGAGTGAAGTGATGACATCCCTATGATTGAGAACTATGAGGGAACTCTTATAATCAAGTACCCCTAAATTTGACATTTTCCCCCTTTCTTTTCCTCACGAGAGGGATCGAGTGGCAGGATCGGGTTGCAACATGGTCAGCTTGTTGGCCAATTTGCAAAGTTGTTTGGTTGTTATGTTGGCAGCGCCGGTAGCAAAAAGAAGGTAATCATCTCACATCTGTTTATTGTTTCCCTGAATAGTATTTCCTTGATATTCTCTTCCTGAAGCCGACTCGAGTTGACTTTTTTCTGTCTTTGATGTTTAGATGCTTCCCAGAGGCGATTGATATCTACATCGAAAATGTCGGTGGAAAGATGCTCGATGCCATGCTGCTCAACAAGAAACTTCATGGCCGAATCACAGCATGCAGAATGATCTCACAGTACAACCTCGAGCAGCCCGAAGGCGTACACAACTTGATGAACCTTATCCTGAAGCGGGTTTGGATGGAAGGTTTTGTGGTGTACAATTACTATCATCTCTACCCGAAGTTCCTGGAGAGTATTGCCTCAGATCAAGAGGGGAAGATTGTGTACATGGACGACATCACGGAAGGGCTCGAGAACGGTCCGGCAGCTCTTGTTGGGGTGTTCTCTGGTCTCAACGTCGGGAAACAGGTGGTCGTGGTTTCTCACAAATGAGGTAGCTTTCTGCACTTTTTCGTCAGCAAAATCTCTTATTTTTCTCATGTTTCCAAAAGGGGTTGTTTTCTGTTTGAGTGCAAAAATATGTCTCGTATAAGAAGGGACATGAGGTTGTTTTCTGGTAGCAATGTTTGGAAACAGGGGGTTGTAATTTCTTGCTTACGGTACTTTTGGGTGCGCATGCTCTGTTATGCTTTTGGAGGATATGTTCTCTGCTCGATTGGGTATAAAATTTTATGCTATGCCTCTCTAAGATGTCGATGTAAATGGATCTTCCTTTACCGTGCTGCAGCCTTTAAATATACTGGTTTAAGAGATCGAACCGTTTTGACTAGTGCAAAAATGTGAACAATCAAAGCAATTTTGAGGGTGCCTTTGGAAAGGACTTTCCTGAAACGATTTTCCAAAGGTCGATATGTTTAATTTGCTGAAAGTAGAAAATCTATTGAAAAGACTTTTCAATCGAGAAAAATAACAATACTCAACGATGAGGAAAATGATTTCTCTATTTTAAAAAGAAGAAATTGTTTTTTCAAACTTGCTTTCTATAAGCATGCTCACACAGAGCTTCAATCTATGTTCTCTCTCTGTCTTTACTGTTCTTCACTCTTCTAGGGAACCTTCTGTATCTTTTCTTTTCTTTCATAGCAAACTCTCGAATCTGTTTCATCTTCTCTTCAAATTCAAATTGATGCCTAGCTAGAACTAGCTTCAATTGCTCAATTTGTCGTATGTCTGTCGGACTATCATCGTTTGATGATGTGTCATTCGGCTATATGATGCATATCTTAGGAGGACAGTAGAAGAGGTGTCCATGAAAATGCCAATTTAGGATGTTCTTATTTTCAATTTTATGATGACCTTTATTTTTCCTCTCCTTTATTTATTTTTTTTTCTATCTTGGATTCTTATTGTGTATCCCTCTTTGATTACTTTTTTGGAATGGAGAATTAATTTCACGTAAAGTTTTACAGGCAAAAATTGATTAACTAAAAATCAGCTATTTTCTTAGAAACTGATTTTTATGAAAAAAGTTTCTTCCATCAAGAAGTTTTCACGAAACACGAATACCCTAAGTAGAATATAAATTGCATAAATAAAATCTGAAAATAATGGATTTCTATGGTTCAATTATGTATCTAATCTAACAGGAGAGATTGATTAGATGATTCCACTACAATGGAGGAAGATAAGATTACAATTGCTCAATCACACTCACTTCTAAGTGTTTTCTAATTCTAAATTCAATCAGAACCCGAAAAAATTGATTGCGAGAAAGGAATTTTCTAATACTCTCAAATCTCTTGGGCTGTGGCTCCCAATGCACTGTCTCTTGCTAGTTTCATACATATTAACCGCACTAATTATGTACACCAGACCAAATTCAACAACAGAATATTTACCTGCGAGAAACAATGAGCACTTTTCTCACATCAATATAGACTTTATCTTCAATAAGAAAAAGAAAATTTTATTATGAAATTAATGTCCAGTTTTTGTATTACTCACAATCTTGTCGGCAAGAGTCCGATTTGGACTTTCCATGTTTACTTGCAATCCGTGGGTTGAATTTCAATTGATGTGGAAACTAACTTCAAGCCATACCTACCCACGCATGGTTGCACTGGTGGAGGCTTGCCCCTGAATTTGGCCACTAGGTCAGGGATTTGACTCCCAGGTATGGTTCAATGATTTAAATGGGGGGTCCCGACGGTAGGTTGCTGGGCCAATCTCCCCCAAGGTATAGTCGGTGCTGTACTCCCATAAGGTGAGCTAGGCAGGATCCTCGGTATCAAAAAAAAAAAAAAAAAAAAAAAACTTCAAGCCATAATCAATACAAACTTCCAAAAAAGAATTCCTAAACATATTATACAAAAGACAATTCAATCCTAAATATTCAAATTTAGCCATTTTATTCCTAAATCTTTAAACAATTTGATATATAGTTATTTTAGCCAATTTTGACTAGCAATCGATACCACGGATGTCTAATAACCTCCGTGGCACAACCAACATTCATGTAGTAAAAAAAAAAAAAAAAATTCCTTTTTTCTTTCTTCCTTTTATATTTCTTTCTTGCTAGACTCAGTGATGGCTAGCAACTAGCAACAAGCAAGGGTCAGGCAAGGACCAAGCTCATGGCCCTTGGGTGGGGCTTGTCCTCGCCTGTGGCCAAAGAGGGACAAAAAAGAAAATTCAAAAAAATTATTAAAAAATCACACAAAAGCAAAAAATCATCTACGTTAACGTCAATTATACCACGTAAGACAATCTTCATCCTTGTCTACGATTGTTGACCAAACTGCATTGACAAATCATCAAAAAATTGGCTAAATTGAAAAGTTTATGACTAAATTGACATCCGAACAATAGATTTAAGATTTTTTTTTTTTTTATAATTGTATCTCTTATGATAACTACTAGTAGGTCACATGCTTTGCACGTATAAAGACCACATGTATAGACATCAAACTTCCCGTTGTAAAATGAATGCATAAATTGATAGGATTTTGTAATATAAATCACTGTGAAATCATCAAAAAAAATAATAATTAGAAACAATACGTGGTTCAATACCTTCTCCATAAGGAAAATCAATAGTAAATAATTCACTATAATCGGAGAATTAAAGTAACAATCACCAACACTCTCCAGTGTTTATCACACCTATATTACACATAAATCCTGCAACTCATTTCGAATATAAAATTCACAACACAAAATTCACATGTGTCCGATGCTCTTTGTTCGGAGCATTCCCTCGTGAAAGTGTAAAAATAAATAAATTATATTTTACTTTGTTTTCTTTATTCTGACAAAGACCTTTTCACCCCCACAATAAATATATGATTAGAGAATTTGTGAGCCCTTATTTGATCCTGTAATGGCTCTCCCTCTTGTGCGGTTATGTATAGGAGTCAAACAACCACAAATCTCCTTTGACCAAAACCAAATAAGCCAATAACCTTGTGGCCCCTTCGTCGGAAACCAGTCGAGAAAACTACATCGTCTCATGAATCCAAATTCCAGTGAGAAAATAGATTTCTTGAGATTTCTCGCACAAACTCAAACTCAAAATATAATTTAATATTTTCTTAAGCATAACTTGAATATTTGTTGCTTGACTTTGAATGGTATCAACAACTAAATATATTCATTTAATTTAAAAAGAACTATATGAATAAGGAATGAAATTGATATTTTTTCTCGTAATAATCATACACAAATGAGAAGCACTCATTAGAAAAATATATAATAATTGCAAATATAACACAGAAAAAGATCAACACAGTGGAAACACAAAAATCTAAATTATTTGATTAAATTTTTGAAATAGACGGATGTGCACTTAGTGTAACATTTGGAGTTTAACCAAGTCCAGGGAAAAAAATGAACAAAAAAAAACAGAGTTAAAAAGTCAACAAGTCAGCAAACAGTGGACGTTTTCTGTTTATAAGAGGCCAAGACGCAAAAACAGAAAAGAAAAAAGAAGAAATGAAAAGAGGGATTTCGCGTGCATGCCACGGACGAAGAAAATGAATTAGAATATAAAGAAAGCACTTTAAATGACATAAGCATGAAAAAAAATGAATTAGACAATAAATTTTCTTTTAAATGTTGAAGTAGCTAATATTATATTTACTCAAATAAACTCTTCCAAACAAAAGAATATAAAAAGTTGGTAAAAAGACAAGAATTTTTTCATGCAAAACATAAAATTAGATTTTCATTAATTGAAAACGTAAAACAGTTGAAGATAGTGGGAAAGTAATAGCGGAAAAGGTATGCCAAATATTCAAATAGAGTTAATTAAGAAGTGCGATAAGAATGTCCAGAAAAATGGGAGAAGTACATTATCGGTGCTGTAAGTTGTGTATGGCGCTCACTTTGGTACGAAAAGTTTCTGTCGAATCACTTAAATGTCAAATCGGAGGAAAAACGATCACTTTGGTGCCACCGCGAGAGATTCCGACCAAAATGATTACGTGGCTTTTATATTTAAAAAAAAAAAAATCACATGGCTTGAGAAACGACGTCGTTTTCCATCCTCCTTAAGAAAACGATGTCGTTTTGTGGTCCTAAGTGGATGGCCTCACAAAAACGACGTTGCACAACTCATTTGGGATTTTTTATTATTATTATTATTATTATTATTATTATTATTATTATTATTATTATTATTAATTGGAGATTGAAATTAGGGTTCCGATCGTCGTCGGCCGCCGACCTAGCTCGCTCGGCCATCGTCGCTCGGCCGTCGACCTAGCTTGCTCGGCGACGTGAGGTTCGCACTTGAGCGAGATAACGACCTTCAACTTGGTTGCCGAGTGACTGTTGTCGGGGTCGGGGTCGAGGTCGGAGCCGCGACTGCCGAGCACGAGGGCCGTTGAGGACGGCTGCGGCCCATCACCGGCAGAGGCGGAGTGTAGGTGGAAGAGCGTGAGGTTGACGAGCAGGCCAAGCTCCTCAGGGAGGTAACCAACGATGTCAACGTGGTTGAGGTCGACACCAGCGACAATGCGGACGCTGAGGTCGTTAGGGGTGGGGGAGCAGAAGACGTTGGAGTAGCCACAGACGTCCAGGCCAACCCAGTTGGCGGTGAAGTTGTTGGGGACGAAGAGGATGGCCTGCTTCAAGGCCTGGAGGGCGACGTAGGTGTTTCGGAGGCGCGGGATCTCGAAGGAGGCAGAGGGGTCGATGGCGACTTGCTCACCATGGTCGCCGAACTCGTCGAGGTAGTGGAGGAGGTGGCGGTGTTTGATGGCGCGGCAGAGAGGACAGCAAGGGAGGAGAAGAGGACGAAGAGGGCTGCGGTGGCCGAGATTATCCGACAGATTTAGGGTTTAGGGTTTTGAATTGGGGGAGAGACACCAAACGACGTTGTTTTGCTATTTAAATGCTGACTGTACTATCTGGCGAGCCACATCAACTTCAAAAATTAATAAAAAAGTGTCACGTTGGATTTCCGGCCAACTGGATTGGAGTTGGCACCAAAGTTAGCGTTTTTCAAAATTTTTGGCACTTAAATGATTTGATAGAAACTTTTGGCATCAAAGTGAGCGCCGTACACAACTTATAGCACTAATAGTGTACTTCTCCCCCAGAAAAAACATATCAATTTATTAAAGGGAAAAGTAAAATGAAGAATTAATACTCACCGAGTAAAGCGGCAGTAACAATTTCAAATTGAAGAGAGAATTGAATTTGAAATTAGAATAAGACAGGCTGCGGCAAATGATATAAAGGGATAAAATTACCAAATTAGTCTAACAAATAACTAATATTACGTCACTCAATGAAAGAAATAAAAATAAATAGATTTGTGAGTTCAAGAATGGTGGAACATATAAAGATTTCGCTTTACTTGGTATCAAAAGTCAACAATCCAAACGCGGAGCTACAACTAACTAAGAATTACATCAGTCCAATCAAATAAAAGAAACGATAAGCATTTTTTTAAGTTATCAGAATACAGCAAATTATATAGAGGCAACGGATGCTAAGCAAGCCTCGGTCATCATATGTGAGCGGTCCAAAAGTGTAGAAACATTCATGGCACGACATCTCGAAATGTCAAATGAGTATCAAAAGAGGTAGATGCCCAAGTTGGACTAGAAAAAAAGATTGCCTATCATGTCTTTGTTGTAGAAGTGATCATGGACCTATTGACCTCAACTGGAAAATGGATAAGTGTAATCAAGTCCTTTACTGATTCGACTCGGTTAGGTCTAGATAGGCCCATTGAGACACAATCAATTTAAATAAGTCTAGATCAAAACTCTTAGGTCGACGCAATCAAGCTCATCCATTCATCATTTGTTTTTAAAATCAATGATCACGATTTTTCACCACCCCACTGCATACACACGTTCTAGTGCTTGAATCAAGTCAAGGAGGTCAAAAATGTGTGGAAAAGGAAAACCGGTGATGTGCAGAGCTTACTTCTTAAAAATTGTAAGATTTTTAGATTGGAAAATGCCCGGCTAATCATCCTATTAATTTGGAAAATGGACGGTCAACTAGTTTGGAAATTTCCACGCTTATGCTGGACAAAGGAAATTTTGTGGCTACTGGCGACACCGGCACAACCCTTGCAGATTTCTCTTCAGATTCCGTACAACCACTTAAAAGGTTCCTTCAAGTTTTCCTGCAAATCAGCGAATTTTATAATGATTAGAATTCAATCGGCCACTTTGATCCACTTTTTTTTTCCCCAAGGAGTATACTATTCCACCGATGACACAATGGCATACGTAGGCATACATAAGCATATCTCGTCACCCATCTCCCCCATAAGTACACGTGCACTGTTTGGCCATGTTTCTCACCAACCAGATCCAAGAAGACATTTCGACCAAAAAAGAAAAAGTCCAGAGAGAGAGAGAGAGAGAGAGAGAGGGTGACAACGCTGCTCTAGAGAGAGAATGGAGAAGGACGGCAATAATGCTTCGATGGAAGTGATGAACAACAAACAGGTGATTTACAGAGAGAAGGTACGAGGTTCCCTGAAAGAGACCAACTTGAAAGTGAAGACGAGTTTGGAGAGACCGAAGGCCGACAAGGACTCTGGGACCATCGCGGTGAAGAACTTGTACCTGGCTTGCGAACCCTACAATTTACACCTCATTAGGTACTTCACTCGGCTCGGCTCCGTAAGTATTGCCATCTCTCTCGTTACATTCACTATATTCATGATGCCAACGTTAAGTTTCCAACTCGCATGCATAAGTCAAAGTCAAATTTGTGACAATTACAATCCTCAAGTAAAATTCAAAGGAAACATATTCCTTCCTTCTTGTAAGCTCAAAGTCTATTCGTGTTTGCTTAATGTAGTTGCAATTATATTCTAAAGTATTCAACACAATGATGCAGCCTGTTCCTGGATATGGAGTAGCCAGAGTTTTGGAATCTGGGCATCCAAACTTCAAGAAAGGTGACTTGGTTTGGGGCATGACTGGATGGGAGGAGTATAGTCTAATTACTGCACCAGAGACTTGCTTTAAGATTGAACACACTGATGTTCCTCTGTCTTACTACACCGGCCTTCTGGGTATTCCCTCTAATCATCTGGTGCAATATCTCTTTCGGTGTTAAAGAATGAGGGGAATCGATTTGTCGAGATACTTCGTTCTGTCTATTTAATTCTCAAGTACGGACAGCCTCCAGCTATGCAAGGAAAAAGTGTGCTTCCTTTAAATTTTAGTTGTGGGGATCTTCCTTGTCAATGAGCTGTATTCCCACGTTGAATTGTCTCAACGATAGAGCCCTGCAGAGTTGTCTTTCATAGAATTGCACTCCTCCTATGCTTAAGCAAATCTTGAAACTCATCTACTTTATATAAATCTAAACTTTCCAGGTATGCCAGGCTTGACGGCTTATGCTGGGTTTTTTGAGGTATGCTCTCCTAAGAAAGGAGATACTGTTTTCATATCGGTGGCATCGGGAGCTGTTGGTCAGCTTGTTGGCCAGTTTGCAAAGTTGTTTGGTTGTTATGTTGTTGGCAGCACCAATAGCAAAGAGAGGGTAGTCTCACATTTGTCTAGTGTTTCCTTCAAAAGTAATTGCTTAATAGCCTCTTCCCGATTTTTTCTTCACTTCTCGCTTACTGTTACGTTTGGGAAAAAGGTAGATTTGCTGAAGAACAAGTTTGGATTTGATGATGCTTTTAACTTCAAGGAGGAGCTGGATCTGGATGCAGCACTGAAAAGGTGAACCAGGAATATAGTAACGATGATTGAGCAAATCACTGATGTACAGGATATTAAATATGTACCCATTCCGAAGCCGACCCGAGTTGACTTTTTTCTGTCTTTAATGTTTAGATGCATCCCCAAGGGAATCGATATCTACTTTGAAAATTTCGGTGGAAAGATGCTTGATGCGGTGCTGCTCAACATGAAATTTCATGGCCGAATCACAGTATGCGGGATGATCTCACAGTACAACCTCGAGCAGCACGAAGGCATACACAACTTGATAAACCTAGTCCTAAAGCGGGTTCGGATGGAAGGTTTCGTGGAGTCCGATTACTATCATCTTTACCCGAAATTCCTGGAGATGGTATTGCCTCAGATCAAAGAGGGGAAGATTGTCTCCGTGGAAGACATCGTGGAAGGGCTCGAGAACAGTCCGGCAGCTCTTGTCGGGGTGTTCTCTAGTCGCAATGTTGGGAAACAGGTGGTCGTGGTTTCTCGCGAATGAGTCAACTTTCTGTACTTTTTCATGGGCCTAGTCTCTTTTTTTCCTGATGTTTCCACGAGGGGTTTTCTTTCTTTAGGGATGATACAAAGGACTTTTGAGTCAATTACTGTACATTTTGGTGCACATGATCTCCTATGCTTTCGGAAAATATGTTCACTGTATTTGGAACAAGGTACTACGCTACTCTTCTCTAAGATGTCGATGTAAATGTGTCTTGTACCATGTCATCTATTTTCATAAAACTGGTTTGATGGACCAAATTGTTACGGTTGTCCTGGAACCGTAAACAAATGCAACGATTTGAACAAGAAATAAACTGCAAAAATAAAATCTGAAAATAACAAATATACGTGATTCAACAGTGTATATCCTTTTATGGGAGAGATTGATGAAATGATTTCACTATAAGAGATGAAGGTAAGATTACAAACGCTTGATCGCACTCACTCATTTGTGTTTTTTGATCCTAAAATAAATCCAAAATCCCATGAATCAATGATGTAAATATATCTGATTTTATTACTACAATTACCAAATAGTTGATAGGATATAGCAAAATATCCTATCTAGTTCTACCCTTATTAGAAATTTGGACAACCAAATGTAGCCTCCGTATCTCACAAGTTGCACACATGCTAAACGTAATGACTATGCACACCACGCCAAACTTGACAAAGGAATATTTATATGCAACAAATTATGAGCCATTCTCTAGGTCAACGTGGACTTTATCTTTAATGTGGAAAAGCAAGTAAGATTAACCATTGGAAAACTTTTTATGTCTCACTTTTAAGAATACCACCAAACTACTAAAGACCAATCATTTTCTTAGAAAATGATTTTTACGAAAATTTTTTCTTTCATCAAGAAGTTTTCCGTGAAATCCGCGTACCATAGGTAAAATATAAATTGCATAAATAGAATTAAAAGAAATGCATTTATGTGGTCTAAATGTGTGCATACTCCTATAGGAGAGTTTGATGAAATGATTTCACTACAATAGAGGAAAATAATATGACAAGTACCTGATCACCCTCATTCATTAGTGTTTTCTAATCCTAAATTAAACTAGAACCCACTAAAATCAATTGCAAGAAAGAAATTTTCTTATACTCTTGGGCTACATTTGATCGTCCGGATTTCTAATTGGGATAAGATTGGATAGGATAGGATATGAAATCCAATGATTTTTTTATATCCTATCTATTGTTTGGTGAATCGCAGTATTAAAATTGGATATATTCACATCACATCATGTACATTTTTTTTTTATATAAACGGCATATCATTATAAATGAACTTAAATGTTCATAAACGGAGATAGTGAAAATCTCTTGTAACACTATATCTTAATATATTTTTATTTTATTTTTATTTTTTCCTCTTTTTTGTATTATTTTCTTTATTATTTCATTTTCCCCTTTCATCATTCTTTAATAAAATTTTATCAAATAGTAAACTGTACTAACATACCTAAATATATAATAAACATAAATATTTAATTTATAGATTGAATGTTTATTATAAGATAGATTTAAAGTTGAATATATAAATTAAAATAAGATTAATTAAAAATATTTTTATTTTTAATTTCTTTAATTAGAATTCAAATATTATTTATATTGAAATATAATTTCAATTTTGTTAATTTAATAAGTTTGTTATTCGAGAAAATAACTTTTCTATTATGGATGTTATAAATCCTATCCACTTTTATCCCACTTCCCTCATGGGATAATTTTATTCTGCCTATATCCCCCTTATATCTGACTTTATCATATCTTGAGCGAGCACCAAACGTAGGATATGATAAATCATATCATATCCCAAATTTTATCCCGACTGCCAAACACAACCTTGAATCTCTTGGATTATGGCTCACAACACACTCGGCGTCTCTTGCAAGTTTTATACATATTAAGTGCACAAACTATGTACACCAGATCAAATTCAACAACAAATATTTATATGTGAGAAACTATGAGCTCTTTTCTGACATCAACATAAACTTCATCTTCAATGAGAAATGAGAATTTAATTTTCATTTTTTTGCATTCCTCATGATCTTGTTGACAAGAGTCCAATTTGGGCTTTCCTTAATATCGCCCATGATTACTTCCAATTCATGGGTTGAATTTCAAAATAGCGAGAACTAACTTCGAGCCATAATCAATACAAACTTCCAAAAAAAAAGTCATAAATTTATTATATGGATGCCAATTTATTTCTAAATATTTCAATTTGATCAGTTTAGTACTAAATATTTTAACAATTTGTTAATATAGTTCTTCCAGCCAATTTTAGTAAGCAATCGCTAATGTTAGTGTTGACTATCCTCTGTGGCATAATCAACACTGATGTGGTCAACTTTTGCATTTTTATTTTTTTTAAATTGAATTTTTCCTCTATATCTTTGAGAATATTTAAGTATCTTCCAAAATATCTTATCTTGAAAACAAATCCATCCAAGACCAATGTATTTGACCATAACTAAGGATAGGTTCAAAGAAAATCAAGGATATGAATCTTAAGAAGGAAAACTCCTGATTTGCCGAGGAGTTCTATTCAAGACCTAATGGGAGGCTGACCTAGGGCAAATTTTTGGAGGCAATATAAAATCCTCTTGTGCCGCATATTTTAGTTTTCTGAAGGAGCCTTGGAGCCGCCACCAAATTTTAGGGTTTCTTAACTAGCTTTTATACTTCTATTTCATTAGTGGAAATGGCGCAAGAGAAGGAGGAGGCAAACTCGAATCATTTTGTGACTTAAATTAGTGAATTTGTTTAATTTAGCATTTTCTTTTTAATTTTCATTTTTAGGTTAGCTTTAATTTTTTCCAGTTTCTTTGGTTAGACCTACAATGGCTCTTAACCATGGTTGATTGATTTTGAAGACTTGTTCATGCAATATAATTATTTTGAATGTGGCATTGTCTATTATGATCTTAATACTTTTAGAAGTTTGGCCAACGTTTAAATGATTTTTGATGTATGCATGATACCGGGTGGAGATTGCGTGCATGAGCACTAGTGACATGGAAATATAAATTAAATTTAAGTCAAGGTACACTAGATTGTTTGTGTGGTAGCGGTAGTAAATCTAGGTCAAGACTACTTAGATTAAATCCAGGAATTTCCACAAGAACTTAATGCTTTTAAATAGTTTAAATTCACCTAAGGTTAGTGTGGGTTAACATACCTAATCAGGGAT
Organism: Eucalyptus cloeziana; assembly: GCA_014182715.1. NCBI lineage: Eukaryota > Viridiplantae > Streptophyta > Magnoliopsida > Myrtales > Myrtaceae > Eucalyptus > Eucalyptus cloeziana. Next base: position 3,700,150 of record CM024634.1, on the reverse strand, counting down.
TGTTAGACTGAGGTTGGCTTGTAATCTAACTTAGGGAAATTTCATTAAAACAATTGGAAATTAATTTATTGCGGGACAAGTTAAGAAATTGATTATGATTGGTTAAGTGAAGTTGGATGCTCTAACACTTTGTAATCTTAGTTAAAATCTTGAAACTTGCCTTGTTGATTTTCAGTTTGTGTTAGATTAGGTTTATTTTGCAAGTTTAATTAGCTTTTGAATCCTTTAAGTTTTGGCTATTTTATATTTTAGTCCTTTAATTGATTTAGTTCACTTTTTACTTGCCTTTTTTACTTGGTTAGCTAAATTTTTGGATTGATCACCTTCGGTAAGTAATTGGATAATTAGATACAATCCAAGTGGGAACGATACTCACTCATCACTTTATTACTTGTAGATATTGTGTGCTTGTAATTTACTTGACAAGTTTTTGGTGCCGTTGCCAGGGATTGATTTGATAATTTTCCAATTACTATTGATATTGAGCGATTCTTGATTTTGATTAGCCTTTCTTTTGTTTTTAATTTATTTCTTTTGTAGGTCAAACTCACCTCTCTATAAAAGGTGGGATGAGCATCGCATCACCCGAAGCCAACAAGGAGACCTTGAAGAGTTTGATCCCGAGATTGAAAGAACCTTTTTTTAGGAGAAGAAGAAAGCAAGCACAAGCAATCCCCATTGCAATGGCTAAAAATCAACAGGACGCACTTCCAAGGAGGACTTTGAAAGATTATACAACACTAACAATTCAAGAAGCACAATTCAGTAAAAGGAGGCCGGCAATGCAAACCAATAATTTTGAGATCAAGCCATCCTTAATTCAAATGCTTAAATATGCAAGACAATTCAGTGGATCACCTAATGATGATCTAAATCTACACTTAAAAGCATTCCTTGAAATTGTGACACTGTTAAATTCAATGGCATTACTGATGATGCCCTTAAGTTATAACTCTTCACATTTTTACTTCGTGATAAATTTAAGACTTGGTTGACCTCTCTTCTTGGAGGCTTTATTACAACTTGGCAAGACTTGGCTAAAAAATTCCTAAGTATTTTCCTCCTGCAAAATCTTCCAAAATGTATAACAATATTATTACATTTATGCAGATAGATGGTGAGTCCTTTTATGAAGCATGGGAGAGGTTTAAGGAGCTGCTAAGAAAATGCATGTACCATGGACTGCTAGTTTGGATGCAAATGCACACATTTTATAATGGAGCACATTCCACCATTCGGGCTAGTCCAGATGCGGCAGCTGGAGGCACTTTGTAAAACAAGTCAGCCGAAGCAGCTTTTAATCTACTTGAGGAGATGGCAACCAATAGCTACCGATGGCCAACTGAAAGATACCAAGCCCGGAAGCCATGAGGATTTCATGAAATTTGCACCAATAAGACTTTGAATGTAAAACTTGATGCATTAAGTAGGATGATTGCTTTTTTGAATTGTTGGTGTTGCATAATTTTTCAAAGTCATTCTTAGAGGTGCGTCCTCTAGATTTTCGGGCATTGCAATGAGAATTGCTTGTGCTCACTTTCTTCTTCTCCTAAAAAAGGTTCTTTCAATCTTGGAATTAAACTCTCCAAGGTCTCTTTGTTGGCTTCGGTACCCACTTGACCTGGGGTCGCGTTGGTAAGGAGCAGATTCGCAGAGTGTGTGCATGAGCGGCACGGGTGACATTGATAATTGGGGTCTCATTAACCACCAAATGTCATGGTATTGATCGCTCTAATGCTCGATTTTGGGCCAACCGGGATGTGGTTGTCGCGAGAGGCCACCGTACGCGCCCAAGTCCCGCTTGACCGGTTGAAAGGGCGAAGGGGATTAGGGGCAACGCCATGTGTGACACCCAGGCAAACATGCCCTCGACCGAAGGTTTCGGGCGCAACTTGCATCCAAAGACTTGATGGTTCACGAGATTCTGCAATTCACACCAAAGTATCGTAGTTCGCTACGTTCTTCATCGATGCGAGAGCCAAGATATCCATTGCCGAGAGTCGTTATGAGTAATATGAGATTGCATGGCATCCCGCGCGTGCACCGTGTATGGGGCGGCAGGAGCATTGTACTCTTGTCTCCTCCCACCTTTTATATAGAGGTGAGTTTGACCTACAAAAGAAATGTATTAAAAACAAAATAAATGCTAGTCTAAACCAAGAATCGCTCAATATCAATAGTAATTAGAAATCAATCCCCGGCAACGGCGCCAAAAACTTGGGTGAATTGTAAGTGCACAATGTCTACAAGTAATAAAGTGATGAGTGAGCGTGGTTTCGACCATGATTGTTTCTAATTATCCAATTACTTGTCGAAAGTGATCAATCTAAAGATTTAGCTAAAAAAAAAAAAGAGTAAAAAGTGAACTAAGCCAATTAAAAGACTAAATTATAAAAGAGTCAAAACTTAAAGAATTCGGAAGCTAATTAAAATTTCAACATAAACCTAATCTAAAGTAAACCAAAAACTAACAAGGCAAATTTCAAGATTTTAACCAAGATCACAAAGTGTTAGAACATCCAACTTCATTTAACCACTCATAATCAATTCTCTTAATTTGTCATGCTATAAATTAATTTCCAATTGTGTTGCTGAAATTTCTCTAAGTTAGATTACAAGCCAACCTCAGTCTAATAAAGCCTAATAAGGTATGTTAACCCACACTAACCTTAGGTGAATTTAAACTACCTAAAAACATTAAATTCTTGTGGAAATTTCCGGATTTAATCCAAGTAGTCCCAATTTGGATCTACTACCGTAACCACACAAACAATCTAGTGTACCTTGAGCTAGATTTAATTTATGGTTCAATGTCACTAGTGCTCATGCATGCCATCTCCACCCGGTATCATGCATACATAAAAAATCATTTAAAAGTTGCCCAAACTTCTAAAAGCATTAAGATCATGATAGAGAATGCCAAAATCAAAACATTTATATTGCGTGAACAAGTCTTGAAAATTCTATTCGAGAACCGACAGGCTATCCTCACAAGAAAAGGACAAGATAGGCAAGATTACAAAAAAAGAAAAATATAATACATATATTTATACATGTATTACTATGTTTTTTCTCCTCCGATAAAAACCTTTTTACCCCCAAAATAAATATATAATTAGAGAACATGTGAGCCATTATTTTGTCCTGTAGTGGCTGTTACGCCCCGAACCCCAAGCGCGTACCCATCCCTCTCTGGTCGATAAAATTTTGCGACTTCCCACGACTAGTCGCCGACCCTTTTCATTTTGTTGCACATGCGGAAGCGAAAACAAATCCCCTGACAGTAACTATCTCGGGATAGAAAAGCAGGACAACAATTTCACAAACAAACATGCCTTTATAAACATATGCTAAGTCAAGTACAAGAGTCTATGGTCAAAAGACTACAAAAGACTGTTCTCCAAAAAGAAGCGGTCATATCTGACCTATGCTTCAAATCACTTCCTCTCTGCTCCAAGTCCTCCACTCGATGACCCTGAAAGTGGTTATACACAACCCAGGTGAGACAATGTCTCAGCAAGTCTAAGCTCTAAACTGCGGCTAGGAGGGAAAGACGCTAAGAAGCATTCTAAGCAGGCAATCACACAATCAAGGAGACTTACCTCGTCTCAGTTCCACCCTGCAAGTCAACACAGTTCATATTATAAATCGGAGCATCCCTCAAGCTCAAATAATTGGAACACAATACTCAAATTAACATGCGTTCCTAGTTTTGATCTTGGCATATAGCACGGCCTACTCTCTGTTCGGCGGTCTTCTGGCATTGCCAGGCATCGTCTCACCCCATTGAGTACGGCACGGCATGTCACTTCATCGACGGCTTTCCCGAAGGAGCATAGGGTCCAGAATCTACTGCGACCGGCTTCCCTTTATCAAGGGGTATCCCAATTAGGGATAACGTCCAGCTCAACAGCCCGGGACGATTTCTCATTGTCATCAAACGATCACTCAAATATGGCCTGTGGCACCGTGCATTGCACTCAAATGCTTCAATTAAAACGGTGAACCTAGCATTTTTCTTCGTATTAGAAATACGCATGAAAATAGTCATGCAGTACACGGTCAACTTGACCTTAAAATTGACATTCTTTTTTTTTTTAAAATCCCACTATTTTATATAGTACATAAAACCATTTTCGATGTTAAAATCCGACACCGGGATTTTTCGAGTAAATATTGAAAATTCACAATTTTTGGAATTAAATACTAAAAATCCAATAATCACTCAATTTGCGTAATTTAACACTCAATTGCAGAAATTAACCACACCATTGCAATCAAAGCACGAAATTCTGGCCACCGGCCATCCGGCCTAATTTTCGGAAAAATAATTAATAAATAATTAATTTCGAAAATTAATTAATTAATTCAATTTAATTTCTAAAAATACTAACCTAGGCCAAATTTGTTAAATTAAATGCCAATACGGACCCGGAAAATTCCCGAACCCTTCTAGATAAATAACACAATTTAAATAAGCCTTAGCTAAACCATTCTAACCACCTAACATGCTCAATTAAATAATTAAATCATTAATTTAGTCTAATTAACCACCTAATTCCTAATTAAATAAATCTAAACACCCCTTAGCATCATTAACCTACTAAGAAGAGTTTAGAGTATAAACTCACCGGCGTAACGCGAAAAACCGGCTCACCGCGACGACGACGCGACGGCGGCCGAAATCTTGATTTTCGGCCAAAGGTCGGGCGAACTTTCGGACGCCTAAAACGGGCCCAACAAATCTCAGCCTAACTGAGATTTGTTTTCAACTCGGGCTGGGCTTCACTTGATTCGCGAGCTAAATTTCTTGTGGGCTTGACTTACTTGAAGGTTGGGCCAAACCAACTTGCTGGAAATGGGCTGAACTAAATGGGCTTCTGCTGGACCTGAATTTCTATTGAAAGTTGGGCCAAAAGCTGGGCTGCAAAGCGCTGGAGAGAAGACCAACTGGGCTGGCTTGTTCACGGCTACCGAACTGGGCTGAACTGCAACAAAATTCACGGGCTGCTTCGCGCGATTCACACGGCCAGACGGAGACAGCAAGCTGGGCAGGAGAATCGAAGATGGCAGAAGCAGTTGCTGGCGTTGAAGTCCACGAGCCGAAGGAGGGAGACACGCTGCTTCGGTTTGCTTGCTGACGTGAGCTGGCATGAGTTGCTGGACGCGTTGCCTTGGGGAGAGAAGCAGCTGAGGTCTTCAAACGGCGTTGGCGCAGCTACTTGCTCAAGTGATTGGCGCCGGTCAATGAAGCAGCTTCGGTGGAATTGAATCGAGGGCTTCGCGGCCGAATTGCTCGGTGGAATTTGGTGGAGATGGCCACGTGCATTTGGGGTCAATTAAGTTGTTGGTGTTGACTTCTTGAAAGAGAATCGGTGGCTAAGTGGGCGAGAGAGATGAAAAAAAAAAAGAGATGATGATGCGGGGGAATGGGTTCAGCAAGAAGAAGAGAAATGAGAGGATGAAGGTGCAGGCCAAAATGAAACTAAAAGATGAAGTAGCGAGGAAGGTAGGCGAGCACGGGGGAGGAAAAGAACGGAAGAGAGAACAAAAGTCAATAAAGATTATCTTGAAAATTGAACGCTTGGTCCCCCAAATAGTGCTCAATCTTATCCCACTTGTCCAAAAATATCTTCTTGTATTATCCTCATAATTAACCCATTTTGATGCCCAAAAATGCTGCCATTTTCCAATTCCGAATTTCACATTTTGGTCTTCAATTTCTTCAACAAATTCCCAAATTTGATGTCCCATTTGATGTAGAAAAAGCCCACATAAATTCTACAAGTCCCCTTCGCCATATAGCTCGATTTGCAAGTCGAAAATCTCTTCAATTTGGCCAATCCGAATTTCCGTTTATTTTCCGCGACGTTCGAATCGGATTTCCGTAAAAATCTCGGAATCTCTCAAAATTTCTCGGAGGATGAATGACGTCCCTAATATAGCTCGTGACACCACGTAACTTTCAATTTTGAAATCGGGTTCAAATAAGCGGTTAATTTCATCCGGCGCGCTTTTAGCGTGACCTAATCTACCGGGTCACTTTTAGGAATTTTGGTGCAATTGACGCGTGATCGATTCATCTCGAGTCACATAAGACATCTTCGACACATTGGCGACTCTCGATTGTCGTGAAAATCTCGAGGTTCAAATACGGACACAAGCGTACCCAAAACGTCGAAAATCAATTTAGTGCCGATCGATGAGAATTTTGAAATCAAGTGGAATCACCCACATTCCGATCACATATCTCAGCTAGATCGACCTATCTCTGATTTCTGATCGATTCTGACAGTGCCGCAATGACCCTTGTAGATTGACACGGTCGAGCAATCGATTCCTGGTCGAATTCTCAAGTACATTGCATTTAGATTCCTTAATTGATTTCCTAGATAGACCAGTTATCTCGTGAGTGGCCAACTTAGAGAACAAGACTATAGACACGCTTCGACGAAAAGCCCGATTTATTTAATCGAAAACTAATTTAAAAAATCAAAATCACAACTCTTCCTCTTATAAAAATTTCGTCCTCGAAATTTAAACCTATTACAATCTTTAAGCAAAAAGGTGGGGGTACAGTCGTCTCATCGATTCCTCGGTTTCCCAAGTTGCTCCTTCTGTGCCATGGTGTTGCCAGACCACTTTGACCAATGGGATGGTCTTGGTACGCAAGACCTGCTCCTTACGGTCCACAATCTAAACCGGGCTTTCGACGTACGACACTCTGTCGTCCACATCCAATTCTTCAAAATTGAGCACGTGGGTCGAGTCAGGCTCATACTTCCTCAACATCGACACGTGAAAGACGTCATGCACTTGTGCTAACATTGGCGGTAATGCAAGACGATACGCTAGGATCCCGATTCTTTCAAGAATCTCAAATGGACCTACGTACCTCGGACTCAGTTTTCCTTTCTTGCCAAAGCGCGAAGTACCTCTCATTGGTGACACTTTCAGAAAAACGTGATCACCAACTTGAAATTCCAATGGCCTTCGACGCTTATCTGCATAGCTTTTCTGTCTGCTTTGAGCGGTTTTTAATCTGTCCCTGATAACGGCAACTGCATCCACTGACTGCTGAACCAACTCTGGGCCTGTAATTTTCCGTTCTCCAACTTCATCCCAACAAACCGGCGTTCTACACGCTCTGCCATACAATGCTTCAAAAGGAGCCATCTGAATGTTCTATTGGTAACTGTTGTTGTAGGCAAACTCAACCAGGTGAAGTTGCTCTTCCCAACTTCCCTTGAAATCCAATACGCAAGCTCGCAGCATGTCCTCGAGGGTTTGAATTGTCCTCTCGGACTGGCCATCCGTCTGAGGATGATATACCGTACTGTACTGCAGTTTCATTCCTAATGCACTCTGCATACTTTTCCAAAATGCAGCTATAAATCTTGGGTCTCGATCTGATTTAATCGTCACCGGCACTCCATGTAGACGAACAACTTGATGTACATACAGATTTGCGTGTCTATCCAAACTGAGGTCCTTTCGAACTGCAATGAAGTGAGCCGATTTTGTCAGTTTGTCGACCACTACCCAAATAGAGTCATTACCTCTCTGACTTCTTGGTAATCCCGTCACAAAATCCATTGTGATATATTCCCATTTCTATTCTGGGATCGCAAGAGGTTGTAGAAATCCTCCCGGCTTACAATGCTGTGCCTTCACTTGCTGACATGTCAAACACTTGGCGACATGTTTGGCGATATCTGCCTTCATACCTGATCACCAATAGTGTTGATGCAGATTCTAATACATCTTGGTACTGCCAGGATGAATACTGTAACTGCTACGATGTGCTTCTGACAAGATCTCCTCTCTAAGCTCTACATCATCAGGTACCACCAATCTTCCTCGGAACCTCAGGGTCCTATCCTCCGAAATCTGAAAGTCAGTCTTCCTCTTCTCGGTATCCTCTTGCAGGATTTTCTGAATATTTGGATCTGTCGGCTGAAGTGTCTTAATTCTTACCTGTACTTCCAGCTCAATTCTGAGGGTGGCTATAAGATTTGAAAGGTGGCCTACCTCAAATTTGAAAACCGAATCTCGAGCTCTCTCGATTAAGTTCCACTCCTTCATTGCTATCTGAGCAACTGAAGACTTTCTACTTAGTGCATCTGCAACTTTGTTCGCTTTTCCTGGGTGATACAAAATATCACAATCATAGTCCTTTAGGAGTTCCATCCAGCGACGCTGTCTCATATTCAACTCCTTCTGAGAGAATAAATACTTGAGACTTTGATGGTCAGTGAAGATCTGGAATCTTTCTCCGCACAAATAATGTCTCCAAATCTTTAGGACGAAAATAATTGCTGCGAGTTCTAAGTCATGCGTCGGGTAATTCAGTTCATGAGGTCTCAACTGACGGGATGCGTATGTAACAACTCTACCATGTTGCATCAACACGCAACCCAATCCTCTAAATGACGCATCACTATAGATCTTGTATCCTCCATGACCATATGGTATGGTCAGCACAGGTGCGGTAGTTAGCTTTTCCTTAAGCTCTTGGAAACTACGCTCGCACTTGTCTGTCCATATGAACTTCTCTTCCTTCTTTAACAGTCGAGTCATAGGAGACGCTAACGCTGAAAACCTTTCTACGAACCTTCTGTAATATCCCGCCAAACCCAGAAAACTCCTGATCTCTGTTACTGTCGTTGGTCTCGACCAGTTGATAACTGCTTCAATCTTGCTCGGATCTACAGAGATTCCTTCTCTTGAGATCACGTGACCTAGGAAAGCAACACGACTCAGCCAAAACTCGCACTTGCTAAACTTAGCATACAACTCATGAGTCCTTAGAGTCTGCAGTACCAATCTCAAATGTCCTTCATGCTCTTCTGGACTTCTCGAATACACCAGGATGTCATCGATGAATGAATACGATCACGAATTGATCCAGGTATTCTTTGAACACTTGGTTCATCAGATCCATAAAAGCAGTTGGAGCATTCGTCAATCCAAATGGCATGACCATGAATTCATAGTGACCGTACCGAGTACGAAATGCTGACTTAGGAATGTCCTCCTTTCTGATCTTCAGTTGATGATATCCCGTTCTTAGGTCGATCTTTGAAAATATCAACGCTTCTTGTAACTGATCAAACAAGTCATCTATTCTTGGTAGTGGATACTTATTCTTGATCGTCACCTGATTGAGTTGCCGATAGTCGATGCATAGGCGCAACGATCCATCCTTCTTCTTCACAAATAGAACCGGTGCTCCCCAAGGTGATGCACTGGGACGTATGAATCCCTTATCCAATAACTCTTGCATCTGCACTTTTTTTTTGCATCTGCACTTTTAGTTCTTTCAATTCTGATAAAGCCATCCGGTAAGGAGCCTTAGAGATGGGCTCGCCCCGGGGGCTAACTCAATCACAAACTCTATTTCTCTTTTCTCGGTGCAGACTGGCAATTCTTTCAGAACACGTCCGGAAATTCCCGAACCACCGCTATGTCCTCGATCTTTAGCTCCTCAACCTGTCATATCCCACAGGTTGCTAAGTAACCTTGACAACCCTCGTCGACAATCGGGTTGCCTCTAGAGACGAGATTAGAGTAATCGAGGGTCCTCCTCGACTCCCAATAAACTCGAAACTCTCACCCTCTACCGGGTTAAACTGGATCGTCTTGCGATAACAGTCTAGCTTAGCTCGTTGCTTGGTGAGCCAGTCCATGCCAATTATTAGGTCAAAATCATACATGGCTAGGACTATCAAGTCTATCTTCCCCTCTCGCTCACCAATCGCTCACGTGCAACCAGGACAACCCACTGTAACTAACACATTATCCTTTAATGGTGTCGATATACTGACCACTGACTCCAACAATTCAGGAATCAATCCTACCAACTTAACATATTGCTCAGCTATAAATGAATGCGTTGCACCAGGGTCAAATAAAGCATAAGTAGCGTTGTTGTTTAGTGAAACAGTACCTGCAATCACATTAGGCGCATCCTCCGCCTGTCCACTTGTGATAGCATAGGTCCTTCCTTGTACTGGAGTTCTGAGTAGTCCACTTTGCTGTGCATTTGGTGGCAGAAGTCCTCGATTCTGATTCATCTGTGGTGGTGGTGGCAACTACGGCGGTCCCATTGGTCTTCTAGGACAATTTCTGGCCATGTGACCTTGTTGGCCACACTCAAAACATGCACCCGGCCTAGAGTAGAACGGGGCCGACCCATGTCGTTTTCCGCAGAAGCGACACGCACCATTCTGTTTCTGTGCAGACTTTCCTATTCCACCCTTCCTGTTGGGCGAAATGGGATACCTTCCTCCAGGCATAGGTTTCTTCCCAAACCTATTCCTATCCTGATTAAAGCCAAACCGCGACCCAGATGTGGCGGCTTGTTCGTTCAGATTCTTCTCTACCAACTGAGCTCCTCCTTAAAGCTCGTTGTAATTCTTTATATCTAAAGGCACCAACGGATTTTTCAGCTCTGGTCGGAGGCCATCCAAAAACCTCATTACCTTCTCCTCGAGATCCGCAATTAATCTCGGGGCGTACTGTGAAAGCTCAGCGAACTTTGCCTCGTACTGGTCCACAGTCATTGAACCTTGACGGAGATGCAGAAATTCCACCACCTTCAATTGCTTGGCACAGTTAGAGAAGTACTTGCCATTAAATGCTCTAATGAAGGTGTTCCACACCGGAACCACACATTCGGGGAATACCTCTTCTCTAGTGGCTCTCCACCAAGTACTTGCAACCCCCTGCAATTGATATACTGCAAGGGTGACCTTCTCTTCTTCATTGCACCTTAGCAGTGCAAACGCTTTCTCCAATTCTTCGATCCAACGGGTTGCAGCCTCGGGATCTCCTGTCCCGGTAAACTTCGGCGGTTGTAATTTCAAGAATTGCTCAACAAGCTTGTGAATAGGTCTCACGTTCCCCGTGGAACTTCAGCAGTGCGGCGGCGAGCTGCGGCGGCTTGATTCTCGGGGCTCCGCGCCCCATCAGATTTCCAATCATCTGGAGCGCCTGCATGATCCCATCCATTCTCGGATCACCAGGGGCTGCTACCCCAGCACCAACCGGCGGAACCGGTGGCGGTGCTGCACCACTTGCGCTGGCCTCAGCCTGCGCTCTACCTCGGCCACCTCGGGCACCACCTCTCGTTGGCGTCCTTGCCCGAGTCACTGAGGATAAGGTCCTCTGCCATGGAGTCCTCGGCTCCTGATCACTCATACTGTAGCTCTTCTACAAAACCTGTTTCCAATTCCATATCGAATTAGAAACTGAGTGATCACCACAACCAATTTACCAAACAACTTTCAATCACATGCATCAGCATAAAATATAAAGGCCTTTCCTACTAACTATCCAAAGAACCCATCGCACCTTATCATTCCAAACACAAACTTCGCTCTGATACCATAAAAGGGGGATGTCACGCCCGAACCCCGAGCGCGTACTCCATCCCCTCTCTGGTCGATAAAATTTTGCGACTTCCTGGGACTAGTCGCCGACCCTTTTCATTTTGTTGCACATGCGGAAGCAAAAACAAATCCCCGACAAGAACTATCTCGGGATAGAAAAGCGGGACAACAATTTCACAAACAAACATGCCTTTATAAACATATCCTGAGTCAAGTACAAGAGTCATGGTCAAAAGACTACAAAAGACTGTTCTCCAAAAAGAAGCGGTCATATCTGACCTATGCTTCAAATCACTTCCTCTCTGCTCCAAGTCCTCCACTCGATGACCCTGAAAGTGGTTATACAATAACCAGTGAGACAATGTCTCAGCAAGTCTAAGCTCTAAACTACGGCTAGGAGGGAAAGACGCTAAGAAGCATTCTAAGCACGCAATCACACAATCAAGGAGACTTACCTCGTCTCAGTTCCACCCTGCAGGTCAACACAGTTCATATTATAAATTGGAGCATCCATGAAGCTCAAATAATTGGAACACAATACTCAAATTAACATGCGTTCCTAGTTTTGATCTCGGCATATAGCACGGCCTACTCTCTGTTCGGCGGTCTTCTGGCATTGCCAGGCATCGTCTCACCCCATTGAGCACGGCACGGCACGTCACTTCATCGACGGCTTTCCCGAAGGAGCATAGGGTCCAGAATCTACTGCGACTGGCTTCCCTTTATCAAGGGTATCCCAATTAGGGATAACGTCCAACTCAAGCGCCCGGGACGATTTCTCATTGTCATCACACGATCACTCAAATATGGCCATGGCCGCGTGCATTGCACTCAAATGCTTCAACTAAAATGGTGAACTCGGCCTTTTCTTCGTATTAGAAATACGCATTTGAAAATAGTCGTGTGTGGAGACACGATCAACTGACCTTAGAAAAATTGACATTCTTTCTTTTTAAAATCCCACTACTTTATATAGTACATAAACCATTTTCGATGTTAAAATCGACACAGGATTTTCGAGTAAATATTGAAAATTCACAATTTTTGGAATTAAATACTAAAAATCCAATAATCACTCAATTTGCGTAATTTAACACTCAATTGCAGAAATTAACCACACCATCGATCAATCAGCACGAAATTCCGGTCACGGCCATCCCGGCCTAATTTCCGGAAAAATAATTAATTTCGAAAATTAATTAATTAATTCAATTTAATTTATGAAAATACTAACCTAGGCCAAATTTGTTAAATTAAATGCCAATACGGACCCGGAAAATTCCCGAACCCTTCTAGATAAATAACACAATTTAAATAGGCCTTAGCTAAACCATTCTAACCACCTAACATGCTCAATTAAATAATTAAATCATTAATTTAATCTAATTAACCACCTAATTCCTAATTAAATAAATCTAAACACCCCAAAGATCATTAACCTACTAAGAAGAGTTTAGAGTATAAACTCACCGGTGTATCGCGAAACCTAGGTTCGCGGCGACGACGACACGACGGTGGCCGAAATCTTAATTTTTCGGCGGTGTCGGCAACTTCTGACCGCCAAATGGGCAACAAATCTGGTTCAACCGAGATTTGTTTCAACTGGGCTGGGCTTCACTTGATTCACAAGCTAAATTTCTTGTGGGCTTGACTTACTTGAAGGTTGGGCCGAACCAACTTGCTGGACATGGGCTGAACTAAATGGGCTTCTGCTGGACCTGAATTTCTACTGAAAGTTGGGCCAAAAGCTGGGCTGCAAAGCACTGGAGAGAAGACCAACTGGGCTGGCTTGTTCACGGCTACCGAACTGGGCTGAACTGCAACAAAATTCACGGGCTGCTTCGCGCGATTCACACGGCCAGACGGAGACAGCAAGCTGGGCAGGAGAATCGAAGATGGCAGAAGCAGTTGCTGGCGTTGAAGTCCACAAGCCGAAGGAGGGAGACACGCTGCTTCGGTTTGCTTGCTGACGTGAGCTGGCATGAGTTGCTGGACGCGTGGCCTTGGGGAGAGAAGCAGCTGAGGTCTTCAAACGGCGTTGGCGCGGCTACTTGCTCGAGTGATTGGCGCCGGTCAATGAAGCAGCTTCGGTGGAATTGAATCGAGGGCTTCGTGGCCGAATTGCTCGGTGGGATTTGGTGGAGATGGCCACGTGCATTTGGGGTCAATTAAGTTGTTGGTGTTGACTTCTTGAAAGAGAATCGGTGGCTAAGTGGGCGAGAGAGATGAAAAAAAAAAAGATGATGATGCGGGGGAATGGGTTCAGCAAGAAGAAGAGAAATGAGAGGATGAAGGTGCAGGCCAAAATGAAACTAAAAGATGAAGTAGCGAGGAAGGTAGGCGAGCACGGGGGAGGAAAAGAAAGGAAGAGAGAACAAAAGTCAATAAAGATTATCTTGAAAATTGAACGCTTGGTCCCCCAAATAGTGCTCAATCTTATCCCACTTGTCCAAAAATATCTTCTTGGATTATCCTCACAATTAACCCATTTTGATGCCCAAAAAAATACTGCCATTTTCCAATTCCGAATTTCACATTTTGGTCTTCAATTTCTTCAACAAATTCCCAAATTGATGTCCCATTTGATGTAGAAAAATCCCACATAAATTCTACAAGTCCCCTTCGCCATATAGCTCGATTTGCAAGTCGAAAATCTCTTCAATTTGGCCAATCCAAATTTCCGTTTATTTTCCGCGACATCCGAATCGAATTTCCGTAAAAATCTCGGAATCTCTCAAAATTTCTCGGAGGATGAATCGACATCCCTAATATAGCTCGTGACACCACAGAACTTTCAATTTCTGAAATCTGGTTCAAATAAGCGGTTAATTTCAATCCGGCGCGCTTTTAGCGTGACCTAGTCTACCGGGTCACTTTTAGGAATTTTTGGTGCAATTGACCCGTGATCGATTCATCTCGAGTCACATAGTACATCTTCGACACATTGGCGACTCTCGATTGTCGTGAAAATCTCGAGGTTTCAAATACGGACACACAATGCGTACCCAAAATGTCAGAAAATCAATTTAGTGCCGATCGATGAGAATTTTGAAATCAAGTGGAATCACCCACATTTTGATCACATATCTCAGCCAGATTGACCTATCTCTGATTTCTGATCGATTTTGACAGTGCCGCAATGACCCTTGTAGATTGACACGGTCGAGCAATCGATTCCTGGTCGAATTCTGAAGTCCATTGCATTTAGATTCCTTAATTAGTTCCCCAGATAGACCAGTTATCTCGTGAGTGGCCAACTCAGAGAATAGCACTATAGACGCGTCGACGAAACGACGAAAAGCTCGATTTATTTAATCGAAAACTAATTTAAAAAATCAGGCTGTCACAGTGGCTCTGGCTCTCTCTCTCTCTCTCTCTCTCTCTCTCTCTGTGGCTACATATAGGAGTCAAACTAATAGACTATACATATAATTCTTAATGTGGAAATTCAAAAGAAAATAGTGATCTTTGATCTTCATGATTTTCACAAATAGATGAAGACATACCTTTATCCATAGCGTTACCGTTGATGATAATCATTGTGGAAAACCGAAGAACTCGAACCAAATGAAGAAATTCGATTTCTCTCCCTTAACCCACTATTCTTTAATGTATTCTATCGATGGAGAAGAGAATACCAAGTTCTTTTTAGTTATTGTTGTTCGTAAGTGAAAAGAGAACCGGACTCTATTTATACTTTCTATGAATAGGTGCCTTCCATCAAAGCGCCTTTTATAAATCACACCTCTTCGGAAAGCAGTAACTTCTCTTGAGGATTATACTATTTCGTTTTTATTAGAGTCGCAACTTCTCATAACCAATATTTATTTCATTACAGCATTTCATTAATTATTAAACCATATAATAAATCAAATCATGTGGGCCACAATAATTCTTACATTCTCCCACTTGGTCCATATGATATTCCTTTCATGGTTTAATAAAGACTGTAATGTTCACAATAACTTTTTTTTTTTTTTTATGACCTAGGGAAACCCCATACGCCGGGGACGGCTGGAGTAAACCCTGGGGGCAAATTGGAGGACCCACCACCCCAGCCACTGGGTAAGACATAGGCGATTCCGCGGTGATTCAAACTCTCTCCCTTGAGCAAGGGGTCAGCAAGTCCCCCCACGATGGGGAAGAACTACCAATGGAGCCACTGAAGCGGGTGGTAACATTACGCTATAAAATTTCATTAAATTGGCAATCACATAATAATCACAATTAAATAAAGAAAACTAACCTGAGTCATAGCGGTTATATGTCATTAATCGACATAATCCCTTCTATGCACTATAACTGTAACACTTTACTTAACATGATCCATAAATGAGAAGTACAATAATAGTCCAACTATAATGTTTCTTTAGAAACTATCCTATTTAACATTCATCTATTTCCATAATGTATACTAAATAGAAAACATGAAATATCATAAACACGTAAATGAGCTCAAAGTGTCAAATATATAAACTTAATACAATCATAATACAAACATTAATAACGTCCAATAATGTCCATCTTATCAACATGCTCATTAAATGTTTTGGGTGGCAGTCCCTTTGTTAAGGGATCTGCTATCATAAGTTTGGTGCTAATGTGCTCAATTGACACTATTTGTTTATGAACTTCTTCTTTAACAGACAAGTATTTGATCTCTATATACTTAACACCCTTAACATACTTGTCGTTCTTAGAGAAGAAAACTGCTGCAAAGTTATCACAAGAAATTTTCCGCGACATGGCAATACTGTTGATAATCACAAGCCCTGAAATAAAAATCCGCAGCCATAATCCATGAATAGTGACCTCAAAGCATGCCACAAATTCAACTTTCATAGTGGATGCAACAATAACTGACTGCTTTGCACTCTTCCATGAAATTGCCCTCCAGCCAGAAGAAACAAGTGACTAAACATTGATTTTCTTATATCGGCACATCCGACTAAGTCTAAATCTGAATATCCAATCACCTCGAGATGATTGGATCATTTATAAGTGAGCATATGATTCTTCGTTCCTTACAAGTATCTAAGAACTTTCATTGCAACTTTTCAATGATCCATTCCAAGATTACTTTGATAACTACCTAGCATTTCGACAGCAAAAACCGATGTCTGATCTGGTGCAAGTTTGTGCATACATTAAGCTCTCCACAACAGATGCATAAGGAATATTTTTCATTTTTTCTTGTTCCAATTCACTTTTCGAACATTACATAAGGCTAAATTTGTCACCTTTCTGAATTGGAACCATTCCTGCTGAACATTTACCCATATTAAATCTCTCTAAAATTTTCTCAATGTAGGTTTTCTAAGACAATCCTAATAATCCTTGTGATCTATCACGGAATATTTCTATTCCTATCACATATGTTGCCTCTCCTATATCATTCATTTTAAAATTCTTAGAGAGAAATTTCTTGATTTCATGTAATAAACCAATATCATTAGCAGCAAGCAAAATTTATCAACATACAGAACTAGAAAAATAAACTTGCTCGCATTATTCTTCATATATATACACCGATTAACGGTGTTTTCCTTAAATTCAAATGAAGTTATGGTATCGTTAAACTTAAGATACCATTATCGGGAAGCTTGTTTAAGTCTATATATTGACTTCTTTAATTTACATACCATGTGTTCATTTCATTTAAATGAAAAGCCTTCGGGTTGGTCCATATAAACCTCTTCTTCTAAATTCCCATTAAGAAATGCGATTTTTACATCCATTTGGTGTAACTCCAAGTCATAATGAGCCACCAAAGCCATAATGATTCTGAGTCATTCTTAGAGACTGGTGAAAATGTCTCTTTATAGTCAATGCCTTCTTTTTGCGTAAAACTCTTTGCAACAAGTTTGACTTTATGTCGTTCAATATTGCCTTTTGAGTCGCGCTTAGTCTTGAAGACCCACTTACACATGATCTTTTTATATCGTTTAAGTAATTCAACAATATCCCAAACTTGATTTTGATGCATGGATTTTAACTCTTCTTCCATGGCATTAAACCATTCATTAGAATTTTCACATTCCATGGCTTGAAAAAATGAATCTGGATTATTTCCAATTCCTAATTCAATTTTCTGACTCTTGTAGATAAACCATATAGTCATAAAAAATAACCGACCTCCTTTCTCTTTGAGATCTTCTTAATGCTATTTCTTGTAACTCAGCTATTGGAGGTTCAATATTGACATCTTCATTATGGAGTGTTTGTTCATTAATTTGTTATTCTTGATTATTGTTAGATTGTATTATAATATCATGAAGAACTTTAGAAACTTTGGATATAGGAACTTCTATCCTTATTTCTTGAATGTAAGCATCATGCACTCTTTCACTCCCACTGATGTCACCATTCTCAATGAACCTAACATTTCCAGATTCAACAATTCTTGTACTATGATTAGCACAATAAAATTTATACCTTTTGAATTTCTCTGCATAACCAATGAAATAACCACTGGTCTTTCTTGAATCCAATTTCCTTTCATGTGGATTGTAAATTCTTATTTCTATTGGACAACCCCAGACATGTAGGTGTCGTAAACTAGGTTTCTTTCCTATCCACAATTCAAATGGAGTCTTTGGAACTACCTTACTAGGAACCCTATTTAATAAATACATAGAAATCTTTAAAGCATACATCCACAAAAATAAGAGTAAAGATGAATGACTCATCATACTCCTAACCATTTCCATTAAAGTACGATTACGTCTTTCTGCTACACCATTTTGTTATGGTGTATCTGGTATAGTGTATTAAGCACAAACACCATGTCTTTCAAGAAATTTAGCAAATGGACCTAGACATTGTCCCGATTCATTATACTTTCCATAATATTCATCGCCTCTATCTGATCTTACTATTTTCACATTTCTATCTAATTGCCTATCAACCTCTTTAATATACACTTCAAGTGCATTCATTGATTATGACTTATCATGCAATAGATAAATGTAACCATAACGTGAAAAATCATTAATAAAGGTGATGAAGTAGCTTTCCTTACCAAAAGATGGAACATCGAATGGACTACATATGTCAGTATGTATAATTTCAAGAAGCTATGTACTTCTTATGGCACATTTCTTAGTGTGTTTTGTTTATTTATCTTTAATACAATCAATACACACTCCAAGGTCAGTAAAATCCAAATTTGTAAAAATTTCATTCTTCACTAATCTTTGCATTATTTCCTTGAATATATGACCCAAACGTTTATGCCACAAGTAAATAGAATTTTCATCCATCAAACTTCGTTTAGTGCCAACATTATGATACAAGGTCATTAATATATCAACAAAAGTATTATCAAATCTAAATTTATAGAGACCATCACATAAAGTTCCAGTTCCAATAAGAGTATCACTCTTAAATAAACTGAAATATTCAGAACTAAACTTACAATAAAATCCCGCTACATCAAGTCTTGGCAAAGAAACTAAATTGTGAGAAAATGTAGGTACATAAAGGGTTTGAAACAAATCCAAATAATGCATAATATCTAAGATCAAACGGTAAGTGTCAATGCCTTCAACTAAAGCTTTGTTTCTGTTCCCCGTAATCACATAACTTTCATTTGGCTTTATGATTTGGATCATAAGAAATCCCTACATCATATTTGACACATGAGTGGTGGCACCAAAATCAATCCACCAAGTATTATCAGGAACTTTAGTAAAGTTTGATTCAAAATATACTAAAGCACAATGTTTACCTTTCTTTTCAAACCAAGCCTTACGTTTCAGACAATCATTTTTCAAGTGTCCAATTTTGTTGCAAAAATGACACTTAATAAGATTGTGTTCATTTTTGTGGATTTGAGAAACCTTTGAAGAGTCATTTAAGACGTGTAATCCTTTCTTCTTGCTCCTTCCACCTTTCCTTTTGAAATTCCTTTGAACTTTTAATGACTTGAGAGATGAACAGAATGAGTCTTTTGATTCTTTATCCTTATTTCCTCTTGAACTAGCATACTGGCCAATTCATTCATATTACACTTATCCTTTATAGTATTGTAATTCATTTGAAATTGCCCATATTGCTCATGAGAAAAGGAATTAAGTATAAATTGTACTAAAAAGTACTCATCCACGTTCATTCCTAAAGTCCTGAACTTTGCTGCTAAATTCGTCATCTCAAGTATATGTTCATGCATGGTACGTGAACCATCATATTTCATGATGGTCAGTGTGCTCATCAATGTACCAGCAAGTGACTTATTAGCAATTTGAGAACGCTCTTTCACAAATTTCATAAATTCCTTAGCATTATCAGTTTTGGGAAGAGAAGTCTTTAAATTGTTTGCAACTGTCATTCGCATGAACATTAAGCTTAGTATGTTCGATCTTTCCCAAGCTTTATGGAAAGACTTTTCATCATCGCTACTTTCATCAGTAATAGCAGCTAGTTTCTCAGCTTGAAGCGCTAAATCAAGATTTAGGACACCTAAGTGAAATTGAACTTGTTCACTCCAATCAGGAAAATTTATCCCATTGAATAAGGGAACAGACGAAGCATGTGAATGGAGTGAAACAAGTACAGATACTGCAAATATGCAATAAAATACTCATACAATAATGCCTTGAGAATATCACATAATCAGATTCAAACTAAACTACATATGTACATCATAATTCTCCTTTGGGCGATCCTATGATATACAAATATATACAAACCATAATGATGCTAATAACTTTTATTTGGTAATTGTAAATATATCTTATTAAAATTTATTTGCTATCTTTGGATATACAAACAAATTTAACAAGTCATATTAATTACCAACTATTATGTTCATGAATTATAAGATAATAATTAACCTTTGGGTTAATCCCTAAGTTTTTATAATAAATGAACTTCAATATACCCATAACACCAATAATGATATGAAACATATCAATTTCATATATAGCATCAATTAATCATGGGTAATTGAATAAAACAATTTACAATATCAAAAATTTAAAATACTTCAAGGATTGGCCACTTTGGTGACTAACAAACCATTCATAATATGAATTTTTTTTTAATATTGTAAAATACAAATATTTACCAAATTGCACACAAGAACAAAAACGTAATGAAAGCATAAGAGCAAAATTGTAAAATCATAATTCCATAAGGGCAGAACCATAAATTTAAAATCCAGGGGCAAAATGGTAAATAATCGGCAATGGCAGAATTGTAATTATAAATAAATAGGGGCAAAACAGTAAATAAATTGCGAGAATGACAAAATGGGAATTTTAAAAATGGCATAAGCGTAAAAACAGTAAATAAATTGCGAGAATGTCGAGCACGCGCCTTCATCCACCGTGGGCGCGTGCCCCGCACGCACTCGTCCAACGCGTAGGTGCGTGAAACGGCAATTGCCGCGCGAGCGCGTGCAGTGCACGCGCCTTTATTGTCGTGTGGGCGCGTGCATTGCACGCGCGGGCAATGCATGCAGTGCCGGGCGCGTGGAGACCACGCCCCCTGCAACTACAGTGCGGGCGTGGCCCCACGCACCTGCAACTGCAATGCGCACGTGGCCCCACGCGCCTTTCTTCCTTGTGCCGTTTCCTCCTCTGTTTCCCCCCGAACACCTCCATTTTCATCCTTTTCTCCATGAGAACATTCCATCATTCGTATTTTATTTAGCATAACCCTCCGAAAACATTTCAACAATAATAAATAGTATGAACAAGATCATTCAATGAATCATCATACATAAATCATAATATTTCTATAAACGAAAAAAAAAAAAAAAAAATCATGAGATCATAAACCACACTCTGATACCAATTGATAGACTATACAGATAATTCTTAATGCGGAAATTCAAAAGAAAATAGTGATCTTTGATCTTCATGATTTTCACAAATAGATGAAGACATACATTTATCCATAGCGTTACCCTTTATGATAATCGTTGTGGAAAATCGAAGAACTTGAATCAAATGAAGAAATCCAATTTCTCACCCTTAACCCACTATTCTTTAATGTATTCTATCGATGGAGGAGAGAATACCAAGTTCTTTTCAGTTATTATTGTTCATGTGGGTGGAGACAGGACCGGGCTCTATTTATACTTTCTATGAATAGGTGCCTTCCATTAAAGCGCCTTTTATAAGTCGCGCCTCTTCGAAAAGCAGTAACTTCCTTTAAGGATTATACCATTTCGTTTTTATTAGAGTCGCAACTTCTCATAACCAATATTTATTTTATTATAGCATTTCATTAATTATTAAATCATATAATAAATCATATCATGTGGGCCACAATAATTCTTACACAAACAACCACACATCTTCTTTGACCAAAATCGAATAAGCCAATAGAGAACATGTGAGCCCTTATTTTGTCCAGTAGGGGCTCTCTCTCTCTCTCTCTCTCTCTCTCTTCTCTCTCTCTCTCATGCAGCTGCATATAGGAGTCAAACAACCACACATCTTCTTTGACCAAAATCGAATAAGCCAATTACTGTATGGCCCCTTCATCCGAAACTAGTCAAGCAAACTACAGAGTCCGATTCTCTCTCTAAACCTTTTTTCGTCTCCTCCACTTCTAGAGGGGAGGGATTTACCCTGGATCTCTCCCTCCCCTCCTAGTTCCTTTTCCTTTTATTTCTTTTTATTTCTTTCTTAATTCTCCCAATCAAGTTTTAAATCTGGAAACTTTGCTCTCCCAATCTTATATCTGAGAGCATTTCTCTTTGATCTAATCATGGATTCTAGAGTTTTAATGAATAAGTACTCCGCCTCCAATTTCAATGATGTTCACAGCAACTTCAGTGCCAAATTTGTGCTCATTCAAAGTTTTGGCACTTAACATTAACTACATGGCTCACTCTCACGGGTGTCAGATCTGAGATTTTTTAACATAGTTATGTTGTCTCTGTATGACGATGGTGTTGGGGATCCCAAACTTAGGCCCACACCGCTGAAACACCAAGCTGTAATTATAGATGGAAATATCGACATGTGCTTATCATTGATGGTGCTGTGTGATTCGATAATTAGCCACCAATCATTTCGCTTGAATCTAGTTATAAATTTGTTCTTGAAGGATGAGCTTGTGATAATCTCTGTCAATCATGCTCTTACGAAACACCTTGATTTTTGGTTTTTTGTTTATTTCGGAGATCTATGGGTTTGTTTTGTTATTGTGAACTTTGAAATTCCCTTTAATGTATTAATTTAGTAATGAATGAAAATTTCTTTTCACCAAAAAACAAAAACCACATCGTGTGATGAATCCTAACCCAATAAGAAAATAGATTTCTTGAGATTTCTCGCACGGTTTTAAACTTGAGACATAATTTAACACTTTCTAAAACGCAATTTGAATATTTATTATTTGATTGTCGATGGTATTTACAACTAAATATATGAGTTAGTACCCTAAAAAACCCCTAAATTGGTAATTTACCCCAAACTATTTTTTTTTATCACTAAAAACCTCAAACTATTAAACTTGTGATAAATTTATCCCAAACTAATGTTTTTCACCACCAAAAATCTCGAACTGATACATTTTGAGTTTTTGGTGATTAAAAAATTAGTTTTTGGTAAATTTGTAACGGATGTATCAGTTTGAGATTTTTTTTTGGTCAAAAAATTTGTTTAAGGTAAATTTGTCAAAGGTATACCAATTTTGGATTTTTCAGGATATTAACTCTAAATATATTTAAAAAGAACTACATGAAATGGAATAAAATTGATATTTTTCTCATGATAATCATAAACGAATGAAAAACACTTAGACAAAAATACATAATCATAACGAATAAAGCATAGAGAAATATCAACACAGCGAGAACACACAAATATAAATTATTTGATTAAATTTTTGAAATAGATGAATGTGCACTTAGTGCTAGGGGTGTGCAACTAGATCGGGTATACCTAGTTCCCGGACCGGCCTACCCGAAAAAAGGGTCGGGAACCGGTTCCCAAATTTGGAATCGGTTTAAACCGGTCTAGGAATAGGTTCCGAGTGATTACCCACCCAGAAACCGGTTCCTAGACGGGTTTTGGAACTGGTTCTCGGATTGGTTTTGTAAGTAGAGATAAAAAACCCTTTTTTTTCCTCCCAATTTCTATTATTACTCCCTCAATTACACGATATTTTTCCTCTTGGCTCTCTCAAACATACATGGCACTCCTCCTTTGTCATTCCTCTTCCTCACTTGCTTCCCTCCCTCAGCGGCTCCCTCTCGCACCGTCTGATGGATGGACGGTGTTTGTCGCCGCCAAATTCTTGTGTATCACATGGATTCGCTGCCTAATTTCTCTTTTGTAGGAGGAGTTATGCTTGTATAAATAAGTAGCTTCATGTAGTAATTGTGGGAATAAGACTAATATTAGATCCATGTTTGTTGCTAATTCTTTGCATTATGATTTTGTTTATTATAATTAGCCCTATGGATCCTTAATTTTTCGTTTAGTCAAAAAGTTCATGTATTAATTTATTACCAGTGCTTAATGTTTTAATATAAATTAGGATGATTATGTTATTTTCTCGCTTATTAATAAAAAATTCAAAGTCGTATAGGATATTGGGAGATTGCAAAACAGGTTCCAATGGAAACAGGGTTGACCCTAGAACCGAATTGAAAAAATAGGGTGGATCGGGTACAGGGTCTAATACAAACAGGGTCGAGTATAGGGTCCAAACAAGGGGAACCGGTTATAACAGGGTTGGATATAGGGTCCAGGTCTAGACCCTACCCACCCTAGACCCGATCACCCCTACTTAGTGCAACATTTGGAGTTTGACCAAGCAAGGAAAAAAAAAACAGAGTTAAAAAGTCAACAAAACGGCAAAGGGTGGACGCCTTTAGTTTATAAGAGGCGGAGACACGCAAAAACAGAAGAAAAGGAAGAAGAGGAAGAAAGGGAATGAGAGATTTCGCATACATGCCACAGATGTATAGCATCATCAAAAAAGAGCATTTCCATCAAGTAAAATGGCAAGTATAGCATTTTAAATGAGATAAAAAAAAAAAGCACGAACAAAATGAATTAGACAATAATTTTTTACTTTTAAAGGTTGAAGTAGCTAATACTATATTTACTCAAATAAACTCTTCCAAACAAAAAAATACAAAAAGTTGATAAAAGACAAGAATTTTTAATGCAAAACGTAAAATTAATTTTTCTTTAATTGAAAACGTAAGATAATTGAAGATAGCGTTAATTTAATGATTGAAAGGAATGCCAAATTTTTGAAAAGGCTTAAATAAGATGTGCGCTGAGAGTGTCCTAAAGAATGTATTAATTAATTAAGGCTCATGCTATTTCCACCCCTTATTGGCTTGACATCCTTGTCAACTATCTACTACAGGTCTCAATCTTGATTTAAGATTATTTCTTGTCTTTTTTTCTTTTCTTTTTTTCTGTTTCAATTTTATTAAAAGACAAAACTACCCACATCCATTTCAAATAACTTTTTCTTTTCTTTTTCGTATTAGCTGTTTCTTCCACGCTCATTATATGTTAACATTTCCTTCATGTTTGTTTTCTTTTGACCTTATCCTCCAATGTTGTAACCTAACTAATTATATTTTGAAGTAAAAAAATATTAGTTCTGTTAGCAAATTATTTATTTTATTTCCCTAGATTATCCCTCACATTCATGAATTTTTTGACTTTGATATTGTGGTTAATGTATCCATTATACACAATTTACTCATCTCTCATTGCACTATTTTTTGTATTGCATATGGAAGACAATTTGCTTAAATGCATCTATC
Source organism: Eucalyptus cloeziana (assembly GCA_014182715.1). Taxonomy (NCBI): domain Eukaryota; kingdom Viridiplantae; phylum Streptophyta; class Magnoliopsida; order Myrtales; family Myrtaceae; genus Eucalyptus; species Eucalyptus cloeziana. The sequence goes on along the minus strand of CM024634.1, from coordinate 3,675,007 downwards.
AATGATGAAACTACCAATGGAGAATATCAATCAATTGTGTCAACAAGTTTTTTAATGCAGTAGAATCTTTTGAGTATAGTGCGGAAACATCTTCTTGCTTAAGGTTATGTTGTCTCTATAGAAATGTCAAAGAGAGAAAAGTATGTTCTTTTTTATTGCGATAAGGGATATAGTTATCTTGATTGACATTGCGTCGGAGAAGAAAGACTGAATCTTATTTGATTAACCATTATTTTGAAGTTTGTTGCTATAAACAGAATGGATTAGGGTCACACTTTTATTTGATGCATTACATAATAAATAATTAAGAACTTGACAATTAGATTCACCAAAGAAAATTACAGTTATATAGTTAAAATACACGGATTATAATGTAATGATATATATTAGAGTTATAATTAAACGAAATGTATACTAAAATTGGTAGATAGTTCTTTTTACTTTTATTTGTGGTTAGATTATTTTTGGAATAATACTTTTCTAGTAAAAAAAGAAATATACGAATTCATTAACACAATAATTAGTTTTTTTTTGTAGGTTGAATAATTAATTAGCTATCTATCAAATAAAATTTGGAAAAGAGGTATCCAAAATTTATTACAAATGGAGAAAGAAAAGGGGAAAAAAAAGAAAAGAAAAGAAGAAAAGAAGCCAAACAATAATCTTAAAACCAAGAGTGGACCCCACAACTCACTTTAATAAATGTTATTTGAGAGGAGAATGAGTTGTGCGGTCTCTAGAAAAATTGAAACAAAAGAAAACGAACAAAATCATAGGCAATAAATAATCTTAAATCAAGAGTGGGATCCATAAGGATAATGTAATCAATTCAATGTAGAAGAAAGTGTCACGAGCTAATAAAGGGATAGAAATTATTGGCAAAAGTACTAAAAAAAAAAATTCATAAACCTATAGCATTGGTACCAATTCAGTCATACACATTTTAATTGGACTAATTAACCATAAATATTTTCACATTTGTATCAACTTAGTTCCATCCGACCAAATTTGGCCAATCGGTGCTGACTAGACACCGGGTAGATAAAAAGAATGCTGTTGTGGCAATTTTTAAATATTTTTATTTTATCTTTTCAAATTTTTCTTATTGATTTTTTCTTTTTCTTTCCTTTTTTTTTTCTTTTTTCTTTTTCCTTTTCCTTTTCTTTTTCCTTTGCTCTTCTTCTCCAGCAGTGGTGGCAAGTCTCCAGTAGCTAGTCGACCATTGGACGAGGGCTTCGCGAACCACGCCCGGCCTTACCTAGGGCCACGGGCGAAGCGACTAGCTTTGCCCTAGCCTCGCCCAGATTTGGCCAAAGCTGCCTTGCTCATAGTCCTGAGTAAGGGCCATGACCCTCGTCAACAAGCGGCGAAGGCTAGATGACCCTCACCGACCATTGCAAGGAATCCAAGGAGAAAGAAGAGAAAAAAAGAAAAGGAAAAAGAAAAGAAAAAGGACAAATGGCCAGCGTCAACTGGCCAATTGGCCGGATAGACTGAATTGGTATTAATGTGAAAATGTTTAATACGTAATTGATCTAATTAAAAAGTTTATAACTAAATTGGTAGCAATACCATAGGTTTAGGATTTTTTTTTTTTGGGTACTTTTCTCAAAATAGTGTAAGCCTTGATTAAAGGGACAAGCAAAATGAAGAATAAAATTCATTGAGTACAATAGCAATAACATTTTCAAATTGGAGAGAGAATTTAAGTTGATATTAGAATAAGAAAGACTCTAGTTTATTTTGCTTTACCTGGTGTCACATTGTCCACTCTAAGAAACGTTAGTGCAAATGATATAAAGGGAAAAATTACCAAATTAGTCTAACAAATAACTGATATTACGTCACTCAATCAAAGAAATAAAATAAATAGATTTGTGAGTTTAAGAATGGTGGAACATATATAGATTTCGCTTACTTGGCGTCCAAAGTTAGCGATCCAAATGCAAAGCGACGACTAGCTAAAGAATTACATCAATCCAATCAAAGAAACAAGACCATAAGCAGATATTAAGTTATCGAAAATACTGCAAATTATGTGGAGGCCTACTAGTGAAGTGAAGTAAGAGCAATGGATGCCAAGCAAGCCTCCATCATCGTATTTGAGCGGTCCAAAAGCAGAGAGATTTCATGGCACGACATCTCAAAATTTCGAATATTAAAAGAGGGATGTAGATTCCAAAGTTGACTAAAAATAAAGACTCCTTGTCGCACCTTTGTTGTTGAAGTGACCATGGACTGTATGGGCCTAAATTGGAAATGGGCAAGTCTAATTAAGTCGTTCCCTTTTCAGATTTGGCTTAGTTAGGTTTAGGTAGGCTCATTCAGACACGATCAATTTAAATAAAAAGCAGTTTTTAATCTTTTCCAATCATGGATAAGTCTAGATCAGAATTTTTAGGCCGACACATATAAGCTCACTCATTCATCATTTGTTTTTTCAATCAATGATTACTATTTTCACCACCCCACTACATCCTCACATTATTACGCTCGATTCAAGTCAGGGAGGTCAGGGATGTGTGCAATAGGAAAACTGGTGATGTACATAGCTTAATTCTTGAAAAGGAAGGATTTTTATATTGGAAAATGTTTGGCTAACCGTCCCATTAGCTTGCGATATGGAAGGTCAACCCTTAGCCACACATTTTCGTGAGAGAGATTTGCGTTTTGCTTGGCAATTTCAACGCGCTTGTGCTGAAGAAAGGAAACTTTTGTGGCTATTGGTGATGCTAGCACAAAATCTCTTCAAATTCTTCCTTACCACATAAAAGATTTCTTAAAGTTTTACTGCAAATCAGATCGTTTTCTAATGATTAGAATTTGTTTTTGGTCAAGCTAATGATTAGAATTCAATTGGCCACTTTGATCGACTTCTTTTTCCAGAGGGATTGGAATAATACTTCCACTGACGACACAAAGGCACACGTAAACATACACGCCGACGACACGAGCACACGGAAGCAACGTCTGCATATCTCATCACCCATCTCCCATCTCCCTATAAATACACGTGCACTGTTTGGCTATGTTTCTCACCAATCAAATCCAAGAAGAGAGAGAGAGACGATGGAGAAGGAGAACAACGATGCTTCAGTGGAAGTGATGAGCAACAAACAGGTGATATACAGAGAGCAGGTACGAGGTTCCCTGAAAGGGACCAACTTGGAAGTGAGGACGAGTTCGGAGCGAGAGAAGGCAACTCCGGTCCGGGGACCATATTCGTGAAAAACTTGTACCTGGCTTGCGATCCCTACAATCTCACCATCATCAAGTACCTCACTCAGCTCGGTTCTGTAAGTGCAATCATCTCTTTCGCTACATTTACTCAATTCATGATCCTAACAGTAAGTTATGAACTCGCATGAATAAATCAAGCTCAAATTTGTGACAAGTCCATTCGACAAGTAAAATTCAAATGAAACAAACTCTTTCCTTTTTGTAAGTTCAATGTCTATCCGTGTTTGCTAAATCTATTTGCACTTATATTCTGAAGTATGTAACACATTGATGCAGCCTGTTACTGGATATGGAGTAGCTAGAGTTTTGGAATCTGGGCATCCAAACTTCAAGAAACGCAACTTGGTTTGGGGCACCATTGGATGGGAGGAGTATAGTGTAATTACTGTGCCAGAGACTTGCTTTAAGATCGAACACACCAATTTCCTCTGTCTTACTACACCGGCCTTTTGGGTATGCTCTTTGATCATCTAGTGTAATATCTCTTCCAGTGTTAAAGAATGAGGGGAATCAGATTGCTAAGATACTTTGTTCTGTTTGTTTCATTCTCAAGTACGGACAGACTCTAGCTATGCAAGGAAAAAGCGTGCTTCCTTTGAATTTTACTTGTAGGGATCTTCCTGGTTAATAAGCCGTATGCTCTCGTTGATTGTCTTGACAATAGAGCCCTGCCAAGCTATCTTTTGTGTTGAGAGAAGTGTGTAAACTGATTATTTCTCATCCATTTCTCAGGGGCATCACCTTCGGTCTATTAATCAGATCATTTGAGATTTTGCTATAGCATAACACTCCTACTCTTATACTTCAGCAAATCCTGTGACTCGTCTAATTTCTACAAATCTATACTTTCAGGTATGCCAGACGTTACAGCTTATGCCGGGTTCTTCGAGGTATGCTCTCCTAAGAAAGGAGAGATAGTTTTCATATCAGCAGCAGCAGGAGCCGTTGGTCTGCTTGTTGGCCAGTTTGCAAAGTTGTTGGGTTGCTATGTTGTTGGCAGCACCGGTAGCAAAGAGAAGGTAATCATCCCACATTTGTCTAGTGTTGAAAGAAGCACATAATCGTGTTGATGTTAATGGTTCACCAAGCATGGTTGGCATCTGCAATTTTCACTTTTGTTTCATGATGAGTGACTAGACAAGCGTCTGAAATAGAGTGCATGTTCCTGTAGTCAACTCAAATAGAATTAGATCTAAAAGAAGCACTTTAGATATTATGAGTGCTGTATGTCTCAAATTTGAGAATGCTCAAGGGACTGATGGCAGTGTTGAATGTGTACCCTCATCATTTCACTAAACATAATTGCTAAAAATACAGTCTTTATAGTCTCTTCTGGATTTCATCTTACCTAAAGTTCTCTCTTGCTGTTATGTTCGTGAAAAAGGTTGATTTGCTGATGACCAAATTTGGATTTGATGATGCTTTCAACTACAAGGAGGAGCTGGATCTGGATGCAGCACTGAAAAGGGGAGCCAGGATTACAATAACGATGATTGGTGTGCAGGATATTAAATTTGTAACCATCCTGTCTTAAATGTTTAGATGCTGCCCTGAGGGGATCGATATCTACTTCAAAAATGTCGGGGGGAAAATGCTTGATGCGGTGCTGCTCACTATGAAACTTCATGGCCGAATCACAGTATGTGGAATGATCTCACAGTACAACCTCCAGCAGCGCCAAGGCATACACAACTTGATGAACCTTATCCTGAAGCGGGTTCGGATGGAAGGTTTTGTGGTGTCTGATTACTATCATCTCTACCCGAAGCTCCTGGAGAAGGTATTGCCTCAGATCAAAGAGGGGAAGATTGTGTACACAGAAGACATCGCGGAAGGGCTCGAGAGCAGTCCGGCAGCTCTTGTTGGGGTGTTCTCCGGTCACAATGTCGGGAAACAGGTGGTTGTGGTTTCTCGCGAATGAGTCAGCTTAAAATGCGCAATTTGTGGGGTACTCATAGCTTGGCGTTCTACATGCTAAACTGCCTCCGGACTTCAGGTATGTAATCACCCGGTGATAGCTGAAACGTTCCTGACTTCTCTCTCTTTCGAATTCCATACCAACTATATTTTTGGCTAAACCTAAATCTTTCATCTCAAACTCATTACTTGATATCCATGTTCCCTTTTTACTGCATGGGTCTCATTGCTACTCTACAGCCTCGTTGATTTATCGAAGGTGACATCTCTGTTGATGATGAATCTCGGTGATTTAGGATCTGAACACCACAGCCTTTAAACTTTCACCTCTGGTGCATAGGCTAGGAATATGTACTCCTTTTTGCCTCCCTAGCATAGACATAAGCAGGGCGTCCAAACACTCTCAGGCTCAAGTAATCAGCAGGTTGATTAGTTCACGCATCCTCTAGAATTCGGAACATGACAAATGCTAGAGATCTGTTAATCAAGTGATATGCCAAGTTGACAGCCTCAGCCTAGAAATCTTGTGACAATGCAGCCTTCAATAGCAAATATCGGGTTCCCTCGAGCAAAGTCTCGTTCATTCATGCTGCAACTCCTTTTTACTGTGGTGTTTCAGGCACGATGCCACGCCTGTCGGTTCTGTTAATCAAGTGATATGCCAAGTTTTAGAAAGGAAGGACGACACTCTCTTTTCCTCAATCGGGGTCGGAACTCCAGCAAGGGCAGAAACATATTCAAATCCAAATTATAGATGCAACAAGCTCATGAAATCACTCTGTTCGTGATTCTTGTGCATGCTTTTACGTTCCATTTATCTCACCAAAAAGAGTGATTCAAAAAATATCGGGATAAGCGCATTGAAAATCCTAAAATTTGTTGTAAAAATGCAATTGAGTTCTAAAACTTTCAAAAAGTATAATTAAGTCCTAAAACTTGTCACAAAAGTACAATTAAATCCGAAACTTTCAAAAAATATAATCAAGTTCTAAAACTTATCAAATTGATCCAATCTAAGTCCTTCTACTGATTGCACTTTTTGAAAATTTTAGAACTTGATTACACTTTCAAGATAAGTTTTAAGATTTAATTGAACTTTTGTAACAAATTTTAGAACTTAATTGAATTTTCGTATTAAATTTTAAGACTTTCAACATACTTATCTTTAAAAATATTTTTCCTAATTTTAACTATTTTAACCCTCGAAAAATCATTTACTTTTCCTCTGTGTCGTAAATTACCTATTGTGAAAAACCATTCATGTTTCCTCTAGGTTGTAGAAAACTTGGGAAGGGTCACGATCATTTTCGGCCATAATGTTGATAGGACGACGAAAAGAAGAAACGCCAAGACAACCAAGAAAAGCGGCATTGTCATGAATGACTAGAGGTGTTAAAAATGGGTCATAAACCCATATATGATCCATTTAAATCATAAATCAGTCACTTTTTTTTACAAAAAATAATTAAATGGGTTTCACTATTAAATGTTTAAGATAGGTGGGTCTTAACTGGGTTTTAAATGGATTAGGTTGAGAACTCATTTTCAACAAAAACTTTATAATCTCTATCTTCTCTCTTTAACTTTATAAAAATATTTTTATAAAAATCGAAATTATAATTTTTTTATTTTATTTTCTCTTTTCTTTTTCTTTCCTTTTTTTTTTTTTTTCCTTTCTCCTTCCTCCTTCGATCGCACGGCTATGGCGACAACCAACCGGGCTAGCCTCAAGCTCATCGGCGTCGGGCGAGGCTCGAGCCGCCAATTCCGACGAGGGGGCAAGCTCAAGCTCGTCCAGAGCACCCTCGAGCCTCGAGCTCATCGGATGGCGCGGCGAAGGCCTTGTCGGCGTCCGGCGAGACTTGAGCTCACGACGTCTAGCAAGGCTCGAGCCTTGCCTCGTGGCTGTCGCCAACCGTTGTCGTGGCCAGCGGCCAGACCAAAGAAGAAGAAATAAGAAAAAGAAAAAGAAATGTATATTTAAAAATAATTATAAATTTAATAAAAAAATAATTAAAATTCGATTTTTAAAATAATTATTTTAAAAATTATAAAATTGTCCATTAAATTTGTGTTGTATAAAACTATTTTAGCAATACAATTTAAAAAAATAATATATATAATAAGCTTGGAAGTATTTTAGTAATTTAATCTTTAAAAAAAACATAGGAATAAGTTTTTTTAAATTTAGTTAAATATGAAAATATTTTATTAATATGAATTGGATCGGGTATGAGTTGAAAAATTTATATTATGCATAAATAAGTTATGAATGAGTTAATCAATCAATTTAGATCATACCATTAATGACCTGAGTCAATTCACCCGTCTAACGGCCCGACGAATCACCGACCAATCGATCCTTTCCAAAACCGACCCGATGCACACGAGCAAAGCGTCATGCGAACACCCCCGTACGTTGTCGTCTTCCTTGCGGAGCGTCTCCAGAACCTTCTCGCTCTCGCTGCCCCCGCGACCGCGAGGCCCCTCCACGCGTTCCACGCCCGGCCTGGTCTTTAAAAGGGGTACCGAATTCACACCCTCCACGCCTGCTCGTCTTCTCTCTTCTGGGTGTCTCGAGTTTCGTCGAAAGAAGTAGGGAGGAGCGATGGCGAGTGAGGATGGGGAGGTAGTGAGGAACAAGCAAGTGATATTCAGGGACTTCGTGAGCGGTTTCCCCAAGGAGACGGACATGGAGGTGCGGGAATCGACCATGAAGCTGCGCCTCCCGGAGGGCTCCAGTGGCCTCCTCGTGAAAAATCTCTACTTGTCCTGCGATCCTTACATGAGGAACCGCATGGCGAAGCTCGACGTCCCGGGTTACGTCGATTCCTTCAAACCTGGTTCGGTGAGCAACCCCTCAATACTCCTTTCGTGTCAAGTTCTGTCTTTTCTCCAAAAGAGTATAGAAAGAGAAAAAGGGGTCATCCACTCGAGCGCCAAACTCGTCTTCCTCGTAGTTGAAATGGGAAGTTAGTGAATAAAATAAGATCCGGATGTGGATGATGTGGATTTTCTTGAGTATGATATTGCTGTCCTTTTTAATTTTGACCAGTTTGCTCTGGGGATTGCTTATGTTGTTTTAAGGTGGCGGATATTATTTTAGTTTTCCTGAGTGTTGGATCATGATCTCAGGTTTGGCTAAATTAATATACGAGGACTTGCCAAGTATTAGTTCTGATTATGTCCAATCATTTGAATCAAAGGATTGTGCCAACTCTGTGCTGTATGTCTATTCATTTTTTTTCCAATATCATGGCTAAATCTTTTGTGAGCCAATTGGTGGTGGCTTTGAAAGTGTAGAAATGGTTTGCTATGTCAGTATAAGATTTGGCAAATGATTGAAGAGCTTAGGGTGTCGAAAGAGTGTCACTTGTGCTATTTGGCATAGGAATTTTACATGTCTTGCGATTACACAGTCCACATAATCACAGGGTTAAGTGATGCAAGTTGCTTAACACTCCCACTCATGTGTAAGCATGACAAATGGTGACCGATAACGTGCACGTGAAACAGGACGATGAGATGTATTCATTGAAATATAAAATAAACATGACTCTAGCATAAGCAGAGTTTTGGTTGCATCCTTTAGCATATTGCATAGGATTCCAATGTATTACTATGGATTTCAATTTTACTCCTGCTGAGATATTAAAATTATGCCGCTCTTCTTCTAGGTTTCTTGGAAGTTTTATTAAGTGTTAAGAAAGCTGCATTTTGACTTACCTTACTTCAATATAACACAAGTTGCAAACTTTTTTATATCAGAAAAAAGGTTAAAGTGAAAGGGTCTCGGTTACTGTAGCGCATCTGATTATGAAATTGTCTTATCATTCCTTCTTGGAAGTACGATGTCTATTTTTGTTTGCTAAACTATTTGCACTTATGTTTGAAGTATTTAAAACATTGATGCAGCCTATCACTGGATATGGAGTAGCTAGAGTTTTGGAATCTGGGCATCCCAACTTCAAGAAAGGTGACTTGCTTTGGGGTTTCACTGGATGGGAGGAGTACAGCATAATTACTGCACCAGAGACTTGCTTTAAGATTGAGCACACTGATGTTCCTCTGTCTTACTACACTGGCCTTTTGGGTATGCTCTATAATCATCAACTTTAATGTCTCTTTCTTGTTAATGAATGAGGTGAATCAGATAGTTAAGATATCACTTGTAGGGATTTTCATTGTTGATGAGCCTTATGGCCTCATTGAATTGTTTGAATGACAGGGCCAATAATTCAAAGCTGTCTTCTTGCTTTGAAAGAAGCATGTAAATCAGTTATTTCTAGGGAAATAATAGCTTTCCTTGGGAAGTCAATACATTTCTCTCGGGCTTCACCTTTTGGCAATAATCGACCATTTGAGATTTTGCCATAGCATAACACTCCTACACGTATGCTTCAGCAAATCCTGTAACTTGTCTAATTTAAACTTGGCAGGTATGCCTGGCATGACAGCTTATGCCGGGTTTTTCAAGGTATGCTCTCCTAAGAAAGGAGAGACTGTTTTCATATCGGCAGCATCAGGAGCCGTCGGTCAGCTTGTTGGTCAGTTTGCAAAGTTGTTTGGTTGTTATGTTGTTGGCAGCGCTGGCAGCAAAGAGAAGGTAATCATATCACGGTTGATGAGTGCTGGCTTTCTTAAATTTGAGAATGCTCAAGAGTGATGGCACTGTTGAATGTATACATACCATCATCATCATTTCACTAACTACAGTCTTACTGTTCTCTTCCAAAATTCATTCTATTAAAAGTTCTTTTTGCTGCTATTTTGCGAAAAAGGTCGATTTGCTGAAGAACAAGTTTAGATTTGATGATGCTTTCAACTACAAGGAGGAACCGGATCTGGATGCAGCACTGAAAAGGTGAGCTATGAGTATAGCAATGATGATTAAGTAAATAAAATATGTACCCATTCCTGAAGCCTACTCCATTTGACTTTTTGTGTTGTAAATGATTAGATGCTTACCCGAGGGTATCGATATCTACTTTGAAAATGTTGGTGGAAAGATGCTCGATGCGGTGCTGCTCAACATGAAACTTCATGGCCGAATCGCGGTATGTGGAATGATCTCACAGTACAATCTCGAGCAGCTCGAAGGTGTACACAACTTGATGAACCTTGTCCTGAAGCGGGTTAGAATGGAAGGTTTCGCGGTGTTTGATTACTATCATCTCTACCCGAAGTTCCTGGAGATGGTATTGCCTCAGATCAAAGAGGGGAAGATTGTTTATGTGGAAGACACTGCCAAAGGTCTCGAGAACGCTCCGGCAGCTCTCATCGGGCTATTCTCTGGCCGCAATGTCGGGAAACAAGTGGTGGCGGTTTCTCACGAATGAGTTGGCTTTCTGTACTTTTTCCATCGGCATAGTCTCCTCTTTTCTCGTGTCTTCAAGGTGGGTTGTTTTTTCTTTGTCTCTGTGTTGCCGTTTTATTGTGTGAGGACATAGAGGTTTGTTTCTTTCTTTGGGGATGAATCGGATGATACAGAGGACCACCTGGTTTGGTTGTTTTCATGGAGATTATGTTTGAAAACGGGTGGTTTGAGCTTTTCATGAATAAGTCGTTTGGTGTACTCTTCGGTGCACATGCTCTCTTTTGCCTTCGGAGGATTGTTGTCTGTATCAGGTATAGAATTTTATATGCCTCTCTGTAATGTTGATGGAAATGTTTCTTGTTGTACTGTGTCATGGTCTCTAAATATGACACATTTGAGATACCAAATTGTTATGACTAATGCGGAAAGTGCATGAACAAATTAAACGATTTGAGTAAGAAATAAATCAAAGAAATGAAACTTAAAAGATTATTGTGATTTGACGGTGTGCATACTTCACAATAAGAGATTGAAGATGAGTCCTATATACAGCAAAGATATGATTACAATCATTTAATCAGAGTTTTTTTTTTTTTTTTTTTATCTGGTCTTATCCTAAGATCAGAGTCATTCACAAGAGGGGAAAATTATTTAAAATGTCTTATTGTATTTATGTGAATTTAGTTTAAATTTTTCAATTTGGTCAATTAAATCTTAAATGTAGTCCATCTAGTCAATTTTAGTTGGAAATCTCTAATGTGAACATTCCCATGGATAACTTTAGGAATTTAAAAAAAAAAAACTTTTTCTTTTTCTTTTTTTTTTTTTTTTTGTGGCCAATCATGAACCACTAGCCACAAGCCAATTGGGGGCTGGTCTTAGGTGATGGCAAGGTTTGGTGAGAGTCAACCTTGCTTAGCCTCATTGGGGCAAGAGCGAGCGCCTAATCGCCATACTAGACCGGGCCAAGCCAACCCTCGCTAGGCCTTGCCTAGGCCGACCCTCCCCTAGGTGAGCTTGGCAAGGCCACCTTGGCCTGGGCAAGGGTTGACCTCTCCAGATCTAGTAAGAAGGCTCACCCAGGTGAGGCTCGGCGAAAAGAAAAGGGAAAAGAAAAAAGAAAAAAAAATAAAAAACTACTAAATATTATTTGTGTTAGCGTCAATTATGTCACATAAAATGATTAACGTTTATGTCAGTAATTTCCTACCAAAATTGACCAATTTCAACTGGATGAACTATATTGATAAATTGTTAAAAGGTTTAGAACTCAATTGGTCACTTTAAAAGATTTATGATGGAATTAGCACAAATACAATCGTCTATTTTCTTGATGATTTCCTTTTCACAAGTGTGTTGCAATTCTAAATTCAAAGCCAACTCACAAAAATTAATTAAAAGAAAGGGCTTTTTTTGGTTCTCTCAACTCTTTTGGAGGAGGGCTCTCAATATTCTCTGTATCTCTCACAAGTTTCACACATGTTAAGCTCACTTGCTACGACAATAAAATAATTATATGCGAAGGACTCTATGAGCATTTCTTCGACGTCAACAAGGAAAAGAACTCTATGAGCATGCAAATAAGCGAAGTTTGCATTGAATGGTTGAAGTTTCCCCGTTGTGGACTCGAATCCAGCACGCTAGAAAACGAAGGAGAACGTTCTGTTCCACTCGATCCGAATTACTGATACATCAAGCCCACCAAATACAGCATCATCACCATGTGTTCTTGGCAAAGCTTGAGAGGCTGCTGGACATCCTCAGCGTCCCAGCCATTGCTACTAATAAATAGACAAGCAAGAGAGATATTTTAACAGCTTTAACCCTTTGCTACTATGTGATCTTAAGTTCCATTTGTTTTGCCGAAAAGGACAAATCAAAAATTATTTTTCTAATTTTAATAGTCTTAAATGTTTGCTTTTGAAAAATCAAACATGTATCTTCTAGAGTCAGTCGCTAAGCGAAAAGTGAACTTTTCGATCATCTCATAAAACCCTTGGGAGGGTCATGACCATTCTCGGCCATATTTGACCCGACGACAAAAGAGAAGCCCCCAACCATGCTGCTGAACTAATATGATGCATAAGAAAACACCAATAAGAAATGACATAAATAGTTTATGAATTTTGATCCAATACGTAATGTAATTCCTAAATTTTATCTTGATATACAATGTTGTTCCTAAACTTTTAAATTATCAATATCTAACATAGTCATTAGAATATATGAAGATGTTCAATATTGTTCATGAGCTTGAATTAATAGAACGGTAATATTAAATATTTTCATATAATTCAGAGATCAAATTAAACATATATCAAAAGTTCATATATTTATATTGAACAAATTAAAAGTTCAGAGGTGACATTGCATGTTGAGATAAAGTTCAGAAATAGTATTGAATATATAAAACATTCAAATATCACATTGCACGCTGAATCAAAATTTTAGGGACCATTATTATCCCAGCCCAGCAGAACACACCCGAATGTTGTTGTCTTCCTCAAGAGCATCTCCAAGACCATCTCGCTCTCGTTCCTCATGATCCTCCACGCACCTCCATCGTCACCTTCCCGTCAAACTACTATCGCCCATCTGCTGACGCACAGGGCGAAACCAAAAGGTCGCCTTTTTATCTGTCCCGCGTGGTCTCTTCACGCGTTCCATGCTCAGCTGAGTCGCTAGAAACGATACAGCACTCGCACACTCCACGCCTGCTCATCTTCTCTCTTCTGGGTGTTCCGAGTTTCGCTGAAAGAGTAGCCAAGAGCAATGGAGGGCGAGAATGGTGGGGCGGTGAGGAACAAGCAAGTGGTATTCAGGGACTACGTGAGTGGTTTCGCCAAGGACACGGACATGGAGGTGCGTGAGTCGACCGTGAAGTTGCATCTCCCAGAGGGCTCGAGCGGCCTTCTTGTGAAATATCTCTACTTGTCCTGCGACCCTTACATGAGGATCCGCATGACGAAGGTCGACGTCCCGGGTAATGTCGATCCCTTCAGACCTGGTTCGGTGAGCAAGCTTAAGTACTCTTTTCGTTGTCAAGTACTGTCTGTTTTTTTCCCGAAAGAATATAGAAAGAGAAGAAGTTCATCAGGGATGATGTGGGCTTTCTTGAATATGATATTTTTGTCCTATTTAAGTTTGGCCCGTTTGCTCTGTGGATTAATTATGCTGTTTGAGGAGAAAGTTGCGGTGTCTCTGCTGATGGATGGCGGATATCACATAAGTTTTCCCGGGTGGAATTTACATGTCTGACTACTGTTCTTGGATTATGATCTCAGTTTGAGCTAAATTAATACACCAGGACTTGTCAAGTATTAGTTCGGATTATGCCTAATCGTTCTAACCAAAGGATTGAAGCGACTCTGTGCTGTAGGTCTATTCACTTTTTTTTTTCTATCATGGCTGAATCTTTCCTGTCTCTAAAGTGTGAGCCAATTGGTGGTGGCTTTGGAAGTGTAGAAATGGTTTGTGATGTTGGTATGAGATTGGACAAATGTATTGAAGAACTTAGGGAGTCGAAAGTGTTAGCTGGGTTCACTCTTATATGGAGAAAGTCCAATGAGTTGCAAACCCAAAAAGGGCTGAGCCCATATAATAAGTTATATGGAGAAATAGGGTTCCTTACTATCTTCAGAGTGGTAGCCGCAAGAAGACGTAGTAACAAGAGAAAAAGAGAAAGTAAGATATCTGGGAATTTGGGCAATATTTGATTTACATCAAGCTGACATCGGAGGTCGATTTGTGGTCCGATTGAGCTGAAATTTTGTCAGCATGTTCGTGGTGCAATTTTCTCGAATCTGAATGGTTTGATTTTCATTTGAAGCTACCTACATCAGGTTTTTCGTGGATTGATCAAAACTTGTGTTTTTTGTCAGATTTATTCTTGATCTCTTGTGAAATTCATATGTATTGCCAAGAATTATGTTCTTGAGATCTTTGCTGCTATGGATCTCTAGTATTTGCTAGAGAAGAACATCGTTCACCCAATTTTGTTGATAGTGAAGATTTTCGGGTGGACTCCGGTCCCGTGGTTTTTTATCTCCTCACATCGATGAGGTTTTCCATGTAAAAAAATCGTCTTGTGTTTGCATGCTTAGTATTTATTTTACTTTACTATATCGATTCATATTAGGTTTACACAAGAGAAAATATTATTTTATTCCGCTGCATTAATTCGATATTATTCGAATTGTTACCGTTCTCCCATCAGAGTGGTATTAGAGCTTCAAGTTATTGCTTGATTTTTCTACCTTGTGTTAAACAATGGAAACAAATACAAGTAGAATGATTATACTGAATGGTTCGAATTATCATATTTGGAAAGGGAAGATGGAAGACCTTTTATATGTGAAAGATTTTTATTTGCCCGTATTTGCTAAGGAGAAACTAGAGAATAAAACTGATGCTGAATGGTCTATTTTTCATTGTCAAGTATGTGGTTATATCAGGCAATGGGTGGATGATAATGTTTTGAACCATATTATTAAGGAAACACATGCACACAGTTTATGGGATAAGCTTGAACAATTATATGCTCGAAAGACTGGGAATAATAAGTTATTTTTAATAAAACAGATAATGGCTCTGAGATATCAAGATGGTACTCGTTTGACTGATCATTTAAATTCTTTTCAAGGAATTATAAATCAGTTGGCTGCGATGGGAATCAAGTTTGATGATGAGATACAAGCACTATGGTTGCTTGGTACTTTGCCAGACTCATGAGAGACGTTCCAAACATCTTTGTCTAATTCTGCCCCGGATGGTACGATTACCATGGATTTGGTCAAGAGTAGTATTTTGAGTGAAGAGATGAGAAAGAAGACACAAGGATCGTCCTCTTCACATTCTAATGCCTTGGTTGTTGAGAAAATGGGAAGAAGTGAGTCTCAAGATCCAAGAAATAGAGATAAAAACCGAGACAAAAGCAAAGGTAAGTATAATAAATTTGCTAATGTTGAGTGTCATTATTGTCATCAGAACAGACATATTCAAAGGTTTTGTCGCCAGTTAAAAAGGGAGAAACAAAAGGAGAAAGGTAAAGAGAAGAAAACTAATAATGACAGTGATGACAATCGTGTTGTTGCATTTAAAGAAGACTTTCTCATTATTTTTTTATGGTGATGTGGTGAATTTTGTATCTCATGAGACTAGTTGGGTAATTGATAGTGGTGCATCTGTTCATGCTCCGTCTCATAGGGATTTCTTTTCATCATACAAGTCAGGTGACTTCGGATTTGTGAAGATGGGAAACAATGGGCTAGCTCAAGTTGTAGGCATCAGGGATGTGTGCCTAGAAACCAGCAATGGGACAAGGTTAGTATTGAATAATGTTAAACATATACCTGATATCCGCTTGAATTTGATTTCTATAAGCAAGTTGGATGATGAGGGGTATTGCAGCACCTTCAGTAATGGTCAATGGAAGCTCACCAAAGGATCTCTTGTTGTGACTAGAGATGAAAAATATTCTTAGTTGTACATTATGCAGGCAAAGTTGTCCACAGACAAAATTAATGCAGTAGACAGCGAAGATGCAGCTGAGTTATGGCATAAGAGGCTCAGTCACATTAGTTAGAAGGGTTTGTCAATATTGGCCAAGAAGAAGCTCATTTCAGGATTGAAAAGTTCGGCTCTAAAGAAGTGTGCTCACTGTTTAGCAAGAAAACATAATAGAGTTGCATTTAAAAGCTCCTCTCCTTCAAGAAAGTCAGGTATACTAGATTTAGTGCATTTTGATGTTTGCGGTCCTATGAAAACAAAATCACTTGGTGGTTCTGTTTATTTTGTTACCTTCATAGATGATTTTTCAAGGAAAATTTGGATTTATACCTTGAAAACTAAAGATCAAATGTTAAATGCTTTTAAGCAATTTCAGGCTTCAGTTGAGAGACAGACTGGAAAGAAATTGAAATGTATTAGAACTGATAACGAGGGAGAGTATATTGGACCTTTTGATGAATATTATAGACAATAAGGTATTCGACATCAAAAGACACCTCCCAAGACGCCTCAGTTAAATGGCTTAGTTGAGAGAATGAATAGAACACCGGTTGAAAGAGTAAGATGCTTACTTTCATGGTCAAAGCTACCTGGATCCTTTTGGGGTGAGACTTTAAGTACAATTATGCACATATTAAATCTTACTCCATGCGTTCCTTTAGAGTTTGATGTTCCTAATAGAGTTTGGATAGGCAAAAATGTTTCTTATGATTATTTGCGTGTTTTTGGGTGCAAAGCATTTGTGCATATTCCCAAAGATGAGAGGTCTAAACTTGATGTGAAAACACGACAATGCATATTTATTGGTTATGGACAGGATATGCTTAGCTATAAATTTTATGATCCGATTGAAAAGAAAATTATAAGAAGCAGAGACGTTGTGTTTATGGAAGATCAGACAATAGAGGATATTGCGAAAGCAGAGATGATTACAGCACCACAGGTTAGTGATAATTTGGTTGATTTGGATCCAGTTCTTCTTACAAATATTCCTACACAGGTTGATGAAGAGCAGCAGGAAGTCAATGTTCCAAATAACGCACATGTTCCTAAACATGTTGAAACAGATAATATTATTCCTAAACTAAAGGCTCAATTAGATGTTCCACTAGATGTTCCAGTCCAAACATCCATTAGAGACCGACGACCTTCCACCAAGTATTCTGAAGATGAGTAGGTATTATTGACTTATGCAAGTGAACCAGAGTTCTATGCAGAAGCAATAGAAGATGAGTACGAAAGTAATTGGTTTGATGCCATGCGAGATGAGATGCAGTCACTTTATGATAATCATACTTTTGAGTTGGTGAAATTACCTAAAGGTACAAGAGCTTTGAAGAACAAGTGGGTATATAGATTAAAGCAAGATGAACATACTTCACAACCACGGTACAAAACTAGATTGGTTGTTAAGGGGTTCGATCAGAGAAAGGGTATTTGATTTTGAAGATATATTTTCTCCGGTAGTGAAAATGTCTTCTATCCATATGGTACCAAGCTTGACAGCTACCCTAGATTTGGAAATTGAGCAAATGGATGTTAAAACAACCTTCCTACATGGTAACTTGGAGGAAGAGATATACATGGAACAACCTGAGGGTTTAAAAGTGAAAGGGAAAAAGGATTATGGGTGCAAATTGAAGAAAAGTCTCCATGGCCTAAAACAAGCACCGAGGCAGTGGTACAAAAAGTTTTTGTCAGTTATGACAGAATAGGGCTATAAGAAAACTTCCTCGGATAACTATGTGTTTGTCCAAAAATTTTATGATGATGGCTTTATTATTCTCTTGCTTTATGTTGATGATATGTTGATTGTTGGCAGGAATGCTTCAAGAATTGAGTTGTTGAAGAAACAGTTGAGCAAGTCTTTTGCCATGAAAGACTTGGGCTCGGCGAAGCAGATTCTTGGCATTAGAATTACCCGAGACAGAGATGCTAAGAAGTTGTTTTTGTCGCAAGAGAAATTGTTAGTACTCCTCTTGCTGCCCACTTTAAGTTAAATATGAAGCAAAATCCTATGATTGATAAAGAGAATAAAGATATGGAAAGTATTCCATATGCCTTAGCTGTAGGAAACTTAATGTATGTGATGGCATGTACATGCCCAAACTTGGCGCACGCAGTTGGCGTTGTTAATCCCTATTTGTCAAATCCAAGCAGAGAGCACTAGAATGCAATGAAGTGGATTATGAGGTATCTTCGAGGAATTTCAAATTTGAAACTCAGTTTCGAGACCGAGAAACTCGAGTTAGTTGGATACACAGATTCTGACTTGGCATGAGATATTGATACTTATAAATCTACGTCTAGTTATTTGATTTCTTTTGCAGATGGAGCTGTGTCGTAAAAGTCAAGATTGCAGAAGTGTGTTGCACTTTCTACAACCGAAACTGAATTTATTACAATGACTGAAGCTAGTAAAGAGATGCTATGGATGATCTTAGAAGAACTTGGGTTCAAGCAAAAGAGGTATGTGCTATTTTGTGATAATCAAAGCGCAATTCATCTTGGTAAGAATTCATCTTTTCATTCTAGATTGAAACATATTCATGTTAGATATCATTGGAGAAGGGATGTTCTAGATGAAAAGTTGTTAGAACTTGAGAAAATTCATACAGATCATAATGGCTCTAATATGATGACAAAGACTCTACCAAGACAGGAACTTGAACATTGCCAATTGATAGCAGGGATGGTAAATCCCTCCACATTGTCATGAGGGGGAGATTTGTTAGATAGGTTCACTCCTATGTGGAGGAAGCCCAATGAGTTGCAAGCCCAAAAATGGCTTGAGCCCATATAATAAGCTATTTGAAGAAATAGGGTTCCTTACTATCTTCAGAGTGGTAGCCGCAAGAAGACGTCGTAACAAGAGAAAAAGAGAAAGTAGAAAATCTGGAGGTTGGGACAATATCTAATTTACATCAAGCTGGCATCGGAAATTGATTCGTGGTCCAATTGAGCTGAAATTTTGTCAACATGTTCGTGGCGCAATTTTCTCGAATCTGAACAGTTTGATTTCGTTTGAAGCTGCCTACATCATGTTTTTCGTGGATTGATCAGAACTTGCATTTTTGGTCAAATTTATCCTTGAGCTCTTGTGAAATTCATATGTATTGCCAAGAATTATGTTCTTGAGGTCTTTGTTGCTATGTACCTCTAGTATTTGCTAGAGAAGAACATTGTTCACTCAATTTTGTTGATAGTGAAGATTTTCGGGTGGACTCCGGTCCCATGGTTTTTTATCTCCTCACATCGATGAGGTTTACCACGTAAAAAAATCGTCTTGTGTTCGCGTGCTTAGTATTTATTTTACTCTACTATATCGATTCCTATTAGGTTTACAAAAGATGGGAGATTATTTTATTCCGCTGTGTTAATTCGATATTATTCAAATTGTTACCGTTCTCCCATCAGAAAGATTGTCGCTTATGCTATATGGGATAGGAATTGTACATATCTTACATTTACACAGTCCACATAATCACGGGGTTAAGCGAAGCTAGTTGCTTAACACTCCCATTCATGTGTGAGCATGAAAATGGTGATGATAGCTTGCACGTGAAATAGGACGATGAGATGTATTCATTGAAATATAAAATAAACACGACTCTGGGATAAGCAGAGATTTGGTTGGATCCTTTGGCATATTACTCAGGATTCCGATATATTACTATGGATTTCACTTTTATTCCTGCTGAGATGTTAAAATTATGCCACTCTTCGGAAGTTAATGTTGAGAAGCAAGTGGACGTACAAGTAAAATAATTATTTTATTTTATATAAACAATATTACAACTCTCTATTCTATCACACTCTCACAAGTACTTGCTCAACCACTCACTTTACAAACCACACGCACACATCCACTCACTTCTTATCACCCTACACTTACACTACACAAGACCCCTACACACTCTACCACTCTACAACTCACACCACCTACTCCACCTACTCCACTCACACTCACGTACACATTCCACACACACACTTCAAGAGACAACGACCCCTATTTATAGGAGCCAAAGTCGGTGGAGTCCATGAACAACATGGCCGAGAAAAATCTAGCGAGAGAATGAGAGAAAAGTCTGGAGAGAGAGAGAGAAAAATCTGGTGCAGTAGAGAGAGGGAGAGAAATCTGGAGAAACCCAGAGAGAGAGAGGCGGTGCCCCTTTTTCTCAACACTCTCCCTCACCGACTACTCTCTCTTAACTTAGATATAGTAGCCATGTCGATATTGTTTTCGGACTCTTCAACTGTCTTCCTCCATTCAGCATATTGCGAAGCTTCCTCAGATGTGGATGGCTCTATGGCTCCATCTTCAGTTGCTTCTCTTGCTGCGACTTTCCATTGAGTTTTGTGATTCTTGAATTTTTGTAATGCCAATTCATTCTGCCCTTTGGTCTCCTTTTCCTTCTTCTCATTCGATTCGATCTTCGTATTCAGCATATCTCCTCTAAGAATTTTGAGATTGGAACTCATTCGATCAAGCCTCTCATTTGTGACTTTCATTTCGTGCTTCAACCGATTTAGTCCCATCCGAAGCATTTCAATGTAGACCTCTTGATCCTTTTCCTCATAAAATTTCTTTTCCTTGATCTTATTCCACCTATCCTTATACCATGGGATGTAGGGTGTAGATGGCCTCCTTTTCTTAAAGAAAACTTTATTTTTCTCATTCATTTGTTCGTTGTCTCTTCCGATATGATTAATTCGGAACATTATAGTGGGCTTGAGGTCCTGAAGCTTCTGCTGCTTCTTGAACTCACATCGGATCTTTTCTAGCTCTCTTTCTTTTGCCTTGAGCTCTCGATCCTTCTGCCTTATCATCTCATCCCTATTCTTCAACATATTCTCCATCTTTGCCTTCTCGACTTTTAGCTTCTTTATCATCTCCTGCATGTCTTGCAGTTTCTTTTCACAACTGCTTGTTGGCGTTGTTAGTCGCTTCTTCGACTTCTCCCTTGTTTTGCTCTTATTCGGGGTCGTGATAGAACCTGTCGAATTATCCAACTCAATTATACAAGCGGTTGCAAGCTCTTCTCGTTCCTTAATTGCAACAGGCACTTGAAAGTCCCATTCTTCTTCGCTTTCAATCTCCTTGCAGGAAGTGACGACATTTCCTTCTTCCCGCCTATACCAACAAAATCTAGCAATATGTCCTACCTTGCCACAAACGTAACACCGTTTGCTATGCCTTTTGTTGCTCTTATCTTCATCATCATCGTCATCACAATCTTGACGAGCTCCCCCTGGCTGATAACCCTTCTCTTATGGTTGCCTTTGCCAATCTCCATGATTTTTCCATGGTTTGCCATCTCTTATACCTGCTCTATTTCTATTTTGGCCCTTAAACCCCTTTTTTATTACTGAAGAGGGCACTTTCATCCTCCTTAATTGAGACCTTAGAAATTTGTTTATCTAAGGCTTCTTGGTTGGCCAATATATTCTCCAGCTCTATTAGAGTTGGCTCATTTGCCCATCCACGGGTGGCCGTAACAATACCATTATATTCCGGCCTTAACCCGTGAATTATTATTCTTCTCATTCTTGTCTCAGAGATGGCATTCTCAGGATCTAATTTTGAAATTTCTTCACAAATAGATTTAACTTTAGAAAAGTATTGACTTACCGTCATACTTTGTTGCGAGATTGAGAGGAGCTCATTCTCCAAGCATTGTATCTTGGCATCGTTTGTCCTTGCAAATAGCGTCGCCAAGTTATCCCATGCCTCCTTCGGGGTCTTCGCACTCTTTATGTGTTGCAATAATTCATCATCAACAGTCACGGCAAGAACGTAAAGAGCCTTACCTGATTTTATGCTCCATTTTCTTAATTCGCTATCATTCGTGGGTGGTGTGGTGTTGCTCCCGCCAACGATATCCCATAAATCTTGTCCAAGCAAATAATACTGCATACGAGTACTCCAATTATTATAATTGAAGTTGTTGAGCTTCTCCATGCCGTTCACTGAACTCGAGAAATCCACCATCGTGACTTGAGTATAATGCCCCGCACTATACTAAGTAAGCCTGGTCCCGGACCAACCGACTTCACAATCCCGGATTGTGCACTGGCCGCCTACTCCGACGTCCTTCGCTTCTTCGCTCGACGATCCCTGACCGCCTACTCACTTACAATGGTCCCCGACCACTGTCTTTGCACGGCCTCCGACAACCCGCTCTGATACCACTTGTTGAAAAGCAAGTGGATGTACAAGTAAAATAATTATTTTATTTTATATAAACAATATTACAACTCTCTATTCTATCACACTCTCACAAGTACTTGCTCAACCACTCACTTTACAAACCACACGCACACATCCACTCACTTCTTATCACCCTACACTTACACTACACAAGACCCCTACACACTTTACCACTCTACAACTCACACCACCTACTCCACCCACTCCACTCACACTCACGTACACATTCCACACACACACTTCAAGAGACAACAACCCCTATTTATAGGAGCCAAAGTCGGTGGAATCCATGAATAACATGGCCGAGAAAATTCTAGAGAGAGAAGGAGAGAAAAGTCTGGAGAGAGAGAGAAAAATCTGGTGCAGTAGAGAGAGGGAGAGAAATCTAGAGAAATCCAGAGAGAGAGAGAGAGAGGCGGTGCCCCTTTTTCTCAACAGTTAATAGTGCTAAGAAAGCTGCATTTTGACTTGCCTTATTTCAATATGACACAAGTTGCAAACTTTTAGTATCAGAAATAAGGTTAAAGTGAAAGGGTCTCTGGTTATTGTAGCGCATTTCATTTGAAATTGTCTTTTATGTCCAATCATTCCTTCTTAGAAGTACAATGTCTATTTATGTTTGCTAAGTTATTGGAATTTATATTTGAAGTATTTAACACATTGATGCAGCCTATCACTAGATATGGCGTAGCTAGAGTTTTGGAATCCGGGCATCCAAACTTCAAGAAAGGGGACTTGCTTTGGGGTATCACTGCATGGGAGGAGTATAGTCTAATTACTACACCAGAGACTTGCTTTAAGATTGCACACACCGATATTCCTCTGTCTTACTACACTGGCCTTTTGGGTATGCTCTTTAATCGTCGAATGTAATATCTCTTTCTTGTTAATGAATAAGGAGAATCAAATAGTTAAGATATTACTTGTGGGAATCTCCATTGCTCACGAGCCTTATGGCCTTGTTGAATTGTCTGAATGGTAGCCTTGCAAAGCTGTCTTCTCGCTCTGAGAAGCATGTAAATCAGTTATTTCTACAGAAATAGTAGTAGCTTTCCTGGAGAAGTCAATACATTTCTCACGGGCTTTACCTTTGAGAAATAATCAGACCATTTGAGATTTTGCCTCTAATTTCTAAAAATTTATACATTGTAGGCATACCAGGCTTGACAGCTTATTCCTGGTTTTTCGAGGTATGCTTTCCTAAGAAAGGATAGACTGTTTTCATATCAGCGGCATCAGGAGCCGTTGGTCAGCTTGTTGGCCAATTTGCAAAGTCATTTGGTTGTTACGTTGTTGGCAGCGATGGTAGCAAAGAGAAGGTAATTGTTACGTTGTTGCCCTGCAAAGCTGTCTTCTCGCTTTGAAAGAAGAATGTAAATCGGTTATAGTAGCTTTCCTTGAGAAGTCAATACATTTCTCACGGGCTTCACTTTTAGGCAATAATCAGACCATTTGAGATTTTGCCATCGCATAACACTGACCATTTAAGCTTTGCAGGTACGCCTGGCATGACAGCTTACGCCAGGTTTATGCTCTACTAAGGAAGGGGAGACTGTTTTCGTATCGGCAGCATCAGGAGACGTCGGTCAGCTCGTTGGCCAGTTTGCAAAGTTGTTTGGTTGTTATGTTGTTGGCAGTGCTGGTAGCAAAGAGAAGGTAATTGTATCACGATAGATGAGTGCTGTCTTTCTTAAATTTGAGAATGCTCAGTGGAGTGACGGTACTGTATGTATACATACCATCATCATCATTTAACTAACTACAGTCTTACAGTTCTCTTCCGAATTTGATTGTATTAAAAGTTCTTTTGCTGCTATTTTTTGCGAAAACAGGTTGATTTTCTGAAGAACAAGTTTAGATTCGATGATGCTTTCAACTACAAGGAGGAACCGGATCTGGACGCAGCACTGAAAAGGTGAGCTATGAGTATGCAATGATGATTAAGCAAATAAGTGACTGGCGCAGCGGATATAAAATTATGGACCCATTTGCTGAAGCCGACTCCAGTTGACTTTTTGTGCTGTACATGTTTAGATGCTTCCCAGAGGGTATTGATATCTACTTTGAAAATGTTGGCAGAAAGATGCTCGATGCAGTGCTGCTCAACATGAAATTTCATGGGCTAATCACAGTATGCGGAATGATCTCACGGTGCAACCTCAAGCAGCCCGAAGGCGTACACAACTTGATGAACATTGTCCTGAAGCAGGTTTCGAATGGAAGGTTTCGTGGTGTTAGATTACTGTCATCTCTACCCGAAGTTCCTGGAGATTGTATTGCCTCAGGTCAAAGAGGGGAAGATTGTGTATGTGGAAGACACTGCTGAAGGTCTCGACAGCACTCCGGCAGCTCTCATTGGGCTATTCTCCCGCTGCAATGTCAGGAAACAAGTGGTCGCAGTTTCTCACGAATGAGCCGGCTTTCTGTACTTTTTCATCAGCATGGTCTCCTCTTTTCTCGTGTTTTCAAAATCAGGTTGTTTTCTGTTTGTCTTTGTGTTGCTGTTCCGTTGTGCGAGGACACAGAGGCTCTCTTTATTTCGGATGATCCAGAGGACGCTTGATTATAAATGCGTCTCGTGCAAAGAGGGGACCATCTGGTTGGGTTGTTTACCGGTAGCAATGTTGGAAATCGGGTGGTTTGTAGCTTTTCCCGAATGAGTCGCTTACTATACTTTTCGGTGCAGATGCTCTCTTTTGCTTTCGGAGGATCGTTCTTTTGCCTTTAAACAATAATTGTTTGAGATACCAAATTATTAAGACGAATGTGGAAAGTGCGTGAACAAATTAAAAGGGTTCGAGTAAGGGATTATCGTGGTTTGACAATGTGTCTACTCCACGTTAAGAGATCGATGGGATGATTCCTATAAAATCCGTAAAAGCATTATTACAATCGTTCAACCACAATCATTCATAAGTGTTTTTCAATTCTGAATTTTACCCTAAGTCACAAAAATTAATTACAAGAATGGGCGTTTTTCATACTCTCAACTCTCTTGGAAGAGGGCTCTCGATATATTCTCTGTATTTTTTTGTTTTTGGTCAAAGATAACTTCTTTGATTACTACCTCAAAGATGGATTACAACTAGTTCCAAATCAAGACATAAAATTAACCAAAGGGAATGAGGAAGACAAGTAACCCAATTGGGTGGTAATGTTCTGTGACATCCCAAAATTTGGACCCATTTCGAATATACAAAATGGTTGTTTCGTCGACACACTTATGTTTATTTTACTCGAAACTGATCACTCGCTTGTTAACTAATCTATTAGGTGAGGCCGTTAAGGGATATAAACTCAACAGACTAGAGAATTCGATCAGAAATCGACCGCTCGACCATAATAATCGGCAAGGGTCAATACGACACTATTATAAATTGATTAGCGAACGGACACAAGTCGATTCAACAGAAGTACATAGTCGAATTGCGGGTGGTTCCGCATGATTACGGTATTTGCATTGAACGGCAATAATCGATTTTGATCGGTTTAGTCCTAAATCTTTTAACAATTTGTTAATATAGTTCTTCCAGCCAATTTTGGTTGGCAATCGCTAATGTTAGTGTTGACTATCCTTTGTGGCATAATCAACACTAATGTGGTCCACTTTTGCATTTTTTTTAATTTTTTTGAAATTTTCCTTTTTCTTTCTTTTGTTATTTCCTTCTTGCTTGCCAATTGTCAAGCCTCAATGACAGCTTGGCCTCATGGGCCTTGGGGGAGACTCGCCCTCGTTGGCCCTCACTTGTGTCTGATTACTGGCCCTAGCGATCGGTGATGGAAGAGGAAAAGAATAAAATTAAAAAATTATTCAAAAATCATTGAAAAAGAAAAGCAAAAAAATTGTCTATGTCAATCCCAAATATATCATGTAAAATGGTCTTCATTGACAACTACATTTTAGATAGAATATCTTTACTAATTTAAGTTTTATGTTTACTGAGTTTTGATGAATTTTGAGTGAATTTATTTGTTACTCATGTAATTTTATTGAATTTTGTAAGAAACACAACTTTTAGATTTATAATGGACCAATGCGTAATTTTCCCAAGTCTGTGCTAAATTTGCATAGCAGTCCCTATGCCTCAATATTTTCCAGAATATTTGAATATCTCTAAGGATATTTCAATATCTTTAAGGATATCTCTATATCTTTGAGAATATTTAAGTATCTTCAGAATATCTTATCTTGAAAAAAAAAAAAAAAACCATCCAAGACCAGTGTATTTGAGCATAATTAAGGATAGGTTCAAAGAAAATCAAGGATATGAATCTTAAGAAGGAAAACTCTTGATTTGCCGAGGAGTTCTATTCAAGACCTAATGGGAGGCTGACCTGGAGCAAATTTATGGAGGCAATATAAAATTCTCTTGTGCCGCATATTTTAGTTTTCTGAAGGAGCCTTGGATGCGCCACCGAATTTTAGGTTTTCTTAGCTAGCTTTTATACTTCTATTTCATTATTAGAATTGGCACAAGGAGGAGGCAAACCCAAATCCATTTGTTACTCAAATTGGTGAATTTGTTTTCATTAGCATTTTCTTTTTAGTTTTCATTTTTACTTTAGCTTTAATTATTTCAAAATTTCTTTGGTTACAGCTACAATGGATCTTAACCATGATTGATTGATTTTGAAGACTTGTTCAGGCAATATAATTATTTTGATTGTGGCGTTGTCTATTATGATATTAATACTTTTAGAAGTTTGGCTAACGTTTAAATGATTTTTGATGTATGCATGATACCAGATGGAGATTGTGTGCATGAGCACTAGTGACATGGAACTATAAATTATATCTAAGTCAAGGTACACTAGATTGTTTGTGCGGTAGCGGTAGTAAATCTAGGGAATTTCCACAAGAACTTAATGCTTTTAGATAGTTTAAATTCACCTAAGGTTAGTTAGTATGGGTTAACATACCTAATCTAAAACAAACCGAAAATTAACAAGGCAAATTTCAAGATTTTAACCAAGATCACAAAGTGTTAGAACATCCAACTTCATTTAACCACTCATAATCAATTCTCTTAATTTGTCATGCAATAAATTAATTTCCAATTGTGTTGGTGAAATTTCTCTAAGTTAGATTACAAGCCAACCTCAGTCTAATAATCCCCAATAAGGTATGTTAACCCACACTAACCTTAGGTGAATTTAAACTACCTAAAAACATTAAATTATTGTGGAAATTTTTGGATTTAATCCAAGTAGTGCCAATCTAGATCTACTACCGTAACCACACAAACAATCTAGTGTACCGTGAGCTAGATTTAATTTATGATTCAATGTCACTAGTGCTCATGTATGCCATCTCCACCCGGTATCATGCATACATCAAAAATCATTTAAAAGTTGCCCAAACTTCTAAAAGCATTAAGAACATGATAAAGGACGCCACAATCAAAACATTTATATTGCATGAACAAGTCTTGAAAATCAATCAATCATGATTAAGATCCATTGTAGCTCTAACAAAAGAAATATAAAACATAATTAAAATTAAATTAACAATGAAAATTAAAAAGAACATAATGCTAAATTGAAACAAATTCACCAGTTTGAGTCACAAATAAATTCGGGTTTGCCTCCTCCTTCTCTCCTTGGTATGCGACAATTCCACTAATGAAATAGAAGTATAAAAAGCTAAGTAAGAAAACCTAAAATCCGGTGGCAGCTTCAAGGCTCCTCCTAGGAACTAAAATATGTGGAACAAGAGGGGTTTATATAGCCTCCAAAAATCCACCCTAAGTCAACCTCTCATTAGGTCTTGAATAGGACTCCCAACAAACTAGGAGTTTTTTTTCTTAAGATTCATATCCTTAATTTTCTTTGAACCTATCCTCAATTATGGTCAAGTACACTGGTCTTGGCAAGCTTTTTCTTCAAGATAAGATATTGTGGAAGATATTTAAATATTCCTAAAGATATAGAGATATCCTTAAAGATATTGAAATATCTTTAGAGATATTCAAATATTTTGGAAAATATTGAGGCATGGGGACTGCTCTACAAATCCAACACAAACTTGGGAAAATTTACACATCGATCCTCGCGTCTTCTGCAAATGATGCGCATGGTCCCTTATAAATCCAAATTTCATGTTTCCTACAAAATTCAATAAAATTACATGAGTTGCAAATAAATTCACCCAAAATTCATCAAAACTTAATAAATATCAAACTTAAATTAGTAAAAATACTATATCTAAAATAGAGTTGTTAATCATCCACATCAATGATTATCAGTCAAAAATTGGTTGGAATGACTACAACAAAATTGTTAAAAGATTTAGGATTACATTGGTTAAATTGAAAAGTTTATAACTGAATTAACATCCGAACAATAAGTTTGAGACATTTTTGGTAATTATCCCTCTTCAAATCAGTAGTAAAATGTCACGTGCATTGCACGTATAAAGACCATGCAGTCTCTTTCAAATTTATAGTCACCAAACTTTCCATTGTAAAATTAATGCAGAAATTGATAGGATTATGCCATTCAAATTACCGTGAAATCACCAAAAAAATAAACAATGAACAATTAAAGACATTAGAGATTTATATGATTTGATCCAAGGGTCAGTTTCTACTATACAAGTGGAGCCAATGGCAAATAATTCACTATAATTAGATAATCAGAGTTACAATCAATGCACTCCAGTAGTTTCTCCACCTAGGTTACACATAAGTCCCACAACACAATTTGGACTCAAAATTCACGTGCATCCAATGCTCCTTATTTGGAGAGTTCCCTCGTGCGGCTCAAAGTGTGCATTCTATTCGAGAACTGACGGGCTGTCCTCACAAGAAAAGGACAAGATAGGCGAGAGTACAAAAAAAGAAATATATAATACATATATTTATATATGTATTACTATGTTTTGTCTCCTCGACAAGAACCTTTTCACCCCCAAAATAAATATATAATTAGTAGAGGTGTCAAAATGGGTCATGGACCCATTTTTGGACTCATATTTTATTTACATCGGTCGTATATGGATCAGAGGGTTTTAAAAACCCAACAAAAAATGAGTCAAAAAAGTGAGTCTGATTTTTTTTTTTTTTTTTGGGCAAATAGTGAGTCTGATTTTAATGGGTCAGAACTTGTGACCCATTTTCAACCGATTTAAAATATCAAGTGGGTTAGAAGTTAAAACCTTAAAACCCATTTCTAAATTTCCAACCCAAGCCCCACACAATATTTCCTTGTTTACCTTTATAAAAATGTTTTTTAATAAAAAAAATCGAAATTATAATTATTTTTCATATTTCAATTTTCTTTTCTTTTCTTTTTTCTTTCTTTTTCCCCCTTCCTTAGCCGATGGCCGACACAGCGACAGCTGACAATAGGTTAGGCCAGGCTCGAGCCTCACCGGATCTAGTGAGACTCGAGCCCACCGATGTCGGGCAGGGCCTCAGCCTCGCCAAATCGGCGAGATCAAGCCTCGCCATCTTGACCAACATCTGGTGAGGCTCAATCTCGCCAATCTAGCAAGGCCGAGGCCCCACTCGATGCCGGTGAGCTCGAGTCTTGCCAGATCCGGCGAGGCCAAGTTTGCCCGACAACTAGCGAGGCTTGATCTCGCTAATCTGGCAAGGCCCCACCAACATTGAGCGAGGCTCGAGCGACGAGCTCGAGCTCATCAACGTTGGGCGAGCTCGAGCTCACCTATGGTTGACCGTCGTCGTGGCCAGCGGTTGGCCAAAGAAGAAGAAAAGAGAAAAAGAAAAGAAAAAGAAAAATAATAATCAAAAATTATATTTTTCGAATTTGATCAATTCAATTGAGGTATCTGGAAACAAGATTTTTTTCTTATTTCTTCATTTGAAATGGGCTCTTATTCTATTTCTGTATTCTTTCGAAATTCAAGGATTAACTACCGAATCATAAATAAAAAACACGGAATAGATTAATAGGTCCGATACCCTGTAATAGAACTTAGGGTTAATAGAAATAAAAATAAAATATATATATTGAAAATAAAAATAATTAAAAATTATATTATAAAAAAATAAGTAAAAAATCGATTTTTAAAAAAATATTTTAAAAAGAATTATAAAAATTTTCCATTAAATTTGTATTGCATAAAAGTGTTTTAGCAACATTTTTTTATAAAAAAAATATCATAAAAATGAGCTTTCTTAAGTTTAGTTAAAGATTTTTCATATTATAGTTTTCGGTTACTCAATAGTATGTTCACTTCAAACAAGATAAGCATGTGCATGGTTTAATTCTTTATAAATATTTCAATATATATTTTTTTTAACTTTTTTTATTTTATTTACTATTTTTAATTTAATTTGAAGTTTTAATCAAATCAAAGCATATAATAGGTGTGAGTTTTCCTTAGATATTAATAGGTTTAACAATACGAGTCAGGTTGGGTATGGGTTGGGTATGGGTCAGGTCAGGTTGGGTATGGGTCTCTCTCTCTCTCTCTCTCTCTCTCTCTCTCTCTCTCTCTCTCTCTCTCTCTCGTGCAACTACATATAGGAGTCAAACAACCACACATCTTCTTTGACCAAAATCAAATAAGCCAATTACCTAGTGGCCCCTTCATTTGAAACTAGTCAAGCAAACTACATGGTCTGATTCTCTCTCTAAACCTTTTTTCGTCTCCTCCACTTCTAGAGGGGAGGGATTTGCCCTAGATCTCTCCCTCCCTCCTAGTTCCTTTTCCTTTTATTTCTTTCTTAATTCTCCCAATCAAGTTTTAAATCTGGAAACTTTGCTCTCCCAATCTTATATCTGGGAGCATTTCTCTTTGGTTTAATTATAGATTTTGGAGTTTTAATGAATAAGTACTCCGCTTCCAATTTCAATGATGTTCACAGCAACTTCAGTGTCAAATTTGTGCTTGTTCAAATTTTTAGCACTTCACATTAGCTACATGGCTCACTTTCACAAGTGTTAAATCTGAGATATTTTAACATGGTTATGTTGTCTCTGTATGATTATGGTGTTGGGGATGCCAAACTTAGGCCCAAACCACCGAAAGGCAAAGCTATAATTACATATGGGAATCTCGGCATGTGCTTATCATTGATGGTGCTATGTGATTCGGTGATTTGCCACTGATCATTTTGCTGAATCCAAATATAGATTTGTTCTTGAAGGATGAGCTTGTGATAATCTCTGTCAATCATGCTCTGACGAAACGCCTTGATTTTTGGTATTTTGTTTATTTTGGAGATCTATGGGTTTGTTTTGTTACTGTGACCTTTGAGATTCCCTTTCATGTATCAATTTAGTAATGAATGAAATTTTCTTCACCCAAAAAAAAAAAAAAACACATCTTGTGATGAATCCTAACCCAATAAGAAAATAGATTTCTTGAGATTTCTCACACGGTCTTAAACTTGAGACATAATTTAACACTTCCTAAAATGCAATTTGAATTATTTATTATTTATTATCGATGGTATTAACAACTAAATATATGAGTTAATACCCTAAAAAAACCCAAACTGGTAATTTACCCCCAAACTAATTTTTTTTATCACTAAAAACCTCAAACTAGTAAACTTGTGATAAATTTATCCCAAACTAATATTTTCACAACCAAAAACCTCAAACTGGTACATCTATGATAAATTTATTCTCTAATAACTTTCATCAGATTTTATCATTAAATTTGCTAACACGGATGAGACATAGTGGCATGTTGTGATGACGTGGCAAGTTGACATGAATATCCATAGGATTAATGGCACAAGAAATCCCAAAATTGTCATAGGTGTACCATTAAATCTATCATGAGAGTACCATTAAATTTGTCACGAGTGTATCAGTTTGGGATTTTTCATGATATTTACCCTATGGATTTTGATGTGGACTTTCGACGTCACCATAATACATCACCATGTGTCATCTATGTCGGCAAATTTAACATCTAAATTTGACAAAAGCTAATTGAGGGTAAATTTGTCAAAAGAATATACATTTGGAGTTTTTGGTGGTTAAAAAATTAGTTTTTGGTAAATTTATCACGAATGTATCAGTTTGAGATTTTTTATGGTAAAAAGATTAGTTTAAGATAAATTTGTCAAATGTATACCAATTTTGGATTTTTCAGGGTATTAACTCTAAATATATTTAAAAAAAAGAACTATATGAAAAGGAATGAAATTGATATTTTTCTCATGATAATCACAAACAAATGAAAAACACTTAGAAAAAAATATATAATTATAACAAATAAAGCATAGAAAAATATCAACATAGCGAGAACACACAAATATAAATTATTTGATTAAATTTTTGAAATAGATGGATGTGCACTTAGCACAACATTTGGAGTTTGACCGAGCAAGGAAAAAAACAGGGTTAAAATGTCAACACAACAACAATCGGTGGATGCCTTCAGTTTATAAGAGGCCGAGACACGCAAAAACAGAAGAAAAGGAAGAAGAAGAAGAAGAAGAAAGGGAATGAGAGATTCCGCATACACGCCACAAATGTATAGCATCATCAAAAAAGAGCATTTCCATCAAGTAATATAGCAAGTATAGCATCTTAAATGAGAGAAAAAAAAAAAGCATGAACAAAATGAATTAGACAATAAATTTTTACTTTAAAAGGTTGAAGTAGCTAATACTATATCTACTCAAATAAACTCTTCCAAACAAAAGAATACAAAAAGTTGATAAAAAGACAAGAACTTGTTCTTGCAAAACATGTTAAAATATGTCTCGAGTTTGAGTCCAATGCGAAATTCTGAATATTCTGAATTGGATATGTTGCGGACGTTCAAAATCGAGCGAAGAAGATCTGAAGATGAACTCCCCAAAATTTGAATTTGCATTGGAGAATTTGGCCGCTGAAATAGGAAAGTCCAACTTTCACTTGGATTTAGATTTTGTTTAAAATATACAAAGATATGTTTTGGATAAAATCGTTTAAGATAGGAAACAAAATCCTATGAGAAGTCAGCAAAAGAATAAGGGTCTCACTTATATATTTATAGACTTGTGGCCGTGGGTGGCAAGAGGGTTGATCATGAAGAAGTGTTCTTGAAGTGTCGTCTTGTCGTCGAGTGCTTGGAAGGGATTTTTCTTTTTTGTTCTTGTCCGTGAATGACATCCAAGAAAGATTAGCGTTTGCAGCCAATTTAAATCTTGTGGTAAGATTTGCATGTAATTCCTTCGTGAGATTAAGAGATTATTTATTAAGGAATTTCAAGGCTAAACACTACATGCATTATTGGATGTAATTGGGGCTTGGGAAACACCGAAAGAGTGTTTGAGTGACTCGAGTGTGTAATATTTTTGTACCGCTTGATCTATAGTGAAATTTGTCGCTGCTCTCCCCTTGGACGTAAATTTTTACTATTGAACCACGTAAATCCGGTGTCCGATTTATTTTTTCTTCTGTCTATATTATTGTTCGATCACTCACATTTCGCAACAAAACATAAAATTAAATTTTCGTTAATTGAAAACGTAAGATAATTGAAGATAGCGTTAATTTAATGATTGAAAGGAATACCAAATTTTCAAAAAGCCTTAATTAAGATGTGCGATAAGAGTGTCCTAAAGAATGTATTAATTAAGACTCACGCTATTTTCACCCCTTATTGGCTTGACATCCTTGTGTCACGGTCTATGAATTCTCCCATACTAGTGACACTTGTGAGTGGTGCTTGGGGTTATCGAGTGAAGAGTGAAGAAGCATAGGGGACGGACACAACTGGTCTATGGGAGAGGCGTCAAGACGGTTGGTGCTAGAGGTTCTAGGATAGAAGGATTATATTACTTAGGAGCTCTGAAAGCAAGATTGGCCTCCCATGCACAAATTGGTCAGGAGCCGATGCCACTCTCTTGATGAGGCCAGGGCAGGCCGAAACCAGTTGTTGAGCCTAAAGAGGATTGTTGTCTTGCTCAATGGACTAAACGCCGAGCAAAGCTGGGTGTGGTATGACCTCGTACAAATAAGCTATTCACCATATTGTTCGATGGAAAAACTATAGAAGGAAGGCTGGCCTGGCGAATTTCGCTCACCAAGCGCTGCACGAGTCATTCTGCGGCCAAGGAAACTACTAACCCGTGACACATGGTATCAGAGCTAACGACCTGTGACACATGGTATCAGAGCAAGAATCTCTCCAGTAAGTGAGTGAGTTGGAGAATCAGACTCCTCACTCCAGTGTGGGTTGAACTGTAAAGTACTAGTGGCCTACCCGGTCCTACGAGGGCGGAGAGTGAATCGCTAGGGCAAAAGGTGCTCAAACAAAGCACAGCTCTTGACTAAGCTTCTAGGATGACAATGGGGGCACTAGGAAGAGTCGATTCCTCACGTAGAGTTAGAGAAGAACCGAATCCTCGCTGAATGGGGGTAACGTTCTTGGATTGATAGGTGAATCCAAAGAAGAGGTCTACTGCCACGTTTTCAACAAGGAAAGAACCTCCATCTAGTTTGCTAAAGTCAAAATGCTTAGTAGGCAAAAATGGTGTTGCTAAAAGATGCAGTTGGAGAAAAATGTCACACTTGCCAAAAGACAGCGCAGGTGACCGAGAATGGCCCGAACAGCTGAGATCAAAAGAGGCTAACAATGGAGCAAAACCTATTTTGTTGGGCGAGCGTGACCATTCGATGTGAACTCCCAAAAGTGGCGCATCAATGGTTAAAGGACGCAAGGAAGCAACAAAACATATCGCAACAAGGGCATTGCGAAATTGAGTGGGAGAGAATGTCACGATCCGTGAATCCTCTTGTACTCATGACACTTGTGAGTGGTGCTTGGGGTTATTGAGTGAAGAGTAAGGAAGCAGAGGGGATGGACACAATTGGTCTATGGGAGTGGCGTCAGGATGGTTGATGTTAGGAGTTCTAGGATAGAAGGATTATATTACTTAGGAGCTCTAAAGGCGGGGTTGGCCTCTCATGCACAAACTAGTCAGGAGCTAATGCCGCTCTCTTGATGAGGCCAGAGTAGGCCGAAACCAGTTGTTGAGCCTAAGAGGATTGTTGTCTCGCTCAATGGACTAGATGCCCGAGCAAAACTAGGCGTGGTACGGTCTCGTACACTAAAGCTATTCACCATATTGTTTTCTGGAATAGCTATAGAAAAAAGGCTGGTCTGGCGAATTTCGCTCACCAGGCGCCAGACAGGTCATTCCGCAGCCAAGGAAACTACTGACCCATGACACATGGTATCAAAGCTAACGACCCGTGACACTTGTCACATTGATTGACTAAACTATCTACTATAGGTCTCAATCTTGATTTAAGATTATTTCCTGTCTTTTTTTTTCTTCCTTTTCTTCTATTACAATTTTATTAAAATACAAAACTACCCACATCCATTTCAAATAACTTTTTTTTTCATCTTAGTTGTTTCTTCCACACTCATTACATTTTAACATTTCCTTCATGTTTGTTTTCTTTCAAACTTATCCTCCAATGTTGTATCCTAACTAATTATATTTTGAAGTAAAAAAAATGTTAGTTCTGTTAGCAAATTATTTATTTTATTTCCCTAGATTATCCCTCACAATCATGAAGTTTTTGACTTTGATATTGTGGTTAATGTATGCATTATACACAATTTACTCATCTCAGATTGCACTATTTTTTGTAATGCATATCGAAGACAATTTTCTTAAATGCATCTATTGATGATGAAACTACAAATGGGGAATAGCAATCAATTGTGTCAACAAGTTTTTTAATGCAGTCGAATCTTTTGAGTATAGTGCGGAAACATCTTCTTGCTTAAGGTTATGTTGTCTCTATAGAAATGTCAAAGAAAGAAAAGTATGTTCTTCCTTATTGCGATAAGGGATATAGTTATTGTGATTGACATTGCGTCGGAAAAGAAAGACCAAATCTTATTTGATTAACCATCCTTTTGAAGTTTGTTGCTATAAACAGAACAGATTAGGGTCACACTTTTATTTAATGAATTACATATTAAATAATTAAAAACTTGACAATTATATTCACCAAATAAAATTACAGTTGTATAGTTAAAATACAAGGATTATAATGTAATGACATATATTAAAGTTATAACTAAACGAAATGCATACTCTGGTAGATAATTCTTTTTACTTTTATTTGTGCTTAGATTATTTTTGGAATAATACTTTTCTAGTAAAAAAAGAAATATACGAATTCATTAACACAATAATTAGTTTTTTTTAGGTTGAATAATAAATTAGCTATCTATCAAATAAAATTGGGAAAGAGGTACCCAAATTTTATTACAAATAGAGAAAGAAAAGGGGAAAAAAAGAAAAAAAAAAAAAAAAAAAGAAGCCAAACAATAATCTTAAAACCAAGAGTGGACCCCACAACTCACTTTAATAAATGTTATTTAAGAGGAGAATGAGTAGTTCGGTCTCTAGAAAAATTGAAACAAAAGAAAACGAACAAATTCATAGGTAAAAAATAATCATAAAGGTTTAATACCCTGAAAATCCCAAATTAGTACACGTGTGACAAATTTACTCCAAACTATTTTTTTGACCACGAAAAATTCCAAACCAACACACCTGTAACAAATTTACCCTAATTGACCAAAAAAAAAAAAATCCCAAACTGGTATGCTCCCGACAAATTTATTCAACCGCCAAAAATCATAAACTCATCTTTGTTAAATTGGATTACTACTACAAAAAATTACAAAAATTGTATAACTGTGACAAACATTGAGTAAAATCTCAAATCGATACACTAGTCAATTGTCACGTGTCATTTAACTTAATAATTTGATAATAAAATTTAACAGAAACTAATAGAGGGTAAATTTGTCACAAGTATACCGGTTTGGGGTAAATTTGTCAAATGTGTACCAGTTTAGAGTTTTTGGTGGTCAGAAAATTAGTTTAAGATAAATTTGTCATAGATGTACTAATTTGAGGTTTTTCAGGGGCATTAACTCAATCTTAAATCAAGAGTGGGATCCATAAGGATAATGTAATCAATTCAATATAGAAAAAACTGTCAAGAGCCAATAAGGGGATAGAAATGATTGGTAAAAGTACTAAAAAAAATTTTATAAACCTATGACATTAGCATCAATTCAATCCTATACCTTTTAATTTGACCAATTAACCATAAATATTTTCACATTTGTATCAATTTAGTCCATCCGGGCAAATTTAGCTAATCGGTGCTGACTAGACACCGGGCAGTCAAAGAATGTTGTTGTGGCAATTTTTAAATATTTGTTTTTATTTTTTCGAAATTTTTTATTGATTTTTTTCTTTTTCTTCTCTTTTTTCTTTTTTCTTTTTCCTTTGCCCTTCTTCTCTAGCAATGGCGGCAAGTCTCCAGCGGCTAGTCAACCATTGGATGAGGGCTTATGAACCACCCCGACCTTACCAAAGGCCACAAGTGAGGCGACCAGCCTTGCCTTGGCCTCGCCCAAATTTTGTCAAAGCCTCCACGCTCATAGTCTTGGGCGAGGGCCACGACCCTCATCAACAGGCAATGAAGGCTAGGTGACCCTCGCTAGCCATTGCAAGGAATCCAAGGAGAAAGAAGAGAAAAAAAGAAAAGAAAAAGGATAAAATTATTAAAAATTGTCACGTTAGCGTTGGCTGGACGAATAGCGTCCACATCAGCGTCAACCGGCCAAAATTGGCCGAATAGGCCAAATTGGTATTAATGTAAAAATGTTTAATACGTAATTGATCCAATTAAAATGTTTAAAACGAAATTAGTAGCAATACCATAGGTTCAGGATTTTTTTTTTTTGGGCACTTTTCTCGAAATAGTGTAAGCCTTAATTAAAGGGACAAGCAAAATGAAGAATAAAATTCATCGAGTACAACAGCAATAACATTTTCAAATTGGAGAGAGAATTTAATTTGATATTAGAATAAGAAAGACTCTAGTTTATTTTGCTTTACCTGGTGTCACATTGTCCACTCTAAGAAACGTTAGTGCAAATGATAAAAAGGGGAAAAGTTACCAAATCAATCTAACAAATAACTGATATTACGTCACTCAATCAAAGAAATAAAATAAATAGAGTTGTGAGTTTAAGAATGGTGGAACATATATAGATTTCGCTTACTTGGCGTCCAAAGTTAGCGATCCAAATGCAAAGCGACGACTAGCTAAAGAATTACATCAATCCAATCAAAGAAACAAGACAATAAGCAGATTATTAAGTTATCGAGAATACTGCAAATTATGTGGAGGCCTACTAGTGAAGTGAAGTAAGAGCAATGGATGCCAAGCAAGCCTCCATCATCATATTTGAGCGGTCCAAAAGCAGAGAGATTTCATGGCACATCTCAAAATTTCGAATATTAAAAGAGGGAGGTAGATTCCAAAGTTGACTAAAAATAAAGACTCCTTATCGCACCTTTGTTGTTGAAGTGACCATGGACTGTATGGGCCTAAATCGGAAAATGGGCAAGTCTAATTAAGTCGTTCCCTTTTCAGATTTGGCTCAGTCAGGTTTAGGTAGGCTCATTCAGACACGATCAATTTAAATAAAAAGCAGTTTTTAATCTTTTCCAATCATGGATAAGTCTAGATCAGAATTTTTAGACCGACACATATAAGCTCATTCATTCATCATTTGTTTTTTCAATCAATGATTACCATTTTCACCACCCCACTACATCCTCACATTATAACACTCGATTCAAGTCAGGGAGGTCAGGGATGTGTGGAATGGGAAAACTGGTGATGTGCATAGCTTAATTCTTGAAAAGAAAGGATTTTTATATTGGAAAATGTTTGGCTAACCTCAGCCACACATTTTCGTGAGAGAGATTTGGGTTTTGCTTGGCAATTTCTACGCGCTTGTGCTGAAGAAAGGAAACTTTTGTGGCTATTGGTGATGCTAGCACAAAATATCTCTTCAAATTCTTCCTTACCACATAAAAGATTTCTGAAAGTTTTACTGCAAATCAGATCATTTTCTAATGATTAGAATTTGTTTTTGGTCAAGCTGATGATTAGAATTCAATTGGCCACTTTGATCGACTTCTTTTTCCAGAGGGATTGGAATAATACTTCCACTGACGACACAAAGGCACACGTAAACATGCTCGCCAACGACACAAGAGCACACGGAAGCAACGTCTGCATACCTCATCGCCCATCTCCCTATAAATACACGTGCACTGTTTGGCTATGTTTCTCACCAATCAAATCCAAGAAGAGAGAGAGAGAGACAATGGAGAAGGAGAACAGCGATGCTTCAGTGGAAGTGATGAGCAATAAACAGGTGATATACAGAGAGCAGGTACGAGGTTCCCTGAAAGAGACCAACTTGGAAGTGAGGACGAGTTCGGAAAGATTGAAGGCCAACTCCGGTCCCGGGACCATATTCGTGAAGAACTTGTACCTGGCTTGCGATCCCTACAATCTCACCATCATCAAGTACCTCACTCAGCTCGGTTCTGTAAGTGCAATCATCTCTTTCGCTACATTTACTCAATTCATGATCCCAACAGTAAGTTATGAACTCGCATGAATAAATCAAGCTCAAATTTGTGACAAGTCCACTCAGACAAGTAAAATTCAAATGAAACAAACTCTTTCCTACTTGTAAGTTCAATGTCTATTCGTGTTTGCTAAATCTATTTGCACTTATATTCTGAAGTATGTAACACATTGATGCAGCCTGTTACTGGATATGGAGTAGCTAGAGTTTTGGAATCTGGGCATCCAAACTTCAAGAAAGGCGACTTGGTTTGGGGCATCACTGGATGGGAGGAGTATAGTGTAATTACTGTGCCAGAGACTTGCTTTAAGATCGAACACACCAATGTTCCTCTGTCTTACTACACCGGCCTTTTGGGTATGCTCTTTGATCATCTAGTGTAATATCTCTTTCAGTGTTAAAGAATGAGGGGAATCAGATTGCTAAGATACTTTGTTCTGTCTGTTTCATTCTCAAGTACGGACAGCCTCTATAGCTAGGCAAGGAAAAAGCGTGCTTCCTTTGAATTTTACTTGTAGGGATCTTCCTGGTTAATAAGCCGTATGCTCTCGTTGAATTGTCTTGACAATAGAGCCCTGCCAAGCTATCTTTTGTGTTGAGAGAAGTGTGTAAACTGATTATTTCTCATCCATTTGTCAGGGGCATCATCTTCGGTCAATTAATCAGATCATTTGAGATTTTGCTATAGCATAACACTCCTACTCTTATACTTCAGCAAATCCTGTGACTCGTCTAATTTCTACAAATCTATACTTTCCAGGTATGCCAGGCATGACAGCTTATGCCGGGTTCTTCGAGGTAAGCTCTCCTAAGAAAGGAGAGATAGTTTTCATATCAGCAGCAGCAGGAGCTGTTGGTCTGCTTGTTGGCCAGTTTGCAAAGTTGTTGGGTTGCTATGTTGTTGGCAGCACCGGTAGCAAAGAGAAGGTAATCATCCCACATTTGTCTAGTGTTGAAAGAAGCACATAATCGTGTCCATGTCAATGGTTCACCAAGCATGGTCGGCATCTGCAATTTTCACTTTTGTTTCATGATGAGTGACTAGACAAGCGTCTGAAATAGAGTGCATGTTCCTGTAGTCAACTCAAATAGAATTAGATCTAAAAGAAGCACTTGAGAAATTATGAGTGCTGTATGTCTCAAATTTGTGAATGCTCAAGAGACTGATGGCAGTATTGAATGTGTACCCTCATCATTTCACTAAACATAATTGCTAAAAATACAGTCTTAATAGTCTCTTCTGGATTTCATCTTACTTAAAGTTCTCTCTTGCTGTTATGTTCGTGAAAAAAGGTTGATTTGCTGAAGACCAAATTTGGATTTGATGATGCTTTCAACTACAAGGAGGAGCTGGATCTGGATGCAGCACTGAAAAGGTGAGCCAGGAATATAATAACGATGATTGGTGTGCCGGATATTAAATTGGTACCCATTCTGTCTTAAATGTTTAGATGCTGCCCTGAGGGGATTGATATCTACTTCGAAAATGTTGGGGGAAAAATGCTTGATGCGGTGCTGCTCAGTATGAAACTTCATGGCCGAATCACAGTATGCGGAATGATCTCACAGTACAACCTCCAGCAGCGCGAAGGCATACACAACTTGATGAACCTTATCCTGAAGCGGGTTCGGATGGAAGGTTTTGTGGTGACCGATTACCAACATCTCTACCCAAAGTTCCTGGAGACGGTCTTGCCTCAGATCAAAGAGGGGAAGATTGTGTACACGGAGGACATCGCGGAAGGGCTCGAGAGCGGTCCAACAGCTCTTGTCGGGGTGTTCTCTGGTCGCAATGTCGGGAAACAGGTGGTTGTGGTTTCTCGCGAATGAGTCAGCTTAAAATGCACAACTAGTGGGGTGCTCATAGCTTGGCGTTCCACATGCTAAACTGCCTCCGGACTTCACGTATGCAATCATCTATATTTTTGGCTGAACCTAAATCTTTCATCTCAAACTCATTACTTGATATCCATGTTCCCTTTTTACTGCATGGGTCTCCTTGCTACTCTAGAGCCTCGTTGATTTATCGAAGGTGACATCTCTGTTGATGATGAATCTCAGTGATTTAGGATCGGAACACCACAGCCTTTAAACTTTCACCTCTGGTGCATAGGCTAGGAATATGTACTCCTTTTGCCTCCCTAGCATGAACATAAGCAGGGCGTCCAAACACTCTCAGGCTCAAGTAATCAGCAGGTTGATTAGTTCACGCATCCTCTAGAATTCGGATTACAACAAATGCTAGAGATCTGTTAATCAAGTGATATGCCAAGTTGACGGCCTCAGCCTGTTAATTAAGCGTTCAATAGCAAATATCGGGTTCCCTCGAGCAAAGTCTTGTTCATTCATGCTGCAACTCCTTTTTACTGTGGTGTTTCAGGCACGATGCCATGCCTGTCAGTTCTGTTTTCTCTACGTAACTTGTCGAACTCATGAGAACAGAACTCTACCCGTTGTCTACTCTAAGCCTCTTGATTTTCTTGCCTGTTTAATTGCCTATCAAAAGCTTAAACTGCTTAAAACATACAAAAGCCCCATTAATACGCTTTAGAGAGTAAAGCGAGACTTTTGGGCTAAAGTAGGTTACCACGTGCCTGACACCTCCTTTAGATTGCACCTGAGAAGGTCCCCGCAAGTCTGAATGGAAGTAGCCACTGTATCCTTGGTCCTATGAACTGCCGTCTTGAACTTCGCTCTGTGCTGCTTGTCAAACACGCAATATTCACGAAAGTCCTACTTCTCAGTTTTCAACCCACATACAAGACTTTGCTCACTCATAGTGTTCATACCTCTCTAAGTTATGTGCCCAGTCTCATGTGGCACAAACTTGTCTAATTTGAGTCTGACGACATGGATGAAACTGTAGTAGCTGAGCATGTGACCATTTAACCCTGAAGATAACAGGGACTGCTTGTTCGCTTGCCCTTCATGACCACGATTGCACCTTTGATAAGTTTACTGACAACCTAGAGAATCCAACGTACCGATAGAAATCAGATTCTTCCTCAGTTCCAGGAATGTTGAACATCTCACAAAGCTCTGATGATCCCGTCATGCATCCTAATCTGTACTGAGTCAATGCAAACAACCTTGCACTCAATGCTGTTGTGATAAACACTGCACCGCCCCCAATAGTGCAGACTTCAGCTCCTCAACAGATGCAACCTCACTCCTCATTTGACAGGCAACAATGCTCGTAAGAGCTGGGCAAAGAACAAAGTAGCACCATAGCCTGCCATTGATCAGATGCCTCTTCCTCCACATTGTTCAGATCATAAATGACTATTAAACTCATAGAGGCAATCCCAGGTTGAAAGTGAAGGAACATTGTATCAGGAAAAGTTTCTTTGAGAGCGATTTCGACATATACAGCGCGTCAAGGTTCATCCAAATTACAGCTGCACTCGTCTCATTTGCCTCTTCAAACAGAACGTCGTCCCCTATTCTCAGCAGAATAATAATCCTAGCTTTTCAATATGTCAGCCTTTCCTTTAGTTTTCGTAATCTAGTGAAATTCTCTGTTTCCAGCAACGCACGCATCTTAAAGCGCCACTCCTTAAAAAGAAATTTCTCCTAGTAAATTTTTCCAACTCATGCTTCGTAGAGTCCAAGATAAGACTATAATAGCCCAATCACCCTTTTTCGCAAGTGACTTCTGGTCCTAGATTAAACTCGAACTCACAAAAATCAATCG
The DNA here is from genome assembly GCA_014182715.1 of Eucalyptus cloeziana. Taxonomy (NCBI): domain Eukaryota; kingdom Viridiplantae; phylum Streptophyta; class Magnoliopsida; order Myrtales; family Myrtaceae; genus Eucalyptus; species Eucalyptus cloeziana. The sequence continues at coordinate 3,631,710 of CM024634.1, read as the reverse complement.
CAAGAATGGAATTTTGTCACATTCTCAACTCTGCTGGATGAGATTTCACGTATTTGAGTACATTTACTAGGCAAACCAGATCGAACTCAACAAGAGGATACTTACATTGTCAAAAATTATGAGCACTTCTCTGGCGTCAGCACGGACTTCATCTTCATTAAGGAAAAGAAGTCTTCTGCGAAATTAATTACCTCTTTTGCATCACCCACAATTCCGCTGGCAAGAGCCTCGTTTGGACCGCGATTCAATTATAAATCGAATTTCAAAACAATATGAATTAACTTCAAGCCACAATCAACATAAACTTCCCCGCTTGTCTCTCTGCACATAGGAATGCGCTGCTAGCAAAGTTCACATTGAACGGTCGAAGTTTCCCAACAATGGAAATGAATCCAGCGCGCTAGAAAGGAAGGACGACACTCTTTTTTCCTCAATCGGGGTCGGAACTCCAGCAAGGGCACAAACATATTTCAAAATGCAACAAGCTCAAATTATCATTTATCTTACCAAAAAGAGTGATTCAAAAAATATCAGGATAAATGCATTAGAAATCATAAAAATTGCCGTAAAAATGCAATTGAGTTTTAAAACTTTCAAAAAGTATAATTAAATTTTAAAACTTTTCACAAAGTGCAATTAAGTCCTAAAACTTTCAAAAAGTATAATCAAGTTATAAAACTTGTCAAATTGGTCTAATCTAAATCCTTCTATTGATCGCGCTTTTTGAAAATTTTAAAATTTGATTGTACTTTCGAGACAAGTTTTATGACTTTATTAAACATTTGTGATAAATTTTAGAACTTTCAATACACTTATCTCTAAAAATATTTTAGCTAATTTTAACCATTCAGAAAATCATTCACTTTTCCTCTATGTCGTAAGTTAAATATTGTGAAAAACCATTCACGTTTCCTCTAGGTCGTGGAAAACCCGGGAAGGGTCACGATCATTTTCGGCCATAATGTTCGACAGGACGACGAAAAGAAGAGCGGCGTTGTCATGAATGACCGACCAATCGATCCGCTCCAAAACCGACCCGATGCACAAGAGGAAAGCGTAATGCGAACACCCCCGTACGTCGTCGTCTTCCTTGCGGAGCATCTCCAGAACCGTCTCGCTCTCGCTGCCGCGCCATCCTCGTACGTCTTTGAGACGAAAAACGCCAGACGAAAGGTCTCATTTTTCTGCCCCCGCGAGGCCCCTCCACGCGTTCCACGCCCGGCCCGGTCGCTAAAAAGGGTACCGAATTCACACCCGCCACGCCTGCTCGTCTTCTCTCTTCTGGGTGTCTCGAGTTTCGTCGAAAGGAGTAGCGAGGAGCGATGGCGAGTGAGGATGGGGAGGTAGTGAGGAACAAGCAAGTGATACTCAGGGACTTCGTGAGCGGTTTCCCCAAGGAGACGGACATGGAGGTGCGGGAATCGACCATGAAGCTGCGCCTCCCGGAGGGCTCGAGTGGCCTCCTCGTGAAAAATCTCTACTTGTCCTGCGATCCTTACATGAGGACCCGCATGGCGAAGCTCGACGTCCCGGGTTACGTCGATTCCTTCAAACCTGCTTCGGTATACTCCTTTCGTGTCAAGTTCTGTCCTTTTTCCCAAAAGAATATAGAAAGAGAAAAAGGGTTATCCACTCGGGCGCCAAGCTCGTCTCCCTCGTAGTTGAAATGGGAAATAGTGAATAAAATAAGATCCGGATGTCGGATGATGTGGATTTTCTTGAGTATGATATTGCTGTCCTTTTTAATTTTGACCAGTTTGCTCTGGGGATTGCTTATGTTGTTTTAAGGTGGCGGATATTATATTAGTTTTCCTGAGTGTTGGATCATGATCTCCGGTTTGGCTAAATTAATATACGAGGACTTGCCAAGTATTAGCTCTGATTTTGTCCGATCATTTGAATCAAAGGATTGTGGCAACTCTGTGCTGTATGTCTATTCATTTTTTTTCCCAATATCATGGCTAAATCTATTGTGAGCCAATTGGCGGTGGCTTTGAAAGTGTAGAAATGGTTTGCGATGTCGGTATAAGATTCGGCAAATGATTGAAGAGCTTAGGGTGTCGAAAGAGTGTCACTTGTGCTATTTGGCATAGGAATTTTACATGTCTTGCGATTACACAGTCCACATAATCACAGGGTTAAGTGATGCAAGTTGCTTAACACTCCCACTCATGTGTAAGCATGACAAATGGTGACCGATAGCGTGCACGTGAAACAGGACGATGAGATGTATTCGTTGAAATATAAAATAAACGTGACTCTAGGATAAGCAGAGTTTTGGTTGCATCCTTTAGCATATTGCATAGGATTCTGATGTATTACTATGGATTTCAATTTTATTCCTTCTGAGATATTAAAATTATGCTGCTCTTCTTCTAGGTTTGTTGGAAGTTATATTAAGTGTTAAGAAAGCTGCATTTTGACTTACCTTACTTCAATATGACACAAGTTGCAAACTTTTTTATATCAGAGAAAAGGTTAAAGTGAAAGGGTCTCTGGTTACTGTAGCGCGACGGATTATGAAATTGTCTTATCATTCCTTCTTGGAAGTACGATGTCTATTTTTGTTTGCTAAACTATTTGCACTTATATTTGAAGTATTTAACACATTGATGCAGCCTATCACTGGATATGGAGTAGCTAGAGTTTTGGAATCTGGGCATCCAAACTTCAAGAAAGGCGACTTGCTTTGGGGTTTCACTGGATGGGAGGAGTATAGTATAATTACTGCACCAGAGACTTGCTTTAAGATTGAACACACTGATGTTCCTCTGTCTTACTACACCGGCCTTTTGGGTATGCTCTATAATCATCAACTTTAATGTCTCTTTCTTGTTAATGAATAAGGTGAATCGGATAGTTAAGATATCACTTGTAGGGATTTTCATTGTTGATGAGCCTTATGGCTTCATTGAATTGTTTGAATGACAGGGCCAATAATTCAAAGCAGTCTTCTCACTTTGAAAGAAGCATGTAAATCAGTTATTTCTAGGGAAATAGTAGCTTTCCTTGGGAAGTCAATAAATTTCTCTGGGGCTTCACCATTGGGCAATAATCGGACCATTTGAGATTTTGCCATAGCATAACACTCCTACAAGTATGCTTCAGCAAATCCTGTGACTTGTCTAATTGCTACAAATTTAAACTTGGCAGGTATGCCTGGCATGACAGCTTATGCCGGGTTTTTCGAGGTATGCTCTCCTAAGAAAGGAGAGACTGTTTTCATATCGGCAGCATCAGGAGCCGTCGGTCAGCTCGTTGGCCAGTTTGCAAAGTTGTTTGGTTGTTATGTTGTTGGCAGCGCTGGTAGCAAAGAGAAGGTAATCGTATCACGGTTGATGAGTGCTGGCTTTCCTAAATTTGAGAATGCTCAAGAGTGATGGCACTGTTGAATGTATACATACCATCATCATCATTTCATTAACTACAGTCTTACTGTTCTCTTCCAAATTTCATTCTATTAAAAGTTCTTTTTGCTGCTATTTTGCGAAAAAGGTCGATTTGCTGAAGAACAAGTTTAGATTTGATGATGCTTTCAACTACAAGGAGGAAGCGGATCTGGATGCAGCACTGAAAAGGTGAGCTATGAGTATAGCAATGATGATTAAGCAAATAAAATATGTACCCATTCCTGAAGCCTACTCCATTTGACTTTTTGTGTTGTAAATGATTAGATGCTTACCTGAGGGTATCGATATCTACTTTGAAAATGTTGGTGGAAAGATGCTCGATGCGGTGCTGCTCAACATGAAACTTCATGGCCGAATCGCGGCATGTGGAATGATCTCACAGTACAATCTCGAGCAGCCCGAAGGTGTACACAACTTGATGAACCTTGTCCTGAAGCGGGTTAGAATGGAAGGTTTCTTGGTGTTCGATTACTATCATCTCTACCCAAAGTTCCTGGAGATGGTATTGCCTCAGATCAAAGAGGGGAAGATTGTTTATGTGGAAGACACTGCCGAAGGTCTCGAGAACGCTCCGGCAGCTCTCATCGGGCTATTCTCCGGCCGCAATGTCGGGAAACAAGTGGTGGCGGTTTCTCATGAATGAGTCGGCTTTCTGTACTTTTTACATCAGCATAGTCTCCTCTTTTCTCATGCCTTCAAGGTGGGTTGTTTTCTGTTTGTCTTTGTGTTGCCGTTTTATTGTGTGAGGACATAGAGGTTTGTTTCTTTCTTTGGGGATGAATCGGATGATACAGAGGACCACCTGGTTTGGTTGTTTTCATGGAGAAATGTTTGAAAACGGGTGGTTTGAGCTTTTCATGAATAAGTCGCTTGGTGTACTCTTTGGTGTACATGCTCTCTTTTGCCTTCGGAGGATTGTTGTCTGTATCAGGTAATAGAATTTTATGTGCCTCTCTGTAATGTTGATGGAAATGTTTCTTCTTGTACTGTGTCATGGTCTTTAAATATGACACATTTGAGATACCAAATTGTTATGACTAATGCAGAAAGTGCATGAACAAATTAAACGATTTGAGTAAGAAATAAATTAAAGAAATGAAACTTAAAAGATTATTGTGATTTGACGGTGTGCATACTTCACAATAAGAGATTGAAGATGAGTCCTATATACAGCAAAGATATGATTACAATCATTTAATCACAGTTTTTTTTTTTTTTGTCTGGTCTTATCCTAAAATCAGAGTCATTCACAAGAGGGAAAAATTATTTAAAATGTCTTATTGTATTTATGTGAATTTAGTTCTAAACTTTTCAATTTGGTCAATTAAATCTTAAATGTAGTCCATCTAGTCAATTTTAGTTGGAAATCTCTAATGTGAACATTGGCCATGGATAACTTTAGGAATTTTTTAAAAAAAAATTTCTTTTTCTTTTTCTTTTTCTTTTTTCTTTTCCTTTTTAATTTTTGGCCAGTGGCCAATCGTGAACCACTAGCCACAGGCCAATCAAGGGCCGGTCTTAGGCGATGGCAAGGCTTGGTGAGAGTCAACCTTGCTTAGCCTCATTGGGGCAAGGGCGAGCACCTAATCGCCATACTAGACCGGGCCAAGCTGACCCTCACTAGGCCTTGCCTAGGCCGACCCTCCCCTAGGTGAGCTTGGCGAGGCCCTTGGCTTGGCAAAGCGTTGACCTCTCTAGATCTAGCAAGGGGGCCCACCCAGGTGAGGTCCGGCAAAAAGAAAAGGGAGAAGAAAAAATAAAAAATAAAAAACTATTGAATATTTTCTATGTTAGCGTCAGTTGTGTCAAATAAAATAGTTAGCGTTTACGTCAGTAATTTCTTGCCAAAATTGATCAATTTTGGCTAAATGAACTATATTGGTAAATTGTTAAAAGGTTTAAAACTCAATTGATCACGTTGAAAGATTTAGGATGGAATTAGTACAAATACAATCATCTAAAACTTTCTTCAAAATTTCCTTTTCACAAGTGTGTTGCAATTCTAAATTCAAAGCCAACTCACAAAAATTAATTAAAAGAAAGGGCTTTTTTTTGGTTCTCTCAACTCTTTTGGAAGAGGGCTCTCAATATTCTCTGTATCTCTCACAAGTTTCACACATGTTAAGCTCACTTGCTACGACAATAAAATAATTATATGCGAAGGACTCTATGAGCATTTCTTCGACGTCAACAAGGAAAAGAACTCTATGAGCATGCAAATAAGCGAAGTTCGCATTGAATGGTTGAAGTTTCCCCGTTGTGGACTCGAATCCAGCACGCTAGAAAACGAAGGACAACGTTCTGTTCCACTCGATCCGAATTACTGATACATCAAGCCCAACCAAATCCAGCATCATCACCATGTGTTCTTGGCAAAGCTTGAGAGGCTGCTGGACATCCTCAGCGTCACAGCCATTGCTACCAATAAATAGACAAGCAAGAGAGATATTTTAACAGCTTTAACCATTTGCAACTATGTGATCTTATGTTCCATTTGTTTCACTGAAAAGGACAAATCAAAAATTATTTTTCTAATTTTAATAGTCTTAAATTTTTGCTTGTGAAAAATCAAACATGTATCTTCTGGAGTCAGTCACTAAGCAAAAAGTGGACTTTTCGATTATCTCATAAAAACCTTGGGAGGGTCACGACCATTCTCGGCCATATTCGACCCAACAACAAAAGAGAAGCCCCCAACCATGCTTCTGAACTAATCTAATGCATAAGAAAACACCAATGGGAAAATGACAGAAATAGCTTATGAATTTTGACCTAATGCGCAATGTGATTCATAAACTTTATCCCGATATACAATGTTGTTCCTAAACTTTTAAATTGTCAATATCTAACGTGGTTATTAGATTATATGAATATGTTCAATATTATTCATGAGCTTGAATTACTAAAATGGCAACATTAAATATTTTCATATAATTCAGAGATCAAATTAAACATATATCAAAAATTCATATATTATATTAAATAAATTAAAAATTTAGAGGCAACATTGCATATTGAGATAAAGTTAAGAGATCATATTAAATATATAAAACATTCAACAAACATATTGTACGTTGAATCAAAAGTTTATGGACCATTATTATCCCAACACCAGCGGAACACACCCAAATGTTGTCGTCTTCCTCACCCGAATGTTGTCATCTTCCTCAGGAGCATCTCCAAAATCATCTCGCTCTCGTTCCTCATGATCCTCCACACTCCTCCAATAAAATTTGGGTGGTCTCGGACTACCAAGTCAGCGCGGTCTCCGACCACTCATCAAACACCACATGGATGTGTTGGGCCGCTGGAGCAGAGGGAATTCTTCTTCCCAAAACAATTTTTTTTCTTTCCCCTATCACTAGATCTGCACTGCACACAGTAGCCTGCACCCATTTATTTCACACTCTCTCTCTCTCTCTCTCTCTCTCTCGTATCCTCTTTCCTTCCATCTCTGAAGAAGAAAAGGGACGTCCTCCTCTCTGCAGCAAAGGCGTTCTCTCTCCCTCTCCTTCGTTCAGATTTTGGATCTCCCCTTCTCTCTTAGATTTTGCTCCTCCGATCCTCTGCTCTGGCGTTCATTACTACTCGGGGCTCTTCGCTGCTTCTACGCTCTTTCGACGGCGGACATTTGTTTCGACGAATCTAAGTTGTTTCAGCATTGAAGAGGCTATCGAGAAGTGGAGGACGGTGACATAACAAATGTCATGGTGTGGCTGCTAGTGCTGCCGGCGAAGGAGGGTGAGGACCGCGAAGATGAAGGTCGTGGCGAAGGAGAGCACGAAGTTGGTGTTGCTGTTGAGCATGCGGAATGGAGCCTTGTAGCAGGCGTTGCTCCTGTTTTGTTTTTTATATTTTGGTGAAAAGGGGTTGCTTTGTAGAGTTGTTGAGTTTTGTTGAAGAGGTTTTGCTTTTGTTTTATTTCTGGTGTGGAGCAATGGAACCACATTCCTTATTTTTCTTCCTCGACTTTTACTTTGTACAATTTGAATGAGATTTCAGTTTTGCAAGTATATTTCTGACATGGAATTGTTCTTCGTATCATGTTTTGTTGTATACTTGAGTTTTTATGGGCAAGATTCTTTTGAAATGTAATAAGGGAAAGCAAATTGTGCTATGACTTTCTCCAACATCAGGGAGAGCTTATATTAATGCATTATAATTTCTCATTGTTATGTCAGTCAAAACTTGAAGAGCATTCACAACATCACCCAACTTAGTATACATATTTACCAGAGTGTGAGAACCAAAACATCGTCACCCATCTCCAAGCAAGTACAAACCCACGAACTGATTTGCTTGGATCTAAATTCCCAACTGCCCCACAGGCTTGATCACGGGAGTAGGCCGCCTAAGGCCATATTTACACGTCTCGAAGAATAAAATAAAAAGCATCAAATACCCACCAACTCACAACATCTCTCTCGGGACACCATAAAAAACCATTCTTGCTTCTTTTACCTTCCCAAACTTCATCAAAAAGAAAACGCCAAAATGCAAGGGCCTCATCCGAGTGAGACGAAGGATTTGGACGGACTTGATTCCAATAATGTCCTTTGAGAACTTTCATAAAAGAGACGAAAAACGACTTGTGAGAGATCTGGGAATGAAAGAGAACGGGATAAGAACATAGAAGACAAGGAAATTCTAGAGGGTTCTTCCAAGTGAGACGAAGGATTTGGAACGCCCGAGCAGCAACGAACGCTAGGGAGAGAGAACGCCTTTGCTGGAGAGAGAAGGACATCCCTTTTCTTCTTCAGAGATGGAAGGAGAGAGGATATAAGAGAGAGGGAGAGAGACAGGTCTAGCAATAGGGGAAAGAAAAAAAAATTTGTTTTAGGCGAGAAGAATTCCCTCTACTCTACTCTAGTGGCCCCACAATTTCCACATGGCTCTTCATAAGTGGTCGGAGATCACAGACGTGGTGGTCCGGACCATCTAATATTTTCTCGTCACCTTCCGGTCAACTACTATCGCCCATCTGCTGACGCACAGGGCGAAACCAAAAGGTCTCCTTTTTGTCTGTCCCGCGTGGTCTCTTCACGCGTTCCACGCGCAGCTGAGTCGCTAGAAACGATACAGCACTCGCACACTCCACGCCTGCTCATCTTCTCTCTTCTGGGTGTTCCGAGTTTCGCTGAAAGAGTAGCGAAGAGCAATGGAAGGCGAGAATGGTGAGGCGGTGAGGAACAAGCAAGTGGTATTCAGGGACTACGTGAGTGGTTTCGCCAAGGACACGGACATGGAGGTGCGTGAGTCGACCGTGAAGTTGCGTCTCCCAGAGGGCTCGAGCGGCCTTCTTGTGAAAAATCTCTACTTGTCCTGCGACCCTTACATGAGGATCCGCATGACGAAGGCCAACGTCCCGGGTAATGTCGATCCCTTCAGACCTGGTTCGGCGAGCAAGCTTAGGTACTCTTTTCGTTGTCAAGTACTGTCTGTTTTTTTCCTGAAAGAATATAGAAAGAGAAGAAGTTCATCGGGGATGATGTGGGTTTTCTTGAGTATGATATTTTTGTCCTATTTAAGTTTGGCCCGTTTGCTCTGTGGATTAATTATGCTGTTTGAGGAGAAAGTTGCGGTGTCTCTGCTGATGGATGGCAGATATCATATAAGTTTTCCCGAGTGGAATTTACATGTCTGACTACTGTTCTTGGAGTATGATCACATTGGGCTAAATTAATACACCAGGACTTGTCAAGTATTAGTTCGGATTATGCCTAATCTTTCTAACCAAAGGATTGAAGCGACTCTGTGGTGTAGGTCTATTCACTTTTTTTTCTATCATGGCTGAATCTTTTCTGTCTCTAAAGTGTGAGCCAATTGGTGGTGGCTTTGGAAGTGTAGAAATGGTTTGCGATGTCGGTAAGAGACTGGAAAAATGTATTGAAGAGCTTAGGGAGTCGAAAGATTGTCGCTTATGCTATATGGGATAGGAATTTTTCGTGTCTTACATTTGCACAGTCCACATAATCACGGGGTTAAGCGATGCTAGTTGCTTAACACTCCCATTCATGTGTGAGCATGAAAATGGTGATGATAGCTTGCACGTGAAATAGGACGATGAGATGTATTCATTGAAATATAGAATAAACACGACTCTGGGATAAGCAGAGTTTTGGTTGGATCCTTTGGCGTATTGCTCAGGATTCCGATATATTACTATGGATTTCACTTTTATTCCTGCTGAGATGTTAAAACTATGCCGCTCTTCTTCTAGGTTTGTTGGAAGTTAATAGTGCTAAGAAAGCTGCATTTTGAATTGCCTTATTTCAATACGACACAAGTTGCAAACTTTTAGTATCAGAAATAAGGTTAAAGTGAAAGGGTCTCTGGTTATTGTAGCGCATTTCATTTGAAATTGTCTTTATGTCCAATCATTCCTTCTTAGAAGTACAATGTCTATTTATGTTTGCTAAATTATTTCCATTTATATTTGAAGTATTTAACACATTGATGCAGCCTATCACTGGATATGGAGTAGCTAGAGTTTTGGAATCCGGGCATCCAAACTTCAAGAAAGGCGACTTGCTTTGGGGTATCACTGCATGGGAGGAGTATAGTCTAATTACTGCACCAAAGACTTGCTTTAAGATTGCACACACCGATGTTCCTCTGTCTTACTACACTGGCCTTTTGGGTATGCGCTTTAATTGTCGAATGTAATATCTCTTTCTTGTTAATGAATAAGGAGAATCAGATAGTTAAGATATTATTTGTGGGAATCTCCATTGTTCACGAGCCTTATGGCCTTGTTGAATTGTCTGAACGGCAGCCTTGCAAAGCTGTCTTCTCGCTTTGAAAGAAGCATGTAAATCAATTATTTCTACAGAAATAGTAGTAGCTTTCCTGGAGAAGTCAATACATTTCTCACGGTCTTTACCTTTGAGAAATAATCAGACAATTTGAGATTTTGCCTCTAATTTCTACAAATTTATACTTTGTAGGTATACCAGGCTTGACGGCTTATTCCGGGTTTTTCGAGGTATGCTCTCCTAAGAAAGGAGAGACTGTTTTCATATCAGCGGCATCAGGAGCCGTTGGTCAGCTTGTTGGCCAGTTTGCAAAGTCGTTTGGTTGTTACGTTGTTGGCAGCGATGGTAGCAGAGAAAAGGCAATTGTTCACGGTTGATGAGTGCTGTCTTTCTTAAATTTGAGAATGCTCAAGAGAGTGATGACACCGTTGAATGGATACCAACATCATCATTTCACTGACTGCAGTTTTACCGTTCTCTTCGGAATTTCATTCTATTAAAAGTTGTTTTTGCCACTATTTTTGCGAAAAAGGTTGATTTGCTGAAGAACAAGTTTGGATTCAATGATGCTTTCAACTACAAGGAGGAACTGGATCTGGATGCAGCACTGAAAAGGTGAGCAAATAAAATATGTACCCATTCCTGAAGCCGACTCCAGTAGACTTTTTGTGTTGTAAATGTTTAGATGCTTCCCCGAGGGTATCGATATCTACTTTGAAATTTTTGGCGGAAAGAAGCTCGATGCAGTGCTGCTCAACATGAAACTTCATGGCCGAATTGCGGTATGTGGACTGATCTCACAGTACAATCTCGAGCAGCCCGAAGGCATACACAACTTGATGAACCTTATCCTGAAGCGGGTTAGAATGGAAGGTTTCTTGGTGTTCGATTTCTATCATCTCTACCCGAAGTTCCTGGAAATGGTATTGCCTCAGATCAAAGAAGGGAAGATTGTGTATGTGGAAGACACTGCCGAAGGTCTCGAGAATGCTCCGGCAGCTCTCATCCGGCAATTCTCCGGCCGCAATGTCGGGAAACAAGTGGTGGTGGTTTCTCACGAATAAGTCAGCTTTCTGTACTTCTTCCATCAACTTAGTAGCCTCTGTTCTCATGTTTTTAAAATGGATTGTTTTCTGGTTGTCTTTGTGGTGCCGTTCCATTGTGCGAGGACATAGAGGTTGTTTCTTTCTTTGGGGATGAATCGGATGATACGAAGGACCATCTGTTTGGGTTGTTTTTAGGGATCAATGTTGGAAAATGGGGCGGTTTGTAGCTTTTCGCGAATGAGTCGCTCAGTGTGCGTCTGGTAACATTTGTTTCGAAAAATAATTTTTATTCAAAAACACTTTTTTTTCTATTTCTATTCCCAAAAATAATTTCTAAACATTTTAAGGTATTTGATAACTATATAAAATTTTTATTCTCGGAATAGAATTGTGTTTGGTAGAACCCCAAATATTCTTGTGACTTATAATTTCTTATAATTTATTAATAATTTTATTACATTTTTTTTTTTTTCTTTTTTTTTTTTTTTCTTTTTCTTACGCCGGCTAGCGATCCACCGGACGAGGACCGATGAGGTTGCCAGCAGTCGCCAGCCTCTAGGGAGCCTCACCGGCCATCAGCGAGGTCCTCCCAAGCCTTGCCGTAGCTAGGCAAGGCTCAACCTCGCTTGGCAACCATGAGGATCGGCCTCGCCTCAAGGGGCCTCACTAGTGGCCAATGAGCTCAGGGCGACCTCGCTGGGGATTAGCAAGGCTTCATGAGGTCACCGGGTCTTATCTAACTGGTTGCCGGCCATCGCCAAGGCCAGCAATTGGCTAGGGGGAAGAAGAGAGAAAGAGAAAAAGAAGAAAAGAAAAGAGAAGAGAAAATGCTTATTTCTTGAGTCGCTCCCGAGAACATGAAGCAATTTTTTCTTGTTTCTTATTTTTAATCCAAATCTATTCCCAAGAATAAAAATATTACCAAACACGTTTATGTTCTATTTTTGTTCGAGGAGCAAAAAAACAGAAACACTTATTCCCTGAAATATTACCAAATGCACCATTAGTGTACTTCTTGGTGCACATGCTCTGTTTTTCTTTCGGAGGATTGTTGTATGTACCAGGTATAGAATTTTATATGCCTCTCTATAATGTTAATGGAAATATTTCTTCTTGTACCGTGTCATCGTCTTTAAGTAAGACTGATTTGAGATGCCAAATTGTTACGACTAATGCGGAAGTGTGTGAACAAATTTAATTATTTGTGTTACGTGAATTACAAGTGCACAATATCTACAAGTAATAAAGTGATGAGTAAGTATCGTTCCCACCAAGATTGTCTCTAATTATCCATTACCTACGGAAAGTGATCAATCCAAAGATTTGGCTAACCAAATCGAAAAGACAAGTAAAAAGTGAACTAAACCAATTAAAGAATTGAAATATAAAATAGCCAAAACTTAAAGGATTCAAAGGCAAATTAAAATTGCAAAGTAAATCTAATCTAAAGCAAACCGAAAATTAACAAATTTGAACATAGATCACAAAGTGTTAGAGCATTCAACTTCACTTAACCATTCATAATCAATTCTCTTAACTTGTCATGCAACAAATTAATTGCCAATTGTGTTTGTGAAATTTCCCTAAGTTAGATTACAAGCCAATCTCTGTCTAAAAATCCCTTATTAGGTATGTTAACCCATACTAACCTTAGGTGAATTTAAACTACCTAAAAGCATTAAGTTCTTGTGGAAATTCCTAGATTCAAGTCACAACCTAGATCTGCTATCGCAACCACACAAATAACCTAGTGTACCTTGACTTATATTTAATTTGTGGTTCAATATCACTAGTGCTCATGCATGCAATCTTCACCTGGTATCATGCATACATCGAATATCATTTAAAAGTTGGTCAAACTTTTAAAAGCATTAAGATCATGATAAAGAACACCACAATCAAAACAATTATATTGCATGAGCAAGTCTTGAAATCAATCAATCATGATTAGATCCATTATAGCTCTAACAAAAGAAATTTAGAACATAGTTAAAGCTAAACCAACAACAAAAATTAAAGAGAACATAATGCTAAATTAAAACAAATTCACCAATTTGAATCACAAATAGGTTTGTGTTTGCCTCCTCCTTCTCTCCTTGACATGCATCAATTTTGAGAATGCTCAGTGGAGTGACGGTACTGTATGTATACATACCATCATCATCATTTAACTAACTACATTCTTACTGTTCTCTTCCAAATTTGATTGTATTAAAAGTTCTTTTGCTGCTATTTTTTTCGAAAACAGGTTGATTTGCTTAAGAACAAGTTTAGATTCGATGATGCTTTCAACTACAAGGAAGAACCGGATCTGGACGCAGCACTGAAAAGGTAAGCTATGAGTATGGCAATGATGATTAAGCAAATAAGTGACTGACGCAGAGGATATAAAATTATGGACCCATTTGCTGAAGCCGACTCCAGTTGACTTTTTGTGCTTTACATGTTTAGATGCTTCCCAGAGGGTATCGATATCTACTTTGAAAATGTTGGCAGAAAGATGCTCGATGCGGTGCTGCTCAACATGAAATTTCATGGGCTAATCACAGTATGCGGAATGATCTCACAGTGCAACCTCGACCAGCCCGAAGGCATACACAACTTGATGAACATTGTCCTGAAGCAGGTTTCGAATGGAAGGTTTCGTGGTGTTAGATTACTCTCATCTCTACCCGAAGTTCCTGGAGATGGTATTGCCTCAGGTCAAAGAGGGGAAGATTGTGTATGTGGAAGACACTGCTGAAGGTCTCGACAACACTCCAGCAGCTCTCATTGGGCTATTCTCCAGCCGCAATGTCAGGAAACAAGTGGTGGCGGTTTCTCACAAATGAGTCGGCTTTCTGTACTTTTCATCAGCATGGTCTCCTCTTTTCTTGTGTTTTCAAAATCAGGTTGTTTTCTGTTTGTCTTTGTGTTGCTGTTCCGTTGTGCGAGGACACACAGGCTCTCTTTATTTGGGATGATCCAGAGGACGCTTGATTATAAATGCTCGTGCAAAGAGGGGACCATCTGGTTGGGTTGTTTACGGGTAGCAATGTTGGAAATCGGGTGGTTTGTAGCTTTTCCCGAATGAGTCGCTTACTATACTTTTCGGTGCAGATGCTCTCTTTTGCTTTCGGAGGATCGTTCTCTGTATCAGGTATGGAATTTCTTGTACCGTGTCATTGCCTTTAAATAATAATTGTTTGAGATACCAAATTATTACGACGAATGTGGAAAGTGCGTGAACAAATTAAAAGGGTTCGAGTAAGAGATAAACCATAGAAATAATAATTGAATATAAGGGATTATCATGGTTTGACAATGTGTCTACTCCACGTTAAGAGATCGATGGGATGATTCCGATAAAATCCGTAAAAACATTATTACAATTGTTCAACCACAATCATTCATAAGTGTTTTTCAATTCTGAATTTTTCCCTAAGTCACAAAAATTAATTACAAGAATGGGCTTTTTTCATACTCTCAACACTCTTGGAAGAGGGCTCTCAATATATTCTCTGTATTTTTTGTTTTTGGTCAAAGATAACTTCTTTGATTACTACCTCAAGATGGATTACAACCATTTCTAAATCAAGACATAAAATTAACCAAAGGGAATGAGGGAGACAAGCAACCCAATTGGGTGGAAGTATTCCAGCTCAATGGGCCTTGGCTACCCAATCCATAGCTCAATTTGTTTCTCTGGGCTCATATTTTAAATCAATTCCTCCTAGCTAGGCCATTAACACGCTACAATCCTATCTAATGATTTGGGAAGCCCAAGGAGTCTTTGCGTGGCCCAAAATGCAATTTACTATTGATAAGCTAACAAATACAAGCTCCACGTGCAGATTAGTTTGAAATACTTATGTAGATCTCAACTCACAGCTTTACTTTATCAACGACAAAGCTTCTCTTATTGTTAGGGTTTCGACTACAAAGGCAGAAGGGGCATGGATGTTCCCTGCAAACCCATCTATGAGAGTTTCTTCTTCATTTCTACAAATCCCACGATAAAGCCTCCCATTGTGGAGCTACACCATGAGCCGTCAACGTTCAGTTTCAGAGATCCCGGAGACAGGGAGTTCCAATTCTTCGTTAGAGGACAAATTTCTGTAGTTCTATGATTCGTGCTACAATTGCATCTTGTAAATAGCTAGGTCATGAAATTTGCTTCTTCAACTATTAGGCTTGGATTGAGTTTACATCCTAGAAAGATCAAGGTGTTTCTCACCTTCCAAATTAACCACAAACACCTGCAAATAGAGCTTTAGAAAGAGGAGTGGCTCTCAAGGTAAGAAATTCACTTACCCTTTTGTCAATTCAAGTAATATTTATCGGTGAGATATCAACTGCAAGCCTGGGATCTGACCAAATTTCTTTGTCCAGGGCACATAAAAGAAATAAATGTTCTGTTGATTTTGGAGCTTGGCCGCCGAGTAGACATAACGAATTAGGTATCATCTTCCTCCTATAAAGGTTCTATTTGGTAGGAAGAGCATTGTTGCATATACTTCACAATAGGAATCTGATTTTGCAATAGGTCTATAGTTTTCAAATATCAGTCCACAATCTTTTGGGATTTTGGTAAGAAGTTGATGCTGGATGCTCTATTTGAATTCTCCCCAGAGTGTAAAGTTTGTTATAGTCACTTTTGACTTCTTACGAATCAAAATTGTTTGTTGTCCATAGTAGTTTATCTAGCTCAAGATTTAGGCTTAAGGGAATAGCTAAAATTTCATGTACAATACTCTCTCCAAAGGTCTCATTCAGTAATTAAGAGTTCCGTTCCCCGAGCATTGATTAATCAAATTTGCTACAAATTGAGAATCATTTAGATTTGCAAGACCTCTTATTTTTCCCAATAGCGGCCACCTATCCTAATGCTTTTATTGTCTCCTACTTCACATTTGATCTCCAGTTCAATGACATCTCTTCCCATTAGTATGCTTTGCCGACCCTAAGAGGGTCTAGGACCTTTGTTAGCATTCCAAAAATTTCCTCTAAGAAAGTAAAGATCTCTGAAAATTCTGCTCCATAAGGCATCTAAGGCCCGACTCAGTCTCCAAGCTTGTTTCCCCATCAAAGCTCTATTAAAATTGACTAGATCTCTAAATCCCAAACCTTCTTAATCTTTCCTAGTCTTCAATAAGTTCTAACTTTTCCAGTGTACACCTTTTCGTGTTGCATTTTTGTTTCCGCTAGAAAGCTCAAATTCTCTTTTCAATCTACAAATGGAAATAGGGAATTCAAACATTAACATGGCATATTGCTATAATACTTGAACAATTGTTTTAACCAATACCTCATTGCCCGCCTTCGAAATTAATTGTTCTTTCCATCCCTCTAATTTCCTATCAACCCTCGCTAACACTCATGAAAACATTTGCTTTTTCGTTTACCCCAGTCTAAGGGTATACCCAAATATTTCCCTATTTTTTGAGTCATAGGCATTCATAATTCTATTACAAGGTTCGATTTTAGCTCCTAAGGACAATTTCTCCCAAAAAAAAAAAAAATGCCTGACTCATCAAGGTTAATTGATTGACTCAATACAAAGCGATACTAATGCAAAATGTTTGCAAGTTTTGTGCTTCTCTAATAGTACCATCTAGGAAGATCATTCACAAATAGGAGGTGCAAGAGCGTAGGACAATTAGTATTTAGCTGGATTCCCTTTATACTTCCATCTATCACTGCTTCGACATAAGGAAGATAAGACATTAGCCATAATGATAAAGCGGTAGGGGAATAATGGATCTCCCTATCTAATCCCATGGGATGGATGAAAAACTTCACAAGAGTCCCCATTAACTCTAATGATAAATGATGTTGAAGAAACACATTGCTTGACTAGTGAGACCCATTTATCACAGAATCCCATTTTCAACATTAATCACAGAAGAAGTCTCATTCACTCCTATTATAGGGCTTTGGCATATCTAATATCAAAATTGCCCGAAACTTCCGCTTTCTCTTTCTAACTCTTAACTAATGTAACACCTCATAAATAATAAAAATATTGTCTTGGATCTATCGACCCCCTACAAAAGCACTTTCTGCCAATGATATAATGTTTAGAAGCTAGGGTTTTAGTCTATTCACCATAACCTTTACAATGATTTTGTAATTAAAATTACAAAGGCTAATGGATCTATACTAGGTTAAACTCTTAGGATTTGTGACTTTAGGAATAAGAGTAATCTAAGTCTTATTAATTTCAGGATCAAATGTACATTGATTGAAGAAAGAATCCGCCATCCTAAACATATCCTCATGAATTGCTAACCAATTACTTTAGTAGAATAAACCATTTAGTCCATCCAACACTGGTGCTTTTGTCGCTCCCATTTGAAACACCACTGTTCTCACTTCTTCCCTAGTGATTTGCTTGACTAGAGCCTCATTCATCTCATTAGTAACCACTGGTAGGCATTTCTCTAATATAAGCTAATAATGTCTAGTTCCAACCAAAGTATACAATGATTTGTAGAATTATGTTATATGTTGCTTGAGGATAACAGGATCTTGACGCTAATTGTGATCATCTATCAATAGCATAGAGATTCTATTGCGTTGTCTTCTCTAGATCATGGTGGCATGGAAGAATTTAGTATTCTTGTCCCCCCATTTCATCCAATTAATTCTAGATCTCATACACCAATGCAATTCTTCTTGCCTCCTTAAGGCTTCAATTTGCTCAACAATTTTCCTTTACTCCTCCCCATTTGATGCCCCTTCTTCAACATTTGTTAATTTCGTGAGTTTTTCCTTAATGGGTCAAATTATCGGGATGCATTTTTAAAATTCTTTCTACTCCACCTCCCCAATTTAGTTGCCACCTTCCTCGTCTTACTTACAATATCCAACCGGTTGACCGTTTTAGCTCTCCAAGCATTTTCAACTACTTCTTTGCACCCGGGATTCTCTAGTCAATATGCTTCAAATCTAAAAAGTTTCTGTTTTTTGGGCCCGATTGAATGTAATGAGAGAAAAATCAGACTACGATCAGAACTAATAGTAGGCAAAGCAAACGCCTTAGCATTTAGGAATAAAACTCTCCATTCAAGGTTGCACATGACTCTATCAAGTCTCTTTTTAACTAACTCTTCCCCCTCTTTATTATTGGTCCATGTATAAGAACATCATTTACTTTCAATATCCATAAGAGAACAAGTATTCACAAACTCCCGAAACGCCACAATCCTATACCTATCAACCTCTCGTCTACCAACCTTTTCCCATTGATTACAAAATTTCATTAAATTCTCATATGCATAACCACAGGAAATAATTGGATAGGTTACTAGAATGCAAGGTTTGCCATAGTATGATCATTTTCCTGAAAGTTGGTAGAAGCATGGAGAAAAGAGATTTTCATTATAATACCGCTGCCAAGATCCTTGCATAATACCCCTAATAAACTCCCTAGAGCTAGATTCCACTTCTACTTTCTCCTTCCATCCCACATAAGTGCAAGTCTACCCACAATTCCAACAATATTAATAATAACTAAAAAGTTAAACTAAAGATGCTTTCTTACTCAATCAACCACCTCTTCTTTGTTCTTGGTTTCCATGAGAAATACCAAGTTGAGCCTCTCGTGAGCTATTAAGGCTCTAAGATGCTAGATTGTCAAGGGATTGCCCAACCCTTTACAGTTGCAGCTCAAAAGCCTTATATCTTCTCTAGTGGCTTATTAGAGTTAGCCACCAAAGCCCATGCATGCTCCCTTTCCCATAGCTAGATTGGTGTGTACAAAAGTTTCTCCTCATGAATTAAGTTCACTAAAGACCCTCTCGTATCATAGGGAGCGAAACATCCGTTTCTTTGCAACTCGAGTTTTAGTCCCATTTTTCCTTTTTTGGATGACGTTCCACATTTCTAATGCTCTTTTCCCTCGAGTTGGCGATACATATTCAGGCATTCTTGCATCTTTAGTTGGCTCATTTATTGTTGGATTGTATATAACTAAAGCCTTCTCATTTAGCCATGTGTTGTCATTGCACAAGTTCTCGCCAACAAGAGGGTTAGGTGATTCAGCCACAATGTCCTCTTCCTGGATTAATTTTAACCCCTAAAAAAAATATTAGTTAATTAATTAATTGCATATATAGTTTTACGGTGATGGGTGGGTTAAATTTCGATAAAATCAAGAGATGTGGAAAATAAAAAAGTGATATTGCGTGCGAAAAAGAAATCTTTGCGGATGTTGATTTGAAAAGAAAATTAAAACCCTAATCTTTTGATGTGAATCGCTGCGGAAGGATCGTTCTACGAAGGCCTAGATGGTGCGAATTGCAAACCTCGACCTCCAACCAAACCTATGATTGGCAACCTCGGTATGAACGTGATGTTGTAAAACCAACCCTAGAAATATAATACGTCATAATCTAGAATATTCCTAAACAAGAAGATATATATAGATATATATATAGATATATATATATATATATTTGACTTGGTCAAATATTTGGTGTCCATATAATCATTGCATAACAAGTTCTATCTCTTGTTTCGACACCTTCACCTCACCACTATCATTTAACCATTGAAGTCTATAAGGCATAGGGTTCTTTGTCGCTTTCAAACCCAACTTATCCACTATAGTACAAACAATGATGTTCGAGAGAACGCCTAACCACCAATAAGTCTCCTTTATTGCCACTTCTCCATCACTACAATCCTCCAACGGTGGCATCTCATGACTCAACATCACCATTCAGCCATCGATCTTTCACCATTGCAATGTGCCAAGTTCATTATCTCTTCCTTAAGTCACCATCAACCCTCATGCCATTCCCCATCATTCGGCCACTAAGCTCCTCCACTACGACCCTCAATTGCTGGATGCTTTGGATCAACTCCCCTCATGTTTAGTCTAGGCTTTTTTTTTTTTTTTATCCTCAATTAAACTCACACACTCTTGCCTTTTTCCTCTCGTAAGACAATCAATCAAACTAATCAAACAAGATTAGATCACTGCTGATTTTGTTTCAACAAGTGTTAACAAACGAGTCGCCTTCCACTTTTTTTTTGGTGCTTTTTCTTTCTTTTCTTTTTTTGTTGAAGGGTGGAAGCACAAAACCAATCGATCCCTAAATTAGCTCGAAACCCTAGCTCAATAAATCTCAAATTGCTGAATATAAACAGAAAATTAAAAATAAATAGACCTTGTAGAAGCAAGCTCTGATCGATGTGAATCGCTGCGGAAGGATCGTTCTACGAAGGCCTAGATGGTGCGAATTGCAAACCTCGACCTCCAATCAAACCTCGTGATTGGCAACCTTGGTATGAACGTGACCTGTTGACGAACACGTGTCAACCAACCAACATTATAGACACCACGAGCGAAAGAATTCGCTATCTCGCTCGATAAGTCAAATCGACCATCACAAGGGAATCTTGATTAGGTCAAGTCCTCAAAAGAATAATAAAAGAGAATCTCTCAATTATTTCTCAAAGTAAAATATATCTGTCCCCAAAGAAATTCAGTCAGTCTTATATATAGGCCTTCTAGCCACCACACAAACCCTAAAACCAACCCTAGAAATATAATGCGTCATATTCTAGAATATTCCTAAACATATATATATATTTGACTCGGTCAAATATTTGGTGTCCATATAATCAAATTGCGCCAAGATTTCCAAGATTCTTCAAGATTTGATCCAAGGTCATCTCCACGCTGAAGATCACGAACCATGACACCAACAGCTTGCCTAAATTGCTTGGCCCGCGCTCGAGTGATCGAACCAGTAGGAATAGACAATGGGTCCTTAGCACCTCCTCCTCGATATGGCTCGATGTCCACATCATCTTTGGTCTATAAAAAGGTTTTTTCGCGTAGGGTTTTGGGGGGCCACACAATTCCATACACGGCCACCATTGGGAGAGGACGCTGGTTCATGAGAAAAGAGAGGGTCAGCAACATTTAAAACCCACCAATGGCAATCTAGAGAGTGGAGAGGGAACGTGAGGGGAAGGAGGCTGGCTTTCTCTCTGCAATGGCTCATTGAAGCTTCCTCGCAGCATCTTGGCGCGATCTTTAGCAAATCCCTGCTACATTAAACAAGCCTTCGAGCCAGCATTAAAGTTCGAGCAGTCATACGGGTTTCCCGAATATAGTCCAGCAACCTCCAGGTGAACATCCAGTGAACCAGCCCTAAGGTGTCCTTGGCAGGTTTTCAGCAAGATTCCCGCCACGACTGGCCTTAGTCGTGCCTCATCAAGCAGCTGCAAGTTTGTCGAGGGACGCTAATAACCTCAGTCGAGAATCCCATCCTCTGGTCACGCGTTCAAGTTCTAATCGACGCCGATCTCGAAGCCTTACCAAGTTGCTACCTTGGTCTCTCCACCGCAGCGGCTTCTTAAGTCAACGGTCTTCTCAGAGTACCCAATAGAGGATGTCCACATTGGAGTGAGGGGAGCACTCGTTGGTAGAAGGGAAGTCAAAATTGGGAGCACTTCTCCGTGGGTTTTGACTTGTGTGACCAGAGACGCCCACAAAATCAACGTATAAAAGAAAAGAACTTTTTTTCTTTTTTATTTTTTTTTTCTTTTCAGTCTTCCCACAAGATCAAGTGCTATTGTCCACAGTTCTTTGTTGTTGCCCGAGTCCCTTCGATGCAATAACTCGCCATGCTGAACTACTGCTGGTACTACCGTGAATGCCGCCGCGATCATTGGTCATCCCCATCATCATCCGAGCTCGTTGTTTGCGGATTCCGATTTGGAAAACCTTATCGCGCGATATCGAGAGCTAGGTAAGATTCTTGATTAATTCAATTTTCTCACATTTTATTGCTTAATTCATGGGATCGCAACCTTGTTTGAATATTTGTTCGTTATTGTCATACCCAAAAAATCTTTCAAATCCCCATGAATTAGGAAATCTTCCTAATTTCACAACGTGCATACGATTGATAGTCCGATTTTCGCGCCCGAAATTGACTCACAATCGCACGGAAAATCGCCAATCCGATTTCATGCTCGAGATTCGATTCGCGGTTATATTTAAAATTGGCCAATCCGATCCCATGCACGGGATATGATTCGTCAATTTGTGAATGTCAATCTTATCTTGCCTGATTTGCTGTGGTGATTTTATTTTCATAAAAAAAAAAAAATTGAATTACGATTATGTTTGTTTTTTTTATCTTGCATGATTAGAATGTGGATTTTATTTTGAATCATGAAAAAGAAAAAGAAAAAGAAAAAGTGCATTCATTTAGGATGTTAGTTTTTCTTTTTCTATTATTATCTGAATTGCATGTTTGATTTTAATTTCGAATTTCATAAAAAAAAATTAGAATTAGGGCATTCTCTGCACGTCATTGCATATTAGATAAAATTGCATGTTTAATTTTAGGTCTAGATAGATCTTTAGATGAATTGCATGATAGGTTTTTTTTTTTTTTTTTTTTTTAAATGCATGTTTAGAAAGCATTTAGAATAGATAGTATTTCACTTTAGTTTGATTTTCATTTTGAGTGATTTTAGTTACGAATTTTCGTTAAATAAAAAATAAAAAAATCATGTGCACGTCATATAGAATTAAATTCATGAAAAGCACATCATATAGAACTAGGCTCATGAAATGCACAACATTATTTAGTGATTTTTATTAGGTTCATTTAATTAGAAATTGCCTGTCATTAGGATTAGGTCATTTTGGTTAATTTAGATTGCATATTTAATTATTGCATGTTCATTAAGAAATCATTAGTTTTTTTTTATTCATTCATATAGTTTAAGACATTTTGCCATGCCATATTATTTCATTTTATATTAGAAGCATAGCATTGCATATGGACTATATCCTCGTTAAAAAGTGAAAACAAAAATTGAGTGATGGCGTGTTAATTAGAAATCATATCTAGAATTGCTTATGTGAATTCTGATTTAACAATGCAGATGCTTTTGTTGATATGAGATAAGTCCTACAAATTTTTTTGCTTTCTTGAGTGTTAAATTGGTGGTTTACGCACCTGCATAAACACATCACATGTTGGGGAACTAAATTAAAATCAATTCAATTGCCAAACATTTTTTTTTTAATGAAAGAGAAAGGTACCGAAAGGGCATTAGGAAAGTCTAGTGTAACCAAGTCCCCATACCCAAAATCTCTGGTTCATAGGAGTAAAATGATTCTCTCATTATTTTACTTAGGTGTCAATACCTATCATTTAGCGGCGACTCCTTTTGCATGCTAGATATTTGAACCTAACGAGTTGGTATGGGCAGACAAGCTAAGTTTAGGCTTAGCAATCCATTAGCCAAATTTTAGGTGGTTCACTCGAAAAATTGGTCGCGACACCCTAGTTTGTCTTGAGCTAATCCAGTCTCCTCGTAAGGTATCTTTGGGCAATAATTTTCATAGTGACCTACACAACCACATGAATAACAGAAATATGGTAGCCTCTCGTATTTAAAATCAATCCATCATTTCCTTCCTCCTAAGTTAATAACAGTGCCTATTTTGAGAGGACATAACAAGTTTAGCCTAACTTTTGCTTTGCCTACTTTATGGGAGCTATTGTTTCTTGCTTCGATTCTCACTTCCTCCACTTTGCCTAATTTTGCAGCAATTAGCCTCAGAAAATCTTCCATTACCATAGCTCGAGGGAGCCCCAATAGTTGCACCCAAAATGCATAATGGGAAAAATCATAACAATGCTCTAGAACATTAGGATCACCTTCTTGTGGGACTAGGAGGTTACTAGCAAATGACCAATGCCCACATTCTAGCACTCTATTCTTCTCCTCTACTGAGTTAAATATGAAGAGGAAAAACCCTAGTTCTATTATCTTGCACTTTATGGTCTCTATCTTCCCTGCTTTCTTCATTGAACTAAAGAACGCTTGAAAATTGACATTTGGTTTAGAAAATAGCTTCTCGTATAGTAAAAGTTCACTTTCGTGACTTTCTTTCTCTGGAATTTCAGCATCCAGCTCTGTGGCGTCTTCTTCAGCCCACAAATCTCCCATTCTTCTGCACAGCACTGTCATTCTCAGGTAATTTTCATAGTCTTCTTCCATCTTGACCCAATTACAATGTCGCTTCCAGGGTTGTGATATGGAGAGATAGCTTTGATGAAAGTGGAAATGGGGATAGACTATGGAGAAGTTCGATTGACAGAATGGGTTACTATATTTGGGTTTGGGAGTGAAGAGAGTCCTCTGGGTGAAGATCTGTGGAGGTTGGAAGTCACTTGGAGAAGGGGAGTTGCTTCGAATCACTCCATCTTATCAATTTCTGCTCTTTTGGTCATGGTTTCAAAAGGAGGAGTAAGTGGGTTTTGGGATGAGGGAGACCGAGGGGAAGATGGATCCCTAATCAGGTGGAAACAAGGTTGATTCAGCCATGGAGCTTCACTGCAAGGTGAGGGTTTAATAATGTAGGGTTTCAAAAGGTCAAGCTATCACCATACGGGATAGAGGAGAGCTCACACAGGGTGAGAGAACGGCCAAGAACTGATAGTTTCTATATTTCTCTTTCTCACAAGTGTCGCACATATTAAGCACACTTACTACAACAACGAAACAATTATATGCGAAAAACTCTATGAGCATTTCTTCAACGTCAACAAGGAAAAGAACTCTTGTGAGAAATTGATTTCCCTTTTGTATTATTCACGATCCTGTTGGTAATGATCCAATTTGAAATTTCCTAACATGGCTCAAGTTTCGTTACACATCATAAATCGAATTTCAAATCAATCAAGATTAATTTTGAGCTAACTTTTCTCTTGGAGCATGCACATGATGTGCTGGCGCATGCCAACAAGCGGTGTTTACATTGGACGGTTGAAGTTGCAAGTGTAATGGTGACATATAGTCATTTTATCAATTTTCATTAAAGATCACTGACATGGCAGTATGCCACATAAGATGATCAGTAATGACTAAATTGTCATATTAGTGGTTTCTAGTAAAAAATGGTCGAAAAGACTATATTAGATTTTCGCGTAAATGTTTAGAAATAATATTGAAAAGTTTGACTGAATTGATATTCGTGCAATGGATTTAGGACTAATTGGACAGTTTCTCCAAAGGTTGTAAATCAATTGTAGAGACAAGCGAGAAAATTCTCCAAAAAGTCATTAATCTATTTTATTTTTGCCAATTCAATTCTAATTCTTTTAATTGTGCCAATACAGTCCTAAATATTTTCACGTTTTGTCAATTGAGTCCATCCAACCAAATTTGACCAAAAATCATTGATGTGGATATTAGTCATTCTACGTGGAACTTTTTTGCAAATTTTATTTATTTTTTCTTTTCTTTATATTTTTTTTTTTATTTCCCTTCTTCCTCCTCTAGTGAGTCATTGGGCATCAAGCGAGGGCCGGTAAGGTCGACCTTATTGGCATATGGTGAAGCTAGCCCAATCTTAGCAAGGCTCGACCTTACCGTGCTAGGGGAGGTCAAGGCACAAGGTCAAGCCTTGCCCAAGGTTGGCAAGGTTAGCCCTCGCCTTTGGCTAGTTGTCAAAGCCCAACAACTAGCTAGAGGAGGAAGAAAAGAATAAGAAAAATAAGAAAAGGAAATATTAATAAATAATTCAAAAAAATATTAAAAATTATTTACATTAGTGTTGGCGGCATCCACATGATTGATTTCCAATCAAAATTGATCAGATGGATTCAATTAAAAAAACATGAAAAATTTTAAAATTTAATTGGCACAATTAAAAGATTTAGAAATAAATTAGTAAAAGTGTAATACATCTATGAATCTTTGGACGATTTTCCCATAAGAGGGCTGTTCTTCCCAAAGTCAACGCATGGACACTTTCTCAACCCTGGTCAGTAGCCACCGACCTTGTCATGTTCCCCAAAAGGGATTTCCAATGAAAGATTGGGCAAGATCCTTCCAAATTAATGGCAATCAATCCCGTAGAGCTGTCAAATGGGTGGGTCGGGTCGAGTTTGGGCCAGGTCATAAATGGTCCAACCCAAATTGGCCAATTAACCCAATTATAACCTATTTATGCCTAATGTAAATTTTTTGACCCATACTCATACCCGACCCATACCCAACCCATTTAACTAAACTTAAGAAAGCTTATATATATTTAAAAAAATGGTATTGCTAAAATAGTTTTATACAACACAAATTTAATGGACAAATTTTATAATTTTTAAAATAATTATTTAAAAAACGAATTTTAATTATTTTTATTTTTAAAAATTAAATTTTTAATTATTTTTTATTTTTTAAATATAATTTTCTTTTTTTTTATTTTTCTTTTTGTTCTTCTTCTTCTTTGGCCGGCCGCCGGCCAAAAGCGAGCCTCGAGCTTGCCCACTCACCGATGCCTCAAGCTCGAGGCTCGCCAAATCCGACGAGCTCGAGCTCGCCCGACGCCGGCGAGCTCGAGTCTCGCCGGATCGCAAGGCTCGAGCCTCACCGGACGTTGGTGAGGCCTCTACCTCACCAGATCTGGTGAGCTCGAGCTCACCTTTGCCGAGATGGCGAGGCTCGAGCCTCGCCCAACACCAGCAAGTTCGAGTCTCGCCGGATCGACGAGGAGCCTCGCCGAGCGTTGATGAGGAGCCTCCGCCTCGCCAAATCTGGCGAGCTCGAGGCTTACTTGGCCGGTCACCGGCGACCAGAGGAAGAAGAAAGAAAAAAAAAAAGGAAAGAAAAAAGAAAAGAAAAAGAAAAAAAAAAAATAATTATACTTTCAGTTTTTATAAAATATATATATATATATATATTTTGTAAAGTTAAAGAGAGAAGAGAAAGATTGTAAGGTTTTGGGTGAAAATGGGTTCTAAATCCAACCCATTTAAGACCCACCTATCTTAAATCTTTAGTTGTTAAACCCATATACTAACTTCTTCAAAAAACAAGTGACCATATATATGACTAATTTATTATTTAAATGGGTCATATATGGGTCTATGACCCATTTTGCCACCTCTATTCCCAAGCCAGCCAAAACAGTCACACAAAGCACGAGTGCAAGCTTGTCCCTATTTTATCTAAAGCATCAGTAGCTGCTCTTGGTTATTTGTTCAGTGTATAAATTGTCAGTTTTTTATTTTCCTAGCGATCTCTTTTATAATGCACACGTTTGTTTATTGAAGATTCTTAGTGGTAATAGGCAGTTACCAGGTCTGTGAAAGTGGAGCTCATTCAAGTGTGCGTGCTCTATGAAAGGTTTTCATCCACTAACAGTTCAGAAATATCAATCAATCTCCACTTACAGAGACCAACCACCCACGCCTCCTCACTTTTAGCTTCTTGGTCAAGAATAGATAAGAAAGGATGGGCGTTGAGAATGGGGAGGCAGTGAGGAACAAGCAAGTCATTTTCAGGGACTCCATCGCAAATGGCTCCTTCCCCAAAGAGTCAGCAGTAAGGGATGGAGAATAATCACTTTCTCTTTTATTACTATCATGGCATTTCAAAAGATCTTAGTACTCTATCTTCAGCAATGACCTTATACCAATGTCATGGAGTGTCCTGAGAGAAATAAGGTTTCTTCTTGACTTTCGATACATGTCTCATGTCTATCAGGGTGCATAGTACCCCATCCTGCATCAAAATCCAAACAATTCTTATCCCCACAAACTTGTAAGCTGCATTATTCTTCATTAGAACTCTATCACCATCTTGCAGTTTGGTAAGTAGTAAATTAGTTCTTTTGAGGCGTCACATGATAAGAACGCTCAAATCTATCATTCCATTTGTCTCCTAACAAACCAATAGTCACACACAAGATAGCCTTTGCATCATCGGTGCTCTTCTCGATAATGTTTGCGACACTGTTTGTGGCATTCTACTCGTCACCTCTGTTTCTCAACTTAGGATAATCTCTCCTAATATGCCTCTTCTCGTGAAACTAAAAGCACTTCACACATCCCTTGGACTTTCTATGGCACTTCACACCTTTGTCTAATTTCTACAAATTTATACTTTGCAAGTATACCAAGCATGATGGCTTATGCCGGTTTTTTGGAGGTATGCTCTCCTAAGAAATGAGAGACTGTTTACTCATCAGCGGCATCAGAAGCCATTGGTCAGCTTGTTGGCCAGTTTGCAAAGTTGTTTGGTCGTTATGTTGTTGGCAGCAATGGTAGCGAAGAGAAGGTAATTGTTCACGGTTGATGAGTGCTGTCTTTCCTAAATTTGAGAATGCTTAAGAGAGTGATGGCACTGTTGAATGTATACCATCACCATCATTTTACTGACTACAATCTTACTGTTCCCTTTGGAATTTCATTCTATTAAAAGTTCTTTTTGCCACTATTTTTGCGAAAAAGGTTGGTTTGCTGAAGAACAAGTTTGGATTCAATGATGCTTTCAACTATAAGAAGGAACTGGATCAGGATGCAGCACTGAAAAGGTGAGCTATGAGTACAGCAATGAAAATTAAGCAAATAAAATATGTACCCCTTCCTGAGGCCGACTCCAGTTGACTTTTTGTGTTGTAAATGTTTAGATGCTTTCCTGAGGGTATCAATATCTACTTCGCAATGTTGGCGGAAAGATGCTCGATGCAGTGCTGCTCAAAAGATGCTCGATGCAGTGCTGCTCAACATGAAACCTCATGGTCAAATCACGGTATGTGGAATGATCTCATAGTACAATCTCGAGCAGCCCGAAGGCGTACACAACTTGATGAACCTTGTCCTGAAGCGGGTTAGGATGGAAGGTTTCTCGGTGTTCAATCAAGTTCCTGGAGATGGTATTGCCTCGGATCAAAGAGGGAAAGATTGTCTATGTGGAAGACATCGCCAAATGTCTCGAGAATGCTCCAGCAGCTCTCGTCGGGCTATTCTATGGCCACAATCTAGGTTGCACGGACACTCTCCGGGACCCTTCGTGTCGTGTCCGACACTCCGACACGTGTCCAACACTCTCTGACACGCTCCGACATGTTCAGACATGCGGTCAATTGCCTTCGACACGCTCCAACACACGAGTCGGAAATTCCGACACGTGACTCCAACACGCACGGGTTATTTTTACAAATTTTCAAAACTTCTGGAGTCTAAATATAAATATATGAAAAATAATAAAAATAATAATAAAAGCTAAAATAAATTTTCAATACTCATTTAAAGATGTTGGGGGTGCTTGAAGTTGTAAATTTTTCACTTGATGAGCCGGAGATGGGGTCTATTTTTTTTTTTTTTTTTTTAAGAAGAAATGGATAATGTGAATGAATGAATTTTTGTTATATTTGATGATGGAATGTTGATTGTTTTTTTTTTCTTATTGTTAAATTTTAAATTTTATAGTGAAACATGGATTACTTGTTTTTTCCTCCAAGTTTTATGGATTATTACAATGAAATGTAGTTGAATTTGTCAAATTAAAACAATGAATGATATTAACAAATGTAGGATTAATGATTTTAGTATAGATTAATTTTAGGCTCTTTTTTTTTATTATTATATAGTTATTTATGCATTTATATATTAAAATATTTATTTAATGTATAATGTGTCGGAACATGTCAAAATTCTCTACTTTTGAAAAATAACGTGTCGGCGTGTCGTGTCGTGTCGTGTTGTGTCGCTTGTCTGTGTTGGTGCAACCTAGGCACAATGTTGGGAAACAAGTGGTGCTGGTTTCTCGCGAATGAGTTAGCTTTCTGTACTTTTTCTATTAGCGTAGTCTCTTCTTTTCTCGTGTTTTCAAAATGGGTTGTTTGGACACAGAGGTTGCTTCTTTCTTTGAAAATGAACCGGATGATACAGAGGACCATCCGGTTGGGTTGTTTTCGGGGATCAATGTTGGAAAACGGGGTGGTTTGTAACTTTTCCCGAATGAGTCCCTTAGTGTACTTTTTGGTGCACCTGCTCTGTTTTGCTTTCGGAGGATTGTCGTCTGTACCAGGTGTATTATTTTATATGCCTTTCTATAATGTTAATGGAAATGTTTCTTCTTGTACTGTGTCATCGTCTTTAAGTAAGACTGATTTGAGATACCAAATTGTTAAGACTAATGCGAAAGTGCATGAACAAATTTAATGATTTGATTAAAAATAAATCAAAGAAACTCAAAAATAACGGATTATCATGATTTGACGGTGTGCATATTTCACAGTGAGAGAACGACAAGATGAGTCCTATATACAAGAAAGGTATGATTACAACATTTAACCACAATCATTTTTAATTTTATTTTTTTATCTGGTCCTATTGTGTAAAGAAAAAAGGTCAATCACATTGGGGAGAAATTATCAAAAAAAGTCTTAAACCTATTGTACTTATACCAATTTAGTCTAAAATCTTCCAATTTGGCCAGTTGAATCTTAAATGTGGTTCATCCAGCCAATTTTAACTAGAAATCATTGATATGGATATTGGCCGTGGATATTTTTTATTCCCTTATATCTTTGTTAGTGGCCGGTCACGAGCCACCAGCCACCAGCCACGAATAGCAAGGGCCGATCTATCTTGGGCAAGGGCGAGGGCCAACCCTACCTAGCCTCATTGAAGCAAGGGTGAGCACCTATTCGCTAGACCTAACCAAGCCAACCCTCATTGGACCTAGCTTAGGCCAACCCCTTGGTGATGCCTAGCAAGGTCAACCCTTGCCACCCTGGCCTAGGCAAGGGTTGACCTCTCTATATTTGGCAAGGGGCCCCAGCCAATTGAGGCCAACAAAAAAAAAGGGAAAAGAAAAAAGAAAAAATATTTAATAAAAATTGTCTATATTAACACCAATCGTGTCACATAGGATGATCGCTATTCATGTCAATGATTTCGGCCAAAGTTGGCCAATTTTAGCTAGATGAACCACATTAGTAAATCACAAAAGGTTTATAACTCAATTGGCCCCATTAAAAGGTCTAGTATGGAATTGGCACAAATGCAATCGTCTAGGACTTTATAATTTCCTTTCATGAGTGTGTTTAACCCCAACTCAAAAAAATTAATTATAAGAAAGGGCTTTTTTTCATACTCGCAACTCTTTAGGAAGAGGGTTCTCGATATTCACTATATCTCTCACAAGTTTCACATATAGTAAGCACACTTACTACGACAACAAAATTAATCATAAGTGAAAAACTCTATTGAGCATTTATTCGACATCAACAAGGAAAAGAACTCTATGAGCGTGCAAATAAGTGAAGTTTGCATTGAATGGTTGAAGTCTCCAAGTTATGGACAACGTTCTGTTCGACTTGATCCAAATTAGAGTGATACATCAAGCCCACTTGTCACGCCCCGAACCTCGAGCGCGCGCACATCCCTCAGTGGTCGATAAAATTGCAACGTCCTAGGACACGTCGCCAACCCATTCATTTTATTGCACATGCGGAAGCGAAATAAAAACCCCTGACAGCAAACAGCATGGGATAAAAAAGTAGGACAACAAATTCACAAACAAAACACGCCTTTATAAACAAACTAGTATGTCTACAAAAAGATCGGCTTTCAAAAGGAAACTATCCTACGATCCACTAGTCGGACATATTCGCCAATCCTTCGAACTCCACTTCGATAAGTTCCGGGGGCTTCGGGTCCTCCACAACCCCATCAGGAGGGTCAGCTGCACCCTCACCTAGAGCGGCATTAATCGCAATAGCGAGGATCTCAAAACCCTGAAGGGGGCCTACCCTATACCCATTGAGCCCGTGGCAAAACCACGCCTTGAATCGATAAGGTACCCTCTGAGGTAGACCCTCATCGACCCAGACAGTGGTTACTATGAGCTCATAGACCCAGTGAACTCCTGGGGATAGGGATGTCTATACTCCACTCAGTAACTCCCCAAGGCTGTCCAAAACGAACTGGAGGGACCGCCATCTAAAGACCTGAAAAGATTGAGCCCATGACGGGGTGAGACAATGTCTCAACAAGTTCACCCCTTAAACTCTGACTAGGAAGGAAATACGCCTAAAGGTAGTCTAAACACACATTACAGATGACTCACCTCGCCTCAATTCCTCCCTGCACGTCAGCACAGTTCATATACACAATGCATATAATCGATGCACACATCAATTAGAATGCCTCACTCAAACTCAATCAATCATAGGGGTCCTGATTATAAGGTCAAATCGTTATGACACGTCACATACCGTGCCACACAATTTTGTCCCATAATTCGATGCGTTTATCTTAATCAATCATGCATTCCAATTGCTTACTACCCGCACAGGCAATTTTACCCATCGCACATCGGTCCTCTAGCGTAACCAAGCTTCGCCTCATCCCTTGAGCATGGCAACATCCACCCAACACACATCGAGGACGGCATTCCCGAAGGAGTTTCGGTCCGGCCTTTACCGCGATCCGGCATCCATTGTTAAGGCATCCCATATAGGGGCAACGTCCACCCGACGCACATTGGGGACAGGTTCTCTTAACCATCACACGATCATTCAATTCCGGCCAAGGACACCGTCCATTGCACTCAAATGTCTCAATTAAGATAATTCATTTTGCCTATTTTCTTCGTATTAAAAACAGTCAATGAAAATAATCGTGTGTGGGTACACGATCGATCGAACTTTAAAGATTGATATCTTTCCTTTTAAAATCTCACTATTTGATATAGTATTTAAAATTATTTTTGGTGTCAAAACCCGACACCCGGTATTTTCTAATTAAATACCAAAATTTCATAATTTTGAAATAATAACTCAAAATCACAATCATCACTCAATTTGCACAATTTAACATTTAATTGCATAAACTAAGCACACCACTGCAATTAGCACAAAATTCCGATCACCAGTTATCCCGGTATAATTTCCGGAAAATATTAAATAATTAAATAAATGCAAATTAATCCAATAAATGCAAACCTAGGCCAGAAATGCTAATTTAACCACCTAAATGGGCCTAGAAAATTAATGCACCTATCCACATAAATAGTACAATCTATTTAACCCTTAATCAATCTATTCTAACCACCTAACAATCATAATTAAGCAATTAAATCATTAATCAACACTAACTAACCACCTAAGCCATACTTAGCCTAATATAATTACCTACTAAACATCATTAACTCCCTAAGTAGAGTTTAGCAAATAAACTTCACTGGATTAGTGGGCCGGTGAGTCCATGGCGACGGCGACACGAAGCCGAGTGGAACAAAAGCCTGCGGCGACACCAAGCGAGGCCCGGAAAAGACCTAAAACGAGCCACGAAGCCCAACAGCCACTGCTGACCTTCGGTTTTGTCCAAGGACCGAAGAGCTGGGCCGAGTGGTTGGATGGGTTGGAAAAAGGATAGGCCGACGGTGGGCTACAACGGTGGGACCAAGTGGTGGCTTCGGTGGCTAGACGGCAACGGTGGCGCAGCTTCGATGGCTAGATGACGAGCGCACGAGACATGCGGGCGAGCGGGACGTGAGAAGGAGGTGGATGGGCTCACGGGCGCGCGGGTTGGCGTGCGACGGTGCTCGACGGGCGATAGGGGGCTCAGACGGTGGTTGGCTCGACTGCAGGGGTGCTGGCTAGATTTCCTCTGGTTCTTAAGCTCTCAAATGGCACAATAATTGATAAAGCAAGCCTAAGGAAGGAGAAGAAGACAGCAGCTGAAGGGGGGACTCAAATGGCCTCCAAAGTCCACAAATAATATCCATTTCACTCATCACACATGCCCCACCAGCTTCAGCCATATCCACAGCAGCCCTTAGCCCTCCAATCTTCCCCAAGAAGCTATCCAAAGGGTCCAAAATGTTGCAGCCCCTTGGTCCTACAAATTTTGCAACATTTCCCCTCCAAATCCATTCAATTCCAACTCAAATTAATCCAATTCAAGGGCTAAAATGCCAAGGAGAAAGCCCACATCAAATTCCACATTTTTCCTTGCCAATTAGTCCAACTTGATTGCCAAAAAATGCAACCAAAAAACGACTCTCTAATTTTCCCGGTCCAAAAATGCCCAACTTTGGAATTTCGCTGAAAACTCGAGTTTGCAAAAAAATCTTCAGAGAATGAGTCAACATTCCTAAAATAAATCGTGACATGACTGAACTTTCAATTTCTAAAATCGGGTTTGATTTCGCAGTTAATTTCAACCGGATGCTATTTTAGCGTGACCTAGCCTACCGAGTAACTTTTAGGAATTTTTAATGCAATTGACCCATAGTCGATTATTTTCGAGCCACATTGTACATCTTCGACTCATTGGCGACTCTCGGTTGTCGTGAAAATCTCGAGATTTCAAATATGAGCACAGGGTACAAAAATGATAGAAAAATCAGTTTAGTGCCGTTCGACGAGAAATTTGCAATTAGGTGCAATCACCCACACTTTAATCACATATCTCTGTCGAATCAACATATCTCCAATCTCTGATTGATTTTGACAGTGTCGTATTGACCCTTGCAGACTAGCATGGTTGAGCAATCGATTTTTGATCGAATTCTCGAGTCTATTGCGTTTAAATTCCTTAACGGCTTCACCAGATAGATTAGTTATCTCGTGAGTGATCAGCTCAAAGAAAAAGACTATAGGCGCGTTGATGAAAAGCCCAACTTATTCAATCGAAAACGGAATCAGAAATACAAGCTGTCACACCACTAAATCAACCATCATCACCATGGGCTCTTGGCAAAGCTTAAGAGGCTGCTAAACATCCTTTGCGTCATAGCCATTACTGCTAATAAATAGACAAACAAGAGAGATATTTTAACAGCTTTTAACATTTTGCAACTATGTGATCTTTGGTTCCGTTTGTTTCACTAAAAAGAGCAAATCAAGAATTATTTGCTTGATTTTAATAGTTGTAAATTATTGCTTATGAAAAATCAAATACGTGTCCTCTAGCATCAATCGCTAAGCGAAAACGGACTTTCAAGTCATCTCATAAAAACTTTGGGAGGGTCATGACCATTTTTCGATTGTGTTTGACCTGATGACGAAAGAGAGGTCCCCAACCAAGAAGAGCAACGGTGTAAATGACCAATCACTATTGATGACACCTAAATTTTAGCGACCCAGTTATTTATTTATTGCATTAAAAAATTAAGGATTAATTTTTAACCCCTAAAAAAAATAGAATTAAGTTGCATAGCATATAGTTTTAGGAGCATTTTTTTTATTTTATTTACATTGGGCTGGTGACGGATGGGTTTGATATGGTGGTTCTGAACTTTAATTCAACAAGTTGGACTGAGCCCACAAATGGAGCAAATTGGCCCAAGCCCCTTTTTTTATCATCAGAAATTATCTAGTGAAAATAGGAGTTTGAAATTTTCCGAGATATGATGGAATTTTTTCGGATAGGGCAAGTGTAAATAAATATTGCGTTCAGAAAAGTGAATATTGCGTTTGAAAAAAAAAAAAAAGATCTTCGTGGATATCGATTTGGAAAAATTAAAAACCCTAATCGATGGCCTATAAAAAGGTAAAAACGTGTAGGGTTTCTGGGGGGCTTGTTCTCGTGTGCTAGGTCAAAAATTTCAGCACAAAAGGCAAAGTTTTTCCTTCGGTTTTTGGGTTCCTTTGGGAAAAGCAACTCAAAAGGAAAAAGGAAAAAAGTTCTTGAAGAAAGTCAACAAAAGCAAAAGTCTACAGCAGAAAGGCAACAGAGGAAGTGACGTGAGAGGAGACAGGAGGAGAGAGAAAGAATTAAAAAAAAGGCGGAAGAAGAACCCTTCCCCGGTGGGCTCGACTACCACCCGCCATGCTTCGCCTTCTACCCGCCGAAAGCCGCACTCGCCGTTCGCATCTACTTCTTGCACACCCCAAAGACCAGAATCGCCCCACCGGACACTACATCGCCATTCCGCCACCCAACTCCGCTTTTAGTCCGCGACCCAGCAGATCCCGCCTCCGCTACGAATCCGCTCAAAGCCGCCATCGCGCTCACTCTCTCAAGCCGCGACCCAACAGATCTCGAGCCGGCTCGCCGCACCTCCGCTGCTGCGCCCTTTGCCCACTAGTTCGCTCGCCGCAGATCCGCCAGCCACCAGATCCCTCACCAGAGCCCCCACGCCGGAGCTCCAACAACCGCGACCCAACGCCCCTGCTTTGCCTTTGCTGTCGTCAACCTGCGATGCCAGCAACCCGCGAGTCCCCTGTCCTCACGCCTCCACCAGCCGAGCCCCGCTCGCCGCCTTGTATGCGACCTACCTACCCCAACACTGCGTTTCCACGAGCACCTGCACCTCTACCGATCGCCCTCCGCTGGTCTCTGCCACTCCTGCGCCCAGTACAACCTAGTCGCCCGCAGCAGCCCGAGCACCACACCTCACGCCTAAGCAACGCCTGGTCACCTCCGTTCCGAGCCCGCTCGCCACCAGTGCGCCTGCCGTGCCCTCATCGGCGACTCCCCTCGCCAAAGCTCCGAACTAGTTGCCAAGCTTTGCATGGTAGGGAAAAAAAAAAAAACAAAAGGAAAAAATCAAATTAGGTAGATTTGCTTTATTTTATTAGGCAAGTTTATTTTATCTTATTTTATTTTTTATATCTCTTGGTTTCTTTGTTTGAAATATTTCTCTATACATAATTGGAAATTCTGACATACCACCTGATTCGCAACCGTGCATGGGTTTTTTATTCCATCTATAAGGCTTTAGATTGGAGTAATTAATCAAACGAGAATAAATTGATATTTTGATCTTTAAGGCTTAAGATCAATTTATCGATTTTGTTAGCGAGATATTATTCCTTGATCTAAATGATATATGATATCTTTGATGATTTTGAATGGCTTGGTGCTTGTCTTGTCTTGATTGTTTTATTTATCTTGAAATATGTTTGAGCTAGATTAGGTTCACATTAGAATGTTGCATGCTTTTGGGTTATTTGCATATTTAGACTAAGCATTTTATTTATATGAATTTTCGAAATAAAAAAATAAATTTAAGATGTTAGATTTTGTTTCATTAGCTTAAATTGCATGTTTAATTATTTTTAATTTCGTAATTAATATAAAAAAAAAAAAAACAACAACAACAACAAAAATCATCATGCATATGTCATGTAAAATTAGGGCATCCTTTGTATGTCATTGCACATTAGGATAAAATTGCATATTTCATTTTTAGTTTAGATTGATTTTTTAGATAGATTGCATCTTAGGTTAGAAATTGCTAAGTTAAGATAAAATCTTAGTTTAAATTAGGATTTGGCTTAACCTAATTCCTAAAACAAATTGAATAGAATCTTAATCTAGTTAGATAATTTTCACATTTTTCCTAATTTCGAATTTCATAAAAAAAATACAAAAAATGACTTAGGATAAATTAATTTCAATCCCTATGATAGATTGCATTTTAAAAAAAATATATATATAAAAAATGTCATTGCATGTCATAATAGAATTAGATTCATGAAATGCATGTCATTTAGTGATTGTTGCTAGGTCCATTTAATTAGAAATTGATTGTCATTAGAATTAGGTCATTTAGTTATATTGCATTGCATAAAACATGATTCTCATTAATTAAATGGAAATGAAAAGAAATTGCGTGGTAATAAGAAATCATATCTAGGGTTGATGATGTGAATTATGATCTAACAACGCAGATGTTTTCGTTACTACAAGGTAAGTCCCGCAATTTATTCATTGCTTTCTTGGGTGTTAAATTAGTGGTTTGCGCACCCGCATAACCACTTCACATGTTAGGGAAATAGATTTAAAATCAATCAAAGCTACCTGCAAAAAACATTTTTAAAAATAAAAAGAAATGGTACCACAAGGGCATTAGAGAAGTCTAATGTAACCAAGTCCCCGTACCCAAAGTCTATAGTTCGTAGGAATAAAGTAATTCTCCTGTTATTTTACTTAGATGTCTAATCGACCTACCATAAACTGATTAGTGGCGACTTCTAAATAAAATCTATTTGCATGTTAAGAAATTTTAACTAAGTCGCAAATTGGTATGAGCTTGGGAGAGCCCGAGCTAAGTTTAGGCTTAGTAATCTATTAGCCAAACCTTACGTGGTGCACCCGAAATTTTGGTCCTGACAACTATGCTTCTGAACTTATCCAATGCACAAGAAAACACCAACAGAAAAATGACGCAAATAATCTCTGAATTTTGGTCTAATGTGCATTGTGGTCCTTGAATTTTAATTTGTTAAATATAGTCCCAGAACTTTATCTTGATATGCAACCTCATCTATGAATTTTTAAATAGTCGATTCGGTCCCTTAACTTTATCCTACTATACAATGTCATCAATGAATTTTTAAATTGCCAATTTGGTCTCTGAACTTTTAATAAATGCTTAATTTAGTCATTGTACTATATAAGAATATTTAATATTGTCTCTAAGCCTGAGCTTGACCCTGAATTAATGAAATAACAATATTAAACATCTTCATATAGTATAGGGATTAAATTAAACATTAACCAAAAATTCATAAATTTCATTAAATAAATTAAAAGTTTAGAGACTAGGCAAGGTCCAGCGGCGTCAGCCTTACCTAGTCTCACCGAGGCAAGGGCGAGCACCTATTCACCATACAAGACTAGGCCAAGCAGACCCTTACCAAGCCTTGCCTAGGCCAACCCTCCCCTAGGTGACACTTAGTGAGGCCACCTTGGCCTGGGCAAAGGTTGAGCTCTCTAGATCTAGCAAAGGGGCTCGCCCAAGTGAGGCCTGGCAAAAACAAAAGGGAGAAGAAAAAATAAAAAAATAAAAAATAAATATTAAAACTTGTCAGTATTAACGTCAGTTGTGCCACATAAGACGGTTGGCATTTAAGTGAGTGATTTCCTGTCAAAATTGGCCAAATTTGGTTTGATGAACTATACTGGTAAATTGTTGAAAGGTTTAAAACTCAATTAGCCACGTTAAAAGATTTAGGATGGAATTAGCAAAAGTACAATCGTCTAGGACTTTCTTGATAATTTCCATTTCACAAGTGTGTTCCAATTCTAAATTCAACCCCAACTCACAAAAATTAATAATAAGAAAGGCTTTTTTTTCGTTCTCTCAACTCTTTTGGAAGAGGGCTCTCAATATTCTCTGTATCTCTCACAAGCTTCACACAAGTTAAGCTCACTTGCTAGAACAATAAAATAATTATATGCGAAGAACTCTGTGAGCATTTCTTCGACATCAACAAGGAAATGAACTCTATGAGCGTGCAAATAAGCGAAGTCTGCATTGAATGGTTGAAATTTCCCAGTTATGGACTCGAATCCAGCACGCTAGAAATGAAGGACAACGTTCTGTTCGACTCGATCCGAATTAGTGATAAATCAAGCCCACCAAATCAAAAATCATCACCGTGTGTTCTTGGCAAAGCTTGAAAGGCTGCTGGACATCCCCAGTGTCACAACCATTTCTACTAATAATTAGACAAGCAAGAGAGATATTTTAACAGCTTTAACCCCTTGTGACTATGTGATTTTAGATTCCATTTGTTTCGCTGAGAAGGACAAAGCAAAAATTATTTTTCTAATTTTAGTCTTAAATTATTTGCTTGTGAAAAGTCGAACACGTATCTTCTAGCGTAGTCACTAAGCGAAAAGTGGACTTTTAGATCCCCTGATAAAAACCTTGGGAGGGTGATAACCATTCTCGGCCATATTCGACCTGACGACAAAAGAGAAGCGATGCTCCTGAACTGATCCAATGCACAAGAAAACACTAATAGGAAAACTACACAAATAGTTTATGAATTTTTACCCAATATGCAATGTGACTTCTGAATTTTATCCCGATATGTAATGTTGTCCCTAAACTTTTAAATTGTCAAATTGGTACCCAAACTTTTGGTACATATATAATGTACGTTTGATTATATGAAGATATTTAATATTGTCCATGAGCTTGAATTAATAGAACGACAGTATTCAACATTTTTATATAGTCCAGAGACCACATTACATAATGAGATAAAGTTCAGAGACTACATTACATATTGAGATGAAGTTTGGGAACAATGTTGAATGAATAAAAAATTCAAAGATCATGATATACATTGAACCAACATTTAAGTACTCCAAAACCATCTCTCTCGCTCCTTATAATCCTCCACGCACCTCCATGGTCACCGTCCCCATAAACCACCATCCCTAGCCTGCTGACTCACAGGGCGAAACCAAAAGGTCGCCTTCTTTTCTGTCCCGCGTGACCTCTTCATGCGTTCCACGCTCAGCTGAGTCACTAGAAACGATACCGCACTCGCACACTCCACGCCTGCTCATCTTCTCTCTTCTTTTGCTCAAAAAAAAAAAAATCTTCTCTCTTCTGGGTGTTCCGAGTTTTGCCGAAAGAGCAGCAAAGAGCGATGGCGGGCGAGAATGGGGAGGCAGTGAGGAACAAGCAAGTGATATTCAGGGACTACGTGAGTGGTTTCCCCGAGGATACGGACACGGAGGTGCGTGAGTCGACCATGAAGTTGCGTCTCCTGGAGGGCTCGAACGGCCTTCTCGTGAAAAATCTCTACTTGTCCTGCGACCCTTACATGAGGTTCCGCATGACGAAACCCAATGTCCCGGTTTATGTCCAACCCTTCAGACCTGGTTCGGTGAGCAAGCCTAAGTACTCTTTTCGTTGTCAAGTTCTGTCTCTTTTTTCTTCTTTTTTTTCCGAAAGAACATAGATAGAGAAAAAGTTCATCGAGGATGATGTGGGTTTTCTTGAGTATGATATTTTTTGTCCTTTTTAAGTTTGCTCTGGGCATTCATTATGTTGTTTTTGGAGAAAGTTGCGGTGTCTCTGCTGATGGATGGCGGATATTATATCAGTTTTCCTGAGTGTCGACTCATGATCTCAGGTTTGGCCAAATTAATATACAAGGACTTGTCAAGTATTAGTTCTGATTATGTCCGACCATTTGAATCAAAAGGATTGTAGCGACTCTGCGCTGTATGTGTATCCATTTTTTTTTTTTTTTATATCATGGCTAAATCTTTTGTGAGCAATTATCGGTGGCTTTGAAAGTGTAGAAATTGTTTGTGATGTCGGTATAATATTTGGCAAATGTATTGACGAGCTTAGGGTGTCAAAAGAGCATCGCTTGTGCTATTTGGCATAGGAATTTTACATTCCGTATGTTTACACAGTCCGCATAGTCATGGGATTAAGCGATGCGAGTAATGTGTAAGCATGACGAATGGTGGCTGATAGCTTGCACGTGAAAGAGGACAATGAGATGTATTACTTGAAATATAAAATAAACATGACTCTGGGATGAGCAGTGTTTTGGTTGGATCCTTCAGCATATTGCTTAGGATTCTGATGTATAGCTATATATTTCAATTTTATTCCCACTGTGTTAAAATTATGCCATTCTAGGTTTGTTGGAAGTTATATCAAGGGTTAAGGAAAACTGCATTTTGACTTACCTTACTTCAATATGACTCGAGTTGCAAACTTTTAATATCAGAAAAAAGGTTAAAGGTGAAAGGGTCTCTGGTAATTGTAGCGCATTTGACTATGAAATTGTCTTTATGTCCAATCATTCCTTCTTGGAAGTACAATGTCTATTTATGTTTGCTAAATTATTCACTTATATTTGAAGTATTTGACGCATTGATGCAGCCTATCACTGGATATGGAGTAGCTAGAGTTCTGGAATCCGGGCATCCAAACTTCAAGAAAGGCGACTTGCTTTGGGGTTTCACCGGATGGGAGGAGTATACTCTAATTACTGCACCAGAGACTTGCTTCAAGATTGAAGACACCGATGTTCCTCTGTCTTACTACACTGGCCTTTTGGGTACCCTTTTTTATCATCGATTGCAATATCTATGTCTTCTTAATGAATAGGAGGAATCAGATAATTAAGATATTACTCGTAGGGATCTTCATTGTCGATGAGCCTTATGGCCTCATTGAATTGTCTGAATGACAGAGCCCTGCAAAGCTGTCTTCTCGCTTTGCGAAGCGTATAAATCGGTTATTTCTAGAGAAATAGGAGCTTTCCTTGAGAAGAATACATTTCTCACGGGCTTCACCTTTGGGCAATAATCGGACCGTTTGAGATTTTGCCATAGCATAACACTCCTACACCTTTGTCTAATTTCTACAAAGTTATAATTTGTAGGTATGCCTGGCGTGACAGCTTATGCCGGTTTTTTCGAAGTATGCTCTCCTAAGAAAGGAGAGACTGTTTTCATATCAGCGGCATCAGGAGCTGTTGGTCAGCTTGTTGGCCAGTTTGCAAAATTGTTTGGTTGTTATGTTGTTGGCAGCGCTGGTAGCAAAGAGAAGGTAATCGTGTCACGGTTGATGAGTGCTGTCTTTCTTAAATTTGAGAATGCTCAAGAGAGTGATGGCACTATTGAATGTATACCATCGTCATCATTTTACTGACTACAGTCTTACTGTTCTCTTCCGAATTTCATTCTTTCAAAAGTTCTTTTTGCTGCTATTTTTGCGAAAAAGATTGATTTGCTGAAGAACAAGTTTGGATTCGATGATGCTTTCAACTACAAGGAGGAACCGGATCTGGATGCAGCACTGAAAAGGTGAGCTATGAGTATAGCAGTGATGATTAAGCAAATAAGCGACTGGCGCACGGGATATAAAATATGTGACTGTTCCTGACGCCCACTCCGTTTGACTTTTTGTGTCATAAATGTTTAGATGCTTCCCCGAGGGTATCGATATCTACTTCGAAAACGTTGGCGGAAAGATGCTCGATGCGGTGCTGCTCAGCATGAAACTTCATGGCCGAATCGCGGTTTGTGGAATGATTTCATAGTACAATCTCGAGCAGCCCGAAGGCATACACAACTTGACAACTTTTATCCTGAAGCGGATTCGGATGGAAGGTTTCGTGGTATCCGATTACTATCATCTCTACCCGAAGTTCCTGGAGACGGTTTTGCCTCAGATCAAAGAGGGGAAGATTGTGTATGTGGAAGACACTGCCAAAGGTCTCGAAAATGCTCCAACAGCTCTCATCGGGCTGTTCTATGGCCGCAATGTCGGTAAACAAGTGGTGGTGGTTTCTCACAATTGAGTCGGCTTTCTGTACTTTTCCATTGGCGTCGTCTCCTCTTTTCTCGTGTTTTCAAAATGGGTTGTTTTAAGTTTGTCTTTGTGTTGCCATTCCGTTGTGCGAGGACACAGAGGTTGTTTGTTTCTTTGGGGATGAATCGGATGATACAGAGGACCATCTGGTTGGGTTGTTTCCAGGGGTCAATGTTGGTAAACGGGGTGGTTTTGTAGCTTAGTGTACTTTTGGGTGCACATGCTCTGTTTGGCTTTCGGAGGATTGTTGTCTGTCTATCATGTTAATGAAAATGTTTCTTCTTGTACCGTGTCATCGTCTTTAAGTGAAACTGATTTAAGATGCCAAATTGTTACGAATAATGCAGAAGTGCATGAACAAATTTAATGATTTGAGTAAGAAATAAATCAAAGAAATAAAACTCAAAATAACGGATTATCGTGATTTGACGGTGTGCATATGGTGAAATATCAACAAGATGAGTCCTATATACAATAAACGTATGATTACAATCGTCTAACCACAATCATTATTATTTTTATTTTTTTATGTAGTCCTATTCTATAAACGAAGTCATTCACAATGAGGAGAAATAATAAAAAATATATATATTTATACTTATGTTAATTCAATCCAAAAATTTTCAATTTGGCCAATTGAATCTTAAGTGTAGTTTATCTAGCCAATTTTGGCTGGAAATCATTAACATAAACATTAACTGTGGATAATTTTTTAAATTAAAAAAATATAATTTTTTTTTCACTTCACTTTTTTGCCAGTGGCCGATTGTGAGCCACAAACCACCAGCCATGGCTAGGAAGGGCCAGTCTCTATTGAGCAAGGACGAGGGTGAGCACCTATTCACTAGACTTGACCAGGCCAACCCTTGTTGGGCCTTGCCTAGGCCGACCCTCCCCTATGTGACAACCGGCGAGGACACCCTAGCCTAGGTAGGGGTTGACCTCTTGAGCCCTACCTAAGTGAGAGAAAAGGGAAAAGAAAAAAAAAAAAATGTTAAAAATTTTAGTGTTGATCGTGTCACAAAATATGGTCGATGTTTACGTCAATGATTTCCGCCCAAAATTGGACAATTTTAGCTGGATGAACCACAATGGTAAATCGCAAAAGGTTTAGAATTTGCCTCATTAAAAAGTTTAGAATGGAATTGGCACAAATGCGATCATCTAAGACTTTCTTAATAATTTCCCTTCATAAGTGTGTTTAACCCCAACTCAAAAAAAATATATAATTATAAGAAAGGGCTTTTTTCATAGTCTCACAAGTTTCGCATATATTAAGCAAACTTACCACCACAACAAAATAATTATATGCAAATAAGCGAAATTTGCATTGAATGGTTGAAATTTCCAAGTTATGGACTCGAATCCAGCACCGCTAGAAATGA
Organism: Eucalyptus cloeziana; assembly: GCA_014182715.1. Lineage (NCBI taxonomy): Eukaryota > Viridiplantae > Streptophyta > Magnoliopsida > Myrtales > Myrtaceae > Eucalyptus > Eucalyptus cloeziana. The sequence goes on along the minus strand of CM024634.1, from coordinate 3,587,260 downwards.
AGACAACGTTCTGTTCGACTCGATCCTAACTAGTGTGATACATCAACCCCACCAAATCAACCATCATCACCATGTGCTCTTGGCAAAGCTTGAAGACTGCTGGACATCCTTAGCGTCACAGCCATTACTGCTAATAAATAGACAAACAAGAGAGACATTTTAACAGTTTTAACCCTTTGCAACTATGTGATCTTATGCTCTGTTTGTTTTGCTGAAAAGAGCAAATCAATAATTATTTGTCTAATTTTAACAGTTGTAAATTATTGCGTATGAAAAATCAAACACGTGTCATCTAGCGTCAATCGCTAAGCGAAGTGGAATTTCAGGTCATCTCGTAAAAACTTTGGGAGGGTCATGACCATTTTTCGACTGTGTTCAACGCGAAGACAAAAGAGAGGCCCCCAACCAAGAAGAGCAGCCGTGTAAATGATCAATCACTATGCTCCGGAACTGATCCAATGCACAAGAAAACATCAATAGAAAAATAATACAAATAGTTTCTAAATTTTGGTATAATGTGCATTATGATCCTTGAACTTTTAATTTGTTCAACATAGTTCTTGAACTTTATCTTGATATGCAATGTCGTTCCTAAACTTTTAAATTGTTGATTTGGTCCCTGACCTTTATCCTGATATATAATGTCGTCCATGAATTTTTAAATTGCTAATTTAATCCCTGAATTGTTAGTACATATTTAATGTAGTCATTGTACTATATAAAAATATTTAATATTGTCTCGAGCTTGAACTTGAATATGAATTAATGAAATAACAATATCAAACATCTTCATATAGTAAATGGATTAAATTGAACAGATATCAAAAGTTCAAGAATTATATTGAATAAATTAAAAATTCAGCAATCATATTATATATTAAGATAAAATTCATGGATAATATAAAATAAATAAAAAATTCAAGGAGTATATTGGACATTGAGTCAAAAATTAGGATCCTTTGTCCTGTTATCCCAACGACAACCGAACATACCCGAATGTTGTCGTCCTCCCCGCGGAGTATCTCCACAATTATCTCGCTGCACAGTATCCTCTCGTCCTCCTCGCGGAGTATCTCCACAACCATCTCGCTCTCGCACCACAGTATCCTCCACTCAGCTCCATCGTCACTGCCCCCATCAACTACTATCCCCACCCACTGACGCGACAAGGAGAAACAAAAGGTCACCTTTTCCTGTCCCGCAATACTTCTTCACGTGTTCCACGCTCAGCTGAGTCGCTAAGAACGATACCGCACTTGCACGCTCCACGCCTGTTCATCTTCTCACTTCTGGGTGTTTGGAGCTTCGCCGAAAGAGTAGCGAAGAGCCATGGCGAGTGAGGATGGGGAGGTAGTGAAGAACAAGCAAGTGATATTCAGGGACTACGTGAGCGGTTTCCCCAAGGAGAAGGACATGGAGGCGCGGGAATCGACCATGAAGTTGCGTCTCCCGGAAGGGTCGAACGGCCTCCTCGTGAAGAATCTCTACTTGTCCTGCGACCCTTACATGAGGACCCGCATGGCAAAGCTCGACATCCCGGGTTATGTCGATTCCTTCAAACCTGGTTCGGTGAGCAAGCCTAAGTACTCTATTTTTTGTCAAGTTATGTCTGTTTTTTTCCAAAAGAATGTAGAAAGAGAAAAAGTTCACTGAGGATGATGTGGATTTTCTTGAGTATGATATTTTTGTCCTCTTTAAGTTTGACCCGTTTGCTTTGGGGATTCATTATGTTGTTTCTGGAGAAAGTTTACGGTGTCTCTGCTGATGGATGGCGGATATTATATTAGTTTCCCTGAGTGTTGGATCTTGATCTGAGGTTTGGCTAAATTAATATACGAGGACTTGTCAAGTATTAGTTCTGATTATGTCCAATAATTTGAATCAGAGGATGGCAGCGACTCTCTGCTGTATGTCTATTCATTCTTTTTTATACCATGGCTAAATCTTTTGTGAGCCAATTGGTGGTGGCTTTGACAGTGTAGAAATGGTTTGTGATATCGGTAAAAGATTCAGCAAATGTATTGAAGAGCTTAGGGTGTCAAAAGAACGCCGCTTATGCTATTTGGCATAGTAATTTTACACGTCTTACGTTTACACAGTGCACATAATCACGGGGTTAAGCAATGCAAGTTGCTTAACACTCACACTCATGTGTAAGCATGACGAATGGTGGTGGATAGCTTGCACGTGAAATAGGATAATTAGACGCATTCATTAAAATATAAAATAAACATGACTCTGGGATAAGCAGAGTTTCGTTTGCATCCGTTAGAAATTGCTTAGGATTCCAACGTAATACTATGGATTTCAATTGTATTCCTGCTGAGATATTAGAAGTCCGCCGCTCTTCTTCTAGGTTTGTTGGAAGTTATATCAAGTGTTAAGAAAGCTGCATTTTGACTTACCTTGCTTCAATATGACTCGGGTTGCAGACTTTTAATATCAGAGAAAAGGTAAGGGTCTCTGGTTATTGTAGCCCATTTGATTATGAAATTGTCTTATCATTCCTTCTTGGAAGTACAATATCTATTTTTGTTTGCTGCACTATTTACAATAATATTTAAAGTTTTTAACACATTGATGCAGCCTATCACTGGATATGGAGTAGCTAGAGTTTTGGAATCTGGGCATCCAAACTTCAAGAAAGGCGACTTGCTTTGGGGTTTCACTGGATGGGAGGAGTATAGTCTAATTACTGCACCAGAGACTTGCTTTAAGATTGAACACACTGATGTTCCTCTGTCTTACTACACTGGCCTTTTGGGTATGCTCTATGATCATCAACTGTAATATCTCTTTCTTGTTAATGAATGAGGAGAATCAGATAGTTAAGATATCACTTGTAGGGATTTTCATTGCTGATGAGCCTTATGGCCTTGTTGAGTTGTCTGAATGACAGGGCCAATAATGCAAAGCTGTCTTGTCGCTTTGAAAGAAGCATGTAAATCAGTTATTTCTAGGGAAATAGTAGCTTTCCTTGAGAAGTCAATGCATTTCTTACGGGCTTCACCTTTGGGCAATAATCGGACCATTTGAGATTTTGCCATAGCATAATACTCCTATACTTATGCTTCGGCAAATCCTGTGACTTGTCTAATTTCAACAAATTTAATCTTTGCAGGTATGCCTGGCATGACAGCTTATGCCGGGTTTTTCGAGGTATGCTCTCCTAAGAAAGGAGAGACTGTTTTCATATCGGCAGCATCAGGAGCCGTCGGTCAGCTTGTTGGCCAGTTTGCAAAGTTGTTTGGTTGTTATGTTGTTGGCAGCGCTGGTAGCAAAGAGAAGGTAATCATATCACGGTTGATGAGTGCTGTCTTTCTAAAATTTGAGAATGCTCAGGAGAGTGATGGCACTGTTGAATGTATGCATAACATAATCATCATTTCAATAACTACAGTCTCACTGTTCTCTTCCGAATTTCATTCTATTAAAAGTTCTTTTTGCTGCTATTTTGCAAAAAAGGTTGATTTGCTGAAGAACAAGTTTGGATTCAATGATGCTTTCAACTACAAGGAGGAACCGGATCTGGATGCAGCACTGAAGAGGTGAGCTATGAGTATAGCACTGATGATTAAGCAAATAAAATATGTACCCATTCCTAAAGCCCACTCCATTTGACTTTTTGCTTGGTAAATGATTAGATGCTTCCCCGAGGGTATCGATATCTACTTTGAAAATGTTGGCGGAAAGATGCTCGACGCAGTACTGCTCAACATGAAACTTCGTGGCCGAATCGCACTATGTGGACTGATCTCACAGTACAATCTCGAGCAGCCCGAAGGCGTATACAACTTGATGAACCTCATTCTGAAGCAGGTTAGAATGGAAGGTTTCTTGGTGTTCGATTACTATCATCTCTATCCAAAGTTCCTGGAGATGGTATTGCCTCAGATCAAAGAGGGGAAGATTGTTTATGTGGAAGACGCTACCGAAGGTCTCAAGAATGCTCCGGCAGCTCTCATTGGGCTATTCTCCGGCCGCAATGTTGGGAAACAAGTGGTGGTGGTTTCTCAAGAATGAGTCGGCTTTCTGTACTTTTTCCATCGGCATAGTCTACTCTTTTCTCGTGTTTTCAAAATGGTTGTTTTCTGTTTGCCGTTGTGTTGCCGTTCCATTGTGCGAGGACATAGAGGTTGTTTCTTTCTTTGGGGATGAATCAGATGATACAGAGGACCATCTGGTTGGGTTGTTTTCGGGGGGCAACGTTGGAAAACGTGGTGGTTTGTAGCTTAGTGTACTTTTGGGTGCACATGCTCTGTTTTGCCTTCGGAGGATTGTTGTCTGTATCAGGTATAGAATTTTATTTGCCTCCCTATAATAATGTTAATGGAAATATTTCTTCTTGTAGCGTGTCATCGTCTTTAAATAAGACTCATTTGAGATACTAAATTGTTATGACTAATGGGGAAAGTGCATGAAAGATTTGAGTAAGAGATAAATAAAAAAAATGAAACTCAAAAATAATAGATTATTATAATTTGTCGGTGTGCATACATAGGAGTATTTTCTGTTTGGTTTTGTCGTAAAACCGGAGTCCTTCACAAGAGAGAGATATTATAACTTATTGCATTTATATAAATCTTCTTAAACTTTTCAATTTGACCAATTAAATCGTAAATGTAGTTTATCGAGCCAATTTTTATTGAAAATCTCTAACATGAACATTGACCTTGGATAACTTTTGGAATTTTTAAAAGAATGATTTTTTCTTTTCCTTTTTTTTTTCCTTTTTTTTTTTTGGAGGGGGGGGGCAATGGCCAATCGTGAACCACCAGCCATAGATCAATTGAGGGCCGGTCTCTCTTAGGCTAGGGCAAGGCCCGGCAAGGTTCAGGCTTGCCTAGTCTTAAGGGAGCGAGGGTGAGCGCCTATTCACCATACCAGACTAGGCCAAGCCGACCCTTACGAGGCCTTGCCTAGGCCGACCCTCCCCTGGGTGACACTTAGTGAGGCCACCTTGGCCTAGGCAAAGGTTGACCTCTCCAGATTGGGCAAGGGGGCTCGCCCAAGTGAGGCCCGGCAAAAAGAAAAGAGAGGAAAAAAAAAATTAAAACTTGTCAGTATTAACGCTAGTTGTACCACATAAGACGGTTGGCATTCAAGTCAGTAATTTCCTACCAATATTAGCCAATTTCGGCTTGATGAACTACACTGCTAAATTGTTAAAAGGTTTAGAACTCAATTGATCACGTTAAAAGATTTAGGATGGAATTAGCACAAGTACAATCGTGTGGGACTTTCTTGATAATTTCCTTTTCACAAGTTTGTTCCAATTCTAAATTCAACCCCAACTCACAAAAATTAATTATAAGAAAGGGCTTTTTTTGGTTCTCTCGACTCTTTTGGAAGAGGGCTCTCAATATTCTCTGTATCTCTCACAAGTCTCACATATGTTAAGCTCACTTACTACAAAAATAAAATAATTATATGCGAAAAACTCTATGAGCATTTCTTCGACATCAACAGGGACAAGAACCTATGAGCATGCGAATAAGCGAAGTCTGCATTGAATGGTTGAAGTTTCCCGGTTATGGACTCGAATCCAGCACGCTAGAACTTTATCCCGATATGTAAAATTGTCCCTTAACTTTTAAATTGTCAATTCGATACCCGAACGCTTGGTACATGTCTAATGTAGTTATTTGATTATATGAAGATATTTAATTTTGTCCATGAGGTTGAATTAATGGAACGACGGCATTCAACATTTTTATATAGTCTGGAGACCACATTACATATTGAGACAAAGTTCAAAGATTACGTTACATATTAAAATAAAGTTTGGGAACATCATTGAATGAATAAAAAATTCAAAGACCATGATATACATTGAACCGAAATTTAAGAATTCCAAAACCATCTCGCTCTCGCTCCTCATGATCCTCCACGCACCTCCATCGTCGCCGTCCCCATAAACTACCATACCCCGCCGGCTGACCCACAGGGCGCAACCAAAAGGTCGCCTTCTTATCTGTCCCGCATGGCCTCTTCACACTCCACGCCTGCTCATCTTCTCTCTTCTGGGTGTTCAGAGTTTTGCCGAAAGAGCAGCGAAGAGCGATGGCGGGCGAGAATGAGGAGGCGGTGAGGAACAAGCAAGTGATATTTAGGGACTACGTGAGTGGTTTCCCCAAGGATACGAACATGGAGGTGCGTGAGTCGACCATGAAGTTGCGTCTCCTGGAGGGCTCGAACGGCTTTCTCGTGAAAAATCTCTACTTGTCCTGCGACCCTTACATGAGGTTCCGCATGACGAAGCCCGACGTCCAGGATAATGTCCATGCCTTCAGACCTGGTTCGGTGAGCAAGCCTAAGTACTCTTTTCGTTGTCAAGTTCTGTCTGTTTTTTTTTTCTTTTTTTCCAAAGAACATAGATAGAGAAAAAGTTCATCGAGGATGATGTGGGTTTTCTTGAGTATGATATTTTTGTCCTTTTTAAGTTTGCTCTTGGCATTCTTCATTGTGTTGTTTTTGGAGAAAGTTGCGGTGTCTCTGCTGATGGATGGCGGATATTATATCAGTTTTCCTGAGTGTCGGATCATGATCTCAGGTTTGGCTAAATTAATATACGAGGACTTGTCAAGTATTAGTTCTGATTATGTCCGATCATTTGAATCAAAGGATTGTAGCGACACTGTGCTGTATGTGTATTTATTTTTATTTTATTTTTTATCATGGCTAAATCTTTTGTGAGCCAATTGGTGGTGGCTTTGAAATTGTAGAATTTGTTTGTGATGTCGGTATAACATTTGGCAAATGTATTGAAGAGCTTAGGGTGTCGAAAGAACGTCGCTTGTGCTATTTGGCATAGGAATTTTACATTCCTTACGTTTACACAGTCCACATAATCATGGGGTTAAGCGATGTGAGTAATGTGTAAGCATGAGGAATGGTGGCTGATAGCTTGCACGTGAAAGAGGACAATGAGATGTGTTAATTGAAATATAAAATAAACATGACTCTGGGATGAGCAGATTTTGGTTGGATCCTTCAGCATATTGCTTAGGATTCTGATGTACAGCTATGGATTTCGACTTTATTCCCGCTGTGTTAAAATTATCCCATTCTAGGTTTGTTGGAAGTTATATCAAGGGTTAAGGAAAACTGCATTTTGACTTACCTTACTTCAATATGACTCGAGTTGCAAACTTTTAATATCAGAGAAAAGGTTAAAGGTGAAAGGGTCTCTGGTTATTGTAGCGCATTTGACTATGAAATTCTCTTTATGTCCAATCATTCCTTCTTGGAAGTACAATGTCTATTTATGTTTGCTAAATTATTCACTTATATTTGAAGTATTTAACGCATTGATGCAGCCTATCACCGGATATGGAGTAGCTAAAGTTTTGGAATCCGGGCATCCAAACTTCAAGAAAGGCGACTTGCTTTGGGGTTTAACCGGATGGGAGGAGTATACTCTAATTACTGCACCAGAGACTTGCTTCAAGATTGAACACACCGATGTTCCGCTGTCTTACTACACTGGCCTTTTGGGTACGCTTTTGTATCATCGATTGCAATATCTATGTCTTCTTAATGAATAAGAGGAATCAGATAGTTAAGATATTACTCGTAGGGATCTTCATTATCGATGAGCCTTATGGCCTCATTGAATTGTCTGAATGACAGAGCCCTGCAAAGCTGTCTTCTTGCTTTGCGAAGCGTGTAAATCGGTTATTTCTAGAGAAATAATAGCTTTCCTTGAGAAGAATACATTTCTCACGGGCTTCACCTTTGGGCAATAATCGGAACATTTGAGAGTTTGCCATAGCATAACACTCCTACACCTTTGTCTAATTTCTACAAAGTTATAATTTGTAGGTATGCCTGGCGTGACAGCTTATGCCGGTTTTTTCAAAGTATGCTCTCCTAAGAAAGGAGAGACTGTTTTCATATCAGCAGCATCGGGAGCCGTTGGTCAGCTTGTTGGCCAGTTTGCAAAGTTGTTTGGTTGTTATGTTGTTGGCAGCGCTGGTAGCAAAGAGAAGGTAATCGTGTCACGGTTGATGAGTGCTGTCTTTCTTAAAGTTGAGAATGCTCAAGAGAGTGATGGCACTATTGAATGTATAGCATCGTCATCATTTTACTGACTACAGTCTTACTGTTCTCTTCCAAATTTCATTCTTTCAAAAGTTGTTTTTGCCGCTATTTTTGCGAAAAAGGTTGATTTGCTGAAGAATAAGTTTGGATTCGATGATGCTTTCAACTACAAGGAGGAACTGGATCTGGATGCAGCACTGAAAAGGTGAGCTATGAGTGGCGCACGGGATATAAAATATGGAACTGTTCCTGACGCCCACTCCGTTTGACTTTTTGTGTCATAAATGTTTAGATGCTTCCCCGAGGGTATCGATATCTACTTCGAAAACGTTGGCGGAAAGATGCTCGATGCGGTGCTGCTCAGCATGAAACTTCATGGCCGAATCGCGGTTTGTGGAATGATCTCACAGTACAATCTCGAGCAGCCCGAAGGCATACACAACTTGACAAATTTTATCCTGAAGCGGATTCGGATGGAAGGTTTTGTGGCATCCGATTACTATCATCTCTACCCGAAGTTCCTAGAGACGGTATTGCCTCAGATCAAAGAGGGGAAGATTGTGTATGTGGAAGACACTGCCGAAGGTCTCGAGAATGCTCCGACAGCTCTCATCGGGCTATTCTCCGGCTGCAATTTCGGGAAACAAGTGGTGATGGTTTCTCACGAATGAGTCGGCTTTCTGTACTTTTCCATTGACGTCATCTGCTCTTTTCTCGTGTTTTCAAAATGGGTTGTTTTCTGTTTGTCTTTGTGTTGCCGTTCCGTTGTGTGAGGACACAGAGGTTGTTTGTTTCTTTGGGGATGAATCGGATGATACAGAGGACCATCTGGTTGGGTTGTTTTCAGGGATCAATGTTGGAAAACGTGGTGGTTCGTGGCTTTTCGCGAATGAGTCGGTTAGTGTACTTTTTGGTGCAGATGCTCTCCTTTGCTTTCGGAGGATCGTTCTCTGTATCGGACATAGAATCTCATATCCCTCTATAAGATGTCATGGAAATGTGTCTTCTCGTACTGTATCATCGCCTTTAAATGAAACTCAAAATAAGGGATTATCGTGGTTCGATAGCATGCCTACTTTACGTTGAGAGATCAATGGGATGATTCCAATGCAATCAGCAAAGACATGGTTACAAACGTTCAACCAGTCATTTATAAATGTTTTTCAATTCTAAATTTAACCCCGACTCACAAAAGTTAATCACAAGAAAGGGCTTTTTTCATACTCTCAACTCTCTTGGAAGAGAGCTCTTGATATTCTTTGAATTTCTCACACATTTTGCACATATTAAGCACACTTACTACAACTACGAAATAATTCCATGCAAAAAAACTCTTGAGCATTTTTCAACGTCAACCAGGAAAAGAACTCTTGTGAGAAATTGATTTCCCTTCTGTATCATCCACAACCCCGTTGGCAACAGTCCAATTTGAAATTTCCTAGCACAGCTTGGGTTTCGTTGCACATCATGAATCGAATTTCAAATCAATCGAGATTATCGAATTTCAAATCAATCGAGATTAATTCCAAGCTAACTTGTCTCTTGGAGCATTCGCATGATGCGCCTATGACGCGTGCAAGTAAGCAGTGTTTGCATTGGACGGTTGAAGTTACAAGTGTAACGGCGGTGACATAATTGAATACGAATTAGGGATCCATCAATCCCATCACATCAACCATCATCACCATGCATTTTTGGCAGGCCTGAGAGGCTGTTCAAAGTCCTCATATTCACATCTCTAACCAAAGAATCCAATTTGAAATTTCCTAACACGGCTCGGGTTTCGTTGCACATCATGAATCAAATTTCAAACCAATCGAGATTAATTCCAAGCTAACTTGTCTCTTGGAGCATGCCCATGACGCGTGCAAATAAGCGGTGTTTGCATTGGATGATTGAAGTTGCAACTGTAATGGTGGTGACATAATTGAATACAAATTAGAGATCCATCAAGCCCATCACATCAACCATCATCACCATGCATTTTTGGCAGACCTGAGAGGCTGTTCAAAGTCCTCAGATTCACATCTCTTACCAAAGAATCCAATTTGAAATTTCCTAACACGGCTCGAGTTTCGTTGCATATCATGAATTGAATTTCAAATCAATCAAGATTAATTCCAAGCTAACTTGTCTCTTGGAGCATGTGCATGATGTGCCTATGGCGGGTGCAAATAAGCGATGTTTGCATTGGACGGTTAAAGTTGCAAGTGTAATGGCGGTGACATAATTGAATACGAATTAGAGATCCATCAAGCCCATTTCATCAACCATCATCACCATGCATTTTTGGCAGACCTGAGAGGCTATTCAAAGTCCTCATATTCACATCTCTTACCAAAAAATCCAATTTGAAATTTCCTAACACGGCTCGGGTTTCGTTGTACGTCATGCATTGGACAGTTGAAGTTGCAGTGTAACGGCGGTGACATAATTAAATACGAATTAGAGATCCATCAAGCTCATCACATCAACCATCATCACCATGCATTTTTTTGCAGGCTTGAGAGGCTGTTCAAAGTCGTCAGATTCACATCTCTTACCAAAGAATAAACAAATACCAGATATTTTAGTAGCTCTAACCCTTTGCGGGGTGATGCATGTATGTGAATTTACATTCCATTTGTTTCACCAGCAAGAGCAATTCGAATATATTTTCTAATTTGAATCGTTCTTGGCAGTTAGAAAAAGAATAACTAAAAAACATTTTCATCATTAATGATAATTTATGTCTAAATATTTTCCCTAATGATGAGAATTTCCTTTATCTTATTTTGGATAGTTGTTGATTGAATTAGAGTCGTGATTATGTCAACCCACTTGACAGGATTGAAGTCGGATCCTTGTCATTCAAATTCATCCTCATGCAACATGAGAAAAATTGTTTAAAAAGTCCTAAACTTATTATATTTTTGCCAGTTTAATCATAAACCTTTTAATTTTGCCAATTGAATCCTAAAAATTTTCATCTTTTGCCAATTGAATCTATTTGGCCAATTTTGGCCAGAATTTGCTGACGTAAGCAGCTAGCACCAACGCAGCATTTCACTTTTCTTTGTTTCTATCCTCATTAGCCTAACTCCAAAAAAAAAAAAAAAAAAAAAGCAAAGAAAAGTAAAAAGAAAAAACCAACAAAAATTCAAATTAAAATATTATTTACAATGCCACGTCAATATCGTCTATCCACTCGGTAAATTTAGTCCAGATAGACTTAATTGGCAAAAAGTAAAAAGATTTATGACTCAATTGGTAAAATTAAAATATTTAGAACTGAATTGACAAAAGTGCAATAAGTTTAAGACTTTTTGAACAATTTTCCTAGCAACATGAAACCACTTGTGCATGCGTGACCAATTTAATTGAGTGAATCATGTCAGCTAAACTAATGAGCTTACTTTGACTGACCTACTTAAATATTAAATTTGATTTAGTTTACTTTCACGATCATTTTACTAGCTATGAAAACATTACATATCATATGCGTTACTCGTAGGGTTAAACCAACGCAGACTCAACCTAAAATGTTTCAAAAGTAGATTTTGGCCTGGTTCTACTAGCCAAATTTCATAAGAGCCCAAACAAATCTACCCAATTAAGCTCGAATATCAAAGTTTGTACTTTGAATAGATCTTACCAACGAGTACAAATTTCATAAACTTTTTGCTGAACCCACTTAGGCCTTAACAATACCAATCACCATATCTTTTTCAAACTCGTTTATTATTCATTTAGAAAATCAATCACATGCCACATATCGTGAGACATCCATTTTTATTCCTCTATGTTGGGAAGAGATAATCTAGGTGAGGAAAAAAAAAGTAAAAGTGAAAATAACAGCAAACAAAAGATTGTAGGGAAAATTACCCAATCACTCCTAAATTTATTTACGAAATAAAATTCATTCCTAAACTTTTTAATATTATCAATTTAGTCATATTTTTTGAATGAAATTCCAATGGAGTCATTCCTGTCAATTTTTGTTAATGGCAATTTGCGTAAGATGGTGGGTAATGATTAAATCATCATATCAACAATTCTTAGTAAAAATTGGTCGAAAAAGCTACATTACATTTTTGAACAAATGTTTAAAAACAATATTGAAAAGTTTAGGACTAAATTCACATTCACACAATGAATTTAGGACTGATTGGATAGTTTTTCCAAAGGTTGTAAATCAATTGTAGAGGCAAGGGAGAAAATTGTCAAAAAAGTTACTAATATATTGTACTTTTGCCAATTCAATTCTAAATTTTTTACTTGTGTCAATTCAGTCCTTGACATATTCACATTTTGTCAATTGAGTATATCCAATCAAATTTGATCGGAAATCACTAATGTAGACATAAACCATTCTAGTGGCACTTTTTTCAAATTTTATTTATTTTTTTTCTTGCTCTTTCTATTTTTTATTTTATTTAATTTTACCTTCCACTCTTCCTCCTCTAGTGAGTCGTCAAGTATCAAGTGAGGGCCAGCGAGGTCGACCTTGTTGGCATTTGGTGAAGCTAGCCCAATCTTGGCGAGGCTCGACCTCACCATCGCTAGGGGTGGTTGAGGCTCAACCAAGGTTAGCAAGGTCAACCCTCGCCTTTGGTGGTCGTCAAGGCCCGGCGAATAGCTAGAGGAGGAAGAAAAGAATAGGAAAAAAAGAAAAAGAAAGAAAGAAATTAATAAATAAATAATTCAAAAAATATTAAAAATTATTTATAACAGTCTTGGCGGCATCCACATCATTGATTTTCAATCAAAATTGACTAGATAGATTCAATTGGAAAATATGAAAAAATTTAGAACTCAATTAGCACAATTAAAAAGTTTAGAAATAAACTAGTAAGAATGTGATAGATCTATGAATTTTTGGATGATTTTCCGGTACGAAGGGTGTTGTTCCCAAAGTCAACACAAAGGCCCCTTCTCGAACCTGGTCAGGACCCGCCGACCTTATCGTGTTCCCCAGAAGGGATCTCCAACGAGAGACCGGGCGAGATCCTTCCAAATTAATGGCAGTCTTTCCCGATCTGGCCCAAACAGTCATACAAAGCACGAGCGCATGTTTGTCCATATTTTATCTAGAGCATGAGTTGCCGCTCTTGGTTGTTTGTTTAGTGTATAAATTGTCAGCTTCTTGATTTTCCTAGTGATCTCTTCTATAATGCACAAGTTTGTTTATTCAAGATTCTTAGTGGTAATAGGCAGTAAGTGGAGCTCATTCAAGGGTGTGTGCTCTATAAAAGGTTTCCATCCACTAATAGTTCAGAAATATCAATCTCCGCATACAGAGAACACCCACCCACACCTCCGCACTCTTAAGGGGTGCATGACAACCGCCTATTTCTATTCCAGAAACAATTTTTCTATTCCAGACCTGTTTCTGGAATAGAAATCCGTTTGATAAACCTAATCCATTTTTCTGTTTCTGAAATAGATTCTTGTTCTAAAAATAAGTTTGGAATAGAAATCAAAAGTAGAAATTTTCTACTTTTCCATTTCTGGAACAGAAATGAGAAATAAAAATTATTTTCATCATTCGTCAATCGGTCCTTCATATGTCGCCATCAACCACCATTTGTTGGTGGTCATCCGCCATTGGCCGCCGCCGGCCGCCACCATCGCCACCGCTGCCGGTGCTGGTTTGAAAAGAAAAAAATTTGTATCGTTATCAAACGAATTTCTATTTTTAAAATAGAAATTTTGTATCATTATCAAATGGTTATTTTTGCTTAGAAACTCTTCTAGAAATAGAAATAGAAAAATATATTTCTCTTCCAGAACCTATTTCTAGAATAGAATGGTTATCATTCACCCCCTTAGCTTCTTAGTCAAGAAAAGAAAAGAAAAGGTATGGCGTTGAGAATGGGGAGGCAGTGAGGAACAAGCTAGTCATATTCTGGGACTTCATCACAAACGGCTCTTTTTCCAAAGGGTTGGCAAAGGTGATGGAGAGTAATCACTATCTTCCCTTTCATCACTGTCATAGTATCTCGAAATATCAATACTCCACTTTCAAGGGTGAACTTATATTGATGTCATCAAGTGTCATTAGAGAAATAAAGTTCTTCTTAACCTCTGGTACAAGCCTCACGTCTATTAGTATGCGCAATTCTCCATCATGCATCCAAATCCAACAGTTTTTATCCCCACAACCTTATTAGCTACAGTATTTCTTATTAGAATTCTACCACCATGCCAAGCCCCATTCATGGCCCATCATCACGACGCCGGGCCCAAGTCGTGGCCCAATGATTGGCCCATCGAGCCCACACTCGTGGCCCTTACATGGCCCACCAAGCACATTACTCAACCCCTATTACTCTACTCTAGGATCAAAAATTTCGGGGTGTCACACGTTAAACTTCCCAATTTATTATTTCACTCCAGACATATATGCAAACTAAAATTTTTAGATAATAATCAAACAAATAAAAACCCCAAATCAAAATCAGACAAATCCTATCATCAAGCTCTAACACCAATGTTGTGGCATTAATGCAGAAATTAACAAGATGTTGCAATTAATTCAATGTGAATTGGCAATAAACAATAAATGATAAAGAGCATAGGAGATTTACATTGTTTGGTACAAAGTGTTACCTATTCCAGGGGAGAGCCGGCATCAAATAATTCACTAATAATCCAAAAATGAGAGTTATAATCACTCACACCTAAATCAATTCCAACCCCACAATCTTCATGAATAAACAACTCAATTTGAATGTAAAACTCGCAGCACAAATTAATTTCCGTGTCCTGCTCCTCAGCGTGGCCAGAGAACAAAACTCTTTCGTGCGTCTAAGAAAGAGTCCTCTGTTCGGGTTAATGTTAATCCTTCCTGGAGTCAACTGCACGGCTTAAACAAAAGCTTGCCCCATTTGTCCTTTTTGTCCGACTTTTATATTAAAGAAAGGAAAAAAAAGACTTCCATCTCTTGGTCAACCGATCGAACTTGGATAAAAGAAGTGACCACCGCATATCTAGTGCCGCATCTTGGATATATCCTATATGCTCCAAGATTATTATCCAAAGGCCATGAATTTTATACGGAGCACAAACTCGAAGCATGAGTTGACAATCTTCCATGACGATCCTGTTGGATATTTCAGCAGTTTTGAAATATTTACAATAATAGCTTCGATAAAAGTTATGACCGCATTGAAGACCATCATTATTTTTAACGGTCACATAACGGCTTCTTAACGGTCATATAACGACTTTTTAATCGTTTTGTAACGTTTAATTTATTTCTCAAATAAATCCTCCATTATTTTACAACGGCTCTTTTAACGGCTCTATTTTGTATGAATATAAAAATAAGATCTCATAAGACACAATATGATCATATATCTTTCCTTTTCTTTCAGCTGGGTTATACACAAAGGTTGTTCTGTTTCCTTCTAATATTCAGTGCGGAGTATAGAGGAAGGTCTGTTGTATCTTGGGAGGATAGCCGCCAAAGCCTTATGCACCGAGTTTTCATACTCCGAGGGGCGGAATTATCCTTAAGGACAGTGCTTGCACGCCTCAGACATTTGTTTTTCTATTTTCTAATCCTTCGCAATGTATTAACAGTTATTATTATTTTATGTATTCTAATACTTTTTCCAACAATCTTAAGGATAAGGCCTATGGATTTCCAAGTTAGAGTTGTTGCTATCGCTGCCAACACAATTGGAATCGAAAGAATGATCGAGATGGTGAAGGACAAGTATCACATATTCATGGGCGGATGTCGTGGGAAATTACTAAGCATCGTCAAAGATTTCTTGGTTGTTTTGGTAAGGTTATTGAATGTCAGGTAAAATCGTACTTTGAGGCTTTAATACCTAAATTTGTTTCGAGAGGAAGTTGGGTGTTTGTATTTATTTGCTCACTCAAGTTCATGATTATTTTCGTAAGCTTCGATCCGCATTGGGGTTTCCTATTTTAATTCTGTTCTTGATCTGGAAGTTGTAATTTTAGGATTAGAGATTGTTTGTTTATCGTGACTTCATTACTCCTAATGTTTTAATTGGTTGACCGCTTGATATTAACCATTATGTAGTGACCCATTTCATATTTAAAAAAAAAAAATGGAAACATTGGATTTTTGCGAGTAAATTTTATTTTACAAAATGGTTTCAAATTCTTACCATATGAATGTTGACGACTTCTAGTATCCGTCAAGGAATTTTTGTGTCGATAGGACGAGAAGTATGTCTACAAGCTTGAGAACCACCGTAATGATGTTGTTGTTAGTAGAACCATGTTCTTCTTGTTGTTTAATTTTTGGAAATTCATTAAGGTGTCAGTTGCTCTTCCATTAGGAGAGAGCAAAGAGTGATTGTGATCGGGTGGTGTATTTGATTTAACTTTGAACTGTTATATTAGTAGGTTTTACTTTGAGTATTGCTTGGCTTTGACCTTTCTATCCGAGTGCAATTGTTAATAATGCAAGCTGAAAATTATGAGTCTCATATTGGCATTCTTTATGCTCATTAAGAATAGAGGAGGTACAACAAACGAAATCAAGCTATATATATTTTTGTGTTTTGTCTTTGCCCTACTTTATATTTTAGGGATATTGGATGAGCACCATTGGTGGATGCAGACCAAGGTAATTGTATATCTTATAATAACCTTAGATATCCTTTGCTTTGATATTTTCATTTGACCCAATGCGTACTGCTTACTTTCCGTTATCTAATATGTGGGTCAAGGGCAGTAAATAATGTTAAATGCATAGCCAATCTCAAGGATTGTAGTTAATGTTCCTTTCTAAAAATGTGAACTATTTTATTCATTTTTTTTAGTGTGAATAGTTTCACTTGCGTTGGGAGTGGTAATCATATTACCATTGATCTTTAGACAGGACTTTTTGTGGTAGGATTTAGAGTTGAGCGTTAATTAGTGTTTTTGTGCTCCTACATGTGTATGTAAAATTGCTTATTAGGATTCAACACTTGCAAATGGGATTTATGATGATTTCATGATGCTGCTTTTATAAATGTTTTAGCAAAGCAACAAATTTTCTATCGCTGATATACCATTTAGTGTTGACGAGTGTCGGTATTGGGTTTGGTGGAGGCCAAATTTGTCCTTACAAATTCTCACTTCTTCAAGCTTCTTTTATTAAAATAAGAGCAGCTCCTAGTGCAAAATTTTCTTTGAATGAATATGCCATCATCAACGAACTTGTATGTCTGGCTGATTTGAGTAGAGATCAGCGTGAAGAGACAAAAGTCAAAGACTCCATGACAACCAATGAACGCCTCAGGTGAGATCAATTTTCACAACAATAGAATTTTTGTGGATTTTGCGGCCATGTGAATATAAACTATGACATTTTACATAGTGGATTTTCCGCTGTATTATAATAATACAGTGATGTTAAGTGGATCTCGGATTCATATGAGACAAAATCCACTAATGAATATTTGTCCACCTTGTGGAGGTGTCGCAACATAAAAAGCAATTGAATGAAATTGTGGGGGAAATGACAATCCTGCTCAACCAAAATTTAACTTGGTTGAAGTAGATGATCTGATGATGTAATTATTGTAGTCATTTTCCAAGCCAATATTTTGGCAAATGCAAAAGAATTGGAGGTAGACTCAGGCACTACCAAGCATATATGTTAAAAACATAATGCTTTATCCTCCTAACCTCTAGTAAGGAAGGAGAAGAAAATATTTATCTTGATGATTGAAGAACTACTCAAGTTCTTGGGAAGAAGAAAATTTCTCAAACTCATATTAAAATTGAGGCTGAGTAGTTGAGAAATTTCTTACTTGTATGTTCCTATGGAAATGAAATGACACTTGTGTCTAGACATTATGATTGCCAAAAGGCAATAGCTATTGCAAAGAATGAAACTTTCAATGGCAAAAGAGACGTTTGGTTGAGACATGATGTGGTAAAATAATTCCTTATAAAAGGGATTTATATCGATCGATTATGTTAAGTCAGAAATGATTTTGGCCAATCCTCGACTATACATCGAGGGAATGGGACAAGCCAATTGAAGAAAATCAACAGTGATGGTAACCCAACCTATGTGATTGGCGATCCCATGAATTAGGTTCATATGGGTAATAACAAGTCATTTGTTGATCTAGTGCACTATTAGAAAATTATTGTCCATCCTAAGGTGAAAATAGTGCAAAATTGCAAGGAAAAAGAGGTTGAGTTAAGCTCTTAATGAAATTCCATAGCCATTATTGGTGGTGTATTAATCTGCAATATACACTTGATGGAATCACCTATATAAGTGTGGAGTGGGGCCGCTTCTATGAGATTTTTGGCGAAAATCTCTAAAGCACTTATGAATAAACCAAGCACGCACATGGCCTATTAGCGCAAAACCGCGTTGAACAACAAAGTTTGTGGAAGTGTAATGTGATTGGTGAAAATTATAATTCACAAAAGAAATTTTTGGTTCATAGAAGTTTCAAACTTCACCAATGATTTCGTGAATTATATTTCATTCTTTCTAGGGTTGGTTCATAGCCTAACAAGCACCAATTCCGATGCATTACTCTCCAATAACCCAGCATTATTTTATTTTTCTTGTCAAAACTTTATGAAATATGTGGGGGATTGTTGGATATTTCAGCAGTTTTGAAATATTTACAATAATAGCTTCGATAAAAGTTATGACCGCATTGAAGACCATCATTATTTTTAACGGTCACATAACGGCTTCTTAACGGTCATATAACGACTTTTTAATCGTTTTGTAACGTTTAATTTATTTCTCAAATAAATCCTCCATTATTTTACAACGGCTCTTTTAACGGCTCTATTTTGTATGAATATAAAAATAAGATCTCATAAGACACAATATGATCATATATCTTTCCTTTTCTTTCAGCTGGGTTATACACAAAGGTTGTTCTGTTTCCTTCTAATATTCAAGTGCGGAGTATAGAGGAAGGTCTGTTGTATCTTGGGAGGATAGCCGCCAAAGCCTTATGCACCGAGTTTTCATACTCCGAGGGGCGGAATTATCCTTAAGGGACAGTGCTTGCACGCCTCAGACATTTGTTTTTCTATTTTCTAATCCTTCGCAATGTATTAACAGTTATTATTATTTTATGTATTCTAATACTTTTTCCAACAGATCCAATGCTGGAGTGATTGCGCATGGTTGACTTTGTCAGGCTATGCGCAACTGCCTAGTGATTGTCGTCTTGTGCGTGTCCCGTTGCGAGACTTGTTTCATCTGCTATGCGCAACTGCCTTGGTAGTTATCTTGTTCTTTAAGATTCCTAGTACCAGGTCGTGAAAGTTGGGCTCATTCCCTTGTTCGTGCTATATGAAACGTTTCCACCTAGTCCCAGTTGAGAAGCATCAGTCCATCTCTACATATGGCTTCGTGGCTCGAGAGAAAAGAAAAGAGAAAAATGAAGGATGAGGAGTGAGATTGGGGAGGCAGTGAGGAACAAGCAAGTGATATTCAGGGACTTGGTCACGCATGGCATCTTTCCTAAAGAGTCGGACATCGGTGCGTTTGGGAAGACTTTTGGAGAAAGTTTTTAGGAAAATGCAAAGACCTTTGAGTTAAAGGTGTTTTTCAAAATGCAAACCGTGTTTGGTAAATTGTAATTTAAAAGCCCTTTGTGAAGTAATTCTGAACAAAATGGTGTTTGGGGGGACAAAGGACTTTTGTAATAAAAAAATTACCAAAAGAAAAATAAAAAAATTTGATCGGCAAGGGCAGGCGATCGCCGCCGACCTCCGGTGACCCTGGATCTAGGCCAGCGAGGTCGTGGGAGGACCTCACCGCCCCGGATCTGGGTCGCATTCGAGGGCGGCGAGGTCGCGCGCGACGACCCCGCAACGCCGACCTTGGCGGCCTAGATCCGGGGCATCTAGGGGCAGGGCGAGGATTGCGCGACCCAAACCTCACCGCGACCCAAATGGCTCGGCGGTCACGCCACCCCCCAATGACGGTCGTCTAGGCGACAATCGCCGATGACTGCCTGCCCTTCGCCAACGACCGCTCATAGAGGGAAGAAGAAGAAGAAGAAGACAATGAATAGTTGTGAGGGCAAAACCGAAAAACAAAAAATCAATGAGGATAATTTGGGAAGAAAAAAAATTTTAGCCCATCAGCTCAGCATTTTCGGTAAGCTGAAAGCCCAAGGTAGCCCCCAACCTGCCTTGGGCTTTCAACATTGTGAAAGCTGGCATTTGGGGAATGCAAACCCAAAATAAATGCCAAACACACTTACATTTGCCCAAAAGTCTTTAGAGGCCTAAAAGGCTTTGTAAAGTGGTTCCCAAACACAGCCCAAGGTGACTAAGTTGACCATCGAACTGATGAGAGCGATCACCGAAGGCTCCAAGGGAGAGTTGGTGAAGAATCTCTACCTGTCCTGCGATCCTTACATGAGGAATCGCATGATGAAGCCCGCCTCCCGTGAAAGTTATCTCGGCACCTTCTAACCTGGTTCAGTGAGCCCGGCTCAATTCATTTTTTACGTTCGTTTCTTTTTTTTTTTTTTTGGGGGGTGGGGGGGAGAAATAGAAACAAGATCGACAAGAAGATGAATTTTTTTGTTGATGAACTTGCTCCGGGATTGATCAAAAAATTGTGGAATTTTACGTTAGTTTCCGAGGCATTTATCTTTGCATGCTCTTGCTTGATACCGTTCTTGGATTGTTGATTCCAGGGTGGCCAGATAGTAGTACTTTTGAACTAGTTTCCGAGGCTTCTTTTTTGTATCTTAATCTTGTTTATGGTTAAGTTCTTGTAACCACTGAGGTGGAAGCGGATTCAAGGCCACCTTCGAAAGTGTACCTAGGGTTCTCATTGTGTCATGAATAATTCCTAATAATGGACAAAAGAATACTTGAGTACTAGAACTTGGCACAAAGAGAATATTTAAGTACCAAAAGTTATGAAAGTGACACTTACGTATCACTTTTTTTTAAAAATAAGACATATGAGTACTAAGTCCAAAAAAGGTGGTCGAAAATCCTATGTGGCAATTTTTTAATAATATAACTCGCATACATGGCACATCGGTAAGCCGAGTCAATAACAAAGAACCAAGATGGCGTCATTTTGTCTTTTTGTTGAATTTTAATATAAATATTAATTAAATTAAATTATTTATATTTATATTTATTTAAAAAAAAAAAAAAAGGCAAAAGGTGAGGGCTAAGCCCTCACTACCGCCTCCCCACCATAGTCCGAAAAGGGCCAACGATGATGGGAGAGGGGTCGACAGGGGTCGCCAGTCCTTGGCAAGGGCTCACAGGCCCTCCCCCAATTCTGTCGAGGGTCGCCGATGACCTTCACCGAATCTAAGGGAGGGCCACAACCCTCGCCCCAGATCTGCGCAAGGGCTCGCAGGCTGTTGCGGAGCCCTCGCCACCGATTAACTAGGGTCGCCAAGCCCTAGCCCCTCGCCATCGTTGGGAAGAGCCAATGAAAGTGGGGAGGCGGCGGCAAGGTTTAAGTCGTCGCCGCCTGCAATCTCCATCTTTTTTATTTGATTTTAATTTTAATGTAATTAATATTTATATTAATTATTTAGCCATGTCAGTCAGCAAAATAAGTCATTTTTGCATTTATCTAACCACGTCAACATGCAAAATGATGTCGTTTTGTATTTATCTCGTCAGAAATTCAGCACGTTAGTATTTTAGTCGTATTTTCTCACTGTTGATACTTAATTTATCCATTTTACTCTAATTTTGACATGTAAGTCTCACTTTCCTAATTTTTAGTATTTAAATATCCCTCCATGCTAAGTTTTGCTATTCGGGATGTTCTTTTATCCCTAATAATGTGTTGGAGGATTTAGGGCTGATAAAAGCACGTCGAATGAGTGACGCAGCTTGCTGTTATCGCTTCCATTCATGAGTGTTAGCATGATGACTTGATTGAAATGAAAAGAGAATGATAATGACAGTGTAATAAGCAGAGCGTCTGTTGGATCCTTAATCGTACCGCGTGTGATTCTAGCGAATCGCTTCGAAATTTGCGTACGCTAAATCTGTCTGCGCATGTGTCGACACATCTACGCAGCCTATTGAGGGATTGGGAGCGGCAAGAGTTTCGGAATCTGGGCATCCGAACTTGGAGGAAGGCGATCTGGTTTGGGGCATGACCGGATGGGAGGAGTACAGTCTACTGCCCGCACCAGAGACTTGCTTTAAGATCGAGCACACCGATGTTCCACTCTCTTACTATACACCGGTCTTTTGGTACTCTCTTTGATCCTCTGATAGTCTTTCGCTCTTTCAATGTTCATGAACTCTCTTAAGTCCTGTCGTTGTTGTGCACTTTCAACAGTTGTTCTTTTTGCAAGTTCCACAGCAGTGTTAGTTGATCGAATTAGGCAATGACTAAGTGGAGAATTTCTCGATGTAGTTAGTGACTTTCCATGTGAAGTCAATGTGTTTCCCTCGGGCTAGCTTCTCTTGCGGATGAATATGGTTGTCTAGTGAGAGTTTCCCGTGGCCGTATCGTTCCTACTCTTTAGTTTACGAAAAATTTTGATGCTCCTCTAATTTCTACAAACCTCAACTTTGCAGGCATGGCGGGCCTGACGGCTTATGTGCTTATGTGGGGTTTTTCGAGGTATGCTCTCCTAAGAAAGGAGAGGCTGTTTTCATATCAGCGGCATCAGGAGCCGTTGGTCAGCTTGCTGGCCAGTTTGCAAAGTCGTTCGGTTGTTATGTTGTTGGCAGCGCCGGTAGCAAAGGAAGGTAATCATCTCACACAGAAGTTAAGAATACAGTCTTGTTAGTCTCTTGCAAATCTTTTCTTATTTCTTTCTTCCTGTTTTTTTCACCGAAAAAGGTTGATTTGCTGAAGAACAAGTTTAGATTCGATGATGCTCTCAACTACAAGGAGGAGCCGGATTTGGATGCAGCGCTGAAAAGGTGAGCCATGATTGTAATTTGATGATTGAGCAAATAAGTTTGACTGCTGTACAAGATATGAAATTTGCACCTGTTTTCTGAAGCTGGCTCGAGTTGACTTTTTACGCCATGAATATTTAGATTCTTCCCTGAGGGGATTGATATCTACTTCGAAAATGTGGGCGGAAAAATGCTGGATGTGGTGCTGCTGAACATGAAACTTCATGGCCGAATCGCAGCATGTGGAATGATCTCGCAGTACAACCTCGGACAACCTGAAGGCGTGCACAACTTGCTGAACATTATCCTAAAGCAGGTTCGAGTGGAAGGTTTCCTGGCGTTCAGTTACTATAATCTCTACCCAAAGTTACCGGAGATGGTATTGCCTCAGATCAAAGAGGGAAATATTGTGCACGTGTAAGACATCGCCAAAGGGGTCGAGAATGGTCCGGCAGCTCTCGTCGGGCTGTTCTCCAGTTGCAATGTCGGGAAACAGGTGGTCGTGTTTTCTCACGTATGATGCAAAGGATGCTTGATTGTAAATGTGTCTCGTGTAATAAGGGATCATCTGGTTGTGTTGTTTTCCGGTGGCAGGTGCTGAGGAACAGATGGTTGTAGATACTGTACTTTCCGTGCACATATGTTATCCGTATAGAGCATAAAATCTTATGCTATGCCTTTCTAAGAAGCTTTTAAATAAAACTGGTTTGACATGCCAAATTGTGACAACTACCTCGGAATGTGAACTATCAGAGTAATTAATATTAAACCACGTCTTAATTTAAGCTTTTTAAACAATTGGCAGTTATCCCTCTAAATCTCACATAATATCAAAGCAAGAAATTCTGAGTTCAAATCTTTTCAAACTCCTATATACCTCCCTAATTACATATGTCTACGCTTTAAACTTAAGCCAAAGTCTAGCCTACATGTGAGAGGAAGTATTAGAATAATTAAATATTAAAACTACGCATTTATTTAATAGTATAAGCTTTTATAACAGTCGATAGTGGTCCATCCAAATCTCACATAAACAAACAAAATAATTTGAGTGAAAAATAAATTGCAGGATTAAGATAAGGTTACGTTCACTCAATCACAGCAACTCTCTTCAATATTTCGTCAAAGAGATGACTTCAGACCAAATTTAACAACAGAATATTTATGCCGGAAAAGCTATGGACGTTTCTTTGGCATCAACGTGGTCTTCATCTTCATTGAGAAAAGAAGTCTCGTGGGAAATTAATTTCCCCATTTCGCATCACCAACGATCCTGTTGGCAAGAATCCAATTTGGACCTTTCTAATATGGCCTGGGTTTCCTTACAAAATGGGTGGAATTTCAAATCAATTCGGATTAACTTTGAATCATGATTAACACAAACTTCCCCCGTTGCCCGCCTAGTGTGTCACTGCCATTATAAGTAAGTAAACAAAAAAGAGAGATATTTAACACTTTTCACCCTTTAGTGATGTATGTACGTGATTTTGCATCCGATATGTTTCACACAAAAGAGCAATTTATAAAATATTTTCTTAATTAAAATCGTTTTTTTTTTTAAATCTTGAAAAGGTGAATCATTGTAAAAAATCTTCATCACAAGTCATAAATTATGAGTAAATATTTTCACCGATGATGGAAACATTTTCCTCTAATTTATTTTGGTAAATGTTCCTTGAATTAGAGTCAAGATTGTGTACTCCCACTCGATAGGATTGAGGATCGTTCGGATTCATCCTCATGCAACGTGATATCACCTGTGCATGTGGGACAAATTTCATTGAATGGATCATGTCGGCTGAAGTAATGACCTTATTTTGACTACCCTATTTAAACTTAATTCAGCTAACTTTCCTGATCTTGTACTAGCTATTAATTAAAGAAGAAAGTATCGACCATTATTACAGTTCAGTGACATTGCATATCACAACTCACAAGCGTCATTTATACGGTTGAACCGAATCGAGCTAAACTTGACCTAAAATGTTTCAAAAGTAAATTTTGGGCCGGCTCCACTGCCCGAATTTCATAAGAGCCGAAACCAATCAACCCGATGGGGCTCGAATATCAAAGTTTGTAGTTTGAATGGATTTTACCAACGAGTGCCAATTTCATGTACTTTGTCTAAACCCACTTAGGCCTTACCTCTACCAATGGCCATATCTTTTTCAAGCTCGTTTGTAACTCATTTAGAAAATCATTCACATCCCACACATGGTGAGACGTCCATTTTTCTTCCACTTTGTCGGGATGACGGAATCTAGGTGAGAAATTAGACCTGGCAAAAGATCAGTCCAAATTAATGGAATCATTCCAGAGCGTGGACGTGTTATGCCAACCAACTTTTTACCTTCTAATATGAAGTTTTCTTGGCCGGCTGAGACGAGTCGGTCATCCGGAGCACGAGTGCATGCTTTTCCATATTGATCTAATGCTCGAGTGAACTGCTGCACTTGGTTGTTTGTTTAACGTATGAATTGTCAGCTTCATGATTTTCCTAGTGATTGTTGTTTTGTAACTTCTCTATAATGCACATGCTTGTGTATTTATTATTTAAGATTCGGCTGTGTTTGCTCTATAAAAGGTTTCTATCCACACGCAGGTCAGAAACATCAAACGATCTCTACATACAGAGACACAACCACCCACACCTCCTCACTTTCAGCTTCTTTGGTGGTGGAGAGAAGAGAAAAGATAAGAAAGGATGGGGATTGAGGATAGGGAGGCAGTGAGGAACAAGCGAGTGATTGCTTATGGCTCCGCCGGAGCGTTGGTGAAGAATTTCTATCTGTCCTGCGATACTTACATGAGGGGTCCCATGCTGAAGCTCCCTGCCTCCGCTTATAGCTATCATGGTTCCAATGGAAGGTTTCGATGTGCTTGATTACCATCATCTCTATCCAAAGTTCCTGGAGACAGTTTTGGCTCGGCTCAAAGAGGAAAGGATTATCTATGTCGAAGACATTGCCCAAGGCTAGAAAACGGTCCGGCAGCCCTTGTCAGGTGGTTTTCGGGTCGCAACATCGTCAAACAGGTGGTCTTGGTTTGTCACAAATAAGTCACTTGTTGTGCCTTTTTCATTGGCATAGTCTGCTTCGCTTGTGTTCTAGAAAGGATCTGTTTTCTGTTTTGTCTTTGCACTGTCGTTCTGTGTGTGGACTTAAGAGGCCCCCCCGTCTATCTAGTTAGTCATGAAAGAAGAAAAATTAACCCATTTACAAGAACTTTCACACTTCCATTATGCAAATTTCTGTTCCCTCACCAAAAATACAAAACTCCATCCATACATCGGTACGTAGTATAACATGAAAAGTTCTACATTGATCATTGTAGATAACTTCTTCCTCATCGATATAACGGAACTACTCTTGGATCCCTGGCAATTGGCAAATAAACATTGATCTCATCACACTTCCCATTAGCACGAGAAGCCTCACAACTCACACTGGAAAAGCATATCCACGCAGGTGCTTAGAATCAACGCCCGACTCACGTACTAATGCTATTCTGCCAGTTCGTGCCACCTGCAACAGTGGAGAAAGTATCAGTAATTTGGTAAGATAAGTTTGTAAACAAATTGAAAGCGGCATAATTTTACTTGATCAAAGAATCTGAGGGAAGCACAATCTCATATCTAAGGCAGGATAAAGTTATTAGATTAAATATGCCATCTAACACAGGTCTCTCTACTCATAGAAGGTAGTGATTAACCTCCAGAATTAATCATCAGACTTGCCAAAAAGTTAACTCTTTATCTCAGGCAAAAGGTTTCTACCTCAGTCGCCCTCCTTCAACCAAACAGTCTCAAGACCATGTTAAAATCCACGCTTTCCTCTGAAGGGTCAAGAACTGTGTTCTTGCCTTTGCATTTTATAGCTACATTCCCCTTCTCCTTCCACTAGAAAGTGGAGAAATTTTCTATCTGTCACAACTTATACCTTACCATGACAGCCAAGAACTAGCACGAAGGGCAATATGGGGCAGTCAAACGCCACAAAGAAGTGGCCAAAGCAAGAGAAGAAATTGGTGAGCAGAACTCCGGAACGGGTGGGAACACCAGGAAACAAAACTGGAAAATGTATTAATTGGGCGTTTCCAATATCAATGAAGAGCTTTGTACATCAACAGTCAAAACACAGGGAGATGGATTCAGGTGCACTTCCTCTGTCACTAGAAACCCAGGGTTCACAGAAAAATTTAGGAGTCATCTGAGGTAAGTGACCTTTGATCGTTGGAGACTTATAGCGGCAATAAATTGGCTAATGAAGACAAGGTTGTAGCCTAGAGTGTTTAGGATGTTCAATATAGGGATATAGCAATCGTCAACTTGAGAATAAAAATATGAAATCTAACAAAAAATGTGTGTAAAGACGAACCTCACAGATGCCATATGGTTCCAACAGCCTCTGCAGCGCAACCATCTTATCCAGATCTCCCGTAAGCTGGGACCAAAATCAATCAAATAATCAGCTTCAACAGGTAAATGCTTATATAATGCTGGATGAACAGAAAGCTGCAGGTGAAGTAAATGCAATTCGAGCACAAAAAAAGTTGTGAACTGCCTTTGCTATCATCCAGCAATGACTGATGAAGTACTTAGCAGATAAGATTCACATCAACCAAAGGATCTAGATTCACAAGCTCTCATAAGTCCTTTTCTTTTGACTAATCTTAAGATGCATAGCTTTCACAAAAAACTCTCGAACCCAAAAGATGCATTGGTCCCAACCTTTCCTGATGCAAAGCTGTGCACAAAACTGATCCCTTAAAACAACTATAAAAAAACACATTCGTTCTCGATTTTTCATATATTAGATCAATTTTTGTTATATGAGCCCGACAAAACAGATGACCAGATTCTTGAGATTAACAAGGAAAACATGCAGATTATTTCATTTTGTCTTCCCTATTTCCCTTTGGTTTATTTTGTTTCAGTTTATTTTGCTTCAAACATTTCACACAAAAACCAAAGTGTGAAGATGGTAAATCAACTTCAGTGTATGTGCTTGTTGAACCCCATTATAGACCTTGCTGTCTATTACCATGTGAAGAGGACTCTGTGGTTGAGCAGTTGAGTTGCTTAGCTCATAAATAATAGATATTTGTCTCATATTATCTGTCTTGACAAGTGTCCATATAAACTTACATCTGTGGTTTTCAATAAAAAACATCAAGACTCTGAAATAATGACCTGCAAACCATTTCCTTGAAGTGTATTTACAACTTCTGTACCAATTACAGAAGGAGATCGATAGAAAGCATAGGAATATACAATAAAAAACCCGGTCGATCACACAAGTGCTTTCTGAACAAACTACAGTTTCAGCTACTCACATAAGCCATAGATTTAGGAAAGTATCCTCAAAGCATCCTTCTTTGATCAATTTCAATGTTATGAAAAATTAGTCAGTGGTATGCTAACTTGTGAAATAAATTTGTCACATCAACCCAGATATTTGAGCAAAAGGAGGGGATAAGCTCTTATAGACAAAAAAAAAAAAAAAAAAAAGTGCCACTTTATTGATACCAAAGTAATTCACCTCAAGAGTAATTGTGTGGTCAGACACATCAACGGCCTTTGCCCTGAAAATGCTGGCAATATCAAGGACATCTCTCCGAGCGGCAGCATTTACAGCAATCTTTATCAGCATCAACTCCCGTTCAGCAAATGGTATGTGAGTCAAATCCTTAACCTAGAGTCAGGAAGCCCAACTAGTTATTAGATAAGTCAACACAACTAATTATAAAATCAGACG
The DNA here is from genome assembly GCA_014182715.1 of Eucalyptus cloeziana. Lineage (NCBI taxonomy): Eukaryota > Viridiplantae > Streptophyta > Magnoliopsida > Myrtales > Myrtaceae > Eucalyptus > Eucalyptus cloeziana. Next base: position 3,558,608 of record CM024634.1, on the reverse strand, counting down.
GATTTAACTCTATGACCCCCAACATCATAATTTCTCATGAGTCATATGGAGCAGGAAAACTGCATAGCACTGCGGGGCAACTGAGTGGAACACTATGCATCTGAGGTAAGAAACAAGATATTGAACCCCTGACTCCCCCAGCCAGGCATTGACAAATGTCACCCGACGGCTGAATTCTCACCTCATGGAGATCTACCAGCTTATATAGTTGCTGTACCAACTTGCTGATTGATTCGTTGGTACCAGGAACCACAGTTGTAATGCGAGAGAGTCCTTCCACTTCTGAATGTCCCACAGCTAAACTCTGATAACAGATAAGGATGTTTGGCAAGTTGAAGAAGAGATTTAAAATGATTTAAAGAAGAATGAGAAAGTGTTAGTCATAAAATACCAAAGCCAAAATTACCTGAATGTTATATCCCCTTCTTGAAAAGACACCTGTAACAATATTCAGAACTCCAGGAGCATCTTTAACGAGCATTGATAGAGTGTGTGACCGAAGTCCACTCGTCTGGTAAAAAAAAGGGACAAAAAGAACCCCATCATTATTTACCCAATTGATAATACTGTTCCATGCAACAAAATTTTGTGGCCAATGTTGACAATTCAAATGGATCATAGAAAGATTGAATCAGACAATGTTATATAAAACTGAACACTATTGCCATTGCTTGATTCACAAAAAGAGCTCCAAAAGTCACAAGTTCTTCCTTAAATTAGATTGCATCTTTTACAACTTGATTGGTTATATTCAACCACCTTACACATCCACAATTTCAGCATATGCCTCATACACTTCAATTATATGCAATGGTGCACTATGGCCAAGCCTGCTAAGCTGCTGTTACTGACTAGTGCAGAGGGGAAATGCTGTGCAGACTGCTCACATTTGCAAGGAGGTGCCAATGCAACATGGATCTAACTCTCTCAGAATCAATTAGAATAGAAAATTCAGTTTGAGGATATAGAGCTTAAAAGCTTCTGCCAGTTAATGAAGAAACAAATATTCAAGGGACATTTAAGTAAATATAAATGAAAGCTAAGATCCTTCTTCTTAAATTGTTTTAATTAGTGATAGAGGAAAATCTTGCCATGAGCTTTTTCAGCAGTACAACATAACTTAAGTTTGACAATAGACCAGAATCATTTCCTCCATCTTTTCAACATTTTTCCCACCAAACGTACTTTTTTTGAGCACATAGAGGAAATAATGAAGTTACATAGAATATCTATCGATGCCCTCCTTGGGATACTAATACCAGATTTAACAACAAATTAAACTAGATGTAGAAAAATCAAACAGATAATTGAGGCATTGTCATTGTTCAGTCAGAAGACATTCTAATAATGCCCTAGTTGTTTATATTTATTTTTAGTGTATCCCTTTTAAAGAATAAGTTTGACTTTGGCCATATTCTAGATGTAAAACTAAAACTATCTACAGACATTATAGTTGTTATCTGAAATCTAATAAATTTTCAATTACACACAGGATTGGAGTATTTTACTTTAATGACCAACTCTGAGAGTGTCACATAAAATGACCTATGCCAATTGTTGAACCTTCTAATGAGTCTGTCCCAATTCCTTTAAAACCACGAGTATTTCATGAAGTTTCCTGACCTTCATTTTCGACAATTTTCCGAACATATTGTCTTCCCAATTTCAGCTTTTGCTAGAGTTAAGCTTTTAAAATTGTTTTACCAGTTTAAAATTTTGATTATCTTTTATTACGTTGGCTGGATCATAAGTATGAAAATTGCTTTATGAAGTGTCAATCTTCCTCCCTTTTTTGCATCTTGACTGGAACCGAAAAGACCTTTTCCTGTTTTTCAGATTTCTATGGACATTGTCTTCCTTCTCCAGAAAAGGGAATAGCCAAATTGCCAATGAACATGGTCCTTGCAGCCACTTATGTCTTTCACTGAAAAACAAGCAATGAGGCTGGAAAATATCCAGAATTCTAAGAGATCCTATTATTTCTTTCCCCCACATCAACCAAATAATACAAAGTGTTATAAGGGAGCCAACTTTGGTGACTTTACTTTCAACCATACCATTCTATGACAAAAATCTAGATTGGCCAAACCTACTTCCACAGGATGCAGTAGCATGCAGACTGTTACAGTCAGTCTATTAAGGACCAATATGGACCTAATCACCAGTATAGTTGCCAACAAAGAAGAAAAAGAAAAGGAAAAGATTCAAACTCTTGGTCCTCATTGCTTTCCCTAAGTCAATACTCCAGCTAAAATCACCCTTGAATGGTAAATATAGGTATTATTAACATAGTTAATATTGCTAATAATATTTAAAACCCTTGAAAGTTGGGGTTTCAAACGTCACGCCCTCACTACACAGATCACAATTAAAATAAGAAATATTCTAATCCAATGATACAGCAAATATAGGCCAGTTATGCAAAATGCACTCAGACAATTCCACCAATAAGGATGTCTCCCTTAGCATGATATTAACATTTATTACATTTCAAGGAAAAGAGACAACGACATTACTAAAAGCCGTATTAAAACAGGTGTCTTATTTTAAAACAAAATTCAGGTTATAAGCAGCAAATAAAACTCAGAGAGTTCTTACATCTTCATCATTGAGAACACCCCAGTGAGCATCAAGCACTTGATTGAAACTGAAACCGTCAGTTGGCTCCACTGGGTAAACATCTCCCTTCATTAGAAAACAACGGTGAAAACATTTACCATACTCAGGGAAGTCAAAAAAAAAAAAAAATACATATCCACGACCAGAAAAGCAACGTCATCAAACAGTATGGCATTCCATCGACTGCCAACAAATCCAGACAAATCTTACGTTAAGAGCTAAAGAAAAGCACAAATTATATGCAGAAAACACCATCTATGGTTAACCATCAATCAAGCAGCCACCCTTTCTTTACTAAAGAAAACTACAAAACATGCATTGGAGCTAACTACAAAGAAATTGATTCATTCAAGACAGTTCAAGTCAGTAATGACAAAAGAAGAAGAAAAGATGAACATATTCTACAATAGCAACATACCAAAACTAGCATCAAAGCTTGAAAGCACCTCTGTGCAAGTCTAAGTACGTGGCAGTAGAATGTTAATTTACATCAATATCTGCTGTTCAATCTATGAGCCAAGTCAAGAAACCAATGCTATAAAACTACACACAACAAATTTCTCATATAAGATCCACAAGAAAAGGGTCTCCAGCATAGCTAGTAGACTTAGAATAAAAAACTTTGGCCGGAAATATATTATAAGAACAATCATAGGTAAGCACAAAGATTACACACAAACACGACCATTAAAAAGAAACAAAGAACAGAAAAATGAACATTATATAGAAACAACATGCCTTTCAATGCGGAGGAGAGAAATATTTTGAGGTGCACATACCCCAACATATGCAGCAGTTTCACCAGGAACTGTTCTATCTCTAGCACCTGCAATTACAGAATCAACAGGGGTTCCTTCCAAATCTGGATAGGAAGCAGCTGAAAATCGCCAGAATGGAGCAGACACGCCCATTTTTTCCCTTCTAAGAGCAATCTGAGAAAAAAAAAATCTAATTGCTATATAAATTGCATGTCATACAAGCTATCTCTGTTGACTTACAAAATATAAAACAGATGTTAGACATGGCATCTAGATGTGTCCAACCTTTCCAGTTCTTGCAATTTCCCTGATGCCAAATTTGCTTAAGTTTCTTTGCACGGCCACCATCTTTCCTGGATCTCCAGTTACCTGGTCACATGCATCAGCCCATGAAAGCAGCCTTGTCAAGGTCAACACCATTAACATACTGATAACGTAAATAGTCAAATTACATTAGTCAGCACAAAATCACTGTAAGTACGAGGCCATCTTAAGTCCTGTAAATGGAGAACTCATTGCTAATAACTATAAACAATCCAACTTAAATAGTAAATGTAATAATCATGTTAACCCTGTAAAACAGAAGAGCATGGATTGTGAACCCAATGCATTTTAGTGATTACATAAATTGTTAATCTATTCATAAAGATTGATACCACAACAATCATCATCAGATGGCAACAAGAGTTCTTACACGGCTTTTCCACAGAACTGAAAAAAAAAAAAAAGTGCCAATATCTATCAGGACCAAAATAACTTGCCATCATGCTGCACCTTTTCCTGGTCTAAAGCGGAATCGTGCAGATTTCTGCTGTGTTGCTGTTGATTAAAATTGCCCACATAAAAGAGACAATTTTGTTTATTAACCTTATAGGAACTGAGAAGAAGAATTATAGTTTGCCATGTATTTATACCGCCCAAGATTATAATTCTCACTGTTGGTATGTTCTTTGAGTTGAGGGTAAGGTCATTTCAGACCTCTAATTACCGACTTAATTAAACCATAAATGACCGAATTTCCGGATATACAGTTAAGCATGTAAAACCATGAGCTAGAAAGTCACATAAAATTACCTCAATTGTTACTGAGTGCTCTGAAATATCCACAATCTTTGCTCTAAAGATGTCCACCAAATACATAATCTGAAAATTGCAAGCAGGAAGTGCAAATTTAGAATGAGTTGTCGATAAAGGTAAACAATACTGTAGTGGCACTCAACAAAAGATCAACTACCTCAGCACGATGTTCAGGTTCGGCACTGACTTTTATGAGCATTAATTCACGCTCAACCTGGGGTTCCTTAGATAAATCTTCAACCTGCACATGGTGATTATGTCAGTTAACAACTATTTAGGAGGAGGAAAACAATAGACAGAAGCAGGGTCGTTTTGGTGTTTGTCAAGAAATATCGAATGAAGTCATTTTGAAGCATACAGCAGAAGCATAATTGAAAACCCCCATATATTCCACACACTAATGCATAAAGATTGAAACACAATGAACCAAAAATAGAAGCAGCATGGACATATCCACACTCCAAGATTTATGGACGCATGAGAACATATGATGATTCTGCTTAAGAGAAAGGCAAAGAGGATCATACAAATCATATCCTGTGACCACAAACTCCCCTTGATAGGATACATAAGGCACTCATTTAAATACTCACACCAGAAAAACAGGTCAAGCAGAATTAAGATGAGCCTCACATTTAGGAAAAGTAATTCGTGGTTGGACAAGAATCAAGTGGTCTTCGCAATGGAAATTATTAATATACCTTCAACACGTTCACAAGCTTCTGAAGCTGCTCCGTAACTTGCTGCAAGACCCTTTCAGTTCCTGAAACAACTATGGTGAAGAGGGCCCGGTCCTTGTTCAGACCAACAGCAAGGGACTCAATATTATATCCCCGCCTCGCAAAGACTCCCGCAATCCGATTTATCATACCACTTTCATCACCAACAAACACGGAAATCGTATGCCTCCTAACCCTGGTATTATCCCAACATGGGTAGTTAAAAACAGTACTCTAAATTAGTCAACAACAGTAGCCTCCCACAGACATGAAAAGACCAAAACGAAAATCCTTTCAACTCCATCTAAATCATCATTACCCTCATTCTAGCAAAAAAAAAAAGGGTGATATGCAGTAACCGTGCATCAGACAGCCCTTTTTTGGGCCAACCGTAAATCAGACAAGCTCATCTCGTGGAAGTGTAGCATAATCCACTGAGAACAACAAAACCCACAATCAAAATGAACCAACGGAAATATTTATTTCAGCAAAACAGAGCCTTATAGCAGAATCTCTATATAGCCTCATGAAAACCACCGAATCGCCTTCAAAAGGCGAAAAAAAACCTGCATATGCACGTACATTTCATCTTACAGCCCAAAAAATTAAAAAAAAAAAAAAAAGGAATCCCAGCAAGAGATTCCGTACGGATATTCTACCACACACATCGAAAAGCACCATCCGCCCAGCTCGTGTCGGCAAACTACCGAGCACCACACGAGACACTACGTAAAATGAGCCCCTCCGGCGAGACGTACTTGGGTCGACCGACGGGAGAACCGTTGGAGACGGGCAACGGGCCGTTGTCGGCGGCGGCGATTGGTTGGTCGACGCTCCCCGCGGACGCCGCCACCGCCAGCCCCCGCGCGAGCGGCGAGACACGGCGGCGGCCGGCAAGGCAAGCGGCTTCCGGAAGACGCCGCCGCCGCCGAGCTTCGAGGCGGCCAGGAAAGAGCTGCCGCCGCGGATGGGCGCGGGGCGGAACGAGACGGCCGCCATTGGAGGAGGAGACGGAGGAATTGCTGAAGAAGCGCCGCCGGGATGCAGAAGTCGGTCAAAAATCTCTCCTTTTTTTATATATTTTCATGGAAGGAAACCGTGTCCGTAGATGCTGACGTGGCTTAATACCAAACTGTTCGGACGGAATACCAAACTATATTATATCGAACTAATTTCTCGCTTTTAGTATATTCGAGCGGGACATGGACTTTTCTAGTGTTGGTATATTTCCTTAAATGCGTGATTATTGGATTTTGATACAGGTGTCGATTCCTCCTTCGTCCTTATGATAAATTTTGATTCTACACGAAGTAGGCATGACCTACCAATGAGCCATAGCTAATTTGCAGATAATTTACACTACAAACCCTTCATTTTTAGGGCACATTTAATTCGGTAGGTAGTAAGCTGTTGTTGGCAAATTTGAGGCATCTGACAACCACCTTGAGAGGTTTTTCAAATGAAAAGACTACCGAAACAAGGATTAAACATTTTTTTGCTTTCAACCTACCATCGCCAATTCTTCAGTTTTTTTTTTTTTTTTTTTTTTTTTTGCTCTATCCCTTGTTGTCATTGTTCATCTTTTTGGTGAGGACGACCAATGAGGTCAATTCACTGGTAAAGGGCTAATGAGAGAGAGATGAGAAGTCAACAAGGTTGCGCAACTCATGTAATGATCGCTTACTTATTGCCCAGGTGAGTCACACAACCCCAAGCCTTGTTGCCTAGGGTCATGACTTAGGTAGGCATTGCTTGGCTTGCAAGACCATAGGCCATGATCGCCTGCGTCATGTGCCCCCGAGCGATGGTTGCTTGATGTCACGGGATCCTCATTTAATGGTCACACGATATCAGGCGGTCCTTGTTGGGAGTTGTTTGAAGTCATGAGACTACAAGTAATAGCTACCATTACCAAATTTATAGCCAAAACCTTTTGTATAAAGGATTTTTTTACCGAATGTAATTTGTATTTTTTAAATTACGAGTTATGAATCTTTTGATTGGTTTGATTGAGTTTTAAACATTTTGATGAAGAAAAATACATTTATGTCCTGAAATTTTTTTTAAAAATAAAATAAAATATACCTTATAGGAATATTGAAATGATATGCGTGCAATTTTAGGTGCGTGAAATGAAAACTAATAGTATCTCCATAGCGATGGTCCCATTTGGAATAAAAGTAGATCTAACACCCAAGTGACTGATAAATTTCCTTTTGTGGAGGGGAGTTCCCCCTCCATAAAAGAAAAAAATCACGTCAAGTCGCATCAGCATTGCTTTTTTTTTTTTTTTTTTTTTTTATTTTTTTAGCTACTCTTTTCCTAAAACTGAAAGAGGAACCATGGAAATTCAAAAACCCTAGCCGCCGCCGCCTCCGCCGCCCGCTCGCCGCCTCGCCTCCGGCCCTCCATCCTTCGCAGCCGCAGCCTCCTGACCTCCATCGCGGCACCGCGGCCGCATCGAAGTCGATCCGAAGAAGACGACGACGATGGCGTGGAGGGTGGGAAGAGCTTCCTCGACCTTCCTCCTCAACAAGCTCGTCAGCGGGCGCATCAGTAGCCAGACCCCTCGCAATTTCTCCTCAGGTAGTGCTTGTCTCTCGGGCTTTCCATTTGGTTCGATTGGGGTGGGGGCGGCACGAGTCGCCGTCGGTGAGGAGAAATGGAGGGGAGTTTTTTCGATTATCGGAGCCCTAGCTTCGATTCGAAGTAGTGCTGATTGGATTTGATGTGTCGTTTGTGCGTGTTCTGGTTTGGCGCGTCCTGTTTTTGTCCCTTGAGTTTGGTTCGTAGCGTTTTGGCTGATGGCAATGCGCGGTGAAGGGTGGGAGAGGTGTGAACGTAGTTGGGTTCGTCGGGATTTCGAGTTGTTGATCGGAAGTCGGCGAGTTTCGTTGATAATGTGGCTGAAGGTTTAATTTTGTATGCGGCTTACAATCGAAAGAAGCTTGTGAGCGGTAGCTCGGCCTAAAGCCAGGCAAATAGAGTTATGTCACTGTTAGTACTTTGGATACTTTTAGACAGGCTAAAGAATTTGCCTTTTCGAGTTGCCCGGATTAGTGGAAAAGGGAAAAGATGAATTTGCCACTCCAACTGCTACTGTGGTTTGTTGTTGCTCCTTGTTGTGATGCTGGGCTATGGGTGACGAGTCATCGTGACTTCAATCAGAACCATGGAGTCATTTTATGAAATCAAGAGGTGCCATGACGAGAGGGTGGCAAGCGATTGATAGGCAAGGGCAAGGGTATTTGGAAAGAACAAAAGGGCTTTCAATTTATTATTAATGCTACTTTGTGCTAATGGTCCAGAGTTTAACTATAGCATATGGTAGACATATTGTTTGGAGTGAGTGTTGGGATTTATTTGGAGGCTTCAGGTTTAGGCTGTTGAGTAGCATGGTGGTTTGATGCTTGTGGCTCCATCTTCTGAAGGAAAGTACAGTAGAAGTTAATCATGTTGTTCATGATGTCGGTGAAGAACTATGTTCGTGGAGTTTCATTTGTTGGACCGTGTCCTCTCATGGTTCTCTTGGAAGTTTTAGTGATACCAAATTCCTTGAAAGGTCATTAGCGGCTAAATAATTCCACAAGTCGAAATTTCTAATTGCAGAAGAAAACCTTAATAAGGTCACTGAGGAGACTTATCTGCGAAACTGTCTGGTCGAATGTGCACATAAGGAGAAAAATGTTCAGTCAAATGTGGTAATGATGTCATTTTCAGTGTGAGGGCTAGAATCTTGCTGACTGCCGAGCTTTTTATGTTCATTTAAGTTGTGTTTCTCATATGTGATGACTTGTTTGCATGATCTTAGCTTTGGAGGATCATTGTGTATGGAGTGGAGCATTTGGCAAGTCCTTATGAATATTTTGGTGTTCCAGAGCAATAGACACTCTTATACTCTGGTCTTCTGAATGGTGAGTATTCTGCATGATTAGTACCTTTAGATTTTGAGGGCTGTTGAATCCTTCAAAAACAATGGTACAGACATGTCTGGCATGTTGAACTCTTGGAGTCTAAGCCTTCTGGCAAGGGAGTGAAAGGATAAGCTTGGGTCTGGGCTAGCGCATAGGTATAGGCAAGTTTGGGAGGTGTAAGTGCCCACCCCCATATCTTGGTTCTCTCGGTCTTTAGTCTCTTTTGGTTTCTTATTCTTTCCATTGGAGCGTCCTGTGTATGTTTAATATGCTATATGGTGCTTTTTGTTTATGTGAAAATACCCTGTAACTTGTTTTATTCTTATCTAATGCTGTAACATTTGCTCTTACTGTTCAACAAAGTATATAGTCATTGAGGAATCAGTAGTGTAACTGCAAAGAGTTTTATGTCGTTGATGGGAAAGGCGTGGCATGAAAAAGAGGTTCTGCTTCCAAATGTTTATGCTCTTAGGCTTTTCTAAACTCAATAATCTGTTCCTCATTATTCTTGCTATGGCTTGACTTATGCAGCTGATGCAAATGTTCATTCCTTCCGTGAGAAGATGATGGATCAAATGCTTCATCTTGACGTCAATTCTCAAATCGGCAGTTGTATGCCGCTTGCTGCCATGCGTATCGGAACCATGATCCACAACATCGAAATGAACCCAGGGCAAGGCGGGAAACTAGTTCGCGCCGCTGGAACCTGTGCTAAGATCTTGAAAGAGCCCACTTCAAGATATGTCATGGTGAGACTGCCTTCAGGAGCCGAGAAGTTGATTGATACTCGATGCCGCGCGACGATTGGTCAGGTGTCGAACCCTAGCCATGGGAGTCGGAAGCTCAGGAAAGCTGGACAGAGCAGATGGCTGGGCCGAAGGCCGGTTGTTCGGGGTGTGGCTATGAATCCAGTTGATCATCCTCACGGAGGAGGTGAAGGGCGTAGCAAAAGTGGCGGGAACTATGGGAGGGGTTCGTTGACGCCATGGGGCAAGCCATGCAAGTCCGGGTACAAGACTGGACCTCTTAAGCGTAGGAAGTAGAATAATGGCTATCTTTCGGGTCTTTCACACCTGTTGCTTTTTTTGAAATGGATGGGATGCGGCTACTTTTGTTCCCAGTAGTAACATCGATATGCTTATGAAGGGTTTCTTGTTTGTTGTCTATTGCTGTCTTATAATTTTTCAACGGTAACGTTGATTATGTGATTTTGGTATAGCTGCTCACTGCTCGAGCCAAGCTGGTTATGTACGTGCATGTGATGCGGTTTCGCTGCAGATGGCACTGAGAATATTTGTGCATTCACGGGTGGCAAAATGGGTCCAAAACTCGTTCATTTCAACTCGTATTTGATTGGCCGTGTCATAAATGGGTGGGATGATATTTAACAAACACGTTTAATTGGGTCCAAGAAATAAACTATAAATGGGTCAAAATGGATTGAGAAGCCAACAGCCTCTTCCTCTCCATTGCCTCGGATTTTGAGATCATCTATGAGGGCGACGGGGAGGGTATCGTAGCCACCGCTCCAAGCACTTGTTCCTCCTTGCAAGCCGGGTTTATGGTGGGCATGGAGTTCTTGGGGCGGTTCTCGGCAGTGATCTCGATCTGGAGCCCGATATGACCTTGCGCCGGAATCCTTCTCGCCGTCCGGCTACCTCCATCTCGTTTTGCTGCAACCGTCGGCTGGGACAACAGAGAGGATACGGACCCAGAAGAAATGCTCCGTGGATTGGTGCTTTCGCCCTCTTGCCATTGTGATGCCTTCGTATCTTGCCTTCGAGCTTTTGTTTTTTAGTAATATTCTACTTATTTTGTCGATGAAGTTCGAGTTAGTACTGGTGCTTTTGAAAAAGCAGCGGTATTGCTTCGTGTGCTTGTGGGTGGCGCGATTGCGAGCTGCTGCGAGGATGGAGGGAGCGCTCGGCCATGGACGCGCCGAAGTGGTCGGCTTGGACATGGCGTGACAACTCCGGTTGTGGCTATGGATGGAGGAGGAAAAAAAATGGAATGAGGGAGGTAGATTTTTGAGTTTTTCATATTTGTCCTTGTCATCAACACGTGTCATGTCATGATTGATTTTTAGTAAAATATGCATGCCACGTCAGCTTTTTAAAGAAAATTACTAAAAAAATCTTAAATTTATTGTAATTGTGCAAATTCATTTTTAAACTTTTTTTTTTTGCCAATTAAATTTTAAACATTTTGCAATTATGTTAATTCGTCTATTCGAACAAGACTAATATAGTCGCTAGAGCCTTTATTTTTTCAAATTAATTTCATTATTTTTTTGTTATCTTTTTATCTTTTTTCCTTTCTCTTTTTTTCTCCTCCCTCCTCCTCCCTCTTCTTCCTTTGGCTTTGGCAATTGGCCAGAGGGGAGGGTTGGCTGATTGTCGGATTGAGACGATTGGGCCTCACCGTCGTTGGGTGAGGGCGAGCTTGCCCCACTAGCCCTCGCCTCTCACCCTCACCTAGCCACTAGAGAATCGAACCCTCACTAAATCTGGTGAGGGCTCACCTCGTGCTCATTGGGCAAGGACGAGCTTACCTAGTCACTGGCAAGGCGAGCCCTTGCCAGAGCCAGCAACGGCGAGGCCCCCTTACCGAATCGAGTGAGGGCGAGCTCGCTCGGCCACTCACCTAATCAATGGCTAGGCAAGCTTGCCCTATGGTTGGATGAGCTCGCCCGGCCTCCTTAATTTGGCTATCGGCTAGCTCTCCCTTATGAACAATCATTAGAGCCAAAGGAAGGAGGGAGGAGGGAAAAAAAAAACAAAAAATTGATACAATTTTTTGAAAAAACAATAAATTATTATTAAAAAAATTGTCTCCAATCCACGTTAGTGCTAACCGACTAATTTTGGCCGAATCAACTATACTGACACAATTATAAAATGTTTAGGAAGAAATTGGTCAAAAAAATAAGTTCATGATTTAATTGGCACAATTATAATAATATTTATGACTTTTTTTATAATTTCCCCCAACTTTTTATGACGTGGTATTATGTGTGATCACTTAATACTTTCGCATATAAGAAGGGAATGCTAATTATGGATTAGACCGAGTTTGTCATGGGCCAAGTTATGCCAGAAAAGTTCCTTTTCATCTTCGAGTGGGCTCGGAGGCTTGGAGAGTTTATAGCACCTCTTATTTGAATATAAGGTTTCGCTCATTATCTTTCTTGGTTCTTGTTGAAAGATTTTCCTTTATATCGTTAGCACTAGTTGACTTAGTTACAATTTCTACAAATAATTATTTCCTTTCAAATGTTTTTTCTTCGCCTGCACGTGCACGTCCCTGTCCATAACCAAATCTCGAAGCTCCCTCGTTAATTTAACGAGTTGACCCATTCTTCAAATATAATAATTTGAGGAAAAAATTACTAAAAATGGATCTAGATCGGGTATGGATTGTTAAATTTGCATTGTATGTAAATTGATCAATTTGGAATGAATCACTTTGGATCCCACCCATCCGTTTGATGGCCCTACCCTCATTTGAATGCTTTAGCTAGAGTAGTTGTGGCAAATAAGTGGATCGGGTCAAATTTGGGTGCAGTTTAGATAGCCCAAACCTAGATACAACCCAAATCGGTTCACATAACTTACATTTTTATAGACATACCAATTAAGCATTTCGCAAATTCGAGAAAACAATGACAAAGGAAAAACAGAGATACAAAAGTTTAGCATGTGTAAAAAGACCGAAAGGCCAAGCAGATCTCCATCGCGTCAAGTATGAAATGAACACTAGCTCCGCCCCTTCCTCCGTCACGAACACACCCTAACTGTCGCAACACGTCGGCCGGCCACCCTTCTCTTCATCCATAGGAACCCCATTTTCTTCTCCAAACAAACCCTTGACCATGCACAGAACACGGAGTACGCAAGCGCGTCCCTCCCGATGACTCTCCACTTCTCGCCGCCAACCTCTGCATCCCACCGCCAATGCTCCGGCCAGAACTCCTGCCGATCTTTTCCTCATAGCTCGTCCGACCTCCCCATCGGGTAGCGATGGTCGTCGCCCTCATCCCTTCTTCTTCACCATTGTGTCGTCCTCCATGACATGGTCGCTTGTCGCCTCCTCCATGTCAAGCAGCATCAACAAACGAAAAATCACATGCTCTTGCCCAGCTATGCATTTGTGTACATTTAGGAGTGTGCAAAGGAGCCGAAAACCCCCTAGACCATCCAAAACCAGACCGAACTAGACTAGAATTTGATAGTTCTCGGTTCCTATTTATTGTAACCAGTGGGTAGCGGCCCAATTCCCTATCAACCAAAAAAAAAAAAAGAGAAAAATGAAAACTCTAAAATCCCTAATATGAAGCTCGACACTCATTACTAAGTGTTCGTCTCATCTCGTCTCGCTCTTACCTCTTCTAAATCGTCTCTGCATATATCACTCACGACCTCGAATCTCAAACTCAACGCCCACTGACTCACGATCAATACGAATAAAATCTTTTTACTACTCTTTTAATAATAGGGAAGTTCTTCTTCTTTTGATTTACTTTAGCTCGTTGGAAAATGTCACACTGTATGCATGGAATTCGGTGGTGTCCAATTTCAAGATAGATCAACCGCTAATTCCCGACTTTAATTTTTCCAAAACCGATCTTGAGGACCATGCTCACCACTTCGTACATCATCTCCATCACATCGTCGTACAATGTCGGTCCGTGACAACCATCGGCGTCTGTCCAGTGCAACAAACCGTGTGGCCTGGCGAACATCTCCTTTCGAATTCCAGCCGAGTCTTATCTGGGACACGCTTGAATGCGACCCTCAGCCTCCGAGACCCGGTCAATTGGGACTTGCCGATCCGAGACAAACATATCCGAAAGCGACATTTGAAGGCACTTGATGCATTAATATACTATTTCGACGTCGGTATCCATGTAAATAAATTCTAAAAAATGCAATAAAAATAGAATTCTTAATTCTCCGAAACGAAGGTGTACAGTAATTTTCGGATGGAGATTTTCGGGGTCAACACGACAAAGATCACGTGAAGAGCCCGAAAAAGAAAAGAAAATTTAAACAAAAAAAAAGAAGATATTACGCCTTTACCGACATGGACATATCATGTGGCTCTTGTCTGACATTGATTGTCCGAAACGCCCCTTTCTTAGATGCTTGAATATCGAATATTACTTTTTTTCTTTTTAATATCGAATACTACTACTACTTCAACCTTACTCAAATTGAACAATCCAAAAAGATAAAAATAAAAAAGAAAGAATGCCCACCTCACTCTAGTTGCCCATTCCATAAGTTAAAGGAGTCGGGCGCAAGTGGTTCTTGTTGATTATTATTTGTGACCGACACATTGGTACAGAATAAAAACAAAACAAATAACATAATTTTCTTAAGTGTCATAATTATGTTTTTTCAACTATTTTTTTTATTGGTAAGATAAGATGTATATCAACTTTTACCAACATAACTTTACAAAAAGTAAGACTCAACACAAAAAACTTATACTTACAATGACAACAGGTCACCGTGAGTGGAAGGGCGGCAAGAGTAAAATAAAGAGGGAGGACTAAAGGAACAACAACCCTCTAGCAAAAACAAACAAAAATTGACACCTATGAAGAAAAAAGAGAGGGATCCAGTCCCAACTTCTTTGTAATCTTCTATTCCTTGGAGTGTCCGCCACATGCTTGAAAGTGAGAGCCTTGTCCTTAACAACTTTGGTAATGCGATACTTTAAAGTTGGCACAACCAAAGTCTGCCCATGGAACAGTATATTATTCCTAGCCTTCCAAATTATATGACAAAGAGCGGCAAAAGAGAACAGAACAATAGTATGGTAGAAATCATCACCCAAGAGGAATTTAATGGCCCAACGAAAATTCTCCACCCACGATCTATTCGTCCATGGGAGGTTGCAGCAAGAAGCCCAAAAAGTTGCCAGGCCAGAAGAGATATGGCACTCAAAAAATAAGTGGTCTCTAGAATCCGTAGCGAAGTTGCAAAGCCCACAAGAGACATTGGCAATTTGACCATAGGACAGCAGCAAAGCCTGAGTAGGTAACATGTGTTGGAAAATGTATTAGAATACATAAAATAATAATAATTATTGGAAATACATTACAAAAGATTAGAAAATAAAATGAAATGTCGAGGCGCGTGCAAACACCGTCCTTAAGGATAATTCCGCCTCCGAAAGACGAAACTCGGTGCGAAAGGCTTCGGTGGCTATCCTCCCAAGATACAACAAACCTTTTTATATACTCCACACTGAATATTAGAAGGAAACATAACAACTTTTGTGTATAACTCAGCAAAAAAAAGGGAAAATATGTGAGAACATATTGTATGTACTAAGATTGTGGTTTGAAGTTTAATTTATATTTAAACAAGGAAAAGAGAGAGCCGTTAGGAGATCATCATAAATCAATTGATAATTAAAAAGATGACCGTTATAAAATAATGAAGAGTTTATGAAGTAATAAATCAAAAGTTATAAGGCCGTTAGACGACCGTTATACAATCATTAGAAAGCCATTATTTGGCCATTAAAAAGCCGTTACAAAAATGATGATTTTCATGACGATCATAATTTCTAATAAATATTTCAAAACTACTAAAATATCCAACAACATGTTCCTAGAGATGAGCCATAAATGGAATCGATACCGGGGGATAAGTGTTTTATGCCAAACAAAAGAGAACCAAGGCACCACATTGCTCTTCCGGCGAATGGTTTCCCAAGCCAAAGAGATCAAGAAAGTACCCGATGAGTGCTGGAGCAATATTAGCCTATCGGGAGCCCGATTGAGAATAGGTAAGGGGTGCGTCCACGATTGGAGAAACTCTTTGGTCTCTCGGCTGGAGGCGGAGAATAAGTCCGCTAGTTTCTCATGCCGGGAGCCCCGATCAATAAATAAAGGAGTCTGTGACGAACAAATTTAGAGGACCACAAGGATGCCAGGGATCAAACCAAAGAGAGATGGACCGACCATCCCCCACCCGCCATTTAAAATATTGTTGGAAGTCACTTCTAAGGGTCCGTTCGTTTCGCGGAAAATGACTTCCGGGAAAATGTTTTCCGGATTTTCCGGTGTTCGTTTCACGGAAAATGAACTAGTTAAGGAAAATGTTTTCCATCATTGGAAAAAACAACCTTTAAAGTGAGGAAAACGTTTTCCACTTTTGAAAAGTGGAAAACATTTTCCATGACTTCTTCCCTCTTACTTTTTTTTATTAATACATTTTCATTTTATTTTTATGCTTTCTTTTTTTTTTTTTTTTTTTAAATTGAGTTTTTAATTTCTTTTCTTTTCTTTTTTCTTTTATTTCTTTCCTATTCATCTTCTTCTTCTTTGGCCCGACCGGCCACGGCGGCGTCCGGCGACCAGGCGCGGCGGCGACCGACCGCAAGCGGCCGGCCGACGACCGGCCGCAAGCCGGCGGCCGACGACCTCGCCGGCCTCGCCCAGAGCCGGCGAGGCTTCGCCCTAGCCGTCTGGTGAAGCCGAGATTAGGCCTCGCCAAATCGGGCGAGGCGGAGCTCTCGCCGGCACAGGCGGAGCTCACGGCTCGCCGGATCGGCGGGCGAGGCGGGGCTCGGGCCTCGCCCGAGCTCGTCCGCGAGCCAGCCAGGGCTCTGGAGGCCGCGAGCTCGCCGGATCGGCGGCGAGCTCGGGCTCCCGATCCGGGTGAGCCCGAGCTCGCCGCTAGATCCGGCGAGCTCGCGGCTCGCCAGAGTCCGGCGGCTCGCGGCGAGCTCGGGCGAGATCGGCCAAGCCTCGAGCTCGCCGGTTGGCCACCAGTGTGGAGGCCATCGTCAAGCGGGAAGGAGGTGGCGGCGGCGGAAGGAGGAGGAAGGAGGCGGCGGCGGAGGAAGGAGGAGGAGGAAGGAGGAAGGAGAAAAAAAAAAGAAAAAGAAAAAGAAAGAAAAATAAAAAAATAAAAATTTCGATTTTAAAAAAAATATAAATAATTAAAAATTCATTTTTTAAAAAATATAAAAAAATAAAATTATTTTTTTGGTCAATTAAAAATTTTAAAATTCAAATTTTGATAATTTTTCTTAAACAATTAAATGAGCTAACGAACGGTGGAAAATATTTTCTACTCAAATTTTAGGTTTTGGCCGAACAGGAAAATAGAGCGATTTTCCCCGGGAAAATGACTTCCAGGAAAATATTTTCCAGAAATGTGATATTTTCCATTAAACGAACGGACTCTAAGATCCAATAATTTCCTCCACGCCCAGGAACAATAGGTAGGCTTTTCAACTATTTAACTGCAATAAGTTTTAAAAATCATTTACATGAATACTGAATACTGTGGACAATTTCTCTTATCGACAAATCCAACAACATAACTTGATGGAGTATTCCAATCCAACATCGTTGGCTTTTTTGTTCTTGCCCCAAGTTGACGAATTGGGACTAATAACTTCAATTGAAATCCTAACTCCAATTGGCTTTGTCACAGATTGATTAGAGAACTAAGGTATTGTAAGGCATGTGTATCGTTTGGCTTTGTTTCGTTATTTATCTTATTTGATCATTCGGCGATAATCAAATCCACTCAAATAGGTCATTAAATTTTGAAAAAAATTACAGACTCGATTGTAATAGCGCCGACAATGACTAGGCTCCAACTTCCGAAGATATATATCTATAAAATCCTGAAGTGTGGAACTCATAGATGAAATACCAGCCAAGAAGTAAGCAAAAATCTATTCTCAACCCTCGATCATCTCTTCTCGATCGTCAAATATTAGGACAAGGGAGATTCGACATCATCAGAATTCACATCCAAATAAATATGGACAAAACTTGTTTGTCATGTACATGGACTTTGGTTTTGTCAGCAAGTAAAGTCAAGGTCAACGTGGCCAATCCCCAGGTTCCAGCTATTGAGTAAATCCACCTATGATTTGCCTCTTGAATCGTGACCCAACGATGGCTACGTCTTTGGTGCATGTGTTCTAAGGCATGCTGAGCTATTTTTTGACAATTATCGTTTGGTTCGAGAGGATTCCACTTCCTCATCAAAAGCCTTTCCATGATCAAGTCAATAAAAATTCACGAAGTCAATAAAAATTCGTGATTTCGCAACGAAAATTGGAGATCATCAAGAGCCTTTCAATACTTTTTTTTGTTGGGTTTGTTGAGCCTTTTGATACTTAAGTCGATAAGAATTCGCGATTTTACTGCGAAAATAAGAGGGGAGATGCTTGGAAGTAGCGCGTTTTTCTCTTATCATAATCATTACCATTGGTTATTATTTTCATTCGAGAATGCGCCCCTCCCCGTTAGAGTAGATATTTTCGTTAATTTATACTTTACTTTTCCATGAAGGAGATTTTCGGCGACATCATCATATATCCTGATGAACTAAATTTTGATCTACTTTTGATTAGTAACTCTTTTCATGTGGTCGGTAATTTTTCATTGGAGATGTTTGCAAACAGTGGAAGGAAGTAACTTTTCGCTGCCGTTGAAAACTTTACGTACCGTGAAAATAAGTATTTACCTTTTAATGAGTGGTGTCTTTGTCATCTGGTTAGTGAGCTTGTTTTAGAAAAAAAGGTGATTTTCAACTTACCCCAAATGAGTAAATTTCTCAAAGTTGATAGCAAATTTCCACCCAAAAAAAAAAAGCTCGACTATATAAAGAACTAACATTTTTTCTCTCCCAGATGTAAGGATTTATTAAGACTGACAACTTATCATGCGAGTTTTCACATGACAAGATATGTATTTATACCAAATTTCTAAATTTTTTACAATGAAAAGTACATGCACGCGATGTGAATAACTTAATAGAATAAATTTTGTCCAATTATACTGAATTTCTTCATTATTCTAGTAAATTTTAATGCACCGTTGTAAGAGCATAAATTATGAAACGGGTAGGATGAGATAATAATAATAATAATAATAATAATAATAATAATATGATTATTTAGATGTATTTTACAGAAGAAAAAGTGGTTTGTTTTCTGCGGATCCTTCTAACAGCGTGCCTGAATATACTCGAGCGGCGCGCCCCTTGAATTTCACAACTCGTGACGGTGGTGCGTAGCTTCGGAGTCAACGTGCAATTATCGATGTCTTCGACCCAAATTGCAAGCAAATGAAACCCTCACGCAAGCCCGACCCCGTACATTTCTCTGGGGCCCGTCCAGCAACTCGAATTATTAGGTGATAATCGATCAGAGCTATGATCATGATTCCAAATTTTAGCACGTGCATGGTAAATTTTAGAACAAGTTTTAGTGTCTTTCTTGTTTTTTGTAGTTTGTAATATGTAACCATTACTTTGAGCTTCCATCTTCGGCTGTATCCATGACTGAAATATTTATTTTGTTAATATTTTATAATTTTAATGTGTCTAATTTGAATTGTGATCTGCAAATTATAGTAAATTGTGGTCACTTGTTCAGTTAAGAGTATAGGTATAACTTGAGTAGATTATAGAATCGATTTTTAAACCCGCAATTGGGTAGGTTCCACATTCCTAGGTATGCACTGTAAGATTTAGGTTCAAAAAATTAAGGAATTTATTTCAACGGGTAGATTCTAGACTTCAGGTGGAACTCATAATCTAAAACCGTCAATAAATCAGTGATTCATGTTTGCATATGGAATTTCAAATAATGACTACATATTATATCACCCCATTGAAATATATTAAGTTATTCATTTTGGATAAGTCAAGTGGTGATTTAAATTAAAGTTTGGGCCAACTAGTGTTGCTTTTATTAATGTGGAGGACCACAGGCCTTGTACGAAGTACCATGTGACCATCCTTCCGATCGATTTGTTGCCTCATAAAACCTTCCTCATAAGGGGAGAAAAATCATGCTTCGAAAGCAAATCAAGCAAGACCATACGATTTATTTCTTTATGATAGGTTGATCGGGGTGATCAAACGATGCCCTTAAGAAACCAAGGGTGCAAATAATAATCATTCCGTTTCTCTATTTTTCTAATTTTTTTGTTCTCAAAAACATATTTGGAATATAAATCTATTTGATTATGTAATTTCATTTTTTTTATTTTTAAAACAATTTTTAGTTTAGAAATAGATTTGGAATAAAAATGAGAAATAAAAATTGTCAACATTTTTATTTTTGTAACAAAAAGGAAAAATAATTTTTTTCTCATCACTCCCTCACGATACTAGTCCACCAGCCCCTCCATTGGCCGCCAGCTACTGTGCTAGTCGCTCTGAAGGGAGAAATTTTGTATTATTAAATGCGTATTTTTTTCTCAGAAACTCATGCAGGAAATAAAAATAGAAAAATCCACTTCTCGTCAGAAATTGATCTCAAATATGGAATGGTTATCATTCTTGTCCT
Source organism: Eucalyptus cloeziana (assembly GCA_014182715.1). Lineage (NCBI taxonomy): Eukaryota > Viridiplantae > Streptophyta > Magnoliopsida > Myrtales > Myrtaceae > Eucalyptus > Eucalyptus cloeziana. Next base: position 3,538,184 of record CM024634.1, on the reverse strand, counting down.
AAGTAACCATTCGAGAATCTTCCATATAGCTGATCAAGCAAAAAATCTCAAATTGGCATAGTTGTGATAAATTTATTTTCTGTTAGTTATCATTAAATTGAAGGGTTAATACCTTGAAAAATCTCAAATTGGTATACCTGTGACAAATTTACCAAAAACTATTTTTTTTTACCATAAAAACCCTAAACTGGTACACTGCGACAAATTTACCCCGATTGACCATAAAAAACCACAAATTAGTACATTTATGACAATTTTATCCAAAACTAATCTATTCGACCACAAAAAACCCCAAATTGATAAATTAGTGACAAATATATCATCCGCTAAATTGGATTAATATCATAAAAAAAATCACAAAAATTGTAAACTGTGACAAACGGAGTGTAAAATCCCAAACCTGATATCGATCAAATTTGTCGTGTGTCGTCATTTAACTTAATAATTTGATAGTAAAATTTAACAAAAACTAACATATGATAAATTTGTTACAAATGTCAAAGGTATATCAGTTTTGAATTTTTAGTGGTAAAAAAAAATAGCTTTGGTAAATTTGTCACAAGTGTACCAATTTGAGATTTTTCAAGATATTAATCCTAAATTGAATTAATATAAAAAATTACAAACTGGTGCACTTATAATAAATAGAGTAAAATCTATGTATTATTATAGATGTATTAATTTTGAATTTTTAATATTAATTCGTTGTAAATTTATTAGTTTGGGATTTCCTCGCGCTACTCTAGCACTAGGGATCGGCGTCCTCCGGAAACGCATTTTTAAAGTAGTGGTGGCACGTCACATCGTGTCACGAAAAGGTGCGGTATATTTAGAAAAGAGGAGGCCCGCAAAAATCTTCTCAAAGATAGATTTCTCCATCAGCCATTGGCGCATCGCAACACGCGTTCAAAAAGACAAATATTAAAAAAGAAAAACAAAAAAAAAAAAAATAAAGAAGAAAGAAAAAGCCAGCCCGTACATTTAATTTCCATAACCAAAAATTGCCGCGTTTTCCTTTTTTATATAAATCAACGCCCATCCTGCTCTCGCCTCCCTGTCTTCTTCCTCCCCCCGTTTTCTCTCCCCGTCTCTCTCGCGCATCTCTGTGGAAACCATCCTTTCTCTCTCTTCTTTCTCTCTCTTCTGTCCACGCTTCTCGCTCCGATCCCACCACCATCTTCGTCTTCTGTCTCTCTCTCTCTCTTCGTCTCTCTATTCTTGCATGCGAATCGGCAATGGCTTGATACGTCTTCCTCCTCCTCTTCCCTCTTCCTCTTCCTCTTCCTCGCCGCCGCCGCCGCCGCCGACGATTCGGGTCGCTGCGGCCCGAGCGCCATTGTCGATTCCCGCACGTGATGTGAGTGCATGTCGCGTTCCGCGTATGCCGCGCGCGGGTCCCGAACCGTGCAGTCCGGCTAGGTCGATTCTCCCTGGTCATTGTTGTTCGCGGTGCGCCGTGAATCGATTCGAGGGAATTTTTTGTTTTTTCGTTTTTTTCTGGTGTTGGAATCGAGGGAGTAGAGTTTGATGTGGAGGAAGGAGGTGGGAAAGGAAAGGGAAAAAAAAATGGATTTGGCTGCGCAGCTGAAGCGCGGGATATCGCGGCAGTTCTCGACCGGGTCGGTGAAGCGGAGCTTCAGCCGGCAGTTCACGCGGCAGTCGTCGCTGGACCCGCGCCGGAACAACATGCGGTTCAGCTTCGGGCGGCAGTCCTCGCTCGACCCGATCCGGCGGAGCCCCGACCCGGACGACGAGCTCACGGTGCCCGAGAACCTGGACTCCACGATGCAGCTCCTCTTCATGGCGTGCCGCGGGGACGTGAAGGGGGTGGAGGACCTGCTGAACGAAGGGATCGACGTGAACAGCATCGATCTGGACGGGCGGACCGGGCTGCACATCGCGGCCTGCGAGGGCCACGTCGAGGTCGTCAAGCTGCTGCTCAGTAGGAAGGCCAACATCGATGCCCGCGACCGGTGGGGGAGCACGGTAACTTTCTCATCTTCTACTGTTCCTCTCGACGGGCGGTTGGTTCTCTATTTGATTAATCTGGGCGATGAATTTTGTGCTCTGTTAGCGTTTTAGTTGCTTCGTATTGGCTGTTCATGTCAATCAAGCGAGAATTGGGTCCCATTGTTCTTCCGATTGCTCCGTTGTAAGTTTTATGGCTTGAAAATGGAAACGAGAGGCCAGAGCAATGGCCCAATGTTTCATCTTCGCTAAACAAATTTGAGGTTAATGGAAAGATTTGTACTCTGTAAAGAGATATAACTGAGGAAATTAATGCATTGGGAAGTCTTTATCCCACAGATTTGTCAGTACAGTACAGGAATAAATGCCAACACAAAGCATTAACTGGGAGATGATGCTCTTTCTTGCTTAATTGTGAAGAAGACACTGCATATCATAATGGCCTTAAATGGGGTCAGACTTTTATGTTGTGATTTATACTAATCTGCCTCCAGCTCGGTCGTAATTGAGGATTTTTTTGTCTCGACAGGCAGCTGCTGATGCGAAATACTACGGAAATCCAGAAGTATACAACATTCTGAAAGCTCGTGGAGCCAAAGTCCCTGTATGATTTAATCTATTTTCCTATCTGATCACTTGAGGTCTCTACCACAGAAAAAAATGCTAACGTAAGGCTTTGTCCTGTATTTCCAGAAAACAAGAAGAACACCCATGACTGTTGCCAACCCTCGGGAAGTTCCAGAATATGAGCTCAATCCTTTAGAACTTCAGGTTCGGAAGGGCGACGGTGTTTCAAAGGCACGTTTCTCTTCCTCACCATAGTTGATGGGTGACCTTTAAATAGCTCCATTTCTTAAAAACCAATGCCCATTTGACTATGTTCAAAATATCAGTTTTATTTGTCAAAGAAATGTAAAATTGTATCATATTTCTGCGTAGATAAATAATCCTGAATCAAAGAAACTCAAATTTTTATTTTGATGATCATGGGGAGAACCCACGCAGTCCTTGCTTCTGCTGATTGCTGTGGTGAAGTCCCCGCGGAGGTGCAGCGGGGTACATACCACTGTACCTGGATAAGTCCAACCTGAATCTGAGGGAGGATTAAAACTCTTCTCCCTAAGGTGGGATCTTGCTTGCACAATGGAAAAAAGCCATTGGTTTATCTCAAAGCAGCATCGTTGCACAAGAATCATTTTGTGGGGCGAGATGTGGAGGTGAGGGGTGAGGCGGGATCAAACCCCTCACCTCCCGGCTTTGAAGAGGGATTTGGACCACTAGGCTAATAGCACAATGGTCAAGTTAAAGAAACTTATATGAAGTCCGTTAACTCAACAGAACACCTTCTCCTGTCCAAAAGACGTTAAAAACAGAGATACTGGAATAAACTCTTTGAACAGCAATGTGCAATATGGAAAATAAGTTTCCTTTTTGTACATATAACATTTTGGAACACTAAAGTCAACCTTACCAACTGTTCTCATCTCAATGACCTTGTTACTCTCATTTTATACATTCTATACGCTAATATTTTCTGTCTGAGAAAATACATTCCGACGTAAGAATTTTTTCCTTAGTGCTCAGCTTAGTTGTACTTTATGTATTCTCTGTCTGACAAAAAAGATTCTGACATGAGAATTTTCTGTGTGGAAAATTATATTTTCTGCATTCCTGTTTTACTTCAGATACTAGAGCTATCCTTGATATGTAACCTAGGTAACTTCAGAAATCATAATGCTTTTGTGACTTATGTTTGTGTATTTAACTCAGTTTGGGAAGCTTTTTAAATTAATTGCATGACATTGCTTTCCTCCACTATTATTTTGGCAGGCTCAGGTCCATTTACCTATATGTCCTAATCTTGCTCAGAAAACAATATAAATGCATAATCATTAAGAATGTTTTGAGTAATCTTGGTTTAGGACAGCTTGAAAATAAATTTGAGATGGTATTCTGTATTCTGAGTGCTCACAACAATAAATTATTGAAAAAGACCCTCGTGTATCGTGTGGGCCCTTAGCATACTTGAGTATTACCTTTTACATGGCTAATCTAGCTTGATATCTCTTTGGTCAACATTTGTTGGTAGAAAATTTGGTTATTCAAGTACTTATATATTTTTCCTTTTAAACAGGGAACATATCAAGTAGCTAAATGGAATGGGACAAAGGTTGCTGTCAAGATACTGGATAGGGACAGTTACTCAGACTTGGAGACCATGTGAGTTCCTATATCATTGTCTGCACTCTCAGAATATTTCTTTGTTCATTACACAATGTATTGTGGTTATAACATATAACGTGAATGACATGCATTTATTCACTTCATTTGGAATGTGGTTTACTATTATGATGTCCTCTTTTGTACTAGCAAGTACTTCATTATTGCTGTATGTGTGCCTTTTCCACCACATTGCTGCATTGTCATCTATTTCAGCTAGTTTCCACTTATGGTCATCTGATTATTTAGTCTAAAACGGTAATGCAGATGCTTTATTTTCTCCCCAGTTCATTGCAGTCTTTTGGGCATCCGGTTGGTGCATCATTTACTTGCATGTTAATTGGCACAACTTAAATAGGAGCAGGAGGACTATGTCTTTTCCTAGCTTTGAAATCATAAAGCTTTAGTATTATTGAAATTGTTCATCTATTAAGAAGTACGTGTGTCATATATATATTTATATTACTTAATAAACTAATCTGTGCTCTTAACTTCAGTATGCACTTTGTTGTCTTAAAAAGCAAGGCCACAATTGTTAATCCGAGCCATGGAAATCCTTTGTGTTAGAATAGAGAACATCTTGATTTTATTTTGCTGGATCTCCTCTATTTGTTGCTTTGTTGCGCGTTACTAAATTCCCTATAGTTCACAAGAGGTGTATTCACTTTCACAATTTACAGCATCATTCTCTGTGCCTAGAGACACATTGCAATTCTTGAATTTGTGTGATATAGTTCCGTAGTGACTGGAAATGCCTTCAATGAACTTTATTTATTTATTTTATGAGCAGCAATGCTTTCAAGCATGAGTTAGAGTTACTAGAAAAGGTGAGACATCCGAATGTGGTTCAGTTTGTTGGAGCTGTCACTCAAAACATGCCCATGATGATTGTTTTGGAGTACCATCCAAAAGTGAGTCTCTCTCTCTCTCTCTCTCTCTCCCCCTCTGTGTTCATATGTATGGCGCATTTGTGCTGCTGTGTGTGTCTTCTTTGTAAGTAAATTATGTGTCTTTTCCATCGTCTTCTTAGGTAATTGGGAGGAAATGTCAGGACTTGAGTGTCATCAGTGAAAGTAAATAAATTCTCCTGCCAAAGTTCATGATGGAACGGCTTGCATCCATGTTCTAAAGTGGGTGAGCAATCATGTCATACTATCAAATCTGGGACACGATGAAGAGTATAAAGAGAGAACCAAAATTTATTTCTTGCTTAAGCTATCTTGACTGAGGAGACTGCTCAAAGTGGTACTGCTGGAGAGGTTCTCATATAAAACACTGGAATGGAAAAAAAGAAGGGAAGTTTTGAAAATTTGGGCCAAACCTAATGCTCACGACTAAAGTAGGAAAACTAATCATTCCAAGGGTTAATGTCCATTATGATTAATACCCTTTTATACAATGAGAATGTGAGGCTATTGTGTTGCTTATAGAATGGATGTTCTCCTATGCAGTAAAAGGTTGTTCCCAGGCATAGATTCCTTTTAATCCTTAATTTTCTTCATATATTTTGACACTCTAAAATTCAGTGCCTTTAAATTGGAGCCTCTTTATTAGTATCAGTAAAATTTATTCTTTTTGGAACTTTCTTATTATAGTGAAACTTTTCGTTGCCGAATCTATGGTTAACCACAAATTCCCTCCAATTTTTTGAAGAGTACAAGAAAGCTATTTTGGTTAAGCCTGTTCTTTTTCTTGCCTAATGGCTATTATGCATATTGTTATTGGTGTTTCAGGGTGATCTTGGAAACTATCTTCAGAAGAAAGGGCGTCTCTCTCCACCTAAAGCTCTACGATTTGCTCTTGATATTGCAAGGTACATTCACTGAAGCTAATAATATCTGCATTTAAGGATTCTGGTTGTATTATAATTTTCTCTTTAATTGTAGTACAGTGTATCTGATTACAATTTATAAACTTCTCTTTGTTGATCCCATAATTTCAGGGGCATGAATTATCTCCATGAATGTAAACCAGATCCCATCATCCACTGTGACTTAAAGCCTAAGTAAGACAACTAAATGCTCGAGATGATTTATTATACTGTTGCGAAGTGGATATAAATTTTGTTTTCCGGATCTGCTTTGCTTTAATATCTGAAATATTGATAAGGTGCCAGAAATATCTTGCTGGATAGTGGGGTCAGTTAAAGATCTCTGGATTTGGTTTGATAAGTTTTGCAAGAGTATCCCCAGATAAAGCAAAACTTGCACAGCCTGGGACTCAAGCTGAATTGTCGCGTAAGTTTAGAATTTTTTATTTTATCTAATTAGTTCCTTAATCAGTGTGCTCATACATATAACGACAATGGAAAAGTACCAATTCAGGCTTAAATGATACAGGAAAAAAAATTACTGTTTAATTGATGTTGCTACTACTAAATTTTCTGCTTAAAAAACTAGCATCGTTCTGGCAATTTAATTCTGGTTGTAAATGAACTTTTGGATGTATAGTCAAAATTTAGTCCAAATACTGATATCTTTGGTTGGACTCCTTGAGCACTAAATCATTTTACATCTATGTGAGTGGTGGATTGTAAAAAAGGCGTTGTTACTAATCAAGCAACAAAACTTTCCATTATAGGATCCTAGATGGATAAACTCCTCCTAGAAATTAGCAGTTTTCAACATCTTTCCCCAAAATGCAGGCCAGTCTTTTGTGAATTCAGAAATTTAGTCCTCTCGTGATGATATTATCATCCTACTCATCCAGTTTATAGTTTTTCTGTTCAATAGAATTGGCATCATCCAATTCTAAGTTATCAGATTCATGATTCCAATGCGATTTCATCAAGCTTTACTCATGGTATCTGTCCTATGCAGGTTTATATGTGGCACCTGAGGTTTATAAGGATGAAATATTTGATAGAAGTGTGGATGCATTTTCCTTTGGTCTCATTCTTTATGAGGTAACTGTTATATGCTGGACTTTACCATGATAAAATTGAACACATCCATGTGTTCAATGTCTTCAATGCAGTTTAACATGTCCATAAACGCAGTTATAATTCTTCCCAGAAGCTGTTGCTTTGCCAGACAAATTTGTTTTTGGCTCTGTTACTGAAGCATGATATTTGTTTGATTTAGTGAGTTAATTATGCATTCATATGGTGCTTGACACATGCCTCAGATTTATATGATGATTAATATCGGTCACCGCCATTGAAATGTTAATCACGTGCTTTCACATTGGCATAGATGATTGAAGGAGCTCAGCCTTTCTATCCGAGTTCTCCAGAAGAGGCAGCCAAAATGATATGTTTAGAAGGAAAACGGCCACCTTTCAAGATCAAAGCTAAAAACTACCCTCCTGATTTGAAAGAGTAAGTACATTACAAATTGAGGCTGACTTATTTACACAGAGTCGAAACTACCAGCTTTCTCTTTCCTCCACCTTGCTTACTCTTGATTTGGTGAAAGGGCTGTGGCCGTGACACCACTGCTTTTCAGTTGTTAAGAATGGTGATCAATCAGCGATGACTGATAATCACGACTGTATTTTTTCTCTAGAGCATGGATGATTTCTTGATGGTCGCTAACTCTCAAGCATGCTATTGCATGGCATGTTGGAACTGTGTAGGTTGATAGAGGAATGCTGGGATCCAGAGTCTGTCATGAGGCCAACTTTTTCTGAAATTATCGTCCGTTTGGACAAGATAGTTGCAAATTGTTCCAGGCAGGGCTGGTGGAAGGATACATTCAAGCTTCCTTGGTACGCTTCTCCTTTTTTCCTTTGATAGTGAGACTTTATCTGTCTAAATGGCATGATGGGTAGGGGGCAACGGCAATATTGATGTGTCTGGCAATGAAGAAGATAAGGTGTGACGTGTGATAAATGTACCTGTGGTGAGTATAATAATAGATAATAGCCACTTGATTGATTGCAACTAGGTAGTTGCGACCGTTGCAACTGGTCGATAGCCAAGTATTGTAGCTTGAAAATAGAAGCAAACAAGCCAAGACCATGCTCGAGTCCTTTGTTTAGCAGGATCACTCACTGAAACTTACCCTAAAACTTCGTGAGAACACATAGATTTACTACTAGGCAAGCTGGCATGAGGGCATCGTTGCATTGGAACACGACATGACTGTCATCATTTCACAAAACACTTCAATCAATGTTAAGTCATATGTTTTGTACTATATGTAGGAAATGAGAGGAAGCACTCTATACTACTGGATAAGGAAGCAGACGATGTTCGAAGTCATTCTCGTGTTCAGTTGTGGAGCAACCACGTTGAATATATAATAATGTCTACGTAAGAGACCTTGGAATGAAAAAGTAATAAGGTCTAGTTTTTCTTCTTGATATGGAGCTGAAGCAGCTCCATTGTTATGTATGTGTAATATGTGAAAGGATTATTTTATGATAGTTCATAGTTTCCATACTTTATATTAGAAAAAGCCAAAGTCATTAGGACATCCATCACCAGACTAGAAGTAACGCAGATCCTTGATCAACTGAAGGGGTATAAGACCGCAAGTATATGAACTTTTATTGCTTTTACAATTAAGTAAAATTGTCCAAGTACTCTCTCTCCTCATCACCCACGGTATGAAAATCGAGATAACACAATTTTTGCTAAGTGAGCGAGCCACCTTATTTTGACCAAAGAAAAAAAGTGAGACACGTTATCAATTGTGCCTTAATTTTGCTAAGTAAGCCACGTCAGCAAAATTACATGATATGGAAAATTATTTAAGGAAGGCCATATTGAGCCAAATTTGAAAAATTGAGGTTTCTAATTGGACAAATTAAAATTTAGATACCCGACTGTGAAGAAATAGAAATTCATATATTTTTTGTGCCAAAAGTTGTGAGAATGATTAAATTTGCCTGCACGCTTTGTGGGTATTATGTAATATTGAGGTTTTAAAGTGCAAGATACCTTCGAGTAAGTATTGTCTATTTCCTTGAAAGTACATGAAAAAAAAAAGATATGATATCATCATAAAAAAATTGCATCAAACATAATAAATAAAAAAGTTTAAAAAATCTGCATCAAACATATTATATTTTTAATATATAAATGAGAATTCATACTTGAAAGTCAATGAGACAATTTTAAAAGATTTGAAGGAATATTCTTCCAAGTACAATACCCCACCGGTTAATAATGCGCTCAATGGCCTCGTGGCATCATAATAAAGTCCAACGTGATTTTTTTTGTATAGGTCAAAAACCCAATATTTTTCAATTTTGGTTTTTGTATCTTCAAGGTGAAAATATTCGGTACGTGCGCGTCGCGTCATAATAAAATTAATTTTTATGTTGATATTTTTCACATGATTTGCTAGCATCTTCAAGGTGGGCTGCCGAAGATTTTGAACGTGGGATTTTAGTGTTACTTCCTAGAATGCATTTATTTCGCAAAAAATAAATATTTTGAAAAGTGATTGTTCGTATTTCTTAAAAAAATGCCAAATGAATTTTTTTTTATTACTTATGAAAATATTTATACATAAATTATTAATAATAATGTAAACACTTTTTCATTAAGTATTTATTTTAAGCAATACAATTTATCAATTTAAGAAAATATTTTTCATCGGAGCTTTAGATTTTTGACAACTGCTTATATATTGCTTTTGACTCCTCCAGGCTCGATGAGGCACGTTGTACTTAGATATGTTTTCAGGGAAAAAAAGAAGTAACTACAATTTGGAGTAATTCCCAGTCAAAATGAATAATTGTTTATCACTTAAGTGCAAAAAGCTAAAGTAAACATCCTGCATTAATAAACAGCATTTCTTTATGTAATTAAAGGCTGTTGCAACTTGCATTAAATAGGAAACCTAGTTTCAGTCTCTTCTGCTATATACTTTCAGTCTCTTCTGCTATATACGGCTGCGTAAACTAATCCAGGCATTTCATCTAGCCTGCAGTACCATTCACTTTCTTCAATTCCTCTTTCTCCCTCCAAATCGCGTGCACCTCATCCGTACGGAACCTTTGGGTGAAAGTCGACTCCTCTAATGGAGTCGATGTCCCATGAGCATAAGCGAGGAGTCCGGTGTATGCAATCATAGCACCATTGTCAACGCAGTACCTATCGTCGGTTGCATACAATTTGCCGCCTCGCTCCGAGCACATAACTCTCATCATCTCTTGCAACCGCTCATTGCAACCCACGCCACCAACAATCAAAACATCTTTCTTGTCGCAATGTGCCATTGCCCGCTCCGTGATTTCCACGAGCATTGCAAAAAGTGTTTCCTACAGCATAAAGCATCAAGAAAAACTTTAATCTCAGCTCAAATATTTTGTCAGAACAAAGGTGACTCTCCAGAGATGCAGTTAAGCTAGTAAAAACTGCTAATTTTTAGAGATGGATGCAAGTCCAATTTACCTGTAGAGAGTAGCACAAATCTGCAGGGGTGCACTCATTATTTTTAAGCTTTTCTTCAGCAGTAGCTTCGATAAAGCTCAAGATTCCACTGAAAGATACATCCATCCCTTTGACAACATAAGGAAGATCAATGAATTGTTCTCCCTTCTTGGCAAGCTAGTAGAGATAAGAGGCATATCAGTTGACAGGAGGAAGAAAGTACTTCCATTCTCATGATATGAAGGGTTTAGCGAGAAAGCAACAACACAAGAAAAACAACGGTAAACTACGCCCATTTTAGAGAAGGCAAAACAAGATAATCAACGAATCCACAATATTAGGCAAACAGAGTGGGATCCTAACTCAATAATGGGAATGATGCATACAAAATTATGAACCATTTAATACCCACCATAATAACATATATAACGTTTACAAATAATCACAGTGACGAGACCCTTTCTCTACCAGTTGCAGCCATTTATAAGGATCAGTTAATGCTGTCATATTCCATTCAACGAGTTTTCAATGAGATCCAAATACTCAAGATCTTTGTCAAAGCTTCCATCCACATTTTGTAAGATATTTCCAAAAAAATTTTACCGACATTCCCAACTTAACATCACCTTCTCACTAGAGCTTGTACATTGTTATCTTTTCATGTGTTCAAATGACTAAAATGAACTTTTCTCATGTTATCCTCCATTAAGGCCGTGCTAAGCAATGACACTTGTTTCTTGTTGTCTTTCCTAAAGCCCACACTACAACAAAGTATTCTCTCTGCGAAATGTTGGTACTGGACAATTGGACACACAGCATTCCAGGCCATAAATTCATCTGTATAATACTAACACGAGGTGCAAGGCCAAAGTCTATTATAAGTGCCATTATAGCATTTCTAAGAGGTTATCATATGCATAGTGAAAACCAAAGTCCCAGATACATGACACAACAATTGACTAAATCCTAACATCAATGAAATATTTGAAGGTCAGCAAAAGGCCACAAGTCCAACTTAAAGTTGAATGCACAAACCAGAGACCTTCATGTGCACTGCTAGTGACATACCTGCTCAATGTTGTATCCAGGGCTAGGATCGTTGGACAGTGTCAAGACTCTAGCAAATCTGTCCAAGCAGTTTCCAACAGCAATATCAATAGTCTCTCCAAAAATTCGATACCTTCCCTCACTGTAAGCAATAACCTGAGTATTTCCACCACTTACATACAACACAACCGGATCATCAGCACCAGTCACAATCCTGCCCATTTCAATATGTGCCACACAATGATTAACAGCAACAATCGGTTTCTTCCACAGCTGTGAAAGGATCCTAATGACAATAGGAGAAACTTGAAGAGGGGCTCCCATGCCCGGACCCTTTGTATAACAAAGACAGTCAATGTCGTCAGGAGTCACTTGGGCAGTTTTCAGAGCTTCTTTGACCAAAGGAAGTACATGCTGGAGATGGTGCTGAGCGGTTTCTCGTGGAAGAAAGCCTTGTCCAGGAGGAGTGATGTAGGTATGACGTGGATTAGACAAAATATCGCCATTAAGAGTGACCACCCCAATGCCAATCTTGTTGGCTGACCCCTCAAAACCAAGCGCTATCATTTTCTTCATGTTTGCAGGCCTGTTCTTTGCACAGTTCCAAATCCTCTCAAATGACAAACTTATATAAATAGGAAGAAAAAGTAAAGCAAAGAACAGGGTGGGGGAGAAGGATACTTCAGGTGTGCAGCTAACTAAAGTAAGTCAACGTGTATCTATATTGATGCAAAGAAAAAGGCACCAACAATAGCAGTTACACACACATACAAGAACCTAGAAAGAGAGTATGAGGTACTGGCTTTCAATAGCCTAGTATATAGTCCGTATGTTGCACAAAATTAACTTTTACTAAAGCGATGGCTATGAAGAGTAGATACCCACTGTGAGGACCAAATTGTTGGAAGACAGACGTAACATGTAGAGAATGGTTGAATCCCACTGGAAGTATTAAAAGTGAAAAACCACAAAACAAGGGCATTAATATACACTCTACAAGTTAATCTCTGAGGCACGGTTAATACTCCATGGAAAGATTTACAAGTTAATCTCTGAGGCACGGTTAATACTCCGTGTAAATTTATCTTACTCAAAGTAAGGAAAAGAGACATTTTGTGATATATAGAAAATCTGCCATTTACAAAACTAAACATATGAAATTCTTAAGTAATGGATAAATAAGGAAAGTAAATAAATTTGGGACTACCGATTTAAATCGCAATTAAATGTAGAGGGTAATTGTGTCTTTTTGGTGAAGATTGGGTGGATTTAATCATACAAGGGATGGAAATAGCACCGCCCTTTATAAATCATAAATTTACTCATAGTTATGATCTAGAACTAAGCCATCACTATCATAAACGGGGGCAGGCATTCTCAAGACAACCTCACAAAAAGGAAAAAAGAAACGGGAAAACTAAGCAGCTCTATGTCAAAACCGTGGGCAACAAAGCTGCCTCGTAATCATCTGGGTACGCACAAAACCACCCCAAACACGATTATAGCACGACAACAAACGCGGAACACGATTTCGTTTTTCCTAAACCCGCCAGAATACCTCAAAAGAATCAAGGCTTGAATCCACCACTTCAAGCTGTACAAATTAAGTAAACGCTCAAGCGATTTCCATGAACAAAGATGTAAAACAGCAGCAGCGCTTAATCATTACTAACGAGAACAGTGCACGAAGCATCCGGCGACAAGATCATGAAACCACATCTGCAAACCTAATCCAAGCTCAGTTTACTCACAACTCAACCGCGGAAAAGCAAGACCAGGATCGAATTCTTTCTAGCGAGCAAGCGAGAAAGAAGAATTCATCAGAAACCGACAACAACATGCGATTGGCAGAAGGACGAGGGCTCGAAGGGTAGCAGCGTCGCACCTGAGATCGCGACGGCGGCGGAGGAAGCAGGACGGCGGAGGTCTGTCGGGTTGGAGAAGAGAGCGAAACCCTAGCTCTTTTACACTGTTTGAGGATAACAAGATGACCGTATTGCCCTTCAATTTTTGCGCCGGTTCTCATTTTTGACCTTATGAGCAGCTTCTCCAGTCCTAGAAATCCAAAATGGTCATCAAAAGGAAAAAATGGTCATCAAAAGGAAAAAATGTGGCCTAGCAAATTCGAAAATAAGAATTATTGACGCACAAAAAAAAAAAATCACTATCTCTTCTATTTAACAACGTGCATTTTTTTCTTCCTTATAATGGAATTAATCAAGACTCCTCAAGGTTATCTTCAAAATCACTTAAAATAAAAGTTGTCCCGAAATTCCATTTGTATTAATTTGTATCTCATTTTGCAATTGATAGGTTTATGGAATTACTAAAATATATGAATTCATCTATCAGCAAGACATGATAAACTTTGTCTAATCATAATGATGTTTAGTAGATATTTATTACTTGCATTGCTTTTAATTAAGAAACTTTTAAGTAAACTAAAAACAAGTTCAATGATGTATATCAAAATGTATTCAAATGATTCCTATCTTAATAATAAAAAATAGAAATGATGTACTCAAAAAAAAACGACGACCACCACGAAAATAACAACAATAACAATAACATGGCCATACCTAATATTATTTATAAATTGCAAGTTCGAGATAACTTAATTTTACTACTTATATCTTCTATTACAACCTAATTCCAAAGCATATTGGAATTCCCAACTCTGGTGTCTCCTTCCTAAGCTGCAATTATTTTGATAATACAGAATCAAAACCTGTAGATACCAACCATAATTTTTTTTTTCCTTTTTCAATTTTGTGATTATCTGAAGTTTAATTCCAAAGTTTTAAAACTAGCATTGATCTTGCTTATAAGAGGAATCGGATCACGCATTATGGGTATCGCCACTACAGTCGGCATTTTTGATTCGATCGGTTTACACAATAAGAAATTAAATAAATTTAAGAGGTTAGAAACCGAGTTTTATTATTTTTCACCGTGAGTTGTGAAAGATATATGGAAGTGCAAGGGGCAACTTGGTGCCATTTTACATAATTTTTCAGCTTTTATTTGCAAGAATTATGGAGGAAGCAATACGTGAAGCATTCTTGAAAGCGATCCCGTTCATCTTAACCATAAGATCGGATTGTAAATCTATAGTCATAAAAGAGGTTTATTGGTTATAGAGGGTACCTTCTTTCATTTTATTCTATCCAAGCAAAAACTCTAAAATAAAATTTCAGAGTGCGAACGATGCTTTCTATTTTCGAAAGTAAAATAAAAAATATTTTTAGTTCAGTTATGGAGAAAATCAATTGTTTATTGCCATTTCTTTTCATAATTAAAAAAAAAACGATTTTGACTATCTCTAATCCTCTAGATTAATAGACTAATAATTGCGTCATCTTAAAACTTAGTCTTTTGAAAATTTAGGGCAGACAAATAATAGTGTAGCATATGAACTTTTATTGCTTTTACAATTAAGTACGTAATTTTATTTTATTTTTGGTTAAAAAAGTACCTCAATTTTTCAAATGTGGGTCAATGTAAGGTCTTTGTTAAATTGCGGATGGAAAATGCCAGCTTGGACAATATCATTGTTAAATAGCCGTTAATTATCTACAATGGCATCCAACATGGCCTTTCGAGGTAACAGGGGACGTCATGTCACATATGACTAGAGACATATTAGATGACTAAAATCGTCCCAGTACTCCTCTCTCCTCATCACCCATGATATGAAAATAGAGATAACACAATTTTTGCTAAGTGATCGAGCCACCTTATTTTGACCAAAGAAAAAAGTGAGAAATGTTATCAATTGTGCCTTAATTTTGCTAAGTAAGCCACATCGGTAAAATTACATGATATGGAAAATTATCTAAGGAAGGCTATATTGAGCCAAATTTGAAAAATTGAGGTATCTAATTGAACAAATTAAAATTTAGATACTTGATTGTGAAGAAACAGAAATTCATATATTTTTTGCGCCGGTGCATCATTAACTTACCGAAAGTTGTGAGGATGATTCCATGTGCCTTGCACGCTTTGTGGGTATTGTGTAATATTGAAGTTTTAAAGTGTAAGATACCTTAAAAAAAGGATATGATATCATCATAATTTAATAAAAAAAAGTTTGCGTCAAGCATACTCTAAATAAAAAAGTTTATATATTGAAATCAGACCATACATCATGCTATCCAATGGAGTTCCAAAAAATATCATATGTCGGCATTCATGGTGTGATGTTACTATATTTTTAATATATAAATGAGAATTCATACCAGAAAGTCAATAGGACAATTTTAAAAATTGAAGGAATATTTTTCCAAGTACAATACCCCACCGGTTAATATGCGTTCAATGGCCCCGTGGCATAGAGAATTTAGTCCAAAGTGATTTGGCATATCTTTATATCGGTCAAAAACCCTAGTCTCTCCTCAATTTTAGGAAGTCCTAATTCGTTTGCAAGATATGCTCAACTATGCCCTTTCATTGAATAATAGTAGCTCTATCCTTAATTGCACTATGATAAGGTCGTGATAACGACTTCAATCAAAATAAGTGATGATTATAGCTCAGATTGAATATTTTTTCAAAAGTGCCACTCTCCTCTGACATCGCCCATGAGGGCTGCCACCGCTGATCATCCCGTTTTCATTGTCGTGACGAGAGGAACTCACAGCCACGAAGGGTCGCACAGGGCAAGAGTGATATGTATCGTCTTGACCAGTTGTAATTTTCTCGGTTAGATTTCGTGAGACTTGCGTGGTCCCCACCTGACGGGAGGGTATTCTTCCCCAATAGTCCTGTTTTTTTTTTTTTTTTTTGGTCGGTCTTACGCTAATTCTTATTCTAACACTCACTTTCAGACTTTTACCTTGTCTCCTTATAGGGCGTGAGAGTGGAAACCCACTCCTGAAATGAAATCGTCCTCACCTTAATTCCCCTTGAAAAGGTGGGGATTTGAATTCCCAACTTCCCATTTTCAAGATGGAAGGGTGGCCACTGGGGCTAGTCCGTTTGAGATATGTTCTCTTGCAATTTTTTTTTTTGCGTGACACGTGGCGAAACCGCGTGAGGTCCTCGTATCTCCGAAGCGAGAGGCGACGGGCTTGCGTACGGGGCACCGGGAAAAATCACTCTCCACGTGACGCACTCTCGAACGTCAAAAAAACCGCCACCGGTCTCCGTGGGGCCCGCGCCCCTTATTCCCAAGCCTTTGACTATTCTTTCCCTACATGCGATCGGACGGATCGAACGGCTGGCGACGCCCCCCGTTCCCGCGGACCGCCGCCGCACCCGAACCCCACCCCACCTCCTAGTCCCCCACTTAAACCTCTCACAAACGTTTCTCCCCTCCCGCAAGCTTCAACCCTCGCTCGCTCGCTCGAATCGAGCTCTCCATTTTGCTCAGCTCGCGATCGATCGCTTCCGGCGGCGACCAATCGAATCGGTGAGTGCGTTTCATCGCTTCTTCGCGGCCGTCTCTCTCTCTCTCTCTCTCTCTCTCTCTATCTCTGTCTGCCTGTTTCGGTAGCAATCGATGGGGCAAGGCGGCGCGGTCGGCTCTGCATTTGAATTCGCGATGAGTGGTTGTCGTTGTTGTTGGCTCTTCGTTCCGTCTCTTTGATTTTGGGTCGCGTGCCGGTCAATGAGCTCATCATCTTCATCTGCTCGCTCACGGCGGCGGCGGCGGATGGCGGCGGCGGAGGATTAATTTTGATTTTTCTTTCTTTCTGATTATAGCGAAGTTGTGGTCTTTCTTGTTTTCTTTTTTGTTTGCGTTTTTACCCGTTTTTTGGAAAAAGGATTTTAATGATACTCTTGAATTTTGATTTCATATGTATGTGTATCTCCCTCCTGCAGATTCTGTTCCTATCGCGCGTTGTCGTCCTCTTGTCTCTGATTCGACGTGTTTAGTGTGTTTGCAAATCCAATAGGGCGGGAATTTCCCCTTTCTGGGATGTGACTGTCTTTCTTGTCTGTGGTTTTTGCTGTGTGTGAGATGTTACTGTTAAGGTGACTAAATGTCCTCGTACTTATGGTGTCCCGGACTGTTGGCATAGCCCTCCTTCTTAGTGTTCCTTCTGCATTTATAATTATTCATGGTTATAGCATGCTGGAATTGGTAAGCCCTCCTTCTGATTATTCCCTCCATGGTTGTTGTTCTCAGCGTGGTTCTATGAAAAGTAACCCTTTTGAGATTATTGGGTGCTTGGTAAGAAATTGGATGTGCTTCTCTTCTTGAGGAGACCTTCATGTGAGGATGGCATCTAGAGCACTTGTCAGGAGGAGGAGCGTCATCTCAAATTACTTGAATTCCTCAGTTCACTCGGTTCAATATCTCCAATGTCTCGGGCATGAGCATGCTCCCCTCTACAGAGATCTACATGGTTACAGCAACATCGCTGAACTTCCATCTGCAGATGTAGACAGAAAAAGTAATAGTACGGCTCTCTTGATTGCGAAAGAGAATCTGCCCAGCAATCATGGAGTTGGACATCTTCGGGGATGTGTGGAAATGCTGGGTATGTTCGAGGAAATGTACAACAAGAGCTCATGTATCCCTTGGGTCTGAGGTGGATGCTTCCCTTCACTCGCCATGCTTCCACTGCTGCTGCGAAGAAGCAGGAGCTGGGTAGCGACGATGAAGGCAATGAAGATTTAGTTGCTAAAAGGAGAAAGGAAGCATCTGCAGAAGATTGTGATGAAGCCGTTGCTGATCTAAGTTCTGCCAAAGCAAAAGCAAAAGCTAAAAAGTTGCAAGATTCACAAAGAGCAGCCCAGTCCCTCCTGCAAAGGGCATGGACCACGCTCCTGGGGGTTGGTCCTGTGTTGAGAGCCGTGGCTTCCATGAGCAGGTTAGCATCTGTTTCCTAGTTTTTGGAATAGTTTGGTCTGTAGACAGAATTTCTTACTCGCATCTGCTTGCTGCATTTGTGATTTCTCCGGCAGAGAGGATTGGGCCAAGAAACTTTTGCATTGGAGAGCAGAATTTGTGTCAACATTGCAACATTACTGGTTGGGGACGAAATTATTGTGGGCAGATGTGAGGATTAGTTCTAGATTGCTTTTAAAACTTGCAGATGGTAAGAGTCTATCAAGAAGGGAGAGGCAGCAGCTAACCCGTACAACAGCCGATATTTTTAGGCTAGTTCCTTTTGCGGTGTTCATAATCGTTCCATTCATGGAATTTCTGCTGCCAGTATTTCTCACGTTGTTCCCCAATATGTTGCCCTCAACATTTCAAGACAAGATGAAAGAGCAGGTATACATAAACAAGTCTGTCCTACATATTGCTTTGATCCTTTCCATGGTCTATTCATCTGTATTTCTATGTTCAAACTTTGGTATTAAGGTTCCTTGAGAAGTTGGCTTGATATGCTTGGAACTTCTGTTGGTGAAATAGAACCTCTTAAGCCTGGCTTCTTTTCCCAATTTCAAAAATTCACATATGTTTGGGAACCAAAATAATGTGGAACCTTTCAATGCATAATTTGATACTTACAACCATTGGGCTTTATAAATGAATTGACCACCTATCTTCTTAATCTATACATTTGAAGATCCCTATATATCTATATAGGTGTTTTAGTTTTATTGCTAAGGATGGGCATGTTCCTCTTGCTTCTATTGCTACCATGTCCATTGATTTTCTTTGCTAGAAAGGAGTCTTCCTATTTTTATCATAGGCTTCCTTACAGTGTGCTTATTGTGACCCTACTCATCTAAATTTGTGTTAAGATTATTGATGTGGTTGATAACGTATAAATTGCTATATTGCAGGAATATGCTGTCAAATATTTTTGCATATACATAGAGAATGCCGGCTGCATATATTTCCCGTGTTTCTTACACTTTATTGAATTTTATTAGATTGCCTATGGACATGATGATATTGACACAATTATATTCATCTTTAGTTTGGATATTGTTGTTTTGAAATAGATTTCATTGTTTCATTGAAACTCGTTCATGTGCAGGAAGCACTAAAACGGAGGTTAAATGCAAGAATTGAATATGCCAAGTTTCTGCAAGACACAGTCAAAGAAATGGCTAAAGAAGTGCAAAACTCAAGAAGTGGTGAATTAAAACAAACTGCAGAAGATCTTGATGAGTTTCTCAATCGGGTAGGGTTGAGTAACAGATTCTCAAGCCTTCGTTCATGGTATTGGCCTCTGATTTTAATATCTGACTGTTATATATCGATTCTCAGGTCAGAACAGGTGCCCAAGTGAATAATGAAGAAATTTTGGCTTTTGCCAAGTTATTCAATGATGAGCTTACTCTAGATAATATCAATAGGTAGGCCTTTCTTAAGGTTGATTTCGTGCTCCTTTAATTCTGAACTCTTTGCTTGAACTAGCTCTGATAACATATTTTTCCTGTCGGTTCATCTCACTTCTTTCAGACCCAGACTAGTAAACATGTGCAAATATATGGGAATCAGCCCATTTGGAACAGATGCATATTTACGCTACATGCTCCGTAAGCGTCTTCGGAGGTCAGGAATATTGTCCCTAAATATATTTCTTCCATGTTTTAATGGTGGTATTTTAGACCTTTGGAGTATTCTCTTGGGAGTGTTATAGGTATAATCAGTTATGCATTTTTCATTTTGCTATAGTGGAACTTCATTCTCATATTCTAGTTTTGTTGGAAATGCTATAAAATAGTTTTTACACATAATTTTATATATGGGTGGCCTCCCTTTCCAAGCTGTTTTATGTGGGGGCAGTGGCCCATCATTACCTTATTGATGATATGTAGTTTATCATAAAAAAAAAAAAAAAAAAAAAAAAAAAAACAAGAGGGGCATCATAGATGGAAAGGATACATGACCTTGAGGCTTAGCTTCACCTTCTGGTTAATTTTTTCATTGTTTCTTTTGTTGCTCAATGAGGTAGCTGACTGATGTTTTTAAATGCGTCTTGTGCGGTTTTTGGTCAAAATATCTACATGTTTTTCTTCAATTAAATCTTTCAAATACTCTAATTGTCATACTCATTTCTTTTTCTAACCTATCGTCAATGGGTTCCTTTAGTCTTGATGTCTTCAGCAATTTAGGGACTAGACTAATGTGAGAACAGAGTTAATTAATAGGGACTTCTCCCCTGTTAGTTCCTCCTTGAGCTTTGTACTAATAGTAAACTGCTTCTTGTTGGTATGGAGCTAGATATTTTCTATTCAAATTGAATTTAATTGAGGCTGAGTGGTGGGGATGATGGAGACTTGGATAGCGGAGATCACTTTTCCTTATTTGAGTGATGATCAAATGCAATAGGCAAGTGAATGGTACAGCTAATCTATGTTGTGAATATTAATGATATGTGGCAAACTATAGTTTTCTGTCACTCAATATCTTCTATAACTTAAGCTTCAACAATCTGTTTAGCTAGGCTTTCTAAAACAATCTATTTAAGCCCCATGATGGATAATTATCTTTTCTTTGAACTTGACAAGAAATGGCTAAGATACTCAGGTTGAATAATATGTATCCTAGCAAAGAAGCAGGGCAGTTCTCCTCTTCATCAGCCAGCTAAACTATTTGACTATTGCTTGTGTTTATTTTTAGCTGAGAAACTTCAGTCGCACTAGCAAACATTCTGCTTTGAACACTTCTCCTTCAGTATAAATGCTACTGATTTGATCAAAATGTTTTACTAGTGCAGAGCCTATGTGGCATAGATTGAGTATATCTATTTAGGACCCATGAAGACACATTTAATTAAGCAAAGACCTATGTTTAATGGTTGCTGCGCATCCTGCTTTATAAACCTTGGACAGGATCCTTCTCATTTCGGACTTTTCCCTGACTATTAATTTTTGTTAGTCAAAGCAGTTGGAATCTGGAACTGCATGTTCCTTCATGTATAAACTTAAACGTTCTTGAAACAGTACAATATCGATCTTACTTTAGTTTCATTTACTTTGCAAATGCTGTGCCATGTGAGTCTCCTAAGAGCGCGTTTGGTAACGATTCTGTTCCCGGAAACAATTTCTGATTAGAAATAATTCTTTTTTATTATATTCTCGGGAACAATTTCTAAGCATTTTAAGCCGTTTGGTAACTGTCCAAAATTTTTGATTTTGGAATAGAATTGCGTTTGGTACCGTGCTCAAAATTTCTACTCCAAATCATTTTCTTTTAATTTTTCAATAATTTTTTTACTTTTTTTCCTTTTTTCCTTTTTTTTCTTTTCTTTATTTCCTTTCTCTCTCCTATTCTTCTTCTTCAAGTGGCCGGTCGCCGGTCCGGTGACTAGCCGGAGCTTCGTTGGTCCTCGTCGACCGAGCCTCGCCGGTGGCCAGGCAGGCCTCGCTGGGGCTGGGTGAGGCCCGCCTGGCCACCGACGGGGCTGGGCGAGGCCCGCCTGGCCACCGACGGGGCTGGGCGAGGCCCGCCTAGTCACCAGCGAGGCTTGGCCTCGCTGGTGGGCCTGACGAGTCTTCGGCGAGCTCGCCGGACCGGATGTCGGCAACCGGCGGCGGCGGACAGCAACCGTGGTGGTGGCGGTAGATAAAGAAGAAGAAAAGGGAAGAAGAAGAAGAGAAAAGGGAGGAAGAAGAGACTATGGGCTTGATTTTTAGATTTGCTCCCGAGAACAAGAATCGATTTATTTTAATTTATTTTTGATTTTGTTCCAAATCTATTTCCGGGAACAAAATAATAGAAATTTATTCCCGGGAACAAAAATTTTACCAAATACAATTCTATTCTAAAACTACTCCCAGGAACAAAATAATAGAATCCTGCACTGTTTGGAAGGTTACCAAACAGACCCTAAATCAAATTGCCTATGTTCCATTATTTTGTCTGGTGACAAGAACTCTTGTGTCTGCACAAATTAGAAATGGAGATTGTTATTATTATTATTTTTTTTTTTTTGGCTGAACCTCACATTTCTTCCGTGGTATAACTTCAGCATTAAAGAAGATGATAAATTGATTCAAGCAGAGGGGGTGGAGTCCCTCTCAGAGGAGGAGCTTTGTGAAGATTGTAGGGAGAGAGGCATGCTTGGATTACGGTCGGTTGAAGACATGCGCCAACAGGTTTTTCTTTTTCTCCCCTTTATCTATAGTTCTCTTGAGGAAGATGGCCTACCTTTCTTACCTATGGTATATATTCTGTATGAAAAAAGGTATATATTCTGTATGAAAAATAGGTTTTATCTCTCTCCCTCTACATCTATAAGTTCATATTTTACAGAAATATAGAAGGTCAGTTGAGTTTGGTGACCTGCGATTGAATTGTCTGATATGTCAGACGTTAGGGCAATTGCACTCAATTGGTTACTTGCTATCTCAGTATACTTAGCTTCTCTTAGTATACTTAGCATCTCTATGCAAGATGGAGTTTTTGTTAGTGCTTTCTGTTATCTCACTTCATCCTTTTAACTGTGGGGTTTTGCGTGGAGAAAAATTGGTTTCATGCTTTTACCTTTTTGGAGGTATCTATTCCTTGTCTCCTAGAATTTCTTTCTTCCTGGAACAGCTTTAGAATCCCGACTTCCTGATCGGAGTGGGTCATAGATGGTGCCTTTCCTGTGACTGCTAGAAAAAAATAAAATATTTTTTGTAATGTCGATTAAGTTCTATCAAAAAGCAGTGTGGCTTTTTCTGTGGTTTAAGGATTGTGCTTTCTGCAGCTTCGTGATTGGTTGGACTTGTCGCTGAATCACTCTTTACCATCCTCTCTTTTGATCCTTTCCAGGTAAAAGCTTGCTCCTGCTGTATTTAAACCTGTCCCTTAACTGGTTGAGTGGTGCTTAAAACAATAGCACAACTTAATCAGATTTCTTCATTGATCCTATATTTCCTCTTCATCTTTGATCCGATATGTTCGGCTATATTTGTGGGATCCCATGTGCAGGGCCTTCCTTGTATCTAATCGGATTAAACCAGAGGAAGCTGTTGGAGCTACACTTTCTTCACTTCCAGATGAAGTTGTGGATACTGTTGGTGTTACCTCATTACCTTCCGAAGATTCTGTGTCAGAAAGAAGAAGGAAATTGGAGTACCTAGCAATGCAAGAAGAACTGATAAAGGTTTTCCTCTTTTCCTTTTTTATTTCCCTATCGTTTGTACCAAATTGGCAAAACTTTTCACTGTAGTTCCTCTTTGCTGATAATTAGTATTTTTGTCATTATTGATTTCCAAATTTCCATCATTGTATTTTGGACAAATCTAATACTAGACTACCATCATTTAATACATGTTTCACTACATGCGATTGTCGTGTATTTGTAATATGAGGTAATTAATAAAAAATTCGGTAGTGGAATGGAAGAGGTCTCCTTAGTTTATTTCTGCGATTAAGGGCCTGAGCTTAAGCCTTGCCTTATGCATTTCATTTAGGGTGTTTTTGTTTGAGTGAAAGAATTTTACGCAAATTAGTATTTTGGACTTTCACGTGCTTGGTTTGTTGAAAATGATCAGTCATTGGAAACCATTTAGGGTCAAAGAAATAATACACGCTAAAAGTTAGGAAAATGAATTCCCTTACCTGAAAAAGGGGAAAACATATCCCTGAAAAATGATTTCTTGGAAAGCATTTTCCTTTGTCATGAAGTTTTCCGCGAAACAAATGCACCCCTAGTTTAGTTGCTGCAGAATTCTATTGTACTGCAGCTTGTCATGAATTTAGTTGTTTGACTTCTATTCTGCAGGAGGAGGAGGAGAGAGAAGAAGAAGAGCAAGCTAGGACTAAGGAGTCTGGAGTTAGTAGGGTAGATGTGGCTTTACAGGAGATGGCTCTGCCAACAGCAGAGGAAGCACAGAAACAAGCTATGACAAGAACATTAGAAAAGCATGAGCATCTCTGCAAAATAAGTCAGGCTTTGGCCGTTTTAGCTTCAGCATCTGTAAGGATCAGAGCCTGAAATGCTGTGATTTGTGTTCTAAACCATTGCTCAGTTTATGACAATAATTGGTTTTCTGTCCTCTGTTAACTCTTGCAGTCAGTGAGTAGGGAGCGTGAGGAGTTCTTGCAGCTCGTCAATAAAGAGGTATGGCTTTATTTTGCCTTAGGGAAAAGTGCATCTTTTATAGTCTGTTTACTGCATTGACTGAAGATGATCTGTTATGTATCTGTTCTGCGGGATGGATCATTTGTCATCTAATTTTGCATCGAAGTTGCCTGTACTTTTGTAATTGACAGGAGTGTAGTTTTGTCATTTTGTACACATTCTCAACCTTCTTTTAGGTTTTCTTGAGATGCTTATTGGTTCTGGAATTTCTCCTATTTTGCACTGCCCCCTTACTTGGAGATTTATCTGCCCAAGAATATTAGACTACCATGTTGCTTTTGGTGGTTTATAATATGTGGACAATAGTTATCTGAGTACTAATGATGTAGCAATAAAAAATTCTTTTGATTTTGATGCATTACTCAGGCAGATCCTTGAGGATTTGTGTGCTATATTTCTATGGTTAAGTAGAGGATCCTGTTGGTCTATCATTACAATGTTCCATGCATTTCTTCATATGTTCAGATAGGACTCTATAATAGCATTGTGGACAAAGAGGGGACAGATGGTGAGAAAGATGCTATGAGGGTGTATAAGGCTGCACGAGAGGAAAATGATCAGATGGATGAAGTCGCTGAACAGGATGCAGTTTCTTCTGCACTAATAGACAAGGTAAAAATTAGTACCCCCAAAAGTGGCTACTTGAGTGGAATTGTCATACAACTGTCACGTTTTACATGATTTTCTTGTAACCATTGTCATTCTTCAGGTTGATGCAATGCTTCAGAATCTAGAGAAGGAAATTGACACTGTTGATGCTGTAATTGGTGACCGTTGGCGACTACTTGATAGGTTTGGAACATGCTTACATCACTCTAATTGTTCTATTTCTTATAAGATATAGGAATTCTGTGCCTTAGATGGGTTTTTGGATCTTATAGACTAACATCTCTAAATTAAACTGTTATCAAGTGCTCTAGTTGGCCATATATTATAGAAGAAGAAAAGGCAAATCTAGTTTGAAAAAAAAAAATTGGCGCACAATTTCATATTGGAAAAGATGGGGACTCATTTGACCCGACCAAGTGCCAAAACAACAAATGGTAGGACATTTGTGCGTACTTTAATTTGACAAAATTTGAAGTCAGATTGAAAATTAAGGCATTTCATTCTAATTGTATGATAATGATAGCATATACCGCCTCTGTATGGTCAGAGGAACACACAAGCACTAAAAAAGATCCCTGAAGAGATCTAGTTTTGAAAAGTTTTATTAAATTCTATAAAAGGAAAATGAGCATTAGATTAGATATGTGAGAGGAAGAGAGTACAAAGAGATAACATCTGTGAAGGAGTGAAGGCCTGGGTTATCTGATTGAGCAACTTAAGGGAAACGACCCATGTGATCCGTACTTTTAACTTTTAGTATAGAGGAAAGGAACAAAAGATATATCATATCTTGAATTTTATCTTGACTGTCAGATACAGTCTTAATGTATAGGATATCTAGAAATAAGCAACAATCTTTACCCGAAATATTTTTTTTCACCAAAAAAAAAAAAAAAAAAAAAAAAAGGAACAGAAGAGTGCTTGAGGTTGGAGAGAGTAATCTTGTGAATGCGATGGATGGACTCCTTGCTCATCAACACAAACTTTTTTTTTTTTTTAACCATGATTGGAACAAGGTATGTTAGATATAGTGGACAATGTGCCTCATGCATAGGGGTGAGCATGGTTTGAACCTGAGAATTTGACTAGTGGGAACTTATAGGTTCTAGGTTCTACGGCATGTAGGGTAGGTTACAGGTTCCAAAAAACGAGGAACCTGTTTTGACAGGTAGGTTCTGTGTTCTTAGTTGGAGGAATTTGGAACCGGGAATCTGTAATCTAGAATTTCTAACAGGTTTTAATATTTTTTTGGTTCATGTCTTCGCAGATCTTGTGATATTTCATATCATTCGATGATGAATGTATAATTTAGAAGCACTAATTTGAGTTTCCATTTTATAACTAAGACTTTAACCTTATTAATATTTATATTTTCCATGTATCTTTATGGTCAATGAATTGTAGTGACAAGTGGTGGTCATTAAAGGTTTTAATTCACTGCAATCGTTTAATTAATAATATAAGTGGAACCCGAGTAGACCTTGGAATCGACCTTAAAACTTGTGATTGGGTAGGTTTTAGGTTCTTGGCATGCAAGGTAGGTTCGAGGTTTCAAAAAATGAGGAATCTGTTCCAATGGGGAGGTTCTAGGTTCCGGATGGAACTGTATGGAACCTAGAAGCGCTCATCCCTACTCATGCATGAGATCGTTGAGAGTCTGCATCCACTTGGTACCACCACCACCACCACCGATTACAACAATGACATTAACCCAGTCTTTTCCTAATAATCGGGGTGGGAATCCCAATAATGTCACTTGACTGGAATCTGGTTTACAATCATATAAAAAAGAACAGCATAAATATTGCATTTAATAGTTTAATTCAAAGGCTCTCTTTGTTTTAGCTGTTTAATTACATCTCACTATCTTATTAAAATTATGAAAACAGAATAGTGCCTTTATATTGAAAAACTGTGAATATGAACTGTACGATACATGTCACTATGGGTATGTTTTGAAGAGTGTAAGTTGATAAATTAGATGTTATCACTACTGTATATCATACACTTGACACATTCATGGTCCCACTCGTGCAGGGACCTTGATGGGAAGGTGACACCTGAGGAAGTCGCTGCTGCTGCTTTGTATTTGAAAAATACTCTGGACAAGGAGGGTATTCAAGAACTAATCAGCAATCTATCTAAAGATATAGGTAAGCTCCTAGATCTAGATTTCTCTTGCAACATAGTTTTTTTCTTCAACTTTCTAGAAAGAACAAAGCACAACTCTTGAGACAGTTGAAATTGTTTTAGTAACATCTTGATAATTGATCTGTGAAAGGTTTCCCTAGAGTTTACTAAAGGAAATATGTTTTTATTGTATGCTTAGAGCATGCAATTCTCGTCAATATTCATTGGGCTTTGATAGGTCGATGGGGTTAAAGAAAAAGAGTTTGACCAGACACTGTCCTCCTATATATGGGGCATCGATTGAAATGTCAAACTTTGGTCTTTTCACTTTGAAAATGAAAGTTCAAGGAGTCAATTAAATTTTTATTTGATATTGTGAGGATAACAGTGTGCATAACTATTTTATCCTAGATGGGAAGATTCTCGTGGAAGACATTGTCAGGTTGGGCAGTCGGACAGATGATACTAATGCTGCTGAAGACGGTGCAAGGTGATGTCCGAAACTCACCGTTGGCTGCTCTGTGATCCTCGGGTCTTTTAGAGCAGCTTGGCTGACTGATAAATGTCCGGTCTGTTGATCTTTCGATTAGTTTCTACACAAGCTTAAATCTTAGTGGATAGTGTAATATTCTTTCTGCCTGTTGATTTAACCTTCCTTGGGCGTTGTTTTTGCTATGATGCCCATTATGGGGAGCTTTACTTCGTATGTGTAGAGGTAAAGTTAGCTCGAGTCATTGGAAGGTGGCTGTATATTTGGTCATGTGAACGGGGATACTGATCTTAAATTTGTATGTAAACAAAGAAAATAATCGGAGCTCTTTTGCATCAATAATTACTAAACAAGAAATTTTGTTAAATAGAAAGTCGCTTCTTTCTCAATTCTGATTTGTGAGAAGATGATCTTTCCATTTGTTTCATTGGATCTCACAATTCTCTCTTTGATGGTAGCTGATGATACGTGCTCCCTTCACAAGTCATGTCGAGAAGATGACACGTTGAATGGCTCGACCTTGAGTGAATCAATTATAGGGCAACTCTTGAACTAATGGAAAACTTCTGGGAAATAAGTTGAATTAGGTAGATATAAGACAACTGAAATAATCCTTTTGAAGGAAAAATGTCCAAAAAATCATAATAGCTATCGTATGTTATCGTCAATGTTGACCAATTAAGTCTTAAATTTTTAAATTTGGCCAATTTAATCTTAAATATTTTAATAGTTTTTTAATGTAGTTTTCTTAGTTAATTTGGTGGAAATTGCTAATGTAGCCGTCAACAGACATTGACTATTTTGGCAATACTATTACAATTTTTTTCTTATTTTTTTGTGTAGTTTTTTTTTTCTCCCCTACTACTCATCTTCTTAAGGGGTCGGTGAGGGTCGTGAAGCCCTTGTTTGCCATGGGTGTGAAGCTCTCGCCCAATTATTGGCCCCAAAAAGAAGATGCATAGTGGGAGGAAAGAGTAGAAAAGAAAAGAATAAAAAATTTGAAAATTGTAAAAATAGTTAATGTTAGCGTTGACTGAATTGCGTAGGACAAGCAATAGTTGCATTAGCGATTTCACGTCAAAATTGGTTGAAAGTACTATATTGAGAAATTGTCAAAATGTATAGGATTAAATTAATAAAATTGACAAGTTTAGGATTAAATTAATCAGCTTACATTCCATTCATTTATTAGTCTTTAGAGACAAAGTTAATTATTGATTTAACATATCATTCGATATGCTAGAGCCACTGTTCGAACATCAATGGACTTACCTACACTTTGTTTTATGAGAATTACCAAGACATGCGGGGATTATATGTGTTTAGATTGAAAATAAAAAAATCTTGGGTGTGTGAATGTTAATAATGGTCGGGATATATTAGTGAATTATACCGAATTTGAAATGATTAGTACATTTAAATTGATCATGTCTATTTGATTTGAGACAAGATTGAGCTTTGTTATTGATTATCAATCATGTCAACAGGGTAGATAAGGCTACAGACATGGACAACAGTAAATAATAATATAGCATATCGAAATCATGTTATTTGCCTCAAATCAATAATAAACTTGTCTTCAATTTTGTTCTTCTAGTCCCGTCATATCAGTAAATACAATTAAAGCTATAGAGAAAAGTGGGTCCCATTCATTCTCAAAAATAGAAAATATTAATTTTCTTGGGTCAAAAGAAAATATTAGCTCATGTCTCGCCGCTCCACTTGGTCTACCCTTAGGCTTTGCCTACCGAAGTTGCACGTTTCGGCCTCTGATTGGTTCGTAGATCTTCCCTTTTGGACGTGTTTCGCATGCTGGTCCTGTCGTCAATCGTTGTCGCCATGAAATTCAGTGCATTGTCGTGAGGTTTCAACTCTCCTTTTCCGGTCCACCCAATTCACTGTTGGTGCGACCGACAGAGGCCGTCTCGTTCACTGAAATCTTCCACTTTTGGATGGTCACATTCCAAAGGAAAATGATAACAGTAACATCCCGAAATTAGTGTGGAATTCCATGGAATTGAGCGGATGGGTGTCGCCTGCTTTAACACAACCAGACATTGAAACTTAAGCCTGATTTCGGTGCAAACAAAAGTTGGTGTGGAATTTCATGGAATTTAGAAGCCCAATGCATTTTCGTCCTCTACATTTTCCCCCTTTGTTTTTGGTTGGTGAGAAAAGCCAGGCTCATTGAGAAACCCCCTAAAGAAAATTGTCCCCATTTCATGCATAATTCCAACCCTACTCGACTCCCAATCTTGCTTTTATATGGGCAATCACATGTGCACCAGCACGCAACCTTGTGCTCCTAACATGCACCTCATCAATTTAGCATTATTGGGTATACATTTGGGGGCTTGGATATACATAATCGGTCGTTATTATCACATCAATTGACTGTGACTTTGATTTCTTTATCTATTTTTTTTTTTATATGCTGTTCAATTTTCTTTCCCCTTTATATTCTCTCTAACATGACCTATTTCCTTTATCCTTTCATAGATGTGTGAAGGTTTTGGATATTTTATGAGTTCATATTGACTACATAAATCACAATCAATATCTTTAACCTAACGAAAGGATCTAAAAGATATCCCACATCCAAATGATGCATGGTTACAACGATGATAAAGCAATTTAGCACAAAGATCACAATTGAAAAATGAATATACACTCACTAAAAAACCTAAGCATAAGAAACAATCTTGATTTGATATGTTATGACATGTAAATAATTCCATATTTATTCCAGTGATTCATAAAATTTTGGCTTTTATATGATTTATTAAGAGGTATTATAATTTGATTGGCCATATCATCAAATCGTCTTAATTAGCTGTATCATCAAATGTAAATAATTCCATATTTATTCCAGTCATTCGTAAATCAATTTGGCTTGAACATAAAAAATCAAAAATGGATGTACACTGATGGATGACAACTAGTATATTTTGGTTGGTCATGTCTTTGTATAGATATTTTTCAGTGACAAGTTGCTGGTGATGTCAACAATACTGGTGTTTCTTGTCCGGGTCATACAAAATGCGGAGAGGACATAGGCACTTACTTTCTCGAGCCTTATGCTGCTCGAGGAAGTGGTGAACCCAATTGAAGGTTCCTTAACATATCATTAAAGAATTTGATGTTTAAAGGGATGGATATTCTAATAAAGAAGGCAAAGCTTGCCTAAAGCATCGTGGTGAAGCATGCTTACCTCCTCCATCATATATCTTTGGCCTTCATTGGAGACCTCATGTTTACAAGTAGAAAATGCGAAATGTGCTGTGAATATTTCCGCAAAGTGTCTGCGATGGACGTGTTAAGGGTGATACCAATCAAACTCCGTTTCATTTACAGGGTGCTTTATACAAAAGCGTTGCAATATGTTGCATTATTCATTTCATAGCATTCCATTAACATTGTGATGGCCTTCATCCCATTCAATCAATTGAAAAAGCATCAGCTCCTCAAACTCGATGTGTAAATTACTTATTCCCTTTTTTATCAGAGGGATTGCTCTTGATGTGATAGCTTTGTTTATGCTCGTTTTCTTCGATTGGATTGTTACTATTTTCAGGTGGCGCAAGTGGCTCAACAAAGAATTATTTAAACTATATTCATTTCTCAACAAGTTGGTATCTGCCATTTATCACTTGAGGAAGCCTTGATTTGCCACATGTGAAGTGCCAACCGCCAATGTTACATACACGGTCTTAGATATCATTAAAAGTTGAGAGGTGGTCAAAATCCATCTTTGCTTGCAACCTTTTTTAGAGAGATTAAAGGAGAGTCTGAGAAAGATGTACAAGCTCGATAGACTAAAGGACGATTCAAGAAAGATGTATAGGTGTGATCAGTGCAAGGGCATCATTAGTTTTTCTAATATATGCAGTTTCCCATTTTGTATGGTTGAGAAGATCATCTCTTGTTTTCATCAAGTCGGTGAGACAACCATCGATCGTTGGTCATTCATGTGAATATGAAGTACATGTCCAAGAATCCCTTTATTAAAAATCTGTGGATCTTTATCTTTAAGGAGGTGAGACATAAATCCCAAAATGTGAATGATTCGACAGAGGTGAGAAAGATATTTGAGTCTAGAGGAAATTCTGTTTCTTGAGAGTAAATTGAGGAATATTGATTGGACAAATCTTTTAGTGTATGTCACCAATGCTACTTATGACTCTAGTATAATAATCTGGCATTTTGCTACTAAAATGTGGTACAACAAATAAAAAGTCTTATTTAGAGATGACGAAAGAGAATTGAGTAAGATCCTCTCGGACTACATATTATATCTTGTATTTAACCAGTCTAATGTGGTGTTCGCTGATTGCCCAATAGAGATCAAAGGAGACGTCATACGACCAATAGCACGTCATCAATAATGTTGCATCCATGGATGTGGAGAAGGCATGCATGGTACTGTTTGAGCGTGGTGTGGAAAATTGCATCTTCAATGGTATTGTAGATCAACGATAATCGTGAGGATCAAATTGGCCAAAGAGATGGAAATTGTACTGAGCAAAGGTGGAGAGCTTCTAGCTGTTATTTGGTTGTTGATGGCTCATTTCGATTGTTTACAGACTTGAATTGGGCATGCATTATGAATACTAGTTTGACTTATTTCATCCGGACCAGAATGGTAAATAAGACTATAGACATGGACAGCGATAAATAATTACAATACAAGATGTCAGAATAATGGTATCGTGTCCTGTCTATGGATTTTCCGTTAAGGAGAATCAAGCGTGGGGTGGGGTTGGCTCTAAGCTTCTCTTCAATTTCATTTTGTGTTTCCATTATTTTTTGCTTCGATTTCTTTAAATTATGCAAACCACTACCATTATCCCAAAAAAAAAAAAAAAAATTTACAATGAATTTATCCTATGCTGCCCAATGTCGTGATGAGGCGATAGATTTGAACTACACATTTTCTTGTTGTATAATCCATCAACTTCTCATTTTCTTTTGATTCAGGATAAATTAAATATTATAATGTATAGAATAAAGAAAAAGGTGGAGTTCCTTGTTGTCTTCATATAGAGACAATTGCAGTCACCTAGGATAATCTTAGTTAAATAGGAGCCTCCTCTTCTTGTGCATTTGTAAGCTATGTAAACCATACGTTGATTGTCGTCAGTTGACCACCCAAAAAATATCCATAATAAGGCAAAAATAGTTTGATTTTTCTTGGGACTCAGGTTTCTTTTAAGTTGATTTCGAGTTTAGTTTAGGTCCTGATTTTGCACCGATGATTTGATTAGACTCAAACTCAGTTATTCTTGAGTCAATGCACTTTTTAGTCACTTAAGGGCGCATTTGGTTACGATTTTGTTCTCGGGAACATATTTTGATTAGAAGTGATTCCTTTTTATTCAATTCCTAAGAACAATTTCTAAACATTTTAAGCTGTTTGAATCATTCAAAATTTTTATTCGGAATAAAATTGCGTTTGGTACCGTGCTCATTGATTATGTTCCAAATCAATTTATTTTAATTTTTAAATATATATTTTTTCTTTTTTTCCTTTCTCTCTCACGTCCTTTTTCTTTTGGTGGCTGGTTCTTGGACCGGTGGCCGCAGGAGGGCTGGCGACCTCATCGGAGTGTTGCCGGCCTCGCCGGGGCTAGGGAGGCTCGCCCGGCCACCGACGAGGCTTGCCCAGCCCCACCGAGGCTCGGCCTCGCCGAGGCTGGGCGAGGCTCGCATGGCCAATGGCGAGGCTTGCCTAGCCCCGTTGAGGCTCGGCCTCGCTAGTGGTTGGGCTTGCTTCTGGCAAGCTCGCAGAACCTTGCCTTGGCCTGACGAGCCTCCAGCAAGCTCGCCAGATCAGTTGCCGGCGATCAGCGGCGGATGGCAACCGCAGGATAGCAGTAGATGAAGAAGAAGAAGAGAAAAGGGTAGAAGAAGAGAAATATGATTTTGATTCTTAGATTTGTTCTTGGAACAAGAATCAATTTTTTTCTTGATTCTGTTCCAAATCTAATTCTAGGAACAAAAAAATAGAAATTTATTCCTGGAAACAAAAATTTTATCAAATGGCGATTTTGTTCCCAAACTGCTCTTGGGAATAAAAAATCAGAATTAGGAACTATTTGGATGGTTACCAAATAAGTCCCAAATTTCCCATAAAACACTGCAATAAAATAGGATGCCTAAAAAGAAAATACTCATGATCAAAGGATGATAAGATGTGAGTTGAGCCTCGAGTGATGATCTTGAATTCAATTCGTGTCATTCTCCTAAGAATTATATAGGATGACTTTACTGATTTTGGAAACTCTATATTTGGCGAATTCTTCTGATTTCGCATGACCCATATCTTGTACAACCGCCTTATAACAAAATGCATTGTTTAGTCGTCCGTATCTGAGACTCTTGAGGCATATACTTATAACAAATAATAAAAGCTCGTCACTATCCCAAATAAAGAAGGAAAAAAAAAAAGAAAAAAAGAATACAATGACAATAATAACATCAAATAAATAAGAAAAACAAAAAAGAGAATAAGAAGTGAACGGATGTCGCCTGCTTTAACAGAAAAAGACAGTGCAAACTTAGCCTGACTTCGTGCAGACAAAAGTCAGTGTGGAAGAGCATGGAATTTAAGAAGCCAAATACAATTAACATTCTTCGTCTTTTATCTTTTTCCCCCGTGTTTTTTTTTTTTTTTGCTGAAAAAAGCTAGACTCATTGAGAAACCCCAAAAGCAAAATTTGGGAAGTAAGTTGAATTGGGTAAATATAAGACGACTCAATTAATCCGTTCGGTGTATATAACTCAAACTAGAGATTGTAATTTGAATATAATTGATCTGAGACATATATATATATATATATATATATATATATATATATATATATATATATATATATTATTCTTCGAAGATAAACTTAAATTACAGAGTTAACCCCTCACTCCTTAAAATCATTTGTATAGAACCCATACTTAAGCAATTCCACCGATACGAACATCAATCGACTTATCTACACTTTGTGTTTTGAGAATTACCAAACAATGCTGAAGTGGAACTGTATTGCCTAAGTGATTAGTGATAATTAGGGGGAAATAATTCCATTGGATTAAATAATTCAATTCAAAACGAGCATGAGCTAGGACGTTGCTATTGTATTAACCGTGGGGAAAAGGGTGGATAAGACTTTAGAATTATGTTATCATGTCATCGTCAATAACTTGTCATTAAGGAGAATCGAAGGGGTAGGGCGGCGGCATGGGTCCGAGCTTCCCTTCATTTTCACTTTGGGGTATGGTTTCATCAGTAAATCACGATCAAGGGTGTAGACAAAAGTGGGTCCCATCGCCCACCAATACTACAAGTGTCAGGTCCTGATTGGTTAGAAGATCTTCTTTTTGGACACATTTCCCATGTTGGTCCTATCGTTATTGTTTCTGTCCACTCAATTCGTTATGTCCTATCTTTTTCGCGTTTTGTTTTGTTTTTTTTTCTTTTACTAATCTAAAGTCAAATTAATGGAATTTAAGCGCAGTTATTTGCGGTTTTCAATCACTCAGACAACTAGTGCTGTCCAATTCATATTATTTAGACACCCCCACAAAAAAAAAAAAATCATAGTATTTGGCATATGTATACTCATATAAACGTTATTTTTATGAGTTATATTCGATACATCTAGTGACAAATGAGTTATTTGCTAATTGACACAAAACCTTCCAAGTTCCAATAATACTACAAAGGGAATCATGTTCGATGTTTTGTGAGATATTTGACATGGGAACACATTTTGCTGTTGCATAATCACAAAATAATTAATTCACACTCAATAAAAAAACAAACAATCACTCGGGGTCAAGTTACGAGGAAGCATTGCTTTGCAAATTCTCTTTCTCCGACTGAATGATCAACCTCTTGACCGGGGCTAGGATGTAAACTTAATTTGGTGTGCAAGAACCGATTGAGTTAGGAGATATTGTATGTGTAGATGTGGGCACGGAGAGTTGGAGACTCCCCACATGGATTGATATTTGATACCATTATCGTGTGCTTCGCTTTCTTCGAGTTGTACAAACGATGATGCACTTCCATTAATCCAAAAAATAAAACCACGTTTAAAATTGACGTCGGAATGAAGTTGGGCGCTGTCCCTCCGCCGAGAGCCACTAATTTACACAACCAACACCTTCATCCCCCAAAAAGAATAGTTAAAAGATATATGCAAACCATTAAAAAGTTTATAATAAATTTATCCTATGTTGGTTTAGAAGGTTAAGGGATTACATAAGAAACTGCCGACCGCATAATGCGTTTTGAGAAAGTTCTTTTCTTGGAGTTCGTGACGAGGAGAGATTTGAACCTCACATACGCTTGTTTTGTGGTCCGTCAGATTTTCATTTTTTCCATTAAGGATAAGCTTTAGAGTGTATTAAATAAATGAAAAGGTGGAGTTCCTAGTCGTCTTCATTAAGAGACAATTGCAATCGCCTAGGATAATCTATGTAGGAGCTACCTATTCTTGTGCATTCATTAGTTACGTAAACCATATGTTGATTTTCACAAAAAAGAAATCCCGTAAAAAGGCAAAAATAGTATGATTTTTCTTGGGACTTAGGTTTCCTTTTTAGTCCGTTTCGGGTTTGGGTGAGTTCCTAATTTTGCACTGATGATTTGATTAGACTCAAACTCTCGAGTCAATGCATATTTTTTTTTTCTCACTAGATTTCGAATAAACCATTGCAATGATATAGTAGGCAAAACAAAAATGTACAATCATAGGATGATAAGATGCGAATCGAGTCTCAAGTGATGATATCAAGTATTCAATTGATGTCATTCTCCTAAGAACTATGTTTGGCAAATCCTACTCACTTTGCATGACCGCCCTCATTAAAATGCATGTAAGATGCATTCACCTTTTGGATTGTTCATCTACACATATTTGAGACTCGAGGCATATACTTATTACAAATAACAAAAAGCTCGCCGCCATTCCAAACCAAGAGGAAAACAGAAGAGAATACAACGCCGACAATAATAATAATAGTAATAGTAATAGTAATAGTAATAACAATAATTATATCAAATAAAAAAAAAGAAAAACAAAAGAGAGAATAACAAGTGGATAGACGTCGCCTGCTTTTTAACACAACAAGACAATGCAAGCTGAGCCTGGCTTCGTGCAGACAAAAGTTGGCGTGGAAGTGCGTGGAATTAGAAGCCAACTACATTTCACATTTTTTGTCCTTTGTTTTTTCCCCTGCGTTTTTGTTGCTGAAAAAAGCCAGATTCATTGAGAAACCCCAAAAAGAAAATTTGGTAAATTTGATAAATTTAAGACAACTCAAATAATTTGTTTGGTGTATAACTTGGAGCATTGGTAACAATTAGGAGGTGCTTTATCTGATACATACTTATTAATTTTTGGAGATAGGGTTACCTTATTGAATCAATTTCTCATTCCCCAAAAGTAATGTGCTCATAATGAAAAGCCTGGACAAATCCACTAACATGAAAACCGATTAGCTGCACTTTATTTTTTGAGAATTACCAAAGCATGCGGGACTTATACTATATTGCGTTAACAATTAGAAACAACCACGAGAGAATAATTTCATCAAATTAAACAAATGAACAAGCAATCTCGAAATTGAAATAATTAGTATATTTTGATAAGTTGCATCCACTAGATCTGAAAATGAGTTTGAAGTCGAACATTATCTTTATACTAAGCATCAATAATGTCATAAGGATATACAACCCTAGCAGATAATATATCATGTGGGAATAATGTTATCGTGTCGTATCAATGGACTTGTCATGAAGAAGTACGAAGGGTTGTCAATTTCATTTGTGTGGTCCATTCATATCAGTAAATCACAATTGAAAGGTATGGACCAAAGTGGGTCCCATTCTCTATACTTTTTCCTTAAAAAATTAGAAATTATCAATTTATATATAGAATTTGGAACATTGTTTAACCTGTCTTTCTCGGTCTCGCCGCCCCACTTGCTCGACCTTTGCCTGCCGGGGCCACACGTGTCAGGCTCTGAGTGCTTGATGGATCTCCCCTTTGGACGTAAGTCCCGCGTTGGTCCCATCGTTATTGTCGTCACGATGAACTCAATGCCACTTTTGCTAAAAAAAAAAAAAAAAAAAAAAAAAAAACTCGATGCCACTGGCGAATTACTTACCTTTCAAGCGTTTATTTTATGAAAAATTTAAGATTTAAAAAATATTTTTAGAGAATAATTAATTATATCGTTCAACAAAATTAGTCTGCAAAAAATATTTTTTTATTATTGATAGCAATTTCTACTTGATTATTTTTTATGGATGATGAAGATATATTTCATTCATTTATTTTTAAAAATGAAATAACGGACATTTCTCCAAAAACATTTTCTAATTTTTTAAATTTTTGTGATATTGTCGCACCCTTAATTCACCTTGGAGTAAAGTTGAGCGCTTGAGCCACTAATTTAAGCACACAACCAACACCTTTATACCAAAAATAATATATATATATATATATATATATATATATATATTTTTACAATTACAAAGAGTACATCCTATGCTGGCTGAGAAGGTGTAGGGGATAACATAAGAAACAGCCGACTGCACAATCCGGTTCGCGAACGTTCTTTTCTCGAAGTTCGTGACGAGGAGCACTTATGATTGTTTCATAATCCATCTTTTTTTGTTTTCATTTTCTTAATCCTGGATAAATTAAATTATATAATGTATAAAATAAAGAGGTGGAGTTAGTAGTTGTCTTCATAAAGAGACAATCGCAATCAACTAGGATAATCTTGGCTAGATAAGATCTTGTGCATTCATTAGTCCCATAAACCCTGCATATAGATTCATGTTATTTGACCAAAAAAAGAAAAAGAGATCCGTACAAAAGGCAAAGCTAGCTCAATTTTTTTTTTTGGGGGACTTGAGTTTCTTTTTCAAGTCGGATTCCCAATGCGAATTAGGTCCTGGACTTGCGTCGATGATTTGGTTCGACCCAAATTCAGTTATTTCAAAGTCAAAGTGGCTTATATCTCACTTCTATATGTTTTTCTTGTTTTGTATCCCGCACTACCCTTTAAGGTTATGCTTACTTGCTTAGGACCAAAAGCGCTTATATCTCATTCTTAAAATTTTTGCATAAATCTTTGCAATTGAATAAGAAGTGGAAAAGATAACAATCGAAGGACAATGAGATGCGGGTCGAGTCTCGAGTGACGACATGGGGAATTCAATCCCAGCCGTGCTCTGAAAAAATTATAAGATGATTTTACTTAATTTTGAACACTCTATCAGTTGGCAAATCTTACTCCTCGATTATATGTGTATTATATGTCATAAGAAACAGGCCATGTCATCTTTTCTCATTCACTTGGAGAGAATACTGATTTTTGTTCGTTAGAATTTGAATGAACCATCTGATCTAAAAAAAAAAGAATTTGACTGAGCTGGACAAGTGATGAATAATCCTTTAAAGTATAAAACTAGATTACAAGTGGGGAGAAAAGGGGGTGTGGAAGAAAAGCGCTTCCGAAATTATTAAATAACCTTCCATTATTTTCTCCTATAATTCAGGGCGCAGGGTTGGGTACTCTTCAACATTTACGGATCCGGCTTCTTTTAATGGTTAATTATTGCTTGACGGAAATATCTTTGCCCGTACAATATAAATTTCACTTGGTGAATAAATAATCCCAAAAAAAGTAAATACAATCTAATAATAAAATCACCTAAAGAGGGAAAACAAGAGAGAGAATCAGAGGTGGATAGGTGTCGCCTGCTTTAACACAACCGGACAAAAATGCAAGCTCAGCCTGATTCCCGATGCGCACAAAAGTCAAGTGTGGAATTTTATGGAATTCAGAAGCCAAAACCATTTTTTTTTTAATGCAAAAAAAAAACTTTGGTATTTTTATTTTTATTTATGGAAAAGTCCACGAGAGACTCGTTGAGAATCCCCAGAGAGAAAAAGTGTCCCCACTTCATGCATAAGTCCAACCATGCTTGATTCACGTTCTTGCTTTTATTTGGGCAAACCATATTTTCGGAGCAATTTGATATTAAGAAAACTGATACAAATGATTCATAAATTTTAATTTAATGTGAAATATCATTCACAAACTTTTTAAATTTGCTTAATATACTATATATAAAATTTTATTACATGTTTAATTTAATATCGAATTATATGAAACGATTCAATATTATCTTTCCATTAATTATTCTTCCCTCCCTCCCAGTAGGGATCCCAAGGCCAGTAAAAGATTCCTAGGCGAAATTTTGCTTACGGAAAAGGGTTCCCATCCCTACCCCAGGCTTGATAGCTTTTACTTCCTCTCCCCCATTGGAAAGGGCGCGCATCCCTAAATGATAGTAGCTGGGGAACCCTTTTTTCGTAACAATATTGAATTTTTTTTAAATATAGTTTAAAAACTAGATTGACGCATCAAAAGTTCGAAAAAATTAAAAGTTATGATGCGACACTACACATTATAATAAAGTTTAGGCATCATATTGCATATTAAGCGAAAATTATGGATCATTTGTGTAATTATCCCTTAGCATTATTAGGCATATCTTATGTGGGATTAAATATACATCATTCTATCTCTATTTTTTTTTTATTATTACCACATTTATGGTTTCCTTTGACTATCTTCATTTTCTTTCTCCTTTTTACCTTCTCTCCAATGCGATCCATCCCCCTTTCACCTTGTGCATATGCAATTGTCTGGGATACATTATGGGTTCATAGTCAGTACCGAATTCGCCATTAATATCTTTAACAAGATAAATGCATCACAGAAGATCTCCTGCATCTAAATGACACATAATTACAACAACAATGATTATGATTACAACAGTGAGGGGATCGACCTGATTAATTTTGTTATTGAATGCGAGTCGTTCCATATTTATGCCACTAGTTTCTAAGATTCAAACTCTCGATTTATATGATTTATTGAGAGTTACTAAAAATTCGATAAATCGGGGATTCATTAACAAAATTGGATTTTCTCAAAGAGAAAAGAAAAAAAGAGAACAATAAAAAGGAAAAAGAAGAAGCAGAAGAACACATACGGCGAGACGAAGGATGGCCACGAGAATATGGGACAAAATATTCACTTGTACGTAGGCGCTGAGGCAACGCCGGAACCCACCACGTCGTACTTCCCCCGCCCGCCACAAAAACAATTAAATAATCAACCAACCGAAATTTAAAAAAATAAAATAAAACCAACCAACAAAATCTTCTTAATTTCTTAAATTTCGACAAAAACAAAAAAAAACGAGACCCTCTCTCTCTCTCTCTCTCTCTCTCTTGCTTGGACGACAGCAACGATAAATTAAAAAGCGATCTTTCTTTCCACCGGAAAAGACATCATCATCTTCCTTCCTCTCCTCTCGCGCCTGCATTAATGGAAGCAGCAGCAGCAGCAGCACCTCTCCCCTCCTCTCACCACTGATCCCCACTCCCTCCCTCCTCCACTCCTCTCGCCGTCGCCGTCGCCAAACCCAGGTTGGTCTCCCTCTCTCTCGCATCACTGTTTCAGCTTCTGCTCCGCGTCCGTACGGTCCGGGCGAACCCGGTTTCTACCCGGCTCCTTCGACGGCGGCCGCCGCGACGGGAGCCGGATGTTCTCTCCTCGGTCCGGATCGCTCGTGGGCGATCGTCTCGATCGCTAGTGGTTCTTTCCGGAACGTCTTGATCCGGAGCCCGGAGCCCGTCGTCGTTCATCTTTAAGCTCGTTCCTGATTTTTTTTTTTTAAATATTTAGATTTTTACTCTGCATGTCGTGTCTGAATAGCAATTCGGGTGGGTTTTGTTGCCTCTGTTCCCGCTGCGATTTCCGTGGCCTGGAAATGTTTGTTGTCTCTTCGGACCGTCGATGCATTTATCCTGTAGCTCGAAATTGAGACTGCGTTGCATTTTCTTTGGAATTCTCTCGAGGTGAATGGCGTCGATGTTGAACAACATTTTTGGGTTGTGGTTAGCTTCTTGGGATTTCCAGAGGGTTCTATTGGGTCCTGTGCAGTAGAAAAGTATAATCTAGAATTTTCATTTTTTTTAATTGTTTATTTATTCATGGACTTTTTTGGTTTTGGTTTTTTAGCATTTCGTTTCGGGTTCTTTAGCTCCTGTTTATGCACAACATCAGATTCGGGTGGACTAGTGTTGAAGACAGCAAATCTCAGATTTTTTTTTTTGGGCGAAAGATTTGCATCTACCTTTGCTCTAAGGTAGGCAGCACCTTGGCTTCTACAGTGATTGCTTCTCTGGATACAATAGCTGCCGCTGTTGCTGGAGCTAGAAATTGGATTAAAGTGCGTGAAAGAGGAATTTAGTTGGTTAAATTGAATGCTAGTCAGTCAGAGTGGTTTAGCGCAGACGGCGATAGTAGTTGAGGAAGTTTTCATTTTTTGTTGGGGGCTGCTTGTGAGGGGGTGGTTAGTGAATGCCAAATGGCTATTATGTCATGGCAAATGAGTTTTGTCTTCTGACATTGATCCGGATGCCGCTCAAAATGTCAACAGTGTTCTGTCTGTGTTTATGTT
Organism: Eucalyptus cloeziana; assembly: GCA_014182715.1. Lineage (NCBI taxonomy): Eukaryota > Viridiplantae > Streptophyta > Magnoliopsida > Myrtales > Myrtaceae > Eucalyptus > Eucalyptus cloeziana. The sequence continues at coordinate 3,495,858 of CM024634.1, read as the reverse complement.
CTTCTACATCCATTGAACTAACAGATACAAACTTTTGCTTGCATTTGATTCACTAGTTTTTTTACTGAAGTATGTTGAATCACACTCTCTAAGATTAGCTGTAATTCAATTCAGTAGCTTCTTACTGCCATGGGTGTTGAATTATAATCGTGCATCTTATGCTTACTCTGGGTCAGATATCCTAACAAAGGCATCTAGGCAGCTGCGCAATCTGGAGTTTTATTTAGGGAAATCTTTGGAACCTAACAGCTCGGTAATCTGTTAATGCTACAATTGAACCACGAGATAAAACCTAAAGAATGAAGATACTCTTTTAAGATTTATGTTAGGGCGTCAATTTCTTGATAACAGAATTCTTCCAACTAGCCAATGCAATTATCTTTCCCCTGGTAAGGAGGTTGGATTCTTTCTCATATCTCTGTAAGGAAATATATATAATCTTGCTACTCTTTTTTTACCCTGCAGATCCTCTTGCAAAAGCGCCGACTAGTATTTTCTCCTAAAGTTCCAAAGCTGATGGCTTCACCAGATGTGGATTATCCCTGGTCATCCTCTGCAGGTGAAACATTCTGCGGCTATTTCAATATGCAACTGGAGGAAGCAGATCCAGCCGATATTACCTCTGCGCTGGAATCTCCCACTCCTTCCTCCTCCAATAATTATAATATCCCCAAACCGCCTTCTCCCCCTGTTAAAACCTTTACAAGATCCAACCATGCAAGACTTCCAGATTGTAGCTCAGTCCCCAAAGAAACAAAACAAACATGGGATAGCCTTTTCATGGATGGATATGGCGCAGATGTTTACATTTTTATGGAAGAAAATTCATTTATTATGGCACATTCCAATATTCTGGTGAGTTAATTACACTTCCTTTTCCTTTACCTGATGTTTTCACTTCAGTTGCTTGTAGATGTTTTAAAAGTCATGATGATGTAGAGATGATCTGGACTGGCATATGATTTTATTGTATTTATTTTAAATGCTGCCTTCTATAATTTGTCTCTCAATCTATCTGTTTCTTTAATTGCGAGGGCAGTTTAGTGGGGCTCATTGAGCAAATTACATCGTGATCATCAATTAAGAGAGAGAAATAATGCGGGTCAAGATTTAGGCTTACAAATTAATTTTCTTCCTTGCAGTCCGCTGCATCGCCAGTGCTTTGTAATATAATGTATCAATCAACAGTTATGAATGGTATGAGGTACATGAGGATTCCTGGGGTCCCTAATGAGGCCGTCCAAGCGTTCATTCGCTTTCTTTACTCATCCTGGTTTGATGACTATCCTCTCTATTTCAGTTTTCCCCCTCATCCAGTTGTCTGGATTATTTGCTCTAATATTGTATAAATCTGGATGCAGCTATGAAGAAGAAACAATGAAGAAGTATGTTCTCCATTTGCTGATTCTGTCGCACTCCTATTCAGTTCCATCGTTGAAAAGGGTTTGTACTCACTATCTGGAGTATCACTGGCTGACCAAAGAAAATGTTGTAGATGTGCTCCAGTTAGCTAGGTACTGCAATGCACCGAGGCTTTCCCTCTTTTGTATCCGCATGGTTCTGAAGGACTTCAAAAGTATATCCTTGACTGAAGGTTGGAAAGTAATGAAGCGTGCTAATCCTGCTCTTGAACAGGAGCTCCTAGAGGCGGTTGTTGAAGTAGATTCTGTAAGTCGATTTCCTCCTTCCCTGGAGCAGCGTTTGCCCCATTTTCAAATGTAGGAGTCAGTATGGGCCCAGCTGTGGTATATGGCATCATTGCATGGAGGGAGGTGATCTATAAAGTCATTTAGAAAACGAAGGCTTTCATGATAGGTTTAAAGAAAACCCAAGCAAAATGGGAATCATTTTGCATGTCTGATCTACTCATAGCATGGTAGTAGGTTGTTGAATGCTATCTGCTTATGGATCATAATGTTCAACTCATGCGAATGTCATTGCTACAATTACTTGGAGTTCGGAGTGAGGATTAGAACTTGAAATGGTACAATCGTATTCACAGCGACATCTACTACTCGCAGTGAATGCTTTTATTCCACAGATTACATGAGATACATAAGTAGCGGAACTAGTTATGACTTTGCGGATCTTTGGCTACTGTGTTATTGTATTGCGATGGACCATGGTTCATGACTGATCTTTAGCTGTTGTTGCTAGTAGTAAGACTTCCCACATAGATGGGGTAGGTCTCATCAGTTCTAGATCCATGTGAGGATTTCACTAAGGATGTCTTCTATTTTATCTTCTCCCCCTTGATTTATCACATTGACAAATTTTCTTGAAGTTGTTCTCAATTTTTTGCTTGCGTTTCCTTCTTTAGATTCGCTAGAATTAAGAGATGCTTCAGCTCTATCTGATCATCTTCTTTAACATTTTGCTTTTAGCCTCTTCCAAGTCCTTCTTAGCAAAGAATCGCTGAATGTCTACATTCTTATCTTTTTGGTTACGTTATTCTTCGCATCAAGCTCCTCTCGTTGCTATTGAGCAAGGTTTTGATTTTACCTTTATCATTATAATAACCAGATTGATTCCTGGAAGATTGGTCATTTCTCCTCCCCTATGAAATAACTACGCATCATTCTCATACTGGTGGATATCTTACTTTCATGATAAACTGTCAAGGATTGTTTGCTTTGTGGTCTTATGACTACCATTGTTGCAGAGGAAACAAGAGAGGCTGAGGAAGATGGAAGAGAGACAGGTATATTTGCAACTTTACGAGGCCATGGAAGCCCTCCTTCACATATGCAGAGACGGTTGCCGGACGATTGGACCACGCGACAAACTCCTTAGAGCTTCGCAGCCTGCCTGTGGATTCCCTGCTTGTAAAGGACTTGAGACCTTAGTACGTCATTTTGCCAGTTGCAAGGTCCGCGTTCCTGGAGGATGTGTTCACTGCAAGCGCATGTGGCAGCTTCTTGAACTGCACTCTCGGATGTGTACCGAGCCTGATGATTGCAAGGTTCCTCTCTGTAGGTAAGTCAAAGAACTTCTATGTTTGTCACCTCAATTTTAATCTGAAGAAGTGGAAGTTGAACCCCACATTTGATGCTAAACGTCGGCAGCCTACCCAATTCCCCTACTTTGCCTTTTTGTAGAGCCGGGCCCAATGGGTTCGTTCACCTAATTAATTAGGTCCTAGAAAGCATTGGATATTGAGCATCAAGCAAAACTCGCCTCAGATGGTCCAGTGAGAATTGCATTGCTGACTCATAAGTTCTCATTTCAAGTGTCTTGCACGAAAAAGAGTCCAACACTGATTTAAAGAAACTGGTTGATAAGTCAACTTTTGAGGGCAAGAGTGTTTTCCTTCCCAAATTATTCTTCTATGAGTTAAAATTGAGTGATGATGTGAGATGCATATTGGGGCCAAGTCATCTTATTGGTGTGTAGAGTTGAAGAGCAGCACCATCGTTGAACTGATTTGTATAGTGAAATTGAGTGCTCTACATTATGTCTCGTTTGCTTTTGCCAGGCAATTTAGAGTGAAGATTCGGCATCAAAGCAAGAAAGACGACTCCAAGTGGAAAATGTTGGTCAACAAAGTAATTGCAGCTAAGAATACATTGGGACCATTCTCAGCTCGGTGCTCAGGTTTATTGTGATATCTTTGTTTCTTTAAAAACCATGCTTGTCCACAAGCTTGATTCATCCCAATTCAAAAAGAATAAATAAATTGCTGGGAACTTATAGTTCTTTTTTATACTATAAGTCTTTACAGTGACCTGTACATTAGTTGGCTGGATAATGTATATACATTACTCACATTTGACTTTTAGCTTCTCTCATTTTCTTTTGGTCGGATCAGAGTGCTTTACTCCATCAACCACAAGTCTTTATCTTTTACAATTGTATCATGAGTGCAAGTGGTATTGGCAGAATTCTTGCCTAGACCCAGGTCCATAAACCCACTGCGATCAAGAGGGATTGGATCTGGATCGGACCCGCATAATCAAAAGTATTGTCCCAGGCCAGACAAGAAGTTTTCTTCCGTTTGTGCATAATATCAATTGGATTTTGATGAATCAGCCTTTAAATCAACTTTAATAGTGGAAAGCACAACCTAAAAATTCGAAAGGCATAAACTATCATCAGGTGTTAATAATAGTCAGCATTGATGAAGAACTTACCAGCAATCTAAATATACACATTTCAAAGATTATCATCATTTTAATAGAATTTACCAAACTTTTGGATGGTTAATAAAGTTAAATGATATCTACTAATCCATATGTGCAACTATCTATGTGACATAAATATCTACTGTCTTTTTTAACTCTTGAAGTCATATGCGAGTTGATGAATAACTTATCAGTATAAATCTAAATCAATAATGTAAGCATGTTGCGAAAAGGTAAACTTAATATACTAACTTTGCTTGAACATTTACCAACTCAATTTTAAAGGTGTGCACGTTTTTTTTTTTTTTTTTTTTTTTGGTTTAAATAAAACTCGAAAGTACTTTTTTACTTCCCATCAATACTTAAAAGATTACTAAAATTTTGGAAAATTATGAAAAGAATTAAATGTGAGACTTTGAGTTAACATTTGAGTACTATGAAAGTTTACAAAGTTTTGGATTTAAAAAAAGTTAAAAGTGCATGAACCGTTTGATTTAAATTAAGCAAAAAAGTAGAAGTTATTCCATACCTCCTAGTAATTAATATAAATTTATCAATATATACTGAGAACGTCTTATTAGTTATCCGGGACAATACACAATTATAATGTTTTTTTTTGGTAAGGACACAATTATAATGTTGACTGCGCAAAATACTAAAAATCAATTAGAAATAATACAAACCACCCAACACCTAAGCAAGATGCTTAAATGAATTTGCAAGAAGTGGCCATTGGTGTTTTTAATGTATGGTTTTGCTTGGAGGGTATGTTAATGGTATTTGTATAAATAGAGGTAATAAGTAATCATTGGGTTCACAGTGAGATATGTTTTTGACACTTTCCCAAGAAGAAAATGACCTAGTCTAGGATCAATATAAGCATCACTTTACAAAATTAAACAAATGATACACAAATCTCCAGCAGAAATGATGCAGCAAACTTGAATTAGCTACTTTAACTAGCGAATATTTTTCAAATATTCAATGAAGATGTACAACCTCTTTTACAAGTTGATTTCATATATTTCTAGTGTTAATAAAAGAAGAGATGCTACCAAATTTAGTCCTTGAACTCTTAATAAATGTTCAATGATCGTAAATTTTAATTTGGTCAAATTGATATTTGTACTCTGTGAGTCGAATCAATTTCATTTTTTATATGGTTCTATAGACAATGAATTAATCCTTTATAATAGTTTGTGTAATTTGACTAAACTATACTAGCCCATTCTTAAGCAAATAATATGGCTTTGACAAATAGCATGGATTTCTGGTTTCTCGGCTCAATATACTATGATGAATGCATGCAAACCACTGTATGCATCTGTATTATTTTTATAGCATTGTATAAGACTTCACCTCTAAAATGGTGAGCACAGTCCAAAGATTATTTCAATTGAGAAACACTACGATCCAAATATGATTCGATCATATCTTCATCAAATGCATACCTATTTAGCCAATTCATTGGGTATTATATGATTTTGTTAATTCTTGATTTGAATGTTTATTTGACATTTTGTAGAACTATCATAATCTTCGAGTATGCTGATCTATATTGGATTAATGTAAAATCATTAGATATATCAAATAGAGTACTCTATATATAATTATAAATTTGAAACATTTTACTTGTTATGTTTTTTATATTCAAGAGATGAGGACAGGCAGGTATTACCTCCTTTGAATCTAACCCATGGAAAAACATAAATTTGGCCAAGTTATGTTCTCAATTTTAATTTGATTTAATTTTTTTTTTTTCCTGATATGGAAGATAACCTCCTGTTGAGATCTAAATTTTTCTTGTACATCCTTATTGCATTTGCCAAAAATTAGGGATCGAATTTGCAGACAACGACACAATTCAACCCCTAAAAAACAGTGATTTTAGAGAATTTTGCACTATTTATCTTGTTGCATTTAGAAACTAGAGATTTTGTAATCTGTTAATACCCAAGTTTCCATTCCCATACGCTATTTATGCATTTTATAAAATTTAGGGACCGATTTCACCTCCCTAAAAAAAAAGCGACTCTACATAATTTTGAATTCATTTATCTTGTTGTATTTTTTTTTCTACAGTTAGAAATTAGAGGCATTGTAGTTTATAGATACCTAAGATTCCCCTCTTATGGACCACTCACGCATTTTATAAAAATTAGGGATCCAATTTGCCTCACTCTCGTGATCGTAGATTGAGGCCGAGGTAAGCTTGCCTTGCTCTCAGGCACTGCAAGCTCATTACCTCGGTCTACCGGTTCTTTAACTCTCCTCTTAGCAGTGATACTTTTCTATAGCATTTTGTTTAGTTGTTCTTCATGCCTTTATGTTTATTTCTAACCCGTAATAGAAGATTGCGGAGTCTAGGTTTCATCTTGGTTTAGGGTTTAGGGTGTTCCATTCCATCACCGTAGATCGATGTTGTAATAAATTTTTCTTGGATATTCTTACTTGGCCATGATTTTAGGAAATTGTCCAAAAAATCCTAAAATTATTAAATTTTTTTAATTTTGCCAATTGAGTAATTTTGGAGAAAATTTTCCAAAGAGTCTAAAACTTATTATATTTTTGCCAATTCAGTTATAAACTTTTTAATTTCGTCAATTGAGTATTAAGTTTTTCAGTTTTTCACTTTTTACCAAATGGAGTTTATTCGGTTAATTTTGTGTAAATCACCGACGTGGATCGATCAAGTATATATATGTATATTCAAATACGACGCGTGACAATATTTAATAATATTTTAATATATATTATTTTAATTATTTTAATTATTTTAATTTTTTTTTTTTTTTGGGCCCCTTTTTCCCTCTACCATATCTTGTCTATGGCCAGTGGAGGTCGTCGGCCTCGAGTGAGGGATGCCCGGGCCTGGGCTGGTCAGGGCTGCCCTTGTTTGGGCGGGCGAGGGCAACTCTCGCTCAATCGCCCTGGCCCAGCAACGGGCGATTGAGTCAAGGCCAGCAGCTTCAAGGATCCTCGAATGTCAAGATCTGGGCTAGCAGGACGGCGATTGTGGAGGAAATCTCTCTCTTCGTAACGGCTCGCTCAAGGAGATTGGGGCCCGACATCCATACACCAACGGGGGAGGTACGAGAGAGCCCGATTGGTTTTGAGACGAAGGGGGGAATCTTCGTTTTGGGGGTTTCTCAGAGAGCACCATCAAAGCAACCCAGTCGTGGCCAGGAGATTTCACGGTGTCGTTTATTGTTGTCCCTCGCAGTAAACCACCGACTATAGCTATACCTGGGACCCCTCTGTTCTGCTTTGTTTTGCGGTCATATAGAAGATGAAAAGGTCGAATCAAAAGCATCACTGTCCTGCTTCAATGCTCCTTGAGGCTGCTACCCTTGGCCAGTTAACCGTTGCTGGGAAGAAGGGAAAAACAAAAGAAAAAAAGAAAGAAAGAAAAAAAGAGAAGAAAAGAAAAAAAGAAAGAAAAAAATTAATTAAAATTTGAAAAAAATATATTAAAATATCATTAAAATTTGTTATTGTCAATACTGGCCATGCCACATAGCATGATTGGCATCCATATCAGCAATTTCTGGCCAAAATTTGCTGAATGAATTCAATTGACAAAAAGTGAAAATGTTTAGGAACCAATTGGTAAAATTAAAATGTTTATAAATGAATTAACAAAAATGCAATAGATTTATAATTTTTTGGATAATTTTCCCGTGATTTAAGGGTCATGCTTAAGTATATCCTGCTTGCTTTGATATATTGCTTGTTTGCCTTGGTTTAGGCCAGTGTTGAAGCTTGGCCGAGTGTCTCCGTGGATAATCTAGGCTCATCCTCGTCTATGCTGATGTCGTAATTCCTGTAATATTAGATTAGGGTGTTGTGATGTCTCTTGTGCTGGATGTTATATATGTTTAGATTAAACCATTTGTTTAGTTTGTATATCCCACGTATGTCACATACAAACTGGTTCTTAGGAATGATTTGAAGGTATGCTTGGCCTCATCTAATGTGTTACGAATGTTATCTATCCTTGCATTTTAGCGGAGTTGCATGTTAGAACCAATTGCAATCAAGTTGTTGTCAAGTTAGCATGTTTCTCAGAAATCTTTTGGGCTCAGCTCGCTATAGGAAGTTCTCGGTTCAGACTTGGGCTTGCTGAACTGTGGCTTGTATGGCATGTTCATGGCTCTTGAGTGTTCATTCGATGTGTTTCGGGTTGGTTTGGGGCCACCTAGTCGGTGAATAGAGGTCCAAACCTGCCGTCTATACTGCCTAAGGGGCTGGCAACAAGCCTAGAGCTTCCATTCGGCCTCTAAGGGTCTCGACCTATCTCGGGACATTCCTTTTACATGATTACATCGTCTACACGTCACAATCACATATTTGCATTATATAGTAGTTCAATTTCTAGCCTTGTATCTAGTTTATTATATCTTAACATGCATATAGTATGCCTTGTATCTAGTTTATTATATCTTAACATGCATATAGTATAGCTAGACTTTAAATCGTGTTTATCATGGATGAAAAAGAAAAAGAAAAGAAAAAGAAAAAGAAATAAATAAAAAAGGATTAAAAATCGAAGAGGCATTTGGTAAGAAATGGCGTTTTTAGTGCTAAGTTTGATTTATTCTTAGTTGAATTTCATTATGTTTAATCCGGCAACGTTATCACCCAACTTAGAAAATTTACTTTTCTTAAGCTAAGTTGATTGCGTATATACATTAGTTTACGAGAGTCCTATCCGTAGCTCAGAAACAAAGTGTTTTTATATTTTTGCCTGATATCTCGGGTTCTACTTACTGTACTGCTTGTGATTATATTATCATAATTTGTTTGATATATCGCTTTGTTTAGTTTTTGTCATTTGAGTTCTCCTCACATGAAAACTTAGGCTAGCATGTTTTTAGAGAAAACAAAAACATAAAAATGAAGAAAACTTACTCATCATTCACAAACACACTCATTTGACTTATTAGATTGTATCTTATTTATCAATAATATCAAGTGTCTTGTTAGACGTAGTATTACCAAACATTTCACTACACTACCTATTGAAGTTTGATGGTTTGAAACCCAGGTAATTATAGATGGATGTGCATATACAATGGAGATAAGAATGATTTGATGATAAAACATGAACCCGGTACAAAGCAAGCAGCATCATCTATGTATATGATACTTTTCTTCTGCCATTTAATACATGTGATATCAATAAATAAGTAATAATCATTACTTGAAATTTTCAATCCTTTTAAATGATAGATCTGCATATAAAGAGGGAAAAAGGTGAGAAAAAAGAAGAAGAAGAATATTTTGCATTGCATGGACAAAAGGCAAAAGGGTGATGAAAGAGAAGAAAATAATAGTTTGCCCATTATATGGACGAATCTTATTGTGGTCATGCAATCTTAACGGACAAATTTTGTATTTTTGTAAACTTTAATTTTATGACATTTAATTGTGTCTTATAGAAAAGAAGAGAAAGTAAGGGAACCACTTCAGGTTAAAGCAATCAATAATCTAGAAATAGAAAGAAAGATAAAAAGAGATCATTGAGATTTGTGGAAAACTTGTTGCCTCTAGGAATAATCTTTACTCGAGATTTTTAAGCCTTTTAAATGATTGATGTACATATAAAGATGGAAAAAGGTGAGAAAAAAGAAGACGAAGATTATTTTGCCCTACATAGACAAAAGGCAAAAGGGTGATGTAAGAGAAGAAAAGAATAGTTTGCCCGTTATATGGACAAAGCATATTGAGCTAATGCAATCTTAACAGACAAATTTTAATAATATAATAGTTAAAATATTGTCTAATAAAAAGGAAGAGAAAGTAAGGGAACTACTTCAGGTCAAATAGAAAGAAAGATAAAGAGAGATCTCTAAGATTTGTGGAAAACTTGTTGCCTCTAGGAACGATTTGACAATAAAATATGAACTTGGCACAAAGCAAGAAGCATCATCCTTGCATATGATACTTTTCTTCTACCATTTAATGCATTGGATAAATGAGCAACAATGTTCACTCGAAATTTTCCATCCTTTTAAATGATTGATCTGCATATAAAGAGGGGAAAAGGTGAGAAAAGAAGAAGAAGAATATTTTGCCCTAGATGGACAAAAGGCAAAAGGGTGATAAAAGAGAAGAAAAGAATAGTTTGCCAATTATATGGACAAAGCTTATTGAGCTTATGCAATCTTAATAGACAAATTTTATATTTCTATAAATTTGAATTTTATGACAGTTAATCTTGTCTAATAAAAAAAGAAGAGAAAGTAAGGGAATCGCTTTAGCTAAAAGCAATCGATAATCCATAAATAAAAAGAAAGATAAAGAGAGATCCCTGAGATTTGTGGAAAACCTGTCGCCACTAGGAACAATTTGACAATTGAACCTGTCAAAAGCAAGAAGCATCATCAACACATATGATACTTTTCTTCTATCATGTAAACTACATTTAGTCGTTCGAATTTCAAATAAGGATATGACTAAATTTGATAAGATATGAAATTCACTGTTTGGTGATTGTAATAATAAAGTCGGATATATTCATATAATATATATATATATATATATTGTTTGGTATAAACGCCCGTATGAATCACAAATTTCACAAATGGATGGTAAATATCCCTCGTGATACTCTTATCTACTTTATTTTTATTTTATTTTCTTCTCTTTTTTATTTCTTTCTTCCCCTTCCATCATTCTCTAATAAAATTTTATTAAATAGAAAATTGTACTAATATACCTAAAATATGTAATATATAATTATATATTGAACTTATATTACAAGATAGAATTAAATTCGAATATATAAATAAAAATAAGATTAAAATAAAAAAATTATTTTTTGTTATTTAAAATTTCTTATATTAGAATTCAAATATTATTTATATTGAAATATAATTTTAATTTGTTAATTTAAGAAATTTATTATTTGAGAAAAAACTTTCATATTATGGATATTAGAAATTCTATCCGTCTTTACCCACCTCCTCCATGGGATAATTTTATCCGGTTTATATTCCATTTATATCCAACTTCATTCTATCTCGAATAGGCATCAAACGCAAGATATGATAAATTTTATCCTATCCTAAATTTTATCCTGACTGTCAAACATAGTCTTAATGGACATGATACCTAGATCTAGGCAATAATCTTTACCTGAAATTTTCAATCCTTTTAAATGATAGATTTGCGTATAAAGAAGAAGAAGAAGAAGAAGAATAGTTTGCCCATTATATGGACAAAGCTTATTGAACTCATGCAGTCGGAACGGACAAATTATAAATTTCTATAAATTTTAATTACATGATAGTTAATATTGTCTAATAGAAAAGAAGAGAAAGTAAGTGAAACAGTTCAGGTCAAAGCAATCAATAATCCAAAAATAGAAAGAAAGATAAAGAGAGATACCTAAGATTTGTGGAAATCTTATTGCCTCTAGGAACTATTTGGCGATAAAATATGAACTCAGCACAAAGCAAGAAGCATCATTCACGGATCTAACATTTTCTTTTGTCATTAATCCATTGGATACCTGGAAATAAACAATAATCTTTACCCAAAATTTTTAATCCTTTTAAATGATTGATCTACCTATAAAGATGGAAAAAAGGTGAGAAAAAAGAAGAAGAAGAAGGATATTTTGCCCAACATGGACAAAAGGCAAAAGGGTGATGAAAGAGAAGAAAATAATAGTTTGTGCTTTAGATGGACAAAGCTTATTGAGCTCACGCAATCTTAACAGACAAATTTTATATTTCTATAAATTTTAATTGTATGATAGTTAATATTGTCTAATGAAAAAGAAGAGAAAGTAAGAGAACCACTTCAGGTCAAAGCAATCAACAATACAGAAATAGAAAAAACGATAAAGAGAGATCCCTAAGATTTGTGGAAAACTTGTTGCGTCTAGGAATGATTTGACGATAAAAAATGAACCCAACACAAAGCAAAAAGCATCATTTATGCATCTAATATTTTCTTCAGTCATTAATGCATTGGATACTTGGAAATAAGCAATAATCTTTACCCAAATTTTTAATCCTTTTAAATGATTGATCTGCATATAAAGATGGAAAAAGGTGAGAAAAAAAGGAGAAGAAGAAGGATATTTTGCCCTACATGGCCAAAAGGCAAAAGGGTGATGAAAGAGAAGAAAAGAATAGTTTGCCCGTTATATGGACAAAGCTTATTGAGCTCACGCAATCTTAACGGACAAATTTTATATTTCTATAAATTTTAATTATATGATAGTTAATATTGATCTAATAAAAGGAAGAGAAAGTAAGAGAACCATTTCATGTCAAAGCAATCAATAACTTAGAAATAGAAAGAAAGATAAAGAGAGATCCCTAAGATTTGTGGAAAACTTGTTGCCTCTAGGAATGATTTGACGATAAAATATGATCCTAGCACAAAGCAAGAAGCATCATTCACGCATCTAATACTTTTCTTTTGCATTTAATGCGTTGGATACTTGTAAATAAACAATAATCTTTACCAGGAATTTTTAATCCTTTTTAATGATTGATCTCGCATATAAAGATGGAAAAAGGTGAGGAAAAAGAAGAAGAAGAAGAATATTTTGCCCTATATGGACAAAAGGCGATGAAAGAGAAGAAAAGAATAGTTTGCCTGTTATATGGACAAAGCTTATTGAGCTCATGCAATCTTAATGGAAAATTTTTATATTTCTATCAAATTTAATTATATAATAGTTAATATTGCCTGATAAAAAAGAAGAGAAAGTAAGAGAGCCACTTCATGTCAAAGCAATGAATAATCTAGAAATAGAAAGAAAGAGAAAGAGAGATCCCTAAGATTTGTGGAAAACTTGTTGTCTCTAGGAATGATTTGACGATAAAATATGATCCTGGCACAAAGCAAGAAGCATCATTCACGCATCTAATACTTTTCTTTTGTCATTAAATGCATTGGATACTTGTAAATAAACAATAATCTTTACCCGGAATTTTTAATCCTTTTAAATGATAGATCTGCATATAAAGAGGGAAAGAGGTGAGAAAAAAAGAAGAAGAAGAATATTTTGCCCTACATGGACAAAAGGAAAAAGGGTGATGAAAGAAAAGAAAAGAATAGTTTGCCCATTATATTGACAAAGCTTATTGAGCTCATGTAATCTTAAAAGACAAATTTTATATTTCTATAAATTTTATTTTTATGATAATTAATCTTGTCTAATAAAAAAGAAGAGAAAGGAAGGGAACCACTTCAAATTAAAAGCAATCAATAATCCAAAAATCGAAAAAAAGGATAAAGAGAGATTCTTGAGATTTGTGAAAAACCTGTTGCCACTTGCTTTTGGTGGGGGATGCCTTCTTGGAGCGTCTTACTTATAGTAACTCCACATTAAAGGGCAAGTTTTCTTTTTTCCATTTCTTTGGATAAATTAAACTTTCTTGTGGAATTTTGTCACTGGTTGAACTAAGGTCATAATTAATAATGTTCGGGTTTCGCAGTTAATAACCTAATGGCGTCTTCCACTTTTTGGGGACACATGACGCATTTGTAAACATTTAATTTTACCAGCTAGTGATTCAACCAACTTGAGTTAGATCTATCTCGAGCTCCATTATATTCAAGGAATGGCTGGTTAATAATTCTTTTACCTTCCTAGATTTTTGAATAGATAAAGTCTTTTGACAAACAAATAAAGAGTCATCTCAACATGTATATGTTGCATTTTGTTGCAATCCCATCAAATTACTCGAGGTTTGCAAAACAATCAGTTCGACTAGTCACTTGAACTAAACGTTCAATGTCCTCATTTCATTAATTAACATTAATGAAATCTGCTGATATGAACACTAATCTCATAAAATAAATGTCCGAAGGAGAAAATATTTCAAGTTTCATACGTGTAGTTGTTCACTTGAATTGCAAAAACAAATTGCACGCAAACCATTTCTGCACGTTACTACTCACTTTGGATAGACTTTTTTTTTTCCCGTTCAATTACTTTAAACAGAATTTTCATCCGCGTAACCCTAACAACTAATAGTGGTTTTAGAAATAATTCAATAAAAACACAAAGCACGACAAGGAGAACAAAGGAAAAGGCAATATTGAAACCTCTGCTTTCAACAGATACAAATAATTTACTTTATCCTTTCTTTCTTCAATTTACATGATCCCAAATGCAGATTTAAGGAAGAAAATGACATTGCTTAATATTTTTGCATGTTTATTTTCTTATGGCTCTGTCACATTTTAAGAATCATTAATGTTAAACATACGAAATCTGGGAAAACATACTAGAATGTCCAATACAATTTTTTATCTTTTTCCAAAGCTCAAAACACCTACTTGTTTCCAAATTTTGCAAGGAAAATGGTTAATGATTTTAAGGTACAATCGTATAATCTATTAATTTAATTATTCGATAAGTTTATTTTGGAATAAAGAGCCAAGAGTTGTGCATCAACTATAAGACACCAACGTGACTCACAAATTCCTGTCAAAATTTTTTCTAAAGGAAAAAGCGTGACTCCTGAATCACGTAACCTCATAAAAGTTAAGAGCATTGGGTGAAAAGGGGAAAAGAAAGAATATAAATGGGTCTAAGTTAAAGGAAAAAAAGCAAAAAAATCAAAATTAAAGAAAAAAAGAACAAAGAAAAAAGAATATGAAGTGGGTCTAAGTTAAAGAAAAGAATCGAGCGAAGAATTGTAGCATCGCTTTGTCTGATGGCCAATTTTTTACACCACTGATTAACCAGCCTAATTTCATAAAAAAAACCCATTATTAGGTCAATCTCAATTCTAACTCGAATTTTCTTTCGTCTTAAAAAAATTATCGACTTTCACCTTAGTCCAAATCTACTCCTGTTAACCCTTTGTCCAAAAATTGTCATTGGTTTCTTCAATATTATCGATATTAGGAGGTTGTTGTCGTTTCATATGAGGGAGGGAATATTGATGAAGACATAAGTTCTTATAATGAATCTCTAATTGGCTAGATATTCATAATTTTGAAGAAACTAGTGGCGATTTTTGGACACGTGGACAGATTTAGGACTAGACTAAAATTTTGGTGAATTTTTTTAGACAAAAAAAAGTTAATGGAAAATTTGGAATTGTACCTAAAGTTGGGGGTTTTTAGAGAATTAGATCCTCATTAACATGACCTGAAAACGACACATGATTGTAAGCTTACTCAAATTGAGTTTAAATGTAATAACTTTTTATATAAAAAAAAATGTGTTCTTTGCTAATAGACCTTTTCAATCTGTCTATGACAGGCTAACACACGATTAGTTAATTGAGTTAACATATTACCTGGGTCAATGCGATCTAGTTAGATACACTTAAGCACTCTATTACTCATTTGAACATATTTTTATAACGGTTTATTTCTTAAAATTATGATATTGTGCGACTCCTTTATAAAAGTGTCATGTTTTAAAGGTATGACGTGATTAATAAATGAGTCAAATATGTATGAGTGATGTAGACAAGTGCATATAGAAAAGCAAACACATAAGGGATAAGTACCAAAAAAATCATAAACCTATTGTACGTATGTCAATTTAGTCCTAAACCTTTTAACGATTTACTAGTCTTTTTGGCCAATTTTAGCAATAAATCATTGACGTAGACGTTGGCCATTTTACATGATACGGTTGGTGCCGGCGTTGATGTTGACAATTTATGCAATTTTTTAAAAAAGTTCTCAAAATTTTTAAACTTTTTTCATTTTTTTCATTTTTTTGTTTCCACCATGTTTAGTGAGGGTCATCAGGGCCTCGGCAATGGCCTGCAACCCTTGCTAGTCACTTGACGAGGCCATTATGGCCGTGGGCTAGGCAGCCCTTGCCTAGTGATTAGCAAAGGTCACTATCCATTGCGAGGCCCTCACGACTCTTGATGGCCACGGTGAAAAAAAGAAAGAAAGAAAAGAAATGAAAAGAAATATAAAAAATTCATAAAAATTGTCTATGTTAGTGCCGATCGTGCCACGTAAGATGATTGGCGTCCATATTAGCGATTTCTAGCCAAAATTGGTCAAAATGATTGCATTAGTAAATTATCAAAATATTTAGGACTAAATTGATCAAATTGAAAGATTTAAAATTAAAATAGATAGGTTTATGTCTTTTTTAGTAATTCTTTCGAGTTTTGCGGGGAAATGATGTTGAATATGGAGAAGGGTTCAAAGTAGATGCTCATGCGAAAGATATTCACACGTGGATGAAATAGATTTGAAAATACAAGCAGTGATAGAGAAGACAATGAGTGGGCCAAATGCAACCACAGATCCTCGAGATAGAGGCTTGCTCACTCAATGAGAAAAGTGGCCGCTGACAGTTCTACTAGATTTCCTTTTGGTGGTGGGAAGTTTGACTGCCAATTCCATCAGTGTTGGAGACAAAATTCAAAATTGGAAGCTTTTTATCTTTCTTTAGAAGAAACAATGATGTTATTAAACAATTGATGATGAGATCAATGCATCCCATTCGTTGAATTATTTTGATTCTATATGAGACCTTTGCAATTCAATGGTTGATATTGACTAAGCTTATTTGCATAAGGCTAATGCAAATGTCAACCCAACTTAGACTCACAAACTCTTGCAAAAAATATATATATATATATATATATATATATTCAAAAGAAGAAAAAAAGATCACTCAAATCATATGCAAGTTAAAAACATTTTGTGGGGTCTTCATGAAAAACAAAGAAAAAAAGACCAGGGGTCCAAGTGAAAAAAAAAGGTAAGATACAAAAAAATGTGCCTCGAGTCTTACCTAATGATCACTTATAAACTTCTACTTTTGAAAATATCAAATACACACTCTAGTTTTATCTTTGGAGGTCACTTTACACATTTACATAAATTATCTTGGTGTTCCTATATAAAAATGTTATTTTCTTTAAAATACTTTTCGCAAAATCCTAAATTCTCACATTCACCCAAAAACTCGAAACAAAACAAAAACCAAACCACCCAACCCCTAACTAAGATATTAAAATGAGTTTGCTAGAGGGACAATCTAATGTCTATGATTTAGGGTTTGCTTAGAGGTATGTGAATTGTATTTCCATAAATAGAGGGTGTAATTAGTCATTGGGTCAACAATAAGATACATTTTAGGTATTTTCCCCATAATAAAAGGACCCAGTCTAAAATCAATATGGGCACCCCTTTGCAAAAGTGAAGAGAAAATGATAAACTGATTTATAGAAGAGATGATGCAACAAACTTTCATTAACTACTTGAACAAGTGAGTCATGTTTAAAGATTCAATAAAGATATATCACATCATTTACTACTCGATTTCATTAACTAGTATTGTATTTTTAGATTAATAAGAAGAAGAGACAAACCAAAAATTTAGTCTTTGAATTCTTAGTAGATGTTCGATTTCATTCGTGAACTTTAATTTTGGTCAAATTGATGCTTGTGCAATCAATTTTGTGTGTGTGTGTTTTTTTTTTTATATGGTTCCATAAACCAAGGAATTAATACTTTAAAATATAGTAGTGTGATTAAACAATACTCATTCTTCAGCCACATATGACTACATCGTATCCTGATTAAATGTCTATCTATTGAGAAAATCTTTGGCGGTTTATTACCACCGTATCAGCGTCATATGTGGCATACATATTTCACTCATTCCACTAAAATATTGACACGTCCATCAATCCGTGTCAGCTGACATGGAATTTAAATAAAAAAATTTAAAAACTTTCACCCCACAGCTCTCTCTCCTCTTCCTCTTCCGGACACCAGCGGAGTCGTCGGCGCTGTGACCAAGCAGACCACCGCTGCATCCAAGCGAGCATGGCCGGCTCCCTCTGTTTTCTCCATCTCGTCGTTCTCGAGATCTCGCCGTCCATGGCCGAAATCGTCGCTCGTCCATGGCTGTCATCGTCATTGTTCATCCATGGTCGAACGCGTTCGGGCGTCGTCTCTATTGTTCATCAATGGCCGACCACAAGCCGACTGCATGGGACGATAGATCTCGATATCTGAGCTCTGTCCATGCCTTCGAGATCTCAAACTCGCCCGTTGCCATGGCCGATCACGAGCCAACTGCAAGGGACGACTGCAAGAAGATGGCTTCCTCTAACCCCCCCGATTCTAGGCTCTGTCCATGGCCTTCGAGATCTCGACCTCTCCCGTCGCCATGGACGAGACCAGATCTAGAGGCACAATCCGGTCTAGATCTGGACGGAAAACCACTGCGAGCCATCATGATGATGGAGGAGTGGCTCGGCCGTCGACGGGGCCAACCACGAGCTGACTGCAAGGGATGACAGAGCTGGCCGCGAGCAAGGACAGAGGAAGACGGAGAGCACGACGGAGGGGAAGCTTCCACGGGTGGAGAGATGCAGATTTTTTTTAGTTTTACATTTATTCCACATCAGCGGACATGTGTCAATTTGTTATTGGATTTTAGTAAAAAACACACACCACCTTAGCAGCCAATAAATATTTTCTTCTATGTATTTCGGTATTACATAATTTTGTTAATTCTCAATTTGAATGCTCATTTGATATTTTGCAGAACTATGTTGTTCTTTGACTAGGTTGATCTACTTATCCTATAAAAGCACACTCATATAACTTTTTCAATGGTATCTAACTCATCAATAATATCAAGTGTTTTGCTAAATGTTGGATCACCAAATATTTCATTTAACTCATACGAAATTTCATAATTCAAAACTTGGATAGTTACATATAGATGTATTAGTAGAATTGAGACAGAATCATTATAAAGATAAAACATCAACCCAACACAAATTATTTGCTGATAAACAAATAAGGAATAATCTCAACGTGTGTTTCTATATAAATATTCCTACTATTTTTTCAATATATGTTGTTGTAACTAATATTATATTAGAGATGAGCGACAATATTCAAACTAAGCAAAAATATGGCACTCAATTTGCATATGTGCAATAAATAGAACATTCAAGGCTTCATCATAGGAAGGCTCTTGCTTTAGGTCTTTTTGAAGTTTTGGCTTTAAAACATTTGTGCTTTGGCTCGCTGTCTTAAGTAGAATTGTTGTATTAGGAGGGCATACGTGGACTCATAATTAACCTATCTAAGGCTGACCTTTTCATGTCGAGTTTTCATTGTTAAGATAAACTTTTTTAAGGAGGGATTTGAGGTGTTTAATATTTAATTTGCTGCGACCATAAATAATATTAAGTTGTCCCCGTAATATTATACCTTTTGAATATTTTTTTTTAAGTATACGATGGACTTTTACATGACTTTAAATGTCTGTTTGCGTCAGTGTTGTAAAACTCAAGCTTCGATTAAGAAAAATGATGGGCAAATATCTTGTTTTCATTATGATGGTGGAGTGATAATATCATCTATTCTAATGGAGGAAAAAGGACAACCACAGTACAAGGCCAGCTATATAAATTCTTGTGATCCTTGCGGGAATGGGAGGCAGAGCGAGGCCAGTGCCCTGCACGTGCTTCTTCATCCTCCCAAGTCTCAAAGTCCCAAGCATTGACCCTCCCCAACATCACCCAAACCGCCTCCCAACCATTTGCTTTGCTTGTCAATTTCTACTTCAAGGCTTCCTTACAAAGTTTGCAATGCACTATTTTCTTGATGCATGTAAACTCTCGTGAGGATGTTGAGAGAATAGTTTTGTCATAACCAACATTATATTAGAGAGAAGAGACACAATTCAGACCACGCAAAAATATGGCATTTTACTTTATATTGGATTTGTGGAGAAAATGGAACATTCGAGGTTTCATCGTACTAAGCCTCTTGCTTCAGGTTTTTCTCATTTTATTTGCACCCCTTAGAAAGAAAACAACGGATCGCCACATTATTTTCCTCTTGTGGTTGGCCTATTTGATGGCTGATTGGGTAGCTGCATTTGCGGTTGGGCTCATTTCTCACAACCAAGGCAATTCAAGTGCTCAAGTAGTAGAAGTAGATGAAGGACTTCAGGCATTTTGGGCCTCATTTCTCTTACTACATCTTGGCGGTCCAGACACCATCACTGCATTTTCTCTCGAGGACAGTGCACTTTGGCCACGGCATCTGCTTAGTCTCATCTTCCAAGTCTATACTGCCATCTACGTCTTTGTGCGGATATTTCCTAGCGACAAGTCACTGGTGATCCCAACGATTTTGGTATTTCTTGCAGGGGTTATAAAAATTGTAGAGAGGACATTGGCACTTTATCTCTCAAGCCTTCCAAGGGTTAGGGAATCAACGCTTTTAGAAAAGGAGCTAAGAATGGCTGCAGACTCGCAATTGCTTGAAGAACTCAATGTTCTAGGGGATGGACGTGGATGTTCAGATGAAGGAAGAGCAAAGCTTGATGAGAGCATCGTGATAAAGCATGCTTACTCATTCTTTCAAATCTTTAAGGTTTTCATCATTGATCTCATCTTCACAAAAAAACAACGTGAAATGAGCCGTGAATATTTTGCCAAAGTTTCTGCGATGGATGCATTGAGAGTGATATCAGTCGAACTTGATTTCATTTATGAAAAACTCCACACAAAAGCGTTGACAATACATCACAAGTGGAGCTACATTTTCCGCATCATAACTTGCACTTGCGTTGCGGTGGCTTTGGGCCAGTTCAATCACTTGAAGAAGTGTGGGCTCCCCAAACTTGATGTGGAAATTACTCATTTCCTTCTTTTTGGAGGGATTATTCTTGATGGGATAGCTTTGTTGATGCTCGTTTTCTCTGATTGGACTATTGCCGAAATCAAGTATAACACCACAGTGTCATCTAAACTAGATTCATTTCTCCACAAGTTGGTATCCACCACGGATTACCTGAGGAAGCCTCGATACGCCACATGTGAAGTAGAACCTAACACCAATGTTACTTACGAGGTCTTAGATACACCATTAATATTTCGAAGGTGGTCAGAATCTATCTCTGCTTGCAACCTTTTTTCTGAGGCATTGAAGGAGAGTCCGAGAAAGATATGTAAATGCAATCAGTTCCGGGGCATCATCATTATTAAAAATATTTGCAGTTTGCCATTTCAAATGGTTGACAAGATCATCTCTTGTGTCCATCAAGCTGGTCAGACAATTGAAATATTCTGTGGTAAAAGATCAATGATTGCGGATGCGAAGTATGTGTCGAAGAATCCCTTTTTTAAGAAGCTATGGATTATCATCTTTAACGAGGTGAAAGAAGGATCTAGGAAATTGGATGATCCAGAAACGGTGAGGCAGATAGTTAACACTAGTGGTAATCTGTTTTCCCCGCGTAGATCGTGGACACGAAATCTCGACAAAGTTTCAGACCATGTCACCAAGGCTAATTTCCATATCCATGTTATAAGGTTGCACATTGCTACTGAAATTTGGTATAACATAGAGATATGCATTGGAAGAAATGATGAAAGGGAGTTTAGCAAGATCTTGTCTGATTATATGTTATATCTTTTACTTAATCGGCCTAATGTGATGTCCACTGTGGCGGCGGTGGGTATTGCCCAAATGATATCATCAGCGACGCTGCACGAGCTTCGGGACCGCATTATCAGTGACGTGACCAAGGATCCGGAAGGGATGTGCAAAAAATTGTACGATACAGTGGGCCCTCGAGCAAGGGCCGTGTTGGGTGGTAATTACCATTTGGAATCCTTACTCAACGAAGGGGTCCAATTGACCCACGGAATAGAAGATTATGGGAAAATGAAGTGGATTTTCATGAGCCAAGCGTGGCTTGGGATATTGCTATATGCAGCAGTTAATATTAAGGGAGAGGCACATGCGCAGGTGTTGAGCAAAGGTGGAGAGCTTCTTACCTTTATTTGGCTGTTAATGGCTCATTTCGGTTGCTTCTACAAACCTGAATGGGGCATGTATTACGAATTCTGGGATGAGTATCTACGTTCGCAATCTAATGAATAATCTACTTAGATATTTCATCTATATTGTCTTATTTACACCCTTGTGACATTTCTACAAATTTTTGTTTGAATAAAATATACTAGTTTGTGTATCTTTGTGACTAATGTGGAGAATGGATGGATTGTCGTTCCTCGTATAAGCATTGCATATGTCTACTCTTATTGATAGTAAATAATCAGTTCATACTTATAATTTTTAAAAAAATAAGAAAGTCTAATAGGTTTTGCTTCTTAAGGTAAAATGCTAGATTTTAAATTTATAGAAGGGACAGTAATTTTCTCAAAGATGGGATGTAATATCACGATTTCGCATTCATATTTAAAGACACGAATGTGTATAATCGTCCTCTCATTGTCATTCTCATAAGGAGGCTGACCATATGGCTACTTTTCCTATGACTTTTTTTTCTCGACAACTGACTGATTGTTTTGTAGGAAATAGATTTGAAATGAGAAAGTGCAGTTTTCACGTAAAAACAAAAACAATTCAGGTGGTGTAATCTCGCTCCAATTGTTAAATAATCTAATTTGACTCTTTTTGGTTGCGAGTGTAAAATGATTTTGTATATTTGTAATGGACATGACATCGATTATTCCCCATGAGCTTTAGCAAGGGGATCAATTACGCAGAGATAGACATATGGCGTCCAAGGTTGATGCTTGAACGCAATTCGCCTTCTTCATAAACAGGACAGCATAAAGCCAATTGGCAATACACAAATCGAGAGCCAGATAAATCCGTATGATGACATGCCAATTAGGAAGAGCTAAGGCATCGCCGAGTCCTCGCCAAGCAATCCACAGATCGATCCCACGAGATGCGGGATTATATGAAATAATCACAAATGAGCTCTTAAATTTGGAATATGTTCACTTTTCCCACCATGCTACTGTGCATAGCTAAGCCCCATCTGCCCGTAGTCCCGATTTGAAGAGCCGATGCACAGAAAAGATATGACTAAAACATCAGAATTTATGACATTTAATGATTTTTTTTTACCATAAGTTATATGGTTTATAAAAATATTTCTTAAATTAATATTTTTTACTCGTTTGTCAAATCGTCGCCTCCGTACATTCGCGCCACGGGACTCCCATCGCCCAGATCCTCCACCGCGACGGACGACGGAGCATCCGCTTCGACGGGCGAGCGCGATTCCGGCGGCCTCCGCCTCCGCTCCGCCCATCGACGCCGGATCGTCGATTCGGAAGCCGATCAAGCTCGTGGCCTGATACGTACTTCTCTTGCCCGTCACCAACGCCTCATGGGAAGCGAGATCCGAGATAATCGGGGAGGTCGGTGATGCCGGTGCGACCGAGAGTGCTGCGTCGCCGAAGAGCGGTGGTTCCGAGGAGTCCGTCTAGGAGCAGGGCGAGCGTTTTCGGCATTTTTCTAGTGATTATGTGCTCGAGGATCAGTACAGGAATCCTTCGAATGAGATCAGGATGGGGAAGCTGGCGGAAGATGTCAATGCTCTCGCCGGGACTATATGCTGCTATAAGGTAAATTAAACTGAGCTTTGAACAACTATCGGATGGTGATACTTTTGTTTCTGGTTCTGAACGTGGTGCCATTTGTTTTCTGCAATGTTTCTCCAGCTTAAGTTTCTCGGTTCGAATGATGGTTCGATGGTTGAAATGTGGTTTTAACCGAATTTCGAGCGTTTTTGTCCCCTGCCTATTGCTTGTGTCAACGCAACGCATTCCATGTAATTGGAAGAAAGAGAGTTCCTATGGGCTTTTTCAGCAGAAGATGAATTCCGTGTAATGTCATTGACACTACTAGAGTTAGATAATACAGTTTGTGGTGCTTCCATAAATTCCTGATATGAAACTGACAGATGCTGGTGCTTAGTCTGTGGGTAATCAGTTCTAGTACTCTGCTATTTGTACTTTGAATGTCAAGTCCTCATTTGAATAATCTAGAAATGATCATCCGGTAATTAGAGAATATATTGAACAACATGCTGCTGCTTTGCTGTAAGAAGTACTTTGTCTCTATCATTCATGTATGTGCATATCTAAATTCTCATCCATCTTTGTCCATATCAAGTTCTGCAATCAGAATGCCTGAGTTCTCTAGTCATTAGCCATTGTTCATGTAGTGTGGGAAGTCATCATTAGAATTGTGCATGACAGAACATCCCCGTTGTATTCCGCCTTTTGATTTTGGACCAGCACTGCTTCATCAACAATGGCAGCGCAAGGACTCTATTATTAGTCACTGCTTCTGTAGACAGAATGGTTCTCAAGAGGCCAATCCACATTGACACTTACTTGCAAATAGCTGTTACATGGGTCAGGTGCTCATCAATGGCGTACCAACTGAGAGTAACTCAGTCCATAGATGGTAGAAGCAGTACTTCCGATCAATGATAGCATGCTACTTCCTCCCCTCAAGTTGATGATTGCTTAATTGGCTTATAGGGCGAGAATACACGTTTCCATATGCTGCCACTAAGCAGTTGCAGGAGCCACGTTACTCCTGATCCTGAAGGATGGTGTCACTTTGATGGCCATGCCTTAAATTTGTGTTTATTCTTTGCAAACCATATTTACTCTTGCATTTTTCTTTACTCTACTCATAAAAACTATGGAGGAGTTTGCTAATTTGCTAGCCATTCACCATTCTCTTATTACCAAAAATAAAAATAATTAAATCAAACCCATCAAAACTATGGAGAAGCTTGCTAATCAACATCCTCTTGCCAAGAAATATTGGCAGTTTGTCAAGGTTTTCGACTTGTTCAAGCACAATCCTCAGATGTCAGATCTTCACAAAGTTGTCCCTTCCCTGATATAGTCTCATTACCGATCCATTCTGCTGTTTAACTTATACTGGTAATTTCCTGCAGAAATCCAGGATTCCTCAGATTCAGTTGCACTAACCGCCTAATTCACATTTGTGGCTTGTGATACTAGAAGTGGGAAATCATCTCCAATTAAGGCCATCTCCCCAGAGATAAAGAGATTAAAATTACTTTGGCGAGAGGCAGAGAAGAAGGAATAAAATGAGAAAAAAGAAAGAGAGAAGAATGTAACAGAGATACTGTGGTGGAGGACTTGTCCAGGCTCCAAGCTTTATTTGCCAAAGGTTGTGTCTTCTATGCTATGCCAGCTCTGGCAGACAGAGATAGCATTCTGATAAGGGACGCTTGTTTTGAGAACCCATTAATATGCCATTCAGAGCAAATGAATATTCATGAGACCTTTACCAATATATATATATTCATGAGAGGATATTTGGAGGATTTTAATGTGAAGGGCTTTTTAATTGGCCTTTTCAAGCACATCTGCCTTTGCTGGTGTGGCATCCTGGTTCTTTGAAGTTGACCAAGTTGAATTCTTGAGACCTGTAAGTACTCATCCAGCGCATGTCTAGCTGCTGCTGTTGCATGACTTAGCTGCTGAGTGTGGCTCTGTGGCAATGATTACATGATATGTCTGGTGTCAGTCTTCAATAAGCACGAATTGTCATACTTGAACCTTCACTCTTGCAGTTTTATGTATACGTGTGAAATTATGGATCTGTTAAGTGGAACATCGTAATATGAAGGATATCATTTTTGGGATGAAGGCAGATGTTGGCAATTTTCTCTGCCTCAAATGCTGTGTCCTGTATACGGAGCTTGACAATCCAGCTGAAGCCCTGATAAATGTTGAAGCTGTGGCCCACGTGATGCAACCTGAGCTCAGATCAAGCGAGGTACAAGTGGGCCATGTGTGTTACATTTTCTTTTAGCAAATTTTGATACCATTACTCTGATCAGAAGTCAAAGGATGCTGTGATTAGGGATATATCTCTTTACTCCCCCCTTCTTTTGGGCCCAAGCTATCAACCATCCCTTAACATTATGATCATGCATAAAAAATCAAATAGTGAAACAAGAACAAACTGGTCACCTAGTTAAGGGATACTGAAGTCTGTCTTTAACCCTATCTAAGTGGTGAACTGAACCTTTGTGAAGTTATTATATCTTTTGTCAGACTTGGTTTCAGAACACTATGTCTTAGATACTCCTAATAAAATTTGTTGTTATTTCATCTATAGTCCTATCTGGTATCAAACGAATTCAACTTTACATTTACAATATATATACATCCTGAGGCCTTGAATGATGGATTGAGTATTCGGAAGTCCCATCCATGGAAGAAGAGGCATGGCATATCCTTGAATGTGTGGATGCTGAGAGTTGTCAGACTTAATCCTGAATACACTTCTCCTGTGACTGAAGCGAATGGCAATGCTTACTTGCAGATGGAATGAGAATTAGTGGGGGACTGAAATTGATACTCAAAAAGTAGGACAACATTGCCAAGAAAAAGAGGAACTCGGGGCCATCAGTCTAGTTAGGAACTTAATGGATGTCTAACCACCAAACATGTATCAGCATTGCGAAGTCCAATTATTTACTACTTCTGAGAAAGTCTCACTGCACGATGAGATGAATGAAAGATTAGAAGATGCCAAGTAAAATGATTTTGAGAAAGAAGAGCACCTGCCAAGTAAAGTCTCACAAGGACATTGGACTAAACATGTAACTGATTCAAATTGATGGACGGTGACAGGAAAGTTGTGAACTTCCACATCTGCTGGTAATAAACTGGTACTCTGTTCAGCGTTGATATGTGAGTGTTTTTTGCTTTGTGACAGAGTTGTTTGCTTTGTCCTAATGCTAGGTCAAGGGATTACATGCTTGCCATTGCATCAAGAATTAATAGAGTTCTTATGATAAGGCTTCTTTAGGTGGAATTCTTTTGGGAAATTTGCTTGCAAAACATGCTTGGAAGCAATTGGTAAATCGGCATCCTTCATAAGATAATCCATCAACGTTTCAGATTTAGACTAGTCGACAATCTGGGGTTGGAACAGGAGTTCATTGCTACTAGATCCAGTCGCATTTATTAGCAATTTATTGGAGACATGTCTCTGCTGAACTGCTTATGCTTACCATATTTCTATCCTTGAATGATTGAAAATGGAAAAGGTTAGAACAGAGTGTTCTTGCAAACATTTGCAAGAATTTTTTTTTGTTGAAACCCGGCTCCCACAGCCTTAATTTTTATTTCTCCCTAATAAGTTCCAATAATCTACTATGTCCAATCAGCCCACTCGTACCAATTTCCTCTTAAAATTTATTCAGTTACCTCTAATAATCAAATCCAACTCAAACTATGATGTTGGTTCTATACCAATGAGACAGTGCGCAAGGCCATGAAAATACCTAAAAAAGAGTTCTGGTTAGCAAAGCCTCAAGATTGTCAATGCTTCCCGCAGTTGGTCACCTTGCTTTTTCTGTCAGGACAGTTAATGTTATGTAGTTTAATAAACAACTAGCAAGTACTTTTTGTTGGTTTAATTGGCATTCATGAGAACATTTACGTCTGTAGTAGGGCGATGCTTAATCTAGACTTCATAACTTTTCAAGCTCTATTTAGCACTATGTGATACTCATCACACCATGGTTCCTATCATACAGTCATAGACAAGGAATCATTATGATAAATTCACTGCACGCCCACGTAGTTTTATGTAAAGCCCTCTACTGAAAGTTGTCTTAAAGGTTAAATAGAAGTACGAAACTAAATTGTTGCCTCGCAGCTATAGAAGTTAAATAGCTGGTATTTTTTATGCCATTGTAATTATATCCGAACCCATGAGATTAAAGTGGTTCGCGGAATGATAGATTCTTATTTGTTACTAATGCGTTTTGTCTAGCTAATTGAAAATTAGTGAATAGCGAAAACTCACCAATTCGTCGTGTGTTTTTGGGTGAAACCTCTCGGCTGCTGTTTAGGTCGCGACTCAAATTATTAAGGTTAAAAAAATAAAGCTCAAGAATATTTCTCGGCTAAAATTAGTTACAGATGTCTAAATTATACAACATAGAATCTTGTCCTTGTCATGTTCTTACAGGTTAGCATTCATCAGGTATTGTCTTGAATGAACTATTAGGCTAGAGTTGAAACCATACCTGAAGCTCTCGCCACAAGTCAAATAGGAGAGTCATGCCTTAGAGCATTAACGTCAACAAACAATATGGTTGATATGAATTGGTCAGATTCACGTTTTTGCATAAACAACTCTTCCATCTTTTCTATAATTGTAAGAAGTTGATCTTTCCATTTATCTCTTCTGTTTCTTCGTATCTCATAATCGATCTCTTTGATACATGCTCACAAAGTACTAAAGACTTACTGGACAATTATCCCCGATAAGGAAATTTGTCCAAGTGTAAGAAGATGAACAGTAGAATATGCTTCGATATATTTACTGATACAGCCCGTAAACAATTCCTTTTGTCATTATATTCTCCCCGGCTCTAAATTCTTTTTTTCTTGTTTTTTCTTTTTTATATTTATAAACAGGTTATGTAATTCGCCAATTAAAAACTTAGTTTCGTTCATTGAGAATACAGAAAAGTAGGGCCCTCTTTTCTTATTGTTTTGCCCAAGCTCTTGTGAGGGACGAAACATCAGCGGATGTGTATATCTTCCCCTTTGTTACTTCTTGTTGGGGCATTATTGACAGAGTTTTAGCCTATTAAGCTGGATCAGATTTCACTAAGAGCATAATTTATTAAAATGGAAGCCAACTCATTAATTTGGTTGTTCATTTTCACCATGAAAATCCCATGTTGAACTTTGACGATGTGATCGCTTTTTTACTTTTCATGTTTCACTTGAGACTGACCATCTTGAAAAATAAAATTGGCTGCTCAAAGAGAGTTAAAAGACTTGAAGAGAAGGATATCTTCCATTGACATAACTTCCAAAGAGAGTTAAAAGACTGACCATCGATAAGACAATCAACAATCCCGTGGCTGGGCTCTTGTCTGATCTCTTCTATCCCTCAGTAAAAATTGACTACAAAATAACGAATACCCATGAGATGATTAGATTTATAAACAAAAGTGAACATAAAATGAGACCATCTCTCTCTGCTTTTGAATTCTCTTTCACTGCTGCAGGAGCTAGAAGTTCGATTCAATTGCATGAAGAATATGTAGAAGAGTTAAGATAAAGAGTCAGGTTAAGTAAGGATTGTAGCATTGCTTTGTTAACGGCCAATTTTGACACGAATCATTAACATGACGTGAAAAGGACAAGTGATTGTAGACATATTCAAATTGAGTTTGAATGGATTAATCTTTCTATATACAAACAATACATGTGTTCTTTGCTAAATAACCTTTTCAATTTGCTTATGACATGCATAGATATGACTGATTAGATGAGTTAACATTTAGCCCGTTAAATACATTTAGGCATGTTAATGGTTTAAGCATATTTTTATGAGGGTTCATATCTTAAGTATATCATGTCATAAAATTCTACAAAAGTGTCGTGTTTGGCATTCAAAGATACGAGATTATTGATAAACGAGTCGAATATGTACGAATGATGCAGGTAAGCACATGTTGAAATGTAAGCCCATAAGAGTTATGTAAGGAAATAATGTCGAATACGTAGAAGAGTCCGAAGTAAATATTCATGCAAAAGAGCAGGCCCAGCGCAAGCACAATAAATTTCCTGAGATAAAGGTTTGCCGGGTAAAAGAAAAACTTGACACAATAACACTTAAGTGTTACTTTTTTTGAAAAATGAGACACTTAAGTGCCACATCCAACGAATCTCGCCAGAAATCATACATGGCAGATTTTTATTAATTTTGCTAGCTTATGTGGGTCGTTGGAAGACTGGCTTAGCAAAGAAATACAATGTCATTTTGGCACAATTTGAATTTTAATATAAAAATTAATTAAATTAAATTTAAAATCATTTTTTTAAAGGAAGATAAACAATAGTTGGCAATTGAGGGCTTAGCCCTTGCCGCCGCTACCGCCTCCCCACCGACGCCGGAAAGGCGGGGGAGGTTTAGTTGGGGTCGCTGAGCCCTAGCTAGGGGCCAGTGACCCCGGTGATTGGCGGCGAGGGTCATAGCCCTCCTCCCGGATCCGACGAGGGTTGCCGGCCCTCACCTAGCTGAGCCAAGGGCTATCGTTAGTGCTGTGCTATTCATCTTCCTCTCTCTCTCTCTCTCTCTCTCTCTCTCTCTCTCTCTCTCTCTCTCTCCTCAATTTTTTTTTTTAAAATTTGGTTTTAAAATTAATTAAATTAATTTTATATTAATTATTTATCACGTTAGCAGCAAAAACGACGTTGTTTTGCATTTGTCTAGCCACGTCAGCGTACAAAACGAAGTCGTTTTGCACTTAGCTCACCGAAAAATCGTCACATCAGTATTTTGACCGGATTTTCTCGCCTAGCACTTAACTGATTCATTTTGCTCCGATTTTTGTACTCAAGTGTCACTTTCATAACTTTTGGCACTTAAGTGTAATCTTGTACTAAGTTTTGGCACTCTAGGTGTCCGAGACTCAGGTTTGTGGCTCAATGAGAAAAAAAATTGGCTGCTAACTACTCTGTAGGATGTGCTTTTGGTAATTGTAAGTTTCAACGGCGCTACAGACAAAATCCACAGTCAAAGCTTTGGATCTTTCTTTCGGGAAAACACTCATAAAAAAGAAAAAAAAATGATTGTGGGACCAATGCACTTCAATAGTTGAGTTATGTGAACTCAACCCACCTAATCCAAGGGCTGGGATTGAGTATGCTAATGTGTACTCGATTTATGCAAGTATTGCTCCAACATGACTCGCCAACTCTTACAAAAAAAAAAAAGAAGATAAAAGATAAAGACTTTTGAGTCATGGGCAAGTTAAGAACATTTCGTGGGGTCCTTGTGAAATAAAATATGAAAAAGAGGAACATTACTTAAGGTCCAAGTTACAAAAAGAAAGGAAAAATATTAAATATATACTCTAACATTCACCCAATCACCAAATACATCTTTGGAGGCCACTTTACACCTTCACATCAATTAATCTAATGTCCCTACTTACGAAAATGTCGTCTTCCCTTGATAATGCAAGTATCTTGGTTTAATGACGATGATAGAATGCTAATATTATATAATCTAACGAGAAGGAAAAAAACAATATTATCAGGCCGGATAGATTATTGTGATCCCTCCAAGAATCTATCTACATGTGAGTGCAGGGATAACTATAATATGTCACTTCATTTTGGATTTGTGGAGCAAATGGAACGCTCGAGATTTAGTTATCCCAAGTCTCTCACTTGAGATTTTTCTCATTCTTTTTACATCCCTTACCAAGAAAACAATGAATCACAACATCTTTTTCCTCATGTGGTTGGCCAATTTGATATTTGATTGGATAGTTGCATTCACGATCGGGCTTGTCTCTCACAACCAAGGCAATTTGTTTACACATATAACTGAAGTAGATGGAGAACTTCAGGCATTTTGTACCTCATTTCCCTTATTACATCTTGCGGGTCCATACACCATCACTGCATTTGCTATGGAGGATAATTTTGGGGATGGCACCTACTCAGTCTCATCTTCCAAGTTAGTGCCGCCATCTATGTCTGTGTAGAAATTCACTAGCGACAAATCGCTGGCAACCCCAATGTTGCTAGTATTTCTCGCCACAATCATAAAAAATGTGGAGAGGTTACTAGCACTTAATCTTTGGAGCCACCAGAGGCTCAAGGAATCGATGCTCTCACAAGTGGATTATGGGCTTTCGGAGATCTTATATGATGAGTGGGTTGAAGCACTTAGTCTACGTTTGGTTGTTTGGATCCTAACCGGGATAAGATTAGATTGGATATGATATGAAATCCAAGAACTTTACTATATCATATCTATGATTTAGTGATTGCAATAATAAAATCGGATATATATTCACATTGTATCATGTTTATTGTTTGGTATAAACAACATGTTAATATAAATTAACAAAAAAATTTACAAACAAAGATAATAAAAATCTTTCACGACATTCTTGCCTACTTTATTTGTATTTACTTTATTTTATTTTATTTCCTCTCTTTTTTTAATTAATGTCGCGACCAATTTTTTCGGGGTGTGCACCACCTAGGGTTTGGCTAATGGATTGTTAAGCCTAGACTTAACTCGGCTCTCCCAAGCCCATACCAATTCGTGACTTAGGTTCAAATTTTTAACGTGCAATTGATTTTTAACTAGGAGTCGCCACTAATCTATTTTTGGTGGGTCGATTAGAAACCCAAGTAAAGCAACGGGAGGTTTACTTTACTCCTATGAACTAGAGACTACAGATACGGGGACTTGGTTACACTAGATTTCTCTAATGCCCTTTCGGTACCATTCTTTATTTAAAAAAATGTTTGGCAAGCAGCATGGATTGATTTTAAATCTATTTCCCTAACATATGAGGCAATCATGCGTGTGCGCAATCCACCAATTTAACACCCAAGAAAGTAATGAATAAATTGTAAACTTACCTCAAAGCAACGAAAGCATCTGCGTTGTTAGATCAAAATTCATATCATCAACCCTAGATATGATTTCTAATTAACACGCAATTTCTTTTTTGTTTTCACTTTATTTAATGGGAACTTAATCTATATGCAATGCATGCTAGTAATCTAATATGACATGGCAACATGACCTAAATTACATGACATGGCAACATGACCTAAATTACATGACATGGCAATATGATCTAAATTATATGACATGAATAGAGTAAATCCTAAAGAGATGTAATGATTAAATGCAATCTAAATAACCTAATTTTATTGACAGGCAATCTCTAATTAAATGGGCCTAAAAAAAAAAAGAACTAAATGTCGTGCATTTCAATTAATCTAACCCTAAATGACATGTTCATGACATTTTTTTATTTCCTAAAAAAAAATGCAATTTACCCTAAAAAATGAAGTAATTTATCCTAAGACATTTTTGGATTTTTTTTTATGAAATTCGAAATTATAAAAAAAATGTGAGAATTATTTAGCTAGGTTAAGATCCTATTCAATTTATATTAGGAATTAGGTTAAACTGAATCCTAATTTAAACTAAAATCTTATCTTAACCCAAATAATCCTAGAATGCAATCTATTAAAAAAATCTATCTAAACTTAAAATTAAATAGGAAGTAAAATTTAACATGCAATCTTACCCTAATATGCAATGACGTGCAAAATATGCCTCCTAAATCTACATGACATATGCATGATTTTTTTTTTTTTTATTTTTTTAATTAAAAATTCGAAATTAAAGTTGACACATAATTGAACGTGCAATTTAAATCAAAGAAAATTAATCTTAAATGAATGCATTTTTTTTTTTGGATTTTTATTTCATGATTCAAAATAAAATTGCTATCCTAAACATGCAAATAAGAAAAGCAAACCTAACCCTAATCTTTTTTTTTTTTTAATTTTTTCGAAATTAATAATTGCCTAATTATTAAACATGCAATTAAAAGTTAAAAAGAAACTAACAACCTAAATCAATTGATTTTTTTATATTTTTATTTAAAATAAAACTTCAATTCTAAACATGCAAACCCTAATTCTAACCTACATCTTTTTTGATCGATTTTTTTTAAAAAAAAATTCAAATAACACCACTGCAAATCAAGCAACATTGATTCCCAAATGACGAACCATATCTCGTGCGTGAGATCGGGTTGGTAATTTTTCACATAAATCACGAATCGAATCTCGGGCGGGAGATCGGATTGGCAATTTTTAGTAATAGCGAGTCGGATTTCGGGTGCGAAAATCGGCGACAATCACTAAATTTTAAGGCAATTTCATATCATGCAATTTCAATTCCACATTAAAGGGGTAATTACACTAAAAAAGCAAATAATATGAAATATAAAAAATAATGAAAATAAAGATAAACAAATAACAGAAAAGAAAAAGAAAAATTTACCTAATTTTCTCTTTTCTTTTTTTGGTTTTGTTTTCTTTCTTTTTCAAAAAAGAAAAAAAACAAAAGAAAAAGGGCTTGGAGGCCGGCCGGTGAGAGGAGTGCTGCCGGTGAGGATTCCGGCGCGGACTCCGGCGAGAGGGTTGTCGCGGGTCAGCACGGGCCTGCGTCGCGGGGGCGGCGTCAGGGCGCTCGGATCACGGGCTTCAACCGGTGGGGCGCTGCAAAGACGGCGGGAGGCCTCGGATGGCTGCGATGAGGAGCTCCGGCGTCTGGATTGGGCTGTTGGGCGCGGCATCCGGCGAGAGAATCGGATCGGGGCACGAGCTTGAGGTGCGAAGCAAGGGCAGCGTCAGATTTGCAGAGGTGGGTCTCAATGGTAGGGATTGGCGCGACGTCCGAGGCAACTCCGGTGCGGCGCGGGCAGAGACGAGGCAGAGGCGGCGGGTCGCGGGCCAAGGCGAGCGGCGGCGTGTCGTCGAGGCTCCGGGGGCTCGGCGTCGGGGCGGCACGGACGAGGCAGAGGTGGCGGGTCGCGGGCCAAGGCGAGCGGCGGCGTGTCGTCGAGGCTCCGGGGCAGGCGAGGAGTGGTGACGGACGATGGGCACGAGCGATTGGCGGCGTCGCAGCGGCGCGGGTGCAGAGGCGTGGTGGGGCTTCGCGGCGGCACGGGCTTGCGGCGGTGCGGGCGCGCTGGTGGCCTGCCGTCGACGCTCAGGGAGGAAGACACAGTCTTCCTCCTCTTTTTTTTTTTTTTTTTACTTTTTCTTTTACTCCCCTTCACTTTTCACTTTTTTTTTTTTTTTTTTTTTTGTGCTTATTTCACGTAACCTTAAAAAAGAGCCCACCTAACCTACCGTACGTGACCCTTTTATACACCAAAAAAATGTATCATCGTGGTATATTTCATCTGCAATTTCTTCGCGTAAAATTCCATTAAATATATCATTTCACCCGCAATATATTTTTTTATTCGATTATAAACAAATTCCCTTTTCGCGCAAAATATGCATCCTCAGTGTATATTACCTAAATCTATAAAAAATCTTAACAAAAAAAAAAAAAAAAATTTTCCTAAACTATATGCCATGTGATTTATTTATTTTTATTTAGCAAAATGAACACCAAAATTTTAGGTGTCAACAATTAATATCTTATTTATTTATTTATTTATTTCTTACTCTTCCATCATTCTCTAATAATTTTTTATTAAATAGTAAATTGTAAACTAAATATTTGCAACTTGAAATTTTAAAATAGACTTTTCAAGTAATTAACAATTATTTAATTGATGAAAATGGGAGAATTTTGAATCTTGATTCATGTAGTAACATTGTTTTGAATTCATTTAATTTGAATTGGTAGAAAAGAAGAGTAAAATTGCATTACAAAAAAAAAAAAAAATAACAAATCAAAGAAAAAGAAGTAGGTCAAAATCGTGGTGTAACGTGCATCCCCCTTGTTCTGATCATGGAACAGATGAAATAATTCAAAAAATGTATTTTTGTTCAAGAATAAAATCTTATGGGAACTGTGCATATCCAGTTCATCTTTCATAACCATATCACATCTTGGATATGATGAAATATGATGAACTGAGATGGTATTTTGTAAATACATAATTATCTTGAATATATTAACTATTTCTTTATTTTCCGATCACCTGGAAGGGACAAAAGAAACATCTTGTTTTTCCTTCAACAAGTTTTGATCTATAGTGAACCTCTCAGTAGGATTCAAACCTAGATGAAGGTTTGACCATTTGTTAGAGAAAAAAGAAAGAATGGATCTAGTAAGATTCCCAAGAAATTCTTTGATTTCTTCCGGAAGTAGATGATTCTTCATCTCCTTCTCACATTCCGTGAATAGTCGAGAATATCTAGAAAGGCATTTAGAGAATTGGTTTGATTCTAACTCTGTTCGTTCCATTTGAAGAAAGGAAGGATCCCAAAGAATCGATCTATCTTTTAGTTGCCGAATCTCTCTTTGCTTGATCAATGTGTGATATTCCGAATCCTCATTACTAATGGAATCGAAATGATCTCTAGATTGATAAGAAGATCCTTTCAATTGGTTAGAATCCATTACTTGAACAAAACTAGATCTTGTAGAGTCATATTGAATATTTGATGATGCATTTTGCACCTTGCTAAGGTCCTTTTGAGCTAATTGTTTTGCACTTCTTACTTGGTGTAGCTTGTTATATGGGTTGTGAGTGGGAACTTAGTTTCCGTCTAGGTATGCGTCCTTGGATTGCTGTTGCATATTCAGCTCCTGTTGCAGTTGCTACTATTGTTTTCTTGATCTACTCGATTGGTCAAGGAAGTTTTTCGGATGGTATGCCTTTACGAACTTCTAGTACTTTCATTTTCATGATCGTATTACAAGCTGAGTACAACATCCTTATGCACCCATTTCACATGTTAGGCGTGGTTGGTGTATTCGGTGGCTCCTTATTCAGTGCTATGCATGGTTCCTTGGTAACCTCTAGTTTGATAAGGGAAACCACTGAAAATGAATTTGCTAATGAAGGTTACAGATTCGGTTGAGAGGAAGAAACTTATAATATTGTAGCTGCTCATGGTTATTTTCGCTAATTGATCTTCCAATATGCTAGTTTCAACAATTCTCGTTCTTTACACTTCTTCCTAGCTGCTTGGCCTGTAGTAGGTATCTGGTTCACTGCTTTAGGTATCAGCACTATGGCTTTCAACCTAAATGGTTTCAATTTCAACCAATCCGTAGTTGATAGTCAAGGTCGTGTAATTAATACCTGGGCTGATATTATTAATCGTGCTAACCTTGGTATGGAAGTTATGCATGAACGTAATGCTCATAACTTCCCTCTAGACCTAGCTGCTGTCGAAGTTCCATCTACAAATGGATAAGACTTTGGTCTTAGTATAAGTCTAGCCGAGTTTTTGATTGGAAAGGAGCAATAACCAACACTCTTGATAGAAAAAGAAATTGGTTATTGTTCCTTTATTTAGTGCTCTTTTCTTTACATAAGTTTTTCTTTACTTCAACATAAGAAAAAGTATTCTAGTCTTAGGGATCAGTTTATGATTGCTTATCATACTTTTTTTCCCTAGATACAAATTTATATGCATTCTTTTCAACCCTTTGTAAGGCTTTGTAAGATTATTATCTTCTATTTTTTTTTTTTCAAATAAAATGGGAAGTTTAGAATTTTCTCCTTCTTCTATCTCATAATTAAGATAGAAATATGTTAAAACTTAACAATCAAAATGAAATGTTTTCCATTATGAATTTCTTTTTTTGATTTCATTAAAAATTAAAATTTCTTTTTTAATGGATTAAAAAGAAAAAAAATACTAGTAATAGTGGGGGCAGATGTAATTGTATATTTATATAGTGAATTTATAGTATAAAATAGAATTAAATTCGCATATATAAATAAAAATAAGATTAAATTAAAATAATTGTATTTTTATTTTTTATTTTTTTGAATTTCCTATATTAAAATTCAAATATTATTTATATTGAAATGTAATTTCAATTTTATTAATTTAAGAAATTTGTTATTCCAGAAAAATAAATTTCCTATTATAAATATTATAAATCATATCCATTTTTATCCTACCTATCCTATAGGATAATTTTATTCGATATATATCTCCCTTATATTCTATCTTATTCTATCTTGAGTGAGTACCAAATGCAGGATATGATAAATTTTATTATATCTTGAATTTTATCTTGACTGCCAAACGTAGTTTTAACGTTCTAGGAGATGGACATTCTGATGAAGAAGCAAAACATGCTTACTACTTCTTTCAAATATTTAAGGTCTTCCTTGGAGATCATGAAGAAGAATTTACTTAAATAAACTTAACACTAGCCAGATCAGACAGAAGAACTTGTCATTAAAATAATCCAGCGCAAAAAATAAAAAATGGAATGAGTGATTTACTAGAAACTGTGTCTTTCTCATCGACTTGATAATTTTAGAGTGAAAAAGCACATCAAGAATGGAATCGCCCCTTGCCATGTGTGGTTAGATGAAGCCAAATCTGCGTTAGTTGGTTACCCATCAATTTCGCCGTTTTATGAGGGGATTGTTAATCTGAAACCTGAGATCATACAACATTAGAATAATATTTTAATGAGGGTTTGAATGATTTCTCTATGGTAGGTGTGAGGAAGTATGCTTTTTGCGCACATGGCTAAAAATTATTTAACATGTTGAACGACTCAATTAAACTGCATTCAAAATTTTATTAGGCTGTTGACGTTGGCTTGGAATATTCTTTTTCATATGCAATTCATATTATCATGATTGATGTACATATGCACTTTTAAAAAAATCATGTTTGTCCGTAAATTTCATTCATCACAATAAAGGAAAAAAAAAAAAGACTGCTGGGAACTTATAGTCTTTTTTTATACCATAATCATCTATAGTGACTGTATATGAGCTCGCTGAATAAGGGGTATACATTACTTACAATTGAGCTTAACCCCGCTTTTTTGGGATCAGATTGCTTTATTCCATCTAGTAATCGCATCATGAGTACAGCTTGTATTAGCAAAATTCTGCTGGCTGCAATCTTCAAAAATATGCTCTCTATGTAGTGAATTCTTGCCTAGACCTGGATCTGTATACCCGATGCGATGAGATGAATAGGATTTGGACAAGAAATTTTCTTCCGTCTATGCAATAACCTTCATTAGAATTTAATGAATCACACTCCATTAAATCAAGTAAAATGGTGAAAAGTACAACCTAATGATTTCAAAGGCATAATTTACCATGACATATTAATAATAGTAGGTATTGATTAAAAATTTACCAGCAGTCTAAATATACACATTTCAGATATTATTATCATATTAATGAAATTTTACAAACTTTTGGATAGTTACCAAAGTTATTTGAATGGTATCTACTAATGCGTATATGCAAATACTAATGTAATACAAATATCTATCAATCTTTTATAATCTCAGTCATATTATACGACGTTGAGGAAAATTTATCAGTAAAATCAAAATCAATGGCACACTATCCAACACAATACATACAGACATGAAACCTACTCACCGAATGTGAACTTATGAGCCACGCGAAAAGATGAATTTTAACATACTAATTTGTTTGAACAATTATCAACTCCGTTTTCTAGGCGTGCATGTTTATTTGGATTTCCATATAAGTAAATAGTTTTGTTTTTATAACTTTTCCACCAAAACATATAGTATATTTCAACCTTCGGAAAGTTGTGAAAATATTATACGTGAGTTTATGTGTTAACGTTTGAGTATGAACAAATTTTTAAGAGTTTTAAATTTAAAAAAAAGTTAAGAGTGTGCAAACGGAAGATTTGACTTAAGCAAAATATTTAAAAGTAAAAGTCATCAGGGACAGTAGTGATTGATGAAAACATGTATTTCAATATATATTGAGATATTCTTATCAGATTTCCAAGACAATACGCATTCAAAGTTGACCACCCAAAATATTCAAAACCAACCAAAAACCAAACCACACAAATCCTGAGCAAGATGCTAAATTGAGTTTGTAAGGAGGGACAACTTGATCTTTCCAATTCAAAGTATTTATATGTATAGATGTTGAAAGTTATCGTTGGGTCAATAACAAGATATGTTTTTAGTGTTTTGCCCATAAGAAAAGGACCCAGTCCAAGATCAGTATAAGCACCCCTCAACAAAATTGAACAACAAATGTTATGATGCAGCAAACTTTGATTAACAACTTGAATACGTAAGTCAAGTTTAGACATTTAATAAAAATGTATAACATGATTTACAACTCAGTTTCATAAACGAGTTCTATATTGAGATTTCTTTGACCTGCAAAGGCCCGAATACTTGAACTGACTGTTAGTTTTATATTGGGATTACAGGAGCTGGCCTGTGTAAGGAAGGGAAACGTCCTTACATGTGAAATAAAAGAAAATGTCTCGTCTTACATGTGAAATACAAGGTGGGGTGAAGTCGGAGCGTTTTACGAGCCGCTAAATCCGGGTCAAGCAAGGAAGAACTCATCGCTCCATTTGTTATTGCATCGAGAGAGGAGATGCTTCCCAATATACACTTTTTGATTATCGCTCTATACTACACCACCGTTGTAAATTTTTACTTAAAAGGCTTCCTTATAATACCTGCAAAGTATTGTTTCCTTGATGCATGTATACTCTATTGATGGATAGTTGAGACGGTAGTTTTATAATTTCGGGAAGCGACAAATGGAAACCGAGCAAAAACACGGCATCATCTCTTTTGCACTTTTCAGGTTGATACGGATCTCTCGACGATGATCGTGAGGATTGTGTTTTCTGAGGACGTCACTCCTCCATTACCAAAATGAACTATGACTGATCACCCCATCCACATGGTCAGGAAAATAGGTTGTCCGACTATTAGAACGGACAAGCTGGAAAAACAGAAATGTTTATATGTTTAGAGTGCAGGGCTAACGATCCTCATTTGTTTAGGAAGAAAGAAGATTGAGCAGACGAAGCATGTGAAAGCATGTGCATCTGACTTGATGGCATGGTCCCTGTCTGTTGAGGAGGACACGGAATGGCAGTGCCTGTCTCGTTTTCCGTCAGCTGTATGACATCAAACTCTCGACGTCTTGCGAACGCATGCACTGTGATACACTTACTGATGCGCAATTAAATGCCACCTGGACGGACAATGGCCAGTGAAGTTAAGACTTTGGATCTGGACAGTAATAAAATAAGACCGGTAGCTGACCTGATTATATGGTCTTCGCCTTTTGAGTAACAAACGCAATGGCATTGTCAGCTGTAAAACAAAAAAGTGGTTTGATAATTGATTTTAGAGCATCTACAATAATGTGTGTCAAATCCAGTGAGGCGCTGGATTTGTGTTGGGCTTACGCAATTAAAAGTGTCGTCCCGGGTTTAGACAAAAAAAAAAAAAAAAAAAAAATTCCTCCGTCTGAGTCATAATCTCCATTTGATTTTTATGATTCACATCCAATAAATGATATAGGCCGTGGAACACAACCTAATAATTTTGAGAGACATAATGTAACATGATGAATTAATAATAGTCGGTATGACTAAGAACTTAGCAGCAGCAATCTAAATATGCACATTTTAAAGACTATCGTCATATTAATGAAATCTCCCAAGCTTTTGGATAGTTAGTAAAATTATTTGAATGGTATCTACTAATGCATATGAGCAATCAACCATGTGATATGACTATGTACCAATCTTTAATAATATCGGAGTCAATAATGTAAAATATAAATGAATTATTTACCAGTACAAATTGAAATAAACGACTTGTTTCTTGCAAGATAAATACAAATGTGAAAACTACTACTCTAATGTGACCTTATGAGGATGTCGTGCAAATGTGAGCTGCAACATATTAACTTTGTTTGAACATTTTGTTGGAAAAAAGTATTAGAATACATGAAATAATAATAATTATTGGAAATACATTACAAAAAATTAGAAAATAAAATGAAATGTCTGAGGCGTGCAAACACTATCCTTAATGATAATTCCACCCCTCAGAGTACGAAATTCGGTGCGAAAGGCTTTGGTGGTTATCCTCCCAAGATACAACAGACTTTCTTCTATACTCCGCACTGAATATTAAAAGGAAACAAAACAACTTTTGTGTATAACCCGGCAAAAAGAAAAGGAAAAGAGAGAGCCGTTAGGAGATCATCATAAATCAATTGGTAATTAAAAAGATGACCGTTATAAAATAATGAAGAGTTTATGAAGTAATAAATTAAAAGTTATAAAGCCGTTAGACGACCGTTATACAATCGTTAGAAAGCCGTTATATGACCATTGAAAAAACCATTACAAAAATGATGACTTTCATTACGATCATAATTTCTAATAAATATTTCAAAACTACTGAAATATCCAACACATTTATCGACTCGGTTTGAAAGGCGTGCATGGTTGTTTCGTTTCAAATACAAGTAGATATTATTTTTTTACTTTCCTCGAGACTTAAAATATTATTTAAATACCAAAAAATGAAAAAAAAATTGTTCATGTTCCTATGAATTAAAAAAATTGCACGTGTAAAGTGCAAGATTTAAATCAAGCAAAAAAGTTCAAAATAAAAGTCATCCTAGACATATCAGTGATTGATGAAAACAAATCAATACGAATTGAGAACTTCTTATCAGTGATCCAAGACAATACACAAATCCAAACTTGACCACCCAAAATACTCCATGCCAATTAAAAACCAAATCATTTAAATCCTAAGCAAGATGTTAAAATGAGTATGCATGGAGAGTTAACTTAGGCTTTTCGATGTAGGGTTTTGCTTTGAAATATATAAATGGTGTTTGCATAAATAGATGTTGTAAGTAGTCATTGGGTCAACAGTAAGATATGTTTTTAAGTATTTTCCCATAAAAGAAAAGGAGCACCGCCTAACAAGATTGAACCAATGAAATCCCGATTCATAGAAGATATGATGCAACATACTTTGATTAATTACTTGAACATGTGAGTCGTGATT
This sequence comes from Eucalyptus cloeziana, assembly GCA_014182715.1. NCBI lineage: Eukaryota > Viridiplantae > Streptophyta > Magnoliopsida > Myrtales > Myrtaceae > Eucalyptus > Eucalyptus cloeziana. Next base: position 3,453,541 of record CM024634.1, on the reverse strand, counting down.
ATATATTTAATAAAGATGCATCACATGATTCACACCTTGGTTTCTTAAGCTAGTGTTATATTGAGATATCATAGCCCGCAAAGGCCCAAGTACGTACGTTGACTGTCAGTTTTATATTTAGATCACATGCATTGGCCTGAGCAAGGAAGTGGGGAATCTTTCTTTCTTTTTTATTTTTTATTTTCTTTTAGAGGAATAAAAGAAAATTTTTGTGTTAATTAACTGTCGGAGCATTTTATGATCCACTGAATCCGGGTCAAGCAAGGAAGAACAGATCGCTCCGTTTGTCCTAATATCTAAGTAAGAAATATTCATTATTACATTGAGGGAAGAGATGCTTACCAATATACACTTGTAAATTTCTATCTATGAGGTTTCCTTGTAATGTCTACAAAGCAAAATTTTTTAATACATGTATACTCTGTTGATTGATAGTTGAGATGATAGTTTTGTTGTCCGCATAATACAATACTATTTGTTGTACCCAGTAAAATTTAACAAAAATAATAAATCTGAAAAAGCAATAACACAACTCAAATATACTTACTTTTGCTGTTCTTTTCTTTTTTTCTTTTTTTTTTTTTGGTCAAAATAACACTTCTTTCATTTCCATAGAAATACAAGAGAGAAACAACACAATCCAACTGCAAATCAATACAAATCCCATATAATTTTAAAACAAAACAAGCTTCAAATAGCAATAGAATTATCAAAACAATGTTAAGGATTACACGCTCAAAGAGAATATTTGTTATTTCTTCAAATCAAAATTGGTAGTTGATCACCAAGTCCCTCCTCAATAATGTGCACAAATCGAGACCTCCGATTATTGCTACGCTTTACCTTTCAGCAATCCACATCTAGGTTCGACATCCCCAACATCAACACCTTTAAGAGTGATAAGATTGAACGAGTACGGATTTGACACCTGAGAGCGCAAGCTTCACAAAACTCCTCTAATATCCTTTGAAACTAGACTTGTACACAATCGCAACTTGAGGGAAGCGAAACCCCGATATAATATATGCAAAAAAGACCCCAAATCTAGACTTACTTGATTGCTATAAAATTGTAACAAAATTAAAGAGAAGGTGAGGTACCGATTAATGAAACTCACCAAGCTAATTCGTTCATGCTAACGGTATTTTGTAGATTTACGAACTATACCTTCCAAGATAAAATGCCTTGAACCTGTTTGCATTATCATTACACAAACAAGACTCAATCAATCAATTTCCATAAAAAAGTAAAATATAAAGGACTCAATCAACTTTTCCTCGAACTAGCGCACCTCGAGAACAACTTCTTATCACTAAAGAGACACGTCTTTGTAAAGGCAAAGAAAATTGCTACAGAAAACTAAAAGGACATGAACAGAAGAGTCATATCTGTTATGCCCATATTTGTGGAACCATTAACCCATAATTGCAACAAGTTTTATAATTACAGGAGCGATAAATTTGAACTAAGCAAAATCATGGCATCATCTCGTTTGCTCTTTTCAGGTAGACATGCATCTCTCGGTGATAGTTGTTTTCTAAGGACGTCACTTCTCCGTTTCCAAAATGATCTATGACTGAATAAGCCATCCGCACGGCTAGGAGAATGGGCTCTCCATTACTTTGGCGATTCGGTGAAAGATTATTGAACTGTAGACTGACTTTCGGCACATGGGAAACCATTATAACTAACAAGCAAGAAAAAAAATGTTTTTATGTTTGAAGTCTAGGGCCAAGTAATTTCGTTTGTTTAGGAAGAAAAAAGATGAAGCAATCCAAGCGAGTTGTCAAAAAGTCCGACCCAAAAGCGTTGTCTCGGGTTAAGACGAAATCAATTGAGAAATTTGTGTGCTCATATAGATTCATATCGTGAGTTATTATCAATTTGTATTAAATTCAACTTTGTCATGGTGATATTAGAAAATGGTGTTGTTATGAGTTTACATAAATTGTAGTAAAATTGAGGAGCTTGAAAACTATGACATTGTAAGGGCAGGAATTTTATCGACACATCATTTTAATAATAATTTTTTATTAGAAATTAAAAAAAAAACATTATATCTATTTTTATGAAGAGCTTTATTATGGATTTTTATTAACGATAAGGTTGCGGTGATGTACTACTCCTTTCGAGATAGAGTATTAGAGATATTGACTCTACTATCTCACCATTCCCCATTTACCAAAACATCTATGTATAATTCGTCTTTCTCACATCCACGACTATAAATAGTGCATGCACCTTTAGTTCTCCCCACACCACACCACTGCATCCTCTTCCTTCCCTTCTTTGCTCTTTATAAACATTCACTCAACCCTAGACTCTCTCTCTCTCTCTCTCTCTCTCTCTCTCTCTCTCTTTCTCTCTCTCTCTGAGATTCAAAATGGACAATTTCATTAACCAGCTCCTAGGGAAGCCAGACCAGCGCATGTGGACCAACCTGCTTGCTTCTTTCGACGACAAGAAGTTCATGAAGGAGATGGTGAACACTCACGCTCCTGAGGAAGGAGACGTGGATGTTCAGTCTCTCTTCCATCTTGTCGAGAACACCCTTCAAGGAACAACTGCTATCGTCGACTCCATCGTCAACCCTAAGGTAATCATCAACGTAATGCAATAAATTTGTGGAATAATTGCTCATATAACATCAGTGTTTAAACACTTTCCACTAATGACCTTCTCTTCCATTGATCTAATGGTCAGTGAAAGGCTAGTTGTTATAGTCCTACAATTAAGGTTAGACTGCACGTGGACATTTTTCTTTACCCTAATAGTGTATGCTCCGATTTTCCTGAATTTTGCATGTGTGATTACATTCATTCTGCGTGATACTTCTTTTGTGTTCAATTCCTTTGCTTAGTTAAAAAGGAAAACTATTGATGGTCATTTAAAAAAACGAAGTTGGGGCATAGTGGATAAAAACTCATAAGTAAATTTATTGGGATTCCAATCTTATTTGGTCTACGTTTTCTTATTATTCCATGCAGTGATAATCTTGATAGAGCATAAAATGAAAGTGATTTTTCATTTAATAATATACTTTTGACTATTTTATAAACAAACCTCCTCCCTTTTTTGAGGTGGCTGAAACCATTTTAATATAAAACTTCTAATGAAATGGTGATGATACGATTATCGATCAGCGTATGTTTTTTCTTCGTGAGAACGTTGAGAGAAAGATATATATTGTTTAGATAAGTAAAAAAAAAAAAAAGCAAGTCAAATTAGATTTGGGATTGTAAGAATCTGATCCACATTGAAACTCGTACCTACAAGTGATAATATATTAAACTGGCTACGTGGACCACGTTTGCTTTTCTGGTTGCTTTGCTCTTCCAATGGCTGAAGGAGAACAAGAAAGGTGAAACAATTATTCTCAAAAGAGGTATTAAAATATCCATGAACTGTAAAAAACAATAATCTAAGCAATAGTATAATAAACCTCGTTCCTGGAGGCGATAGTGCATTGAATGACATACACGGGCCCCGCGTGCTTTTCTGGTTGCTCTGCTGCCGACGGAGAACCGGATAGGTGAAACAATTAGGGTTAGAAGGTGCTGCATTATTCATGTACTTTAAACAAGCACTAATCCAAGTAATTATGCATTTCAATAAAGGGATGCGTTAAAAAGTTCAACTCAGAAACTTAAATTATCAGGTTGAGGAACATAACTCAATTGTCAGGCGACACGAGACAATATTTTTAATAGATCTTTTGTTTTTTTTTTTTTTTGTCACAATTTTTTTTGGCCACTTTAAGCTCAAGCTTTTTAGCTGTCAAGTCATTTTTTTTTATTATCTATTTTTTTTTATGATTCGAAGTATGCATAATCCATTTATCACTTACACCACTTTCATTGTCTTGACATGAGAGTTTTAATTTAGAAAAATTGACCGGCTAGCCCAATCAATGGATATAGATAGGGGGTTATTTAACAAATGAGTTAAACAAATTATGTAAATGACTAGTGCTTTTGCAAATGAATAGCATTTGTCCACGCTCACCGATAATTGTTCTTCCGACTCATTAGGCTGGAGGAGATTTTCTGGCCATTAGGTTGCAGCCCTATAATCATGTGCATTACACGGTAACTACTCTCTTTATATCCTTTGGTTAGAAGAGTTATTTCGTTTTTTGTATGAACTGACAATGGTTTACACCAAACTTTGCTCCCTGAATTGATCATGGATTTTTTTTTTTTTTTTTGTTGGTCAAATAATTGATCATGGCTTGACATAACGAGATCTTTCGCGAGTATTGGGTCTGGCTTATATTAATAGCGAAAACTAGCCTTTTTAAGAATAAAGTGATCTTCATCGTAGGGCACTCAGGGATCTGGAAGCCCTGATTTCAAGCCTCTAAAAGAGGGCTTCAATCCACCTTTAGCAGCCATCAACGAAGTGGTTTGTCAGGTATTTCATATTCTCCCTCGCAGTAATTGATTTCTTTCGAGTCTATTTCTTTTTGTTCGTTTTCTATTTTTTCCATGTGCATGTGCTTAAACTAAACATATGAAGCTTTAATATTCTAAAATGTTTGCATTCTAGCCTGCTGTTTGGAGGTTGCAAATAACTAATCTCTTGCATCAACTTATTGTCCTGTCATCAGCTCACTTGCAAGGCATTAGACACCAAAAATTTGCGCCAAACACTGGTCTCGCTCTTTCACCAGCTGTCGAGTTTCTCATGGGTTAATAAGGCTCTGATTGCCCTTTCATCACTTGCTGTATTCTACGGTGACTTTTGGCGACTTGCTCGGGTTGAACCATCAGACAAGCTCGCGGAATCTATGGCCATACTGAAGGGGTTGCCTGAAATCACCAAGCCCTCAGACCTGCAAAAGATCTCAGTTTTCGGTGTTCTCAACGAAATGATCAAGACCACCCTGAATATGACCCAATGCATTGTGGATTTTGAGCATGAATCTAAAGATTTTCCCCAGTTATCTACGATGATTGATGTTGCGAGCAGTGTTTATCAGATCATTGTCAGCATCCTTGGTTGCTCTATTCAGTTCACGAGCCTCATTAGCATTGTCGATGAGTATGTTTAACTAGTTAGGCACAATAATTTAATTTAATGTTTTTTTTTTTTTTGGTCTTTGCTTCCGAAAGAGTTTGCTTTTTTATTATGTTAGATAATAATTAATGGTCTAAATTATTTTAAGCTATTCTAATTAAAATTAATAAACTACATGATAGAGGATAGAACCTTAGCCCAATTCGTTTTCAAATTTTCGTTTTTCATAGAGCGAAGGACGCTTTCTTGTAGAAGAAGAATTCAACTTCGAATTGCTTGATATGTTCCCGAAAAGGCGCAAGAAGCAGTTTTAAATAAAAAGAAAAAAAAAAAGATCAAGCTTGATGAGAACAAATATGCATGAATTGGAGTGACTCATGCCTCTAAGAGGATTTTCTTTTTGTTGTTTTATCAGCAACAAGGGAAAAGATCTGTCTGCCTTTGCTCGGAAAGTGAACATGGTCCACCACGATATCAAACAAGATTACGAAGATTTTTCACAAAAAAAGGGTAAAATATGTTTTCTCTTTTTCTACTTAATTAAAGCCCTGAATAGATTGGGCTAATCGTCTGGTAAACTTATTTTTGGCATGATGCAGAGGAAATTAAGGAGTATCAGAGGCTGCTGCGAATCATTAATGCCCCTACCGATAACGTGGAGCTGATCAAGGCCTTGCTTTACATCAAGGATGATCCACAGCCTCTCTTCATTGGCTCAAAGAAGGCAAGGGTTCATGTCTCATGCTTTCTCTAGTTTAACATCACTCTATGTTTCGAGTCCAATACATCGAGATTTTGCACAACATGCCATTGTCGTAAGATCGTCTTTCTCCAAGAATTTCATCTCATACATTTGTTGGAATCGAACACAAAAATAGTTTCCATGAGTTGCGCAATCAATAAAGAGCACGTGATGCACCAATGTTTATAATTCACCTTGTTTGTTTTATAGGATAAGGTCGAGTCGCTCCGGAGGAAGAATGTGTTGCTTCTGATTTCGGACCTCAAATTAACCTCTCATGACCTCTCGATGCTCATCAAGATCTACGAGGAGTGCAAGTTCCATGAGGAGGGCTACGAGATCGTGTGGATCCCTATCATCGAACAAGAATGTGAGGACGTCATCAAACGGTTCCAGAACCTCCAGTTGCAAATGCCGTGGTGCTCGGTGCACTCCCTAAAACTTATCAACCGGGTGGCCATCAGAATTATTAAAGAGAAGTGGCATTTTAAGCAAGACGCCATTGTGACAGTACTGGATCCACGAGGAAGAGTCTCAAACCAAAATGCGATGAGCATGATTAGAATTTGGGGAAGGGATGCTTTCCCTTTCACCGGTGCAGTAGCAGCAGACATCTGGAAGAGGCCTGGCATTAACTGGTTTGAGCTTTTAGCGACTGACTTCATCTTTCCGGGGATACAGGAAGCTGTAAGTTTTGTTCTCCTTCTTCACTTTTATTTTTACCTTTTTGCTTTTTTTATACAACTAGGGTGCACGAATGTGGGTGTCAAAAGAAGTTATGATCTTTAAGTTTGCTTATTAGAAGGTGAATTTAGTTAAATTGATGCAGCAATAGCAGATTTGATTCAAACTTAGAATCTGCAAGACATACCTGGGATAAGACAAGAACTATAGAAGACTATTCTACACTGTCGTTTCGTCTATATTTTACTAATATAAACGGTCAATAATCATGTCATATCTGAGTAGGTATAGGCTTTACTGGAACTTTTGTACAAAAAATTTGAGAATGTAAGATGGTTGTACAGTTTGATTTACAACATAAAAGATATATGAAAAATGAGCATAAGTTATTTTTCATTGACAAAGACATTGTCTCTTATCAGATGAAGGCTGAGAAGTACATCTTCTTGTATGGAGCGGAAGAACCCAAGACCATCCAGGTGATCGAGGACTCGCTAAAGAAGATCGACGACAAAGCCATCGTCGCCTTCAATGTCACCAAATCGCAGCTCTTTTGGAACCGCCTCAAGAGCTGCATGCTTTCGAAGCTACAAACCGGAGGGGACTTGCACGAACCCATTATGCAGGACATCCTCAGGCTCTACACCTGCTTCAAGAAGGACGGCGGGTTTACGGTCCTCACGAAGGGGTCGCGGGTCGTGATCAACCAGTCCCACGTTTACGTCACAATGGTTCTGGTGCAGTACGAGACGTGGAAGAAGCACGTGAACGTGAACGGGAAGACGTTCGACACGGTCTTCAAGGAGCAGTTTGACCTGTTATACGTCCCCCCGAGGTGCCACCACTTCTATATTCCGAACATGGTTGGCTACATCCCAGAGGATGTGAAGTGCCCGATTTGCCCGGGCATGATGAACAACATTGTCAAGTTCGAGTGTTGCCATGGTGCACATTAGTCGAGCAATGATGAGGGCGTGCTCTGTGAGTACCGAGTGCTCTACGTACTGCCGGATGAATGAATAAAGAGGGCCTGCTTAGTGTCAGCCCAGCCCTCAAGCCCTCCTCCCTGAACTTTTGCCCATGCAGAATAACGTACGGAACAGCTATGTTCCTGTACTCTCTCCGTGTAAAACGTTTCCCTTGGACCGTTTCCTTTTGTTATTGTTATCAATAAAATTGCCTGTCCGAGCACTTTCGCCTCGTGACAATGAAATTGCCACATGGCAAGCTCCTATCACACTGCAAATGACAGACTTCATGGATGTCCTACATATAAGCTTAGGATCGAATTTGACTTTAGATTCACTCATCCGACCTTTTAACCCAATTCGGAGCAGAAGTTGTGATCGTCGCGGGGATTGATCAATGGGACAAGAACCCATTCTTTCCTTCTCTTGCGACTCCAGCAAATTTGTTCCCCAAGTACCTTTATTTTATCTAGAGGAAGAATTACCTTAACGGGGAATTAATACCAGAGACGGGATGAAGCAAAAGAGAGTGGGAGGAGCAGCAGGCGAGACTAAAAGACTTGAAGAATAAAACTTAGCGACAGGTGTCGACGCCCGAAAATCGGCAATCCAAGCAAAATCGGCCATTTAGGTAGTCTTTTTTTTTTTTTCAATTACAATTATGAATAATAAATCCAAGGAAAATACAAAAGAAAAAAAGAAAAGCGGAACTCTGCCCGAAGAAAATAGCCCATTTGTATGAGAAATCACATTGAACTTGAACACCAAGGACGGAATTGATTTTAATTGGTCCACTAAGTAAAAAGGAGTTGGGCCCATCCCTCTTTTGACTAGATTTCTGTCGCTCGTGCTCTCTTCGAACGGCGGAGGCCGAGCAGACGTGCGCGTGACGGATGGCGGCTGTTCTTGGAGACTCTCTCTGTCACCGGAGAACCGCCACTGACGTCGCCTTCCACCATTCCCGCAGTCACACCTCCTTCACTCTCTTCTTCCCTACTCTCGGCCAGATTCGAGGGAGAGTTTGAATCGCGGCTTTCGTTGTCGTTCTCCTAGTTCGAGCGGAAATCATTGCAGGTATGCATCTTTTGTTCAATCAATTCGAATATGTTTTGTTCTCATGTTTTTTTTTTTCTTTTTCTTTTCGAGCAAAAAATAGCATTATTCTAAATCTGGGTATGCGCTAGTTTGGAAATCTATTATTATCTAATCTGTTGTGATGATCTAGACTCATAGTACTGCTAATTGTGAAGATTATAAATGAGTCGTTGCTTCAATTTAGCACATGGTTATTAGGAGAATAGTAACAATCCAAACAATGTCAGATTAGCACAGTGAAATAAAACAATTTTTCATGTTGTGCAAACCTAATAGGAAACGATATAGCAGAGTAATAAAAATACCAAGTACACAAACACAACGCGACTTTTTTTACGTTAAAAACCTTCTCAGTATGAGGAGATCAATTGACAATACACAAGCAAAGAGCCAAATACCCGATGGAGAGCAAAGGCTGGTAACTTCCAAGGAAATTGGGCCATTTCAAGCTAATTATTTCCCAAGAAGCATGAACTAGAAGCTCTCTATCTTCAATGAATGAGAGCCTTGAGGCTTAATTGTCATTGTCAGTGCAATGACCCTAGTGTACCCTACTCTCCCTGTTGACGCCTAAATTCCATTTTCTTAAATTAGGTTATTTTTATTAATTATCTTTTTTTCCTTTTTCGGATAATAAATGATAAAAACAAAAAATAACAAAACAAAACAAAGAAAAAGCATAAAGGAAGGAGGCCTCCGCATGGGCCTCCCCAGCCCATCCTCCTCCTCAGCCCGGCCCGGTCATATCTTCTTCTCCCTCGCGCCTCTGCAACGCACGCGCGAGGGCGCGACGCCGGAGGGAGATCGTCGAACGGCGACGCACGTGGAGCGAAGGAGTAGGCCGGCGTCGGATGGGACGCCGGTCTGGCCGCTCGGAGCTGCTCGGCACGCAAGGGGGACCGGCGGTCGAGCTTCGTCGATCGGCCGCCCCTCGCCTATAAATACCGGGGCCCCCCGCCTCCATCAAGGGCACGCGCAGCAGCCGGCAAAGCTCCGAGCCCCCCTGAGAGACTTCAGGGAACTCAGAGCGAAGCAAGGGCAAGGCGGTCGGGTCGCGAGCTCGCCGATCTCCCTCCGAGAGACTTCGGGGGAGACCGGTGGCAAGCGAAACCCAGATCCGAGCTCGCGGCCGAGAGAGAGAGAGAAAGGGGAGAAATCGAAGAGGAAGGGGGCGCACCCTCCGCCGTCGCCACTGCTCACCGCCACCCCCTCGCACAGTAGCCGTCGCCGTCACCATTCCCCCTCCGTCACCGCCGCGTCACCGCCGTTGCCGCCGCGTGCGTCCTCCTCGCGCCGCGAATCGGGAACCCTAGGGTTCCCGATCTTTTTCGGGTCGCGACCCGGGTCGTTGGGTCGGACCGGGTCGGGGAACCGGGTAGGGTTTCGCCGGTTCCCCCCCTAAACGGCACCGTTTTCAAAAAAAAAAAAAAAAAAATAATAAAAAAAGGCAAAAAAAAAATCCGAGTCGGGCCCGCGTATGCGTTCGGCTTTTATTTTACTTTATTCTAAATAATATTTAAAATAAATAATTTATTTTCCAAAATAAAAATCAAAATCAAAAAATATAATTTCAAAAAATATTAAAAAATATTTTAATTTCAAAAAATATTAAAAAATATAAAAAATATTTTATTTTCGAGAAAAATCAAGAAAAATCAAAAAATACTTTATTTTCCGAAAAAATATTAAAAAATATTTTATTTTCCGAAAAAAAAATCAAAAATATTTCATATTTTCCAAAAAAAAAGCCAAAAATCCAAAAAAAGCCAAAAATTTAGAAAAAGCCAAAAAGACTTATATTTTCTAAAAAAATCCAAAAAAAAAAATCCAAAAGTCCTTTTTATGTCCAAAAAAATAGAAAAGGACCCAAAAAAAAAATGTTTTTTTCCCAAAAATGCGTGGAAAATCCCTAAAACATCCAAAAAGCCTCAGGGTTTAAACAATGTTAGGTACCGAAAGGGCATTAGTGATTAACTAGTGTAATCAAGTCCCCGATCCTAATTCTCCGGTTGCGCGGGAGCGAGTATTTCTCCCAATACTTCGCATGGGTTTCTAATCAACCCACCTCAAATTGATTAGTGGCGACTCCGTCTTAAAAATTAACTTACGGGTTAAAAACTTTGACCATTAAAGTCGTGAATTGGTGGACTTGGGAGAGTCCGGGCATAACTAATTTTAGCCGAGCCATTAGCCTCCGCTAGGCGGCCGTCCCGATCGGGCGCCGAAAAAAAAGAGGTCGCGACAGCTTGGCGACTCCGCTGGGGAATTTGAGGACTTAGGCCTTTTTTGCCTTGTTTAAATTCTTTACTGACTTAGTTTTTATTTTTTATTTTTTATGCAGGTCAGTAGCTTAGAAATTTATTTTAACTTTGCTTAAAATAGATTGTCTTGTGATTATGAATTGTGGTGCATGCTTTACTGTTTCAGCACTACACATGGCACACACAACCCGGCCGCCGGACCGGGCCGCCATAGGATATTTAGGATGGTGTTAAGAAAGATACGACCTTGAACGCGAGACTGCGATGTAGAGGTTGCCTTTCTTTTCCCCGAATTTCTCTAGTCGAGGTTAGAAGGGTATGCTGCTAATGCGAGACTGCAATGGGCGGATACCCTTTTAATTTCAACAAGCCTTCTCAGTTAGAAATCGAGCCACACATCTCATGTGCATGTCTTTGTGCTTGCCATTTTCTTTAAAAGCAAAGTAATTTATTTACTTTTACTTAGTCTTTTTATTGGCTCATGGCATAGGGTCAGTCATGTAACTCCATTTCTCATATGTGATGGGAAGAGTCGATATCCAGTTCATTCCGGCTCCCAAGAAAGAGCTCCTCAGATGGTGGAATCAATTAGATCAGCTCGGCCAGGAGTATGTCAAATCAATCATCGGTCATCTCCTTCCGTTGCTCCAAATCAATATCCACTCCGGAGTCATGCAAGCACTACCACATTTCTGGTGCCCTGAAGCATCCACCTTCATGTTCGGCAAATTTGAATTGACTCCGACCTTGGAGGAATACAGTCTCGCCATAGGAATGCCCCTGGAGAAGGAGCTCGCCAAGCCACTGACCCGCATTGACCCTGTGGTTAGTTTATCACGGTTTTTAAAAAATCATTCGGTAAAAGAAATAGTTAAAGCCAACAACAATGCATTTCCGCTATCATCTTTAACTGAATGTTTTGAAAAACAATCAATGAACCAAAAAAGCAAGATCTTCCTCTTAGCATTCTTTGGATTTATTATCTTCCCTATAGGAAGAATGCCATAAATCCTTTAATGGCGGGGTGATAAGTCAAGTCGCTTTTGGAGCAGGATATGTGAACATGGTTTTAGCTGAAACATTTTTATCCCTTAATCATTTTAAGGAAAATAAAGAAAAAATCATGAGGGCCGCCTCGGAAATTTTACAAATGTGGTTCTTTTCTCATATCAAAGGATTTGGGCACCTCATGCAAATATTCGAAATCAACAAATTCAAGCATCCACTTCAAAAATTTCAAAGCTTGGAAAATACTCTCCCAGCGAAGAATATTCTCGATGGATTGACTTATTAAAAAAACCCTGTCCCCGAGACATTCCTATGGCGAGCTAAATGGTTCATTACGGGAGAGGCACGTTTTGTGCTTGATTATTATGACCCCATCCCTTTGCTGGGCCTCTCCGGAGCTACCTCATATTATCCACATAGGGTGGCTCGTCGTCACGGGGTCCTCCGGAAATCCCGCCGCCACTCAAGCGGGATTGTTCCGAATCCTTTTCACCCACACCAGTTATAACTACTCGAGGAGATCCGTATAATCCAGGATGCATGGAGTAGATGTCACACGAGAAAAGATCGTCGTACCTAGAAGACTGAAGGGGCGAGAAAAAGCTCATCACGCATCCACGTTCTACATCCTCAACCACATAATTCCCGAAGAATTGCAACCAGTAATCCCCGATGTAGCTGATAAACTTACTCTCCGAAGACGAATTGAATCGCTTGAAAAAGTTTGAAGACAAGCATGAAACACATATCAAAGCCAGCACGAAAGAGCAAGCGGATTCACAAGACTCGGAGCTTCCCATCACATATGAAATTTGGCGGTTCGGTTTTTGATGTGAATATGTCTAAATGTGAATAGTTAGGATCGTTCTATCTTTTATGCCTTGTTTAAAGAGCCCTTTCGGCATTGTATATATTCCCTGTTAATAAATAAAAATGACTCGACCCTCGCCATGGGCCAATGTTCCATTTGTTTCCCTCACTTATGTTCTTTCCATTTTGCGCAAACACGGGTAATTACGACGTAACGCATTCAAAAGCTAGAATGGCTGAAGAAAACGTACCAAGCCGTGTCGAGATCATGGAAAATGAAATGAAGCAGGTTTTCAATGTGCTCCAGCAACTCTCAAAGCGAGATAGATTCCATTCGGGGTAAGCGGCTCCTGCCCGGCCTCAATCGAAATATTGTTACCACAATCATCCATTCGAGGTGATCAAGGAAGAGATGCGACGATAACATGCCTGAATTGGAGGATGATCCGCACCAAACCGTGATTGAGAAAACTAAGATAGGTGGCTTGTCTAAAATCGAGCATGACAAACGCCTCGAAAAGCTTGAGGAAAGGCGAAGCAATTGCAAGGCCTCCAGGATCCTACTTTGACAGATCTCTCCATTTACTCCAAAGTCAAAATGCCAGAAAAATTCAAAATACCCGAGTTTGAAAAGTACGATGGCACGACTTGCCCGAGAGCTCACTTGCAAATGTACTTGGTTCGAATGACCCAATACGTTAATAATGCGCCATTGATGATTCAGTTGTTCTAGTCAAGTCTAATAGGCCCTGCCCTGAGATGGTATATCACGAAAAATATAAACCTCCTCGAAGCATGGAGTGAAGTAAGTGAGGCATTTCTCAAGCAGTACAAGTTTATAATGGACATTACCCCTTCTCGTGAGGATCTAGAGCGCACGGAAAAGAAAAATCATGAATCTTTCAAAGAATATGCCATTAGATGGAGGAATCTAGCCGCCTAGATCAGTCTTGAACCAACTGATTTTGAATTAAGAAAAATGTTCATCAAAACCCTCCCCTATGAATACCGCAATCGAATTGTAACTACGATCGCTGAATCATTCAATCAACTCATCCCAGTAGGAGAACAAATTGAGATAGGGTTAAGGGATGGCTGGTTCACCGAGCCTGCACCCATCGGCAGAAGACTCAACGTGAAAAAAGACAAAGAACCCATGGTTGATGTTAATGCAACCTACACTACAAACAACGAGTCACCTCCCCTTGTTCGGACAAGCACGGGACAACGACAGACCGCCAATCGTCAACCTCCTCAACGCTACAACAATAGGAGACAGTTCACTCCGCTCCCCGGATCTCCATCACAAGTTCTGGCAATCCTCCGAAACAAGAACCTTCTCTCAACCGAGCCAAAGCGACCCAATGCTGAAAGCTTCTCCAGCTATGACCCGTCCAAAAATGTGACTATCACATGGGAGAAATAGGCCACTCAGGCGACGAGTGTTTCACCCTTAAGCATCGGATCCAGAACTTGCTGGATACTAAGGCATTCTCGTTCCAAACTTCAAAACCAAATGTCCAAAGCAATCTGCTCCCTAATCACGCCAGCAGGGTAAATGCAATATTCAGTTCAGAGGCCGGTCAAATCGGAAATGCCAAAGTACCTACTGTTGACATCTATCGAGGGCTGATAGAAGCTAGGTATTATTCAAGCAATGGGATACCACCCCTTGCAATAATGGAGGAAAGGGTATTAAGAATGATAGAGGCCAGAATAGTCGTATACGCCAGCCACACCAATATAGTTTCTACCATATCGCAAGTCCTCATCAATTGGGAGGAAGAATTTGCCGCGCTAAATGCGGAAAAGGAGAAGAAGGATTCCACCTCACTTGAGAGCGTCTTTGAAAGGAAGGAAGCTATTGTTCAAGCATCAGCAGCAGAAACAGCCATAGTCATCGAGATTCCTCAGCCTTGTAAATATGAATACAGCAATGCGGTACCATGGTCTTATGACCTTGATGTTGGTTTAGTTACAAGATCTGGACGAACCTATGCTCAAGCAAACACTCAGTCTGCTAAGCCCATCACTGACGAAGAAGCCAAGGAGTTTTTGGCCGTAGTTAAGGCCAGCGAATATAACGTGGTGGAACGATTACGAAAATCACCAGCACAAATCTCTCTCGTTGGAATTGCTTCGGACATCCGTCAAGCACCGAAATCCCTCATGAAAGTACTAAGTGAGGTACATGTCCCCTGAAACAATTGAGCATGACAAACTCGAGGAATTTGTCGGTACTATCCTTTTAAAAGATCAAATGGCATTCTCTGATGAAGAAATTCCTGAGGAGGGTAGAGGACACACCAAGGGCCTCTACATATCAATCAAGTGCAACGCATCTCACGTCGCTCGAGTGCTGATTGACAATGAATCTGCTCTTAACATATGTCCACTAGCGACACTCTGTCGCCTTAAGATAGAGAGATCATGGATCCAGGTACCCAAGACTTCCGTTCGAGCATTCGATGGAACGAAGAAGGAAACAGTGGGAGAGATTGAACTTGACGTTCAAATAGGCCCAACTATATTCAAAATTTTGTTCCAGGTAATGGATATCCCCACTGCGTTCAATTTCCTCTTAGGACGCCCATGGATCCACATCGCGGGAGCGGTGCCGTCAAGCCTCCACCAAAGTGTGAAGTTCGTGGTTGGAGGAAAAGCGATCACGGTCCGAGGAGAAGAAGATCACCGCATCTACCACGAGACAGCCATCCCTTATGTTGAACCTAGTGAGAAAAGCGAAGCCAGCTATCAGTCATTCGAGCTCGTGTCTACTATACACGAAACTCGAGGGACTTTGCCCCTCATCCCCGAGGTATCAAATGCTGCAATCATGGTAGGAAAAATCATGGTTGGACATGGTTTCATTCCAGGACGAGGGCTTGGTAGGAGAGGCCAGGGCATCCGTCAGCCTATTAAAGCCTTGAGGAGACCCTATACTATCGGTTTAGGATTTTCCCGGATAGAAAAGCAAAGAAAAAGTCGGCCTTGTATATCCCCGTCTCGAGGAAACTTTCCCAGGCCCAGCCAGGATGATGCATGAGGAAGAAGAAGTTAATACTTCAAAATGGTTCAACTCTGGAAGCGCGAAATTACCCATAATCCAGGAGAGCACAGTTCAGCCCGTACTTACAAAGGAAGAAGGACCAGATGTTGTGACCACCATGTTCGGAGACCTTTTCATAGGTGCCATTGATGAGGAACAATTAGAAGAAACGGGTGATAACTTCTTGTTTACCCAGCTTCAACGTCAAGTCGATGAGCTACACGAGACGGTACACCACTTGACAGAAAGTTTCGCCCAAATTGCCCGTACATTCCTCTCTCGTCATAATGAAGAATTGGTAGCCGAAGTAAATGAAGAGGACCTTATTAACACAAGCTGGCAAGGGACTCGGCTACCCCAATCCTCAAGAAGCACGCGGCCGTATTCGCCTCTTCCTAAATCGATGGCCATTATTTTTCCCATTCTCCTGGAGCTAGAGATGATCACCAGGGAATTGAGTCGTCCTACTCCTGAGTACTTCCTTGGTTATGATCTGTCCAAGCAATGTGATTATCATTCGGGGGAATCAGGACACTCGCTAGATGATTGCACCATCCTGAGAGACAAAGTTTAGGATCTTTTAGACGCTGGGGTATTCACGTTTCGCTCCCCATGGCTGTGTTTTGGCGAAGATCGCCTCCTCGTAGTACCCAGCACTCGTACCATGTTCCCTCATGTCAAGGAAGCACGTAAAGGAGAAGTGATCATGGACACTTTGGGCCAACCAAGTGGTAAATTTGACTACTATGTCAACTATTCAATCCCCCAAAGTTTCCATGATCATCATCACCACATCGTCCCTGATGGGTGGGAAGGCATGGATGATTTGAAGTCCGCAAAGCCACGAGCACAGGGAGACGGAACTGGCGATTGGAATAATGTAGCAGCAGGCGAGGGTATGGGAACGGTCCAAACCAACATCATAAGAAACCATTCTGATGACTCAGATGAAGATCTTGATGATTCCGACGAAATTCAACGGAATTGGGAGCAACACGAAGAAGCAAGGCCCCCTACTACTGAAGACACCGTCGTTGTCAATTTAGGCAAAGCACGAGAAGATCCAAGGGAGATAAAGATCGCGCGAACCTTCCTAAAGAAGAAGCTGCAAGCCTAACTACCCTCCTAAAGAGATATCAAGATGTATTCGCATGGTCATATGCCGATATGCCAGGCCTCGATCCAATGATTGTGGAGCACAGCTTGCCAACCAACCCTGATGTAACCCCCAAGAAGCAACGGCTAAGGAGAACTAAACCGAGTTGTCAAAAAGATCGAAGAAGAAGTGATGAAGCTCCTGGAAGTAGGCTTCCTCGAAGTCTCGCAATACCCTAATTGGGTAGCAAACATTGTACCAGTAAAGAAGAAAGACGGTCAAATCCGAGTTTGTGTCGACTACCGCGATTTGAACAAAGCAAGCCCAAAAGATGATTTCCCGCTACCTCATATAGACGTTCTTGTGGATAGTACGGCTGGATTTAAGCTTTTCTCTTTCATGGATGGATTCTCGGGATACAACCAAATAAAAATGAAGGAGGAAGACAAAGAAAAAACAGCGTTCATTACTCCATGGGGAACTTTTCACTATAGGGTTATGCCTTTTGGCCTGAAAAATGCCGGAGCAACTTACCAACGTGCCATGGTCACCCTTTTCCATGACATGATGCACAAAGAAATTGAAGTATATGTTGATGACATGATCGCCAAAACCAGACATGGAAGACCATGTGAAAACCTTGGAGAAATTATTCAACCGACTCCGCCAATTCAAGTTGCGCTTGAACCCGGCAAAATGTGTGTTCGGGGCAACTTCTGGCAAGTTACTCGGATTCATTGTAAGCTGTGAAGGGATAGAAGTAGACCCGTCAAAAACTAAGGCAATATTTGAGATGCCTCATCTCTCGACCGTAAAGGAAGTCCGGAGCCTCCTGGGAAGATTAAATTATATTGCGCGGTTCATTTCCCAACTTTTTGAAACTGCAAAACCCTTCTTTAAACTTCTCAAGAAGGATGCACAAATTAAATGGGATGTTGATTGCCAAGCGGCATTCGAAAATCTAAAGCGTACCGATGAAGCCCCGATTCTGGTACCTCCGGTCCCAGGGCACCCTTTAATCCTCTACCTTACCATCAACAGTGAATCATTAGGCGCAATGCTCGCACAAGAAGGACCTCATGACGGGAAGGAGCGAGCCATCTACTATTTAAGTAAAAAGTTCACCACGTCGGAACAAAACTACTCCAAATTAGAAAAAACATGCGCTGCATTGGTATGGGTGTTGCACAGACTCCGGCAATATACCTTGCACTACCAAACATTCCTCGTAACTGAGAGTGACCCGATCAAGTATTTGCTTGGTCGCTCGGCCTTGGTAGGAAAATTGGCCAAATGGCAAATCCTGATCTCAGAATTCGACATCCAAGTTATGTCGCGAAAATCAGTTAAAGGTCGAGTGATTGCTGATATGTTAGCAGATCGCCCTAAGGAGGTACACGAGGATAATACACCAGACGACCGGATTTCAACAATAGAAGAAGACGCATGGACTATGTTTTTCGATGGAGCTGTAAATTTGTCAGGTTCTGGCACTAGGGCAGTTTTGATATCCCCTAATGGGCAACATTATCCTGTGGCTGCAAAATTGATTTTTCCATGCACCAACAATATAGCCGAATATGAAGCATGCATCCTCGGCTTACAAGCAGCTATTGAAATGGAAGTGACAAAACTAAAAGTATTCGGTGACTCCGCCTTAATCATCCTCCAAAGCGTGGGTGAATGGAAGACGAGAGATACCAAACTTATGCCTTATCACAACTACTTAGAAAGATTGGTGGGAGAATTTCAAGACATCTCGTTTGAATACCTTCCTAGAGTTCATAATCAGTTCGCTGATGCACTAGCAACGTTGTCATCTATGTTACAAGTAACGAAAGGGTTAGAAGTAGAACCTTTGAAGATCGAAGTTCTGACAAGACAGGCCCACTGCATGGCTATAACCGAAGAACCCGACGGAAAACCCTGGTATTACGATATCATGAAATACGTCCAGAAGCAGGAATTCCCTGAAGAAAGCACTCACTCTGATCGAAAATACCTAATGAAAATGGCCTCAAAGTTCTTCGTCAGCGGTGAAAATTTGTACCGAAGATCATATGATTCAGTCCTGCTAAGGTGCGTTGATGCAACTGAAGCCACACGGATAATGGAGGAAATACATGAGGGAGTATGTGGCCCTCACATGAATGGACGCATGTTGGCCAAGAAAATAATGAGATTAGGTTATTATTGGCTCTCTTTGGAAGGCGATTACGCCCAACATGTGCGAAGCTGTCATTGTTGCCAGATTCACGGGAACAAGATAAATGTCCCTCCAACCGAACTGCATCAATTATCTGAGCCGTGGCCATTTTCAATGTGGGGCATTGATGTAATTGGCCCAATCAATCCGAAGGCATCAAATGGGCATCGGTTTATTTTGGTTGCAATTGATTACTTCTCAAAATGGATCGAGGCCACATCCTATGCAAGCGTAAGCTGCGCGGAACGTTATGAAGTTCATCGGACGTGACATAATCGCCCGATATGGCGTGCCGAAGCTATCATCACCGACAATGGGTCAAACCTGAACAACAAGTTGATTGATCAATTGTTCTCGAGAATTCAAAATCCAACATCGAACTCGTCCCCTTATCGTCCACAAATGAATGGAGCCGTGGAAGCCGCCAACAAGAACATCAAGAGAATCCTAGCCAAGACAGCTGAAAACTACCGCGGCGGCATGAAAGGTTACCCTTCGCACTAACAACATATCGAACTTCGATTCGAACTTCCACCGGGGCAACCCCTTTTTCCCCTGGTTTACGGCATGGAAGCGGTTTTGCCCATAGAAGTAGAAATCCCATCCTGCGAATTTTATCCCGGTAGGATTGTCCAGAAGAAGAGTGGACACAACAAAGGCTCGAGCAACTGAATATGATCGATGAAAACGACTGAAAGCCCTCTGTCATGGTCGGTGTTATCAACGAAGGTAGCCCGATCGTTCAATCGGAAAGTGCAACCTAGGAACTTTGAGGTAAATGAGCTAGTCTTGAGAAAGACACGCCAATCTTCCCGAGCCCGGAGGCAAGTTTGCCCCAAATTACAAGGGTCCTTACGTGATAAAGAAGATACTCCCCGGAGGAGCCTTGATCCTGACTGAAATGGATGGGCGGGAATTCTCTAAGCCGGTTAATTCTGATGCTGTAAAAAAGTACTACCCTTGAAAGATGTTCATTGCTTGGCATTGCCAAGCATTTCTCTATCAAAATGAAAATGCCTATGCGCCTTTTATGAGTGATGCATTTACACCATCATAAAAATGTGTTTGGATGATTCAGCAAAGAAGAATGAATGGTAATCACTAGCATTTAAGGGAGTGTTGAGAATCAGGCAGAAAACTTGATGGGATAATCGATACTACCCAAGCAAGCGCATAGGAGTGACCCATGTCAAATTCACCTAACTTGGTGTAAAAGACGTGTTGTTCAAGAACCAGTTCGGTCAAATAAAAGAAGCCATCTATCCCAAACGATGACCTTGAAGCGGGAAACCTCACTTCTTGTTCCGACGCATGTTCTCTCGGGAAATAAGGAATAAAAGCTAGAAGTTTTGATTGTCCATCTCGAGATTCCATAGAAGCTTGAAATACATGACTTTATCCACATCTTTTGCTATAATCAACGACCAGCAATCAGGCATACGTAGCCACAAATAAGAAATGCCAATCAAAAGAAGCATGGAACTGTAAAGAGACCGTCATCAACGTTCAAATATTCTTGGAGGCCAGCACATACAAATTATGGAGAAGAACTAATTTGGTATCATTCCCCAGTGCTCGCTCTCTGAACTCGTTTTCTTTGCCATATTGACAGGAGGCGTTGGGATTCCAGAACCAAGCTTAATGGTTAAATAGTGGCAAATCCAGTGATCCAGATCAATTTACATAACCCGAGACAAGAGCAGAGATGCCCGTTTAGCGTCCCAACCCTTAGCTGATCATTCGTGTATTATCTCTCTGTGAAGACAATCCGTCGGCACCCCTTTGTGAATAGCTCTTTTGATATTCAAAATTCAGCACATTTGTAAATACAATTTCACTAAGTAAACACCCCTAAAGTTGTCAATAGGGTCTCTTGAGTAAAAAAATCATTCATTTGTTTTGAGAGTACAAACTCTCTCATACTTCAAAAAATGCTGCATGCCTTTCTCCAAATGGATTTTTGCATGATGATTTTGTCTGTCTAAATCACTGATTCCATTAAGGATTACTAGAATAGACAGCTAAGTGAAGAATACAAGATTAGTCGAGCATGCTGGATGAGGTGCGTCAGGATGATGACAGGCAAGCCATATCCTACACACAGTCCCCCATCTATACACTTGTGAGATGAGCGCAGAAAATTCCATGACTTCAGGGTAAAGAGTTCTCTCGCGAATGGTACGATAACCAAAATAGTGAGAGGCATTTCATTGCTCACCCCTATTGAGCCCCATACGCTGGTGAAGCTTCTCTCATCAAGAATCACCCAACATTGGAGCATGTCAAAAACAAGGCAAATCCGCATCACAAGGTGAGAAGAGGGATAGAAATTCTCTTGCTTGCACTTGCATCAATCTTCGAGTGTCTTTATTGCATATGAACACTTGCGTTAATTTAAGTGCCTTAGAATGACGAAGAGCAAATTCATTTTCTATGCATTTGTATACATTGTACAACCCAAGTGAGTCTCGTAATTTTACCCTCACCTTGAGATAAAGCGGAAGTTATTGCCATAGCCTAGAGTGCTGGCTGAAGATGAAGACTCAAAGTCTAAATAATGGTGCTTCGATTGAACTCGCCTAGATCAGTTCATCAAGCAACAAAAATGAAAAAACAAGGGCATAAAAAAGCAATGTACCTGGTAAAAGCAAGGTCAATGCCCATAATTGAGGAACTGGAATAAAAGCAGGGGCATGAAAAAGCAGTGTGCCTGGTAAAAGCAAGGCCAATGCCCCCCCCAAGTCAAAAAAAATACAGCCAAGAAAAAGTTGTGGTTGTAAAATCTCCATTTGACAGTAAGAAGAAAGACCAGTGACAAATGCTGAGACAGTCACCAACTCTCACCCTTCTACATGTGAGTCGAGTTTACGTTATGTTCCCATTGTAAAAAGTCTCTTCAAACTAGGGGCACTTCAATTAACGTGGGATTTCATATGTGCATAGGTATCGCTCGAAGAAGTACGAGCAAGATTACTCTATCTCTTTTCGCAGGGTTCCTGACTTGTAAATTCGGAGATGATTGTACAACATTTTCGTCCGTCGGCTTCAACCTTGATGATCCCTTTTGATGAACTACTGACCAAGTCTTTATCACAATTTCAAAAAAGACCTCTCACATTGGTAAAGTCGTACCACTTGCGAGATTACTCGGACCCCTGCTGACATGATGACAGTGAGAAGTGTGATCCTTATAAATCCTGCATCAATGGTCAGGATAAGACATCATTTCCATGAGAGCGAGTGAAAAGTCCTTTCAGACTGAAAGTCCCTCATCTAGCATGCTCAAGATATCTACATTCTAAATGAGGGTTGTCTTTCAAAATCTTCCCAGTGGAATTTGGATGATACAAAAACGACAAATTGTCGTGCATAAATCACATTTTGAATTTATGAATTTACAGCATATACAATCATCGTGTACATGTCTGCATATTGTGTAAGTAGCGAACATACTCTCAGTGACTTGTGATATTCCCAGGTAAACATATCCCTGTCCCCATTTGTCTTAAAGTACCTACCACCGTCCTGGTACTCTCTTCTTGTCACTCGACCTATTCGAGTCATCTCCTGAGTTTGGGTGCTTGCAGCGGTCTGAGTATCCCCTTGTCTTTAAGTACCTGCCATTTGCCTGATACTCCCTCTTATCGACACTCGACCTGTTTGAGTTGTCCCAAGAATACTGATATTTGCAACTGTCCAGTTATCCCCTTGTTTTTGAGTGCCTGCCATTACTCACATACTCCCTCTGTTGACACTCGATTTGTTCAAGTTGTCCTTAAAGTTTGGATGCTCATGACTGTCCAAGTATCCTCTTGTCTTTGAGTACCAATCATCGTTTGGATACTCTCTTTCCGTGACACTCGACTTGTCCGAGTTGTCCTCCAAATTATATCTTTGAATACTAGCAGCTACTCAAGTATTCCACCACATTATGCTTTGCAATCACCTAGGTATGCTTTCTTACACTCGGACCAGTTGAGTGGTCCCCGATCATATCATTAAATGTCTGTGTTCATCCAAATATTTCTCTACTTTGTACACCTGTGTGTCTGCCGCCATCCAGGTAAGCCTTGTGTTACATTCAAATTCTCAATTTCTAGAAGGAGAGAGACCTTCACGAATATGCATGGCATGCTCTCGATATTCCCAACTACCAGGAGGTGAGAGACCTTCATGGATATCCAAGGTACGTCCTCGATATTCTCAACTACCAGGAGGTGAGAGACCTTCACGAATATCTCGAGGTACGCCCTCGGTATTCCCAATTTCTAGAAGGTGAGAGACCTTCACGAATATGCGGGGCATGCCCTCGATATTCCCTAAATACCAGGAGGTGAGAAACCTTCACGAATATCCCAGGTGCGTCCTCGATATTCCCAACTACTAGGAGGTGAGAGACCTTCATGAATATCCAAGGTATGTCCTCGATATTCCCATTTCCAGAAGATAAGAGACCTTCATGAATATCCAAGGTACGTCCTCGATATTCTCAACTTCTAGAAGGTGAGAGACCTTCGCAAATATGCGAGGTACATCCTCGATATTCCCATTACCAAGAGGTGAGAGACCTCCACAAATATGCGAGACCCATCCTCGATTTTCCGTCTGTCGGGTATTCTTTAGAAATTCGTACTTGTGATCATCCGAGTACCTCTTCAACGCCTGCGAACGTTCAGGCATCCTTCAAAGTCTGTACTTGTTAACATCCAAGTACTCTTTTGACACTTGCAATCAATCGGGTATTTTCCAGCATCTAGTATCGTTATCATTGTGTACCCCTTCGATATCCGCAAACATCCAGGTATCCTCCAAGAGTTTGTACTTGTGATCATCAAAGTACCCCTTCGGCCCCGCAAAGGCCCAAATATCCTCCAAGGTTTGTACTTGTGAATATCCGGTACTCTTTCAATGCCTGTGAATGTCTAGGTATCTTCAACAAGCGATGCCCCGAGAAAGGTCGGCGCATCTCCCGAGAAAGGTCGGGTACCAAGCGGGTGTCTTTGACAAAGGTCGTGCACCTCACAAATCGATGCCGAGAAAGGTCGGTGCATCCCCGAGAAAGGTCGGGTTCCTACCGGTGTCTTTGACAGAAGTCAGACACCCCAACAAGCAGATGCCCTGAGAAAGGTCGGCGCATCTCCCGAGAAAGGTTGGGTACCAACTAGTGTCTTTGACAGAGGTTAGACACCCCCACAAAATCGATGCCCTGAGAAAGGTCGGCGCATCCCCCGAGAAAGGTCGGGTTCCAACAGGTGTCTTTGACTAAGATCAGGCACTCCACAAAATAGATGCCCTGAGAAAGGTCGGCGCATCTCCCGAGAAAGGTCGGGTACCAACTGGTGTCCTTGATACAAATCAGGCACCCATAAATGAGATGCCCTGAGAAAGGTCGGTGCATCTCCCGTCAAGGCGACCGAAGAAAGGTTCGAGTCCTAGACAAATCATTGATTATTTTAACAGCGACCAGAAGAATGGTTCGAGTCCTGGAGAAACAATTTACCGTCAAGGCGACCAGAAGAAAGGTTCGAGTCCTAGACAAACCACTAATTGCTCCAACGGGCGACCGAAGAATGGTTCGAGTCCTGGAGGAGTAATTTCCCGTCAAGTCGACCGAAGAAAGGTTCGAGTCCTAGATAAATCGTTGATTGCTCTAACAGGCGACCGAAGAATAGTTCGGGTCCTAGAGAAGCAACCCTCTCATATCACCAGGTAAGATGACACCTTGATACTTGCCAAAACTCGGGGTTCACACCTTATCTCACTCACTCTCGGTAAGTAATTCCAGGTATCTTCTTATCTGTCTTAGTATATGTAAAGTTATATTACTCTTTTTTCCACATGGAATAATAGGTCCTAAATAAAATCTGCTACGCATACATGGATAAAATTTAGGCATCAGTTTGTCTTTGAATGCAACCTTTGCGAACTCACCTTCAAGAGGGGCAACATTGACGCCTAAATTCCGTTTTCTTAAATTAGGTTATTTTTATTAATTATCTTTTTTCCTTTTTCGGATAATAAATGATAAAAACAAAAAATAACAAAACAAAACAAAGAAAAAGCATAAAGGAAGGAGGCCTCCGCATGGGCCTCCCCGGCCCATCCTTCTCCCTCGGCCCGGCCCGGTCATATCTTCTTCTCCCTCGCGCCTCCGCAACGCACGCGTGAGGGCGCGGCCGGAGGGAGATCGTCGAACGACGACGCACGTGGAGCGAGAGGAGAGTTGGCGTCGGATGGGACGCCGGTCTGGCCGCCCGGAGCTGCTCGGCACGCAAGGGGACCATGGGCGGTCGAGCGGTCGACCGGCCGCCCCTCGCCTATAAATACCGGGGCCCCCCGCCTCCATCAAGGGCACGCGCAGCAGCTCGGCAAAGATCTTCGAGCCCCCCGAGAGACTTCGGGAACTCGGAGCGAAGCAAGGGCAAGGTGGTCGGGTCGCGAGCTCGCCGATCTCCCTCCAGAGACTTCGGGGAGACCGGTGGCAAGCGAAACCGGATCCGAGCTTGCGGCCGGGGAGAGAGAGAGAAAGGGGAGAAATCGAAGAGGAAGGGGGCGCACCCTCCGCCGTCGCCATTGCTCACCGCCACCACCTCGCATAGGTAGCCGTCGCCGTCACCATTCCCCCTCCGTCGCGCCGTCTTTGTTGCCGTTGCCGCCGCGTCGAGCCGCGTCGTCCTCCTCTCCTCGCGAATCGGGAACCCTAGGGTTCCCGATCTTTTCGGGTCGCGACTGGGTCGTTGGGTCGGACCGGGTCGGGGGAACCGGGTAGGGTTTTCACCGGTTCCCCCTAAACGGCACCGTTTTCAAAAAAAAAAAAAAAAAAAAAAAGAAAAAAGGCAAAAAAATCCGAGTCAGGCCCGGTATGCGTTCGGCTTTTATTTTACTTTATTCTAAATAATATTTAAAATAAATAAATAATTTATTTTCCAAAATAAAAATCAAAATCAAAAAATATAATTTCAAAAAATATTAAAAAATATTTTAATTTCAAAAAATATTAAAAAATAAAAAAAATATTTTATTTTCGAGAAAAATCAAGAAAAATAAAAAAATACTTTATTTTCCGAAAAATATTAAAAAAATATTTTATTTTCCGAAAAAAAAAAAATCAAAAATATTTCATATTTTCCAAAAAAAATGCCAAAAATCCAAAAAAGTCAAAAATTCAGAAAAAGCCAAAAAGACTTATATTTTCTAAAAATCCGAAAAAAAAAATCCAAAAGTCCTTTTTATGTCCAAAAATAGAAAAGGACCCCAAAAATGTTTTTTTCCCAAAAATGTGTGGAAAATCCCTAAAACATCCAAAAGCCTCGGGGTTTAAACAAGGTTAGGTACCGAAAGGGCATTAGTGATTAACTAGTGTAATCAAGTCCCCGATCCTAATTTCTCGGGTTGCGCAGAGCGAGTATTTCTCCCAATACTTCGCATGGGTTTCTAATCAACCCACCTCAAATTGATTAGTGGCGACTCCGTCTTAAAAATTAACTTACAGGTTAAAAACTTTGACCATTAAAGTCGTGAATTGGTGGACTTGGGAGAGTCCGGGCATAACTAATTTTAGCCGAGCCATTAGCCTCCGCTAGGCGGCCGTCCCGATCGGGCGCCGAAAAAAAAGAGGTCGCGACACTCCCCTTCCACCCGAGGATGCTGCAACTTCGAGCAGCGAGGAGAAACACAATCTAACAAGACGAAATTCTACTGCCCCTCAAATTCTTCACGCACACAGACACCTATAAATCTCTTTCAATTGGGTAGAACTAGCGGCATTGGTCGAACGTGTTCCATCAGGCCTAGGAAAGGGAAGGTAACAAGAGAATTAATTACATGGAGCAACCGAGTTCATTTCTCTTAGTACAAGAGCGAGGACGATGATACCGGCAGCTTAAGTTCGCGGACGGGGTTATGCTGTTCGCAAACTCTTCCTAAGTTAGCATGTCATCGTATGCACGAAGCCTAGGACGAAGATACCAGCAGCTTAAGTTCCAAAAAAGTTTATTCTTCACGAACAGGACAGCATAAAGCCAATTGGCAACAAACAAATAGAGAGCTAGATAGATCCATACAATGACATGCTAACTTAGGAAGAGCTCAGGCATCACCGAGTCCTCGTCAAGCAATTCATTTCACAAATCGATCCCACGAGATGCAGGATTATACGTAATAATCACAATTCAGCTCTAAAATTTGGAAATATGTTTCACTTTCCCACGATTGTAGAGCCACATGAACCGACAATCTGGAATGTATCCAACAAAGATGATGGCTATGTAACTCCATCATGCTACAGTCCACCCAGCTACGGTACATAACTAAGCCCCATTTGCCCAAGGTCCGATTTGACGTGCCGATGTAAAGGACTGCAATAAGTCATACCGACTAGTAAAGGTCCAAGTCATAAAAGACATGACTAAAGCATCGGAATTTATGAATACAACATTAACGTTATTCCCTCGAATAAAGGCATCACCATACTTGTTTTCGATACTCTTTTGACGTAGTCTTCCATTGCTATGTTTATATATGCATCCAGGCAGGGCCGCACAACTTCAAACATCACAAAATTTTGGTACCTTGTGATTGAATATCAGAATATGCATGTGTGAGATCCTTATTTCTAGTGTTTTTCGAAAACAAAACGAGCATCTTGTGTGATCATCATTTAATCTCATATGAGCTATTGAGAACTCAACCCCCCATATATCATTCAACGACTAATTAAAGTTCAAGACAAGTAGTTAACATAACATAGAATTCAATACAATACTAAAAAAATGAGGACAGGAATAATTGGAAACTCACCATTATTGAGCTACATCGAGCAAATTTTTTTGTTGATTAACACACAAAGAGATGATGTTGAGAGAAGTGCCTCCATAATCGACAGAAGAATTCAGTTTGACCACAACCGGTCTCCCAAGAATAGATTTCTATAAATCCACGGGGTTTTCGTGGTGGCCAACCCTTTCTCTCCTCCTCCGCTCATCATCCTAATCCTCGACCGGTGCTTCCTTTACTCGAAACAAGGAAGATCCATAATCATAAATTGCCAACTAAATTTAGATAGAGAAAGGGCTCGCGAGCAAACCAAATCTATTGCAAATCCCTCGTTCACCTCCAACCATAACTCCTCAAATGCCGAAACAACGAAGGACCCTATGGTGCTCATCTCATTCCCTATTTCAAGTTATTTCTTGGAATAATGGATGGTGGAGTCGAGGGGTGTCAAAACCGAATTAAACTGAAATTTCGTGTATTTTTCACTCGGATGACCGAAAAATAATCATTCTTTTTTTGATTCGGCTCAATTAATCAAGTCGAACCGAAATTCTCAACAAAACTTAAATGCCCAACTTAAAATATTTTTTCTTTCTCATCCTTTATTCAGTTTGGTTTCAATAAACAAAAATAAGAAAACCGAATCAAACCAAATTGATGGATGAGAAGACGAGTTTAACCCCAAAGCCTCAATTTTACTATTGATTACATTTCAACAGTGAATACCATGGGCATCATTACAAAAAAGACAGGTTGTTATATTTCAAAAGAACAGATATGGTTTCCCTCCTGATGAAGGGAAAGAAAATGCTTAGTGACTTCCATGGAGACCACAATTTACAGGGCAAGACCAACTACAACTGCCGATTCTTGGCAGCATGATGTAGGGTCACAAATGACTTTGATAGTGTATGACAAACGCAATATTCTTCTTTTCACTTCAGTTTAATAGGTAAGGTTCATTTGGACCAGATTTCAGTTTGATGCAACCGCTCTCCCGCAATGAATTCCGAGAAATCCGCGGGGTTATATGCCGTGGGTAAACTAAGTATCAAAACACAGACGACCGTCTTATAATTCTCAAACAAAATAAAGTACACAAATAAATTGCTGTGGTCTTTCCCCTTGGTTGATGTGACCAGGGTACCGTGTTAGCCAATGGTTGGGAACTGTGTCGTAAGGCGTGCCAACACAGCAGTGGGCATTTCACCCACCCTTTCTTGTCTCAAGCGTGAGTGGCTACTATACTACCCTACCCGGCAATAACCAGAGCAAGTCTTGACGTGAAGTCTATCTTCTCCACCGAGATATCCCCAAATTTCCTGTCTATTTTTATCTTCCTGACAGAGAGGGAATATGGAGGACAGCACAGGAACTCCCACCCCAGGGCGGTTATCCTGCCTATTTCTTTCTTGAGCCTTTTAAGGACCTGCTTAGGTCCATCTTTCCCCTTCATTGATGTGACCCTTTTTCTTACTATGTTATTCTCGTCCAGCTTTACTCGGGCTCTGGGAAAGGAGGCCCAAAGGATCAACGTGGACCCCCGAAATGGCTCTGTGCATTCACTCCTATGAGATTAAGATCTAAAGGGGTTGTCTTAATGACACAATTTTCCTACGAAAAAAAAAAGTGACACTGAATTATGTACTGGGCCAATTTCTGTGTTTGCTTGTTTACGAGTATATACCCAAAGTCCTAAAATACGCCTTCTGGGTTAGTCTAAGATGGGCCTTATCCTTCAGCATTTGCAACAAAAGGGCTCAACGAAAAGCCTTTTGATCTTCCTTTTATCGAAGAACATTTGACCATGACCAACAAAAGGGCTCAACAGCTCATGTCTATGCATTTTTTTGTCGGATAGTATGAGGTAGGATAATATAAAAGCTGGATAGGATACTGATGAGATTTATAATACGGTGTCCAATGTTTAGTAAATGTACTAATATAAAATGGATGATAAGAAGATTGCTCTATCAACAAAGTAATATATTGCTATTCACCACCTTTAACATCGCCTTTGCCTTCGCCTTCACGACGCACGCCGATGACATCACCCAGATCAGGGATCTTGCGACTTCCTCGACAGTTCAAGGATTCCAAGATGTAGACGTGAAAGAGGAAAACACGAGAAACGATCGAAAAAGAAATCTTCCAGGGGAAGGTGGCTCAGCTCTTCTCCGTCAATACACGATTGCCATATGTCCTGCAACCCCGAGCCTTGCCTTCTTATCATCACTACAACACCATCAAATTCCTTTTCTCCACTTTTTTTTTTTTTTTAATAACCTTCATTGACAATGCCAACGTTGGTCAACTGAATACCAAACAGCCCAGAAAGTCACGCACACCTCCATCCTCATCTACCTTCATTTTCTTTTCCCTTATCTTCTTTCTAATGTGATCCATTTCCTTTTTCCTTATGTGTTTGTTATTGTTATGGATATATTTTGAATCCATCATCACTAGATTCACTACAATAATCACAATCTATATCTTTAAGCATACAAAGCATTTAAAAGATCTCCCGCATCTAGGTGGCACATGATTATGGCAATAATGATTTTCACTCAAATAATATTAATAAAAAAAATTAGATTTATGCTGGTAAATAATTAAAAAAAAACACGATTTACCTTATGATTAGATATAATCTCATATTTATATCATCAATCCATAAGTCCCTCTCGCTTTATATGATTTAATAGTTAATATTACGATTTGATGAGTTGAAATTTATTTACTTCAAGGGGATAATCTCAAAAAGTTTTTTTTTTTTTAAAAAAAAAAAAAAAGTGAAAAACGCATCGCTATCAGAAGATCCAACCATTTCTCACTGATCCATGGTTATATCGGAAGCGAAAGACAGATGTGACAATTTTTTTTTAATTATTTAGATGTTGACGCACCCCGAACCTGACCATATCCCACTTCTCCACCCGCCACGGAAATAAATAAATAATCAACAACAAATTTTTAATAGAGAGAATAAATGAAATGAGACCAGAGACCATCTCTCTCTCTCTCTCTCCGTAGTCTCATTTCATTGTTGCTGGAGCTAGAAATTCGATTTAACTGCATGAAGAATTTAGTTAAGATAAATTTAATCTAGCCAGATCAAACAGAAGAAACTGTTACTACAATGATTTAACTTAAAAAAAATTGTATGTTATTTAATTTTTGTTGAGGATGTTTAATTTTCTTTTTTTTTTGGGACACGTGATTATAAAGTGTTATTCTCATCTACCCGATGATGGTTTAGAGTGAACAAGCACGTCAATAATGGAATCTCCTCCTTACCTTGTGTGGTCGGATGGAGCCAACGAGCAATTTAGCTGTATTATAAGGGGTTGTTAGTGCGAAACCGAGACCATATTAAAAAAAAAGTCTATATTCAACTGTGGCAAATGTGAGGAAGTATGCCTTTTAAGCACATGGCTAAGAATATTTAACGTGAATTGCGAATCATGTTAAACAACTCAATTGCAATGCATTTGAATCTTTATTAGATTTGTTGTGACATTGGCTATGAATATTCTTTCTCATATTTAATTCCTCGAAAATAACTCAAATTGTCAGAGTCTTCATTGGTCATTAGGATCGTGAATATAAAACTCCAAAGGAGAAGATCAGGGGCCACCACTACCACCGCTCAGATGACCTCGAGAATCTCTCATTTGTTTAGGATGACAAAAGATGAAGCAGTTCGAGCATGCGAAAAGATAAAAGAGAGATTCTTGAGATTTGTGGAAAACTTGTTGCCTCTAGGATTTTGACATTAAAATATGAACCTGGCACAAAGCAACAAGCATCATCCATGCATATAATACTTTTCTTCTACCATTTAATGCATTTGATATTTGTAAATAAGCAATACTTTTTACCCAAAATTTTCAATCCTTTTAAATGATAGATCTGCATATAAAGAGGGAAAAAGGAGAGAAAAAAGAAGAATAATATTTTGCCTTACATGGACAAAAGGCAAAGGGGTGATGAAAGAGAAGAAAAGAATTGTTTGCCCGTTATATAGACAAAGCTTATTGAGCTTATGCAATCTTAATAGAAAAATTTTATATTTCTATAAATTTTAATTTTATGATAGTTAATCTTGTCTAATAAAAAAGAAGAGAAAGTAAGGGAATCACTTTAGTTTAAAGCAATCAATAATCCATAAATAAAAAGAAAGATAAAAAAGGATCCTTGAGATTTGTGGAAAACCTATTGCCACTAGGAATGATTTGATGATAAAACACGAACCTAACAAAAGCAAGAAGCATCATCAATGCATATAATACTTTTCTTCTATCATTTAATGTGTGGGATACTTGTAAATAAGCAATAATCTTTACCTGAAATTTTCAATCCTTTTAAATGATAGATTTCCATATAAAGAGGGAAAAATGTAAGAAAAAAAGAAGAAGAAGAATATTTTGTCCTACATGGACAAAAGGCAAAAGAGTGATGAAAGAGAAGAGAAGAATAGTTTGCTTGTTATATGGATAAAGCTTATTGAGCTCATGCAATTTTAATAGATAAATTTTATATTTCTATAAATTTTAATTTTATGACAGTTAATCTTGTCTAATAAAAAAGAAGAAAAAGTAAGGGAATCACTTCAAATCAAAGTAATCAATAATCCAAAAATAGAGAAAAAAAAAAGATAAAGAGAGATTCTTAAAATTTGTGAAAAACTTGTAACACTTGATTTTGGTGGGAGATGCCTTCTTGGGGCGTCTTACTTATAGTAACTCCGAGTCTCCAATATAGCTTTGGCTTATATCAATCATCCACATTAAAGGGCAAGTTTTCTTTTTTCAATTTCTTTGGCTAAATTAAAATTTATGGTAGAATTTTTTCATTGGTTGAATTATGGTCATAATTAAGTGAAAGGACATTGTCATTATCTTGCCAAGTACATAATAATGGTCGGGTTTCACAATTAATAACCTAATGGCATCTTCCACTTTTGGGGACACATGACGCATTTGTAAACATTTAATTTTACCCACTAGTGATTCAACCAACTCAAGTTAGATCTATCTTGAGCTCCATTATATAGGAGGAATGGATTGTTAATAATTCTTTCACCTTCTTAGATTTTTTAATAGATAAACTCTTTTGACAAACAAATAAAGAGTCATCTCCACATGTATATGTTGCATTTTGTTGCAATCTCATTAAATCACTCAAGGTTTGCAAAACAATCAGTTCGACTAGTCACTTGAACTAAACATTCAACATCATCATTTCATTAATTAACTTTAATGAAATCCGCTGATATGAACAATAATCTCATAAAATTAATGTCCGAGGGAGAAAATCTTTCAAGTAAGTTTCACACGTGTAGTTAGTCACTTGAACTGCAAAAACAAATTGCACGCAAACCATTTCTGCATGTACTACTCACTTTGGATAGACTTTTTTTCCCCGTTCGATTACTTTAAACAGAATCTTCATCCACGTAACCCTAACTACTAATAGTGGTTTTTATAAATAATTCCATAAAAACACAAAAAACGACAAGAAAAACAAAGGAAAACGCAATATTGAAATCTCTGCTTTTAACAGATACAGAGAATTTACTACATCCTTTCTTTCTTCATTTAACATGATCTCAAATGTAGATTTAAGGAAGAAAATGACATTGCTTAATATTTTCGCATGTTTATTTTCTTATGGCTCTCTCGCATTTTAAGAATTATTAATGTTAAAGATATGAAATCTGGTAAGACATACCAGAATGTCCAATACAAGTTTCTATCGTTTTCCAAAGCTCAAAACACCTACTTGTTTCCAAATTTTGCAAGGAAAATGGTTAATGATTTTAAGGTACAATCGTATAACCTATTAGTTTAATTATTCAATAATTTTATTTTGGAATAAAGAGTCAAGAGTTGTGCATCAACTATAAGACGCCAACGTGACTCACAAATTCCTGTAAAAAACATTTTAAAGGAAAAAGCGTGACTCCCGAATCACTTATTCTTGTAAAAGTTAGGAGCATTGCGTGAAAAGGGGAAAAGAAACAATATAGATGGGTCTAAGTTAAAGGAAAAAAGAAAAAAAAATATCTAACTTAAAGAAAAAAAGGAATAAATTAAAAAGAATGTGAAGTGGGTCCAAATTAAAGAAAAAAAATCAATCTAAGAATTGTAACATCGCTTAATGACCAGTTTTTTACACTAGTGATTTTTTTTTTTTTTAAAGTCGGAAAACAGAGTATATTATTCACGTTCGCAAAAAAGAACAACCCTTGTATAGGGCCTCAGAGCAAACAAGGTCCATAAGGGGTTGGGGAGGTGAAATAGCCCAATTCGATGGAAGGAGATAGCGCCCATGGGCTTTAGCGGCCCATTTTGCAATGTAGTTTGCCTCTCTTCGACAGTGTCATATCCAAAGGTTAGGGAAACAGGGGAGAAGCACCGCACTTTCAGCAAACAAAGCTTTGCTCTCCCATGGCGTCGAGCTAGCAGTCTGCACGGCTTCCACGAGCACTAGGCAGTTAGATTCCAGAAAAAGGTATCCCTGTTCCTTCCCTTTCTGCAGCAGATAGTTAAGAGTAAGATTTAGTGCGTACACCTCTGCCTGCAATGCCGAGGAAGATGTGATGCTGCTGGTGAAGTCGTCAATCAGCTAGCCAGAATAATCATGGCACACACACGCCATTGCACCTTCATTGCTTGCCGTTGGATAAGTGTCATCTATGTTGATTATTACTATTCCCGGCTTCGATGGGCGCCACACTAGATGAGGATCTGTTGATTGCAGCCTTGATCTCAACAACACCCTATCACAGCACCGGGCGGTCCTTGCAGTTGCGAGAGCCACCTCCACCACCTATTCTGGATCCGGCCGTTTCTGGCGGAAGACAAAGTTATTACAGGCCTTCTAGATCTACTACAGAATGGAAGCAAGACTCGCTAGATCTGGTAAGACATCTCTATTCTCGATTAGATCTACTAGCCAAGCGTCTATTCTGTGGACTCCTTGTGATGCTATCATGAGTTTGACTTGTGGGTGTGACCAAATGGCTTGCGTCCAAGGACATACGAGGAAAATATGTTCAATGGATTTTGGGATTTGAGCTTGACATGGTTGACAGACTGGGTCTGGGATGATTCGCCTGTGATATAGATTTTCCTTTGTAGACAAGGCATTGTGGCATAAGGACCACATGAATATGCACAGTTTGGGGGTGGTCTTCATGGTCCAAAGCTTGCTCCACAGTTTCCGTGGAGTTTGATAGGATAAAGATGCACAGCTATGAGTGTCGCTGTTTTTTATTGATCTGATATAGTTATATCCGCTCTTAACTGTATACATGCCATTTTGCCTCCCTTTCCAAATGAGTTGGTCGACAGTGCAGTGTGGTCGAATTTGAAGTGTAAGAATTTCCTCGATGGTCTAATCATCGAAACTGTGGCGAAGTAGGGGTACATTCCATATATTTTGTTATGGAATAATAAAGTCCGCCACCTTCATGGGTTCTCCTCTAGGTGCAGGCCCACCTATTATGCCTTTGGAAAGCCATTTATCTTCTCGGATTATAATCCGTTGTCCATCACCGATGACCACTTGAGTTGATTTAATATTGAGTCCTCCTGGCCTAGCAATAAACTTTGCCATCCCCAGGAGGGTCTAGTTCCTCTGTCAGCATGCCAGAATTCCTTAGAATGGAAGTAAAAGCCTTTGAAAAGTCTGCTCCATAGGGAAGATGGGTTCTGGAGTAGACGCCACGCCTGTTTTCCAGTAGAGCTTTGTTAAACGTGATGAGATCTCGAAAGCCCAGTCCCCTGGTGTCCTTCCTGCTTTTGAGGGTGTCCCATTTCTTCCAGTGAATGTCAGACTTGCTGCAATGAGGTTGCCACTAGAATCTAGCAATTTCCTATTCTATGGACTTACAAATAGACACAATAATTTTAAAAATAGACATGGCATACTGCGGGAGTGCCTGTACTACTGTTTTGATAAGAGTTTCCTTACCACCCTTGGAAATTAGCTGTTCTTTCCACCCTTCCAACTTTGAATTTACTTTACTTAGAATCCAGGCAAACATCTCCTTTTTGGATCTCCCCCAATTCAACGGTATGCCCAAGTATTTACCAGTCTTTGCTAGCACAGGTACTTGGAATTCTCTCGCCAAGTTTTCCTGTAGGCTAATAGGACAAGCTTTACTAAAGAAAATCCTTGATTTGTTTCGGTTCACTACCTGTCTCGTAGCTAGGCAGTATTGATTTATTATATTTGCTAAGTTCTGGCATTCCAGGAGTTTTCCTTCTAAGAAAAGGATAGTGTCGTCTATGAAAAAAAGATGAGATAAGGTAGGACACCACCTATTTAATTGGATGCCTTTGATATTTCCCATGTCCACAGCTTGTCTAATAAGTATGGATAGGACGTTCGCCACCAGAATGAATAGGTACGGAGGGAGAGGATTTCCCTGTCTGAGTCCCCTTGTTGGATGGAAGTAGGTAAGGGGTTCTCCATTAAATTTGACACTAAGGGAGTGTTGTAATGCATTGCATCACCCATTGTACCCATTTTGCGTGGAATCCCATCTTAAGTAGGTAGTCTTCTAGGAAATCTCATTCCACCCGGCCGTAGGCCTTTTGCATGTCTAGCTTCAGAACATCTTAAAAAGTCTTTTTTCATTTCCTTATCCTGAGCTGATGGAGTAACTCTTGGACCACTAATATGTTATCTTGGATTTATCGGCCACTAACAAAAGCACATTGCTCCGTGGATATCAGCTCAAGTAACCATGGTTTTAGACGGTTTGCTAGGACATTGGATATGATTTTGTACACGAAGTTGCATAGACTGATTGGTTGGTATTAATCTAGCCTTTCTGGGTGTGGTATATTGGGTAGCAAGGATATAATTGTCCTGTTAAACTCGGATCACATCACTCCGGAGGTGAAGAAGTCTTGCATCGAGAGGAATATGTCTTCCTGTAGAATATTCCAATGATGTTGGTAAAATTGTCCGTTCAATCCATCGGGCCCAGATGCTTTAGTTGCCCTCAATTGGAAAGTTGCTTTCTTTACTTCCTCTCGAGTAACCGCTCCTATTAGGGTAGTGTTCATTTCCTCTGTTACCATTTGTGGACACTATGCTAGGATAGGCCCATAGTCATGATGTCCCACTGATTTGTACAAGTTTTCAAAGAATCCAGCATCATCTCCTTCAATCTCTTTGGATCTCGCACCCATCGTTGATGTTCATCCTGCAGCATGCTTATTCGATTTTGTTGTCTCCTTTGGATAATGATGGCATGGAAAAACTTAGTATTCTTGTCCCCCTATCTAAGCCAGTTAATCCTTGATCGCATTGCCCAATACTGTTCCTACTGCTGCCATAAGTGCTGTATTTCCTCTTTCAGTCTAGTAACCATCGCTTTGTTATATTGGCCATTGGGTTGATTTATATGACTTTGGAGTTGCTGTTTCAGAATGTTGATTTGATGGACAAAGAAGAAACATAAATGAGTCTAAAGGAAAAAAAAAAAAAAAGCAAAACAAAAAAAAAAAACGAATATAAATGGATCTAAGTTATAGAAAAAAAAAGAATAAAGAATAAAGAAGATGGAGTGGGCCCTAGTTAAAGAAAAAGACTTAGGGGAAGGATTGTTGCATTGCTTTGTTGGAATAAAGAGCCAAGAGTTATGTATCAATTATAGGACACTAAAGTGACTTATAGATTCCTGCCATTTTTTTTTTGAAAGGAAAAAGCGTTACTCTCAAATCACATAATCTCGTAAAAGTTAAGAGCATTGCGTGAAAAGAGACAAAGAAGAAACATAAATGAGTCTAAGTTAAAGAAAAAAAGCAAAAAAAAAAAAAAAAAAAAAAAAAGAATATAAATG
Source organism: Eucalyptus cloeziana (assembly GCA_014182715.1). NCBI lineage: Eukaryota > Viridiplantae > Streptophyta > Magnoliopsida > Myrtales > Myrtaceae > Eucalyptus > Eucalyptus cloeziana. The sequence continues at coordinate 3,415,966 of CM024634.1, read as the reverse complement.
GATCTAAGTAATAGAAAAAGAAAAAAATTATAAAGAATAAAGAAGATGGAGTGGGCCCTAGTTAAAGAAAAAGAGTTAGGCGAAGGATTATTGCATCGCTTTGTTGGAATAAAGAGCCAAGAGTTATGTATCAATTATAGGACACTAAAGTGACTTACAGATTCCTGCCAATTTTTTTTTTAAAGGAAAAAGCGTTACTCTCGAATCACATAATCTCGTAAAAGTTAAGAGCATTGCATGAAAAGAGACAAAGAAGAAACATAAATGAGTCTAAGTTAAAGAAAAAAACAAAAAACAAAAAAAAGAATATAAATGGATCTAAGTTATAGAAAAAGGAAAAAAAAAGAATAAAGAATAAAGAAGATGGAGTGGGACCTAGTTAAAGAAAAAGAGTTAGGTGAAGGATTGTTGCATCGCTTTGTTGGATGGCCAACTTTTTACCCGACTAATATACAGGCCTAATTCCATAAAAACCTCAAACTTTAAATAAAATCTGAATTCTACTCCAAATTTTCTTTTATCTTTAAAAAATATATTAATATCCTAAAAACCCCTAAACTCGTACACTTATGATAAATGTGCCATAAACTAATTTTTTAACCATGAAAAATCTCAACCACTGGGGGTTCGCTCCAGTGTACCCTTCCATCTTGGAAGGGGAGGTTGGGGTTCAAATCCCCACCTTCTCGGGGATTGGGGTGGGGACGATTTCATTTCGGGAGTGGGTTTCGACTCCCATGCCCCGCACGGAGGCGGGGCAAAAGTCTGAGAGTGAGTGTTAGAGTAGGATTAGCGTAGGGACCCGAAAAAAAAAAAAAAACCATGAAAAATCTCAAATTGGTACACACGTGATAAATTTATCTTAAATGATCACAAAAAACCCCAAACTAATATACTTGTGAAAAATTTGCCTCAAATTAATTTGTTCGACCGCCAAAAACCTCAAACAAATACATTTGTCACAAATATACCATCCATTAAGGTGAATTAATACTACAAAAAATCACAAAAATAGTATATCTGCGACAAATAGAGAGTAAAATCCCAAACTGGTATAATAGTCAATTATCATATATAATCCAATTCAATAATTGAATAGTCTAATTTAATGGAAACTAACAAAGAGTAAATTTGTCACAAGTGTATCGGTTTTTGATAAATTTATCAAAGGTGTATTAGTATGGGATTTTTATGGTCAAAAAATTAGTTTGAGATAAATTTATCACACGTGTACTAGTTTGGGATTATTTAGGGTACTAATCCTAAAAAAAATTACCAACTTTTACTTTAGTCCAAATTTGCTCTTGTTAAACTCTTGTCCAAAAATTGCCACTAGTTTCTTTAATATTATTAATATAAGGAGGCTACTGTTGTTTCATACGAATGAGAGTTTTGATAAAGACTCATGTTCTGATAATAAACCTCTAACTAGCTCCAATGTTGATAATTTTGAAGAAGTTGGTGACAATTTATGGACAAGTGGGTAGACTTGGGACTAAAGTAAAATTTGGTGATTCTTTTTAGACAAAAAATTGGGGCAAATTTGAAATTAGACCTAAAGTTGGAGTTTTTTTTTTTTATGGAATTAAGATCTCATTGATGTGATGTGAAAAGGACATATGAGTGTAAGCGTATTAAATAAGAAATTAACCTTTTATACACAAATAAAAAAAAAAACATATTCTTTGCTATTTGGCCCTTTTCAATTTTTCTATCACACAAGAAGACACTATTAGTTAGATGAGTTAACATATTAACCAAGTCAATGTGATATGGTAAAATACATTTATGCACTCTATTACGCGTTTGACCATATTTTTATAAGAGTTTATATTTTAAATGTATCATGTTGTGTGACTTGTTCGATAAAAGTGTTATGTTGGGTTTTTAAAGAATGACACAATTAATAATGAATTGAATATGTATGAATAATGTAGACAAGTGCATATAGAAAAGTAGACACATAAGGGATTACTACCAAAAAAGTGATAAACTTATTGTACAAATACTAATTTATTTCTAAACTTTTCAATTTGGCTACTTTAGTCCTAAGCCTTTCAACAATTTGCCAATATAGTCAATTTGGCCAATTATGCCTAGAAATCGCTGGTGTGGATGTCAGCCGTACTACGTTGCATGAGATGCTTTGATGTAGACAGTTTTTGAAATTTTTTAAAAACATTCTATTTTTAAATAAATTTTTGAATTTTTCTTTTCTTTTGTCTTTTACACTATCGGCGCCCACTAGATTAGGTCATCTGGCCTTGCCAATTGTAGGTGAGGCGGCCCTTGCCCATATTTGCTAAGAGACTACAAGCCCTCACTAGCAACTGGTCAAAGCTTGCTCAGTGGTTGGTAAGGGTCATTGGCCATTGTTGAGATCCCAACAAACCTCACCAATCATAATGAAGAAAAAGAAAAAAAGAAAATAAATATAAAAAATTCATAAAAAAGTTGTCCATGTTGGCCACTAAGGCTGCGTTTGTTATTGTTTCTTTTTTCTGTTTTTAAACAACTTTTTTTTTTTTTGTTCCTAGGAACAAAAGGAGCGTAAACGCGTTTGTGTGCGTTTTGTTCCAAAATTATTTTTTTGTTCGAAACACATACTGGAATAGAAACAAAAAAAAAAAAGGTTGTTTCTTGTTTCTCGAAACAAAATTTAAGAACACTTTTCTTCTTCTCTCTTTTTTTCTTCTTTTTTTTTCTTTCTTTTTCTTTGGCCGGTCGCCGGCCTCGACCATGGCCGGCGATCGGCCGTCGAGGTCCGGCGACGCCGTCGAGGGCCGGCCTCGCCGGAGCGTCGCCGGCCCCCGGCGAGGCCGAGCCTCGCGCCGGGTTGGGCGAGCTCGTTCTCGCCAGATTCGACGAGGTCGAGCTCGCCCGGCGGCGGCGAGGCTCGGCCTCGCCGGCCACCGCTAGGTCGGCGTCGCCCGGGCGGTGGCCGGCGACGCCGAGCCTCGCCCCGCCGGGCGAGTTCGGCCTCGCCGGGCCGGCGAGCCTCGCCGTGGTTGGGTGAGGCCGCGGCCCTCATCGGCCGTTCGTCGGCCATGGCCGAGGCGATCGGCCAAAAGAAGAAAAAGGAAAAAGGAAAAAGAAAAAGAAAAAAAAAAAAAGGAAAAATAAATAAGAAAATAAGAAAGAAAATAGAAAAAATAAAATAAAAATATTAAAAATTAAAAAGAAATAAAAAAATTATACAAATTTACCAAACGTGTTTCTGTTCATTTTTATTCGGAACAAGTTTACCAAACGCGTTTTTCGTTCAAAAATTGTTCCTGGAACATAAACACTGTTTTCTATTTTGTTTTCGGAACAATTTTTAACAGAAACGTTACCAAACGCACCTAATTGTGCCAAGTAGAATAACCGCTATCCAAGTTAGCAAATTTTATTCAAAATTGAATGAAATGACTATATTGGTAAATTATCAAAAAAATTAGGACTAATTGGTTTGAAAAGTTTAGAATTGAATTACAATCCATAAAATAAGTATATGACTTGTTTTTGGTAATTTTCCGAATTTTATAGGGAAATGGTGTTGAATATGGAGAAAGGTTCGAGGTAAATGCTTATGTAAATGAAAAAAAAAAAAAATTGAAAATAGACAGAGTGATAGAAGACAATGAGTGGGCCCAATATAACCACAGTAATTCCTCGGGATAGAGCCTTGCTTGCTCAATGAGAAAAGTTTTGAATGCCAAGTCCATTAGTGCTGCGGACAAAATCCGCAATTCAAAGCATTTTTTTTATCATTCTTTAGGGGAAATATTGATGAAATCAAACAATTGATGATGAGATCAATGCATCTCACTCATTGAATTACGTGGACTCAACATGGGACCCACGTAATTCAACGGTTGACATTGACTTGCACATGATTAATGTAAGTGTCGGTCCAATATGACTTACACACTCTGGCACAAAAAATTCAAAAGAAGAAAAAAAAAAACACGACTCACAAAGCATGTGCAAATTAAGAATATTTTGTGGAGCCTTCATGGAAAAAAAAGACAAAAAAGAGCATTACTTGGGGTCCAAGTTTTTTTTTTTTTTAATGTAAGATACCAAAAATATACTTTGGGCCTCACCTAATTACCTCCACTTTTTCAAAGTGCCAAATATATAATCGAGTTTTTCCTTTGGAAACCACATCACATTTTTACAGCAATTATCTTGTTGTCCTTATATAAAAGTGTTATTTTCTACAAAATACTTTCATTCACCAAATTCTAAATTCTCGCACTCACCCAAAAACCTTGAAATAGAGCAAAAACTAAACCACCCAAACCCTAAGCAATATGTTAAAATAAGTTTCTTAGAAGGGACAATTTGATCTTTATAATATAGGCTTTTGCTTAGAGGTATGTGAATGGTTTTTTGTATAAATAGAGGGTGTAAGTAGTCATTGGGTCAACGATAAAATATGTTTTTGGTATTTTCCACAGAATAAAAGTACCCGTTCTAAAGTCAATATAAGCACCACTTTACAGAAGTGTACAGCAAATTATACAATGATTTATAGGAAAAAATGATGCAACAAACTTTCATTAGCTACCTAAATAAGTGAGCCATATTTAAAGATTCAAAGATATATCACATCATTTCCTACTCGATTTCTTCAACTAGTATTCTAATTCTAGCATTAATAAAAAGAAGAGATAATATGAAAATTCGGCCTTTAAAGTTTTAGTAGATGTTCCAATTTCAGCCATAATTGATGTTTGTGGTTGTTCATTCGAATCATATTGGTGTTTTTTTACATGGTTTTGTAAACCAAGGAATTAATACTTTTTAATATAGTAGTATGATAAAACAATATTGATTCATTCTTCTGCAAATATATATAGTTTGTCAAACAACATGGATTTCTCGGTTCAATAAACTCTTATGAATGTGGGCAAACTGCCCTATTCATTATATAAACTCCATCTATAAAATGGTGAGCACAATCCTAAGATTATTCCATGTGAGAAACACCGGGATCAAAATATGACTATTAAGCAAATATCTGTCTATTGGGTATTTTATAATTCTTAATTCTCACTTTGAATGCTCATTTGATATTTTGCATAACAAAGTTGTTCTGTGACTAGGTGGATCTACGTATACTATGAAAGCACACTCATATGACTTACTAGACAGTGTCTTTCTCATCAATAATATCAAGTGTCTTGTTAAATGGGGTATCGGCAAACATTTCATAAACTCATCATGGATACTGAAATTTCATAATTGGAAACTCGGATGGTTACAAATGGATGTGTGACTAGAATCAAGATAGAACAAATTGAAAGATGAAACATCAACTTGGCACAAAGTATTAGGTATTGTCTATGCATGAGATACTTTTCTTGTACCATTTAATGTATGAAATAACTTATTTGTGTTAATTTGCGAAATGATCGGTTCACAATTCTTTTACTTTTTTGGCTTTTTGATAGATATTATTTGATGACAAACAAAGAACTATCTCGATAGGTAAATGTACATTCCCCATTATTCTTCTTATATATCTTGTTTTAATCGATGTTATATTAAAGAGAAGCGACAAAATCCAAACTAAGCAAAAACATGGTGCTTAACTTTACTTGAAGAATCAGCTTGATTAGTTACTTGAACTAAATGTTCAACGTCACGCGTTAACAAAGTTTGCTGATATGGTTACCGATCTCATAAAATTAATATTAAATGGAGAGAATTTTGCAAATAAGTTCCATACATGTAGTTATTCACTTTTATCTGCATGTAGCACTCACTTCGGATAAGACAATTTTTTTTACAGATTATTTACTATAAACAGTATTCTCATCCGCGTAACCTAAGCCACTAATAGCAATTTTGAAACTATTTTCACGGAAACTTAAAATATGACAAGAAGAACGAAGAAATCTCTGCTTTCAACATGTATGGAAAATGTACTTCATCCTTTCTTTTATCAATCTAAAAAATAATATGAAATGAAGGTTTGAGGAAGAAAATGACAGTACTTGATATTTTTTGCGAGTTTATTTCTTATGGTCCTGGCAATTTAAGATTTTTTAATACGAGACATTTTTTTTTTGGTCAGTTAATACGAGACATTTGAAATCTACGAAAGCACACTAGAATGTACTGCACAATTTTATTTTTCTTTCGAAGCTTAAAACTCCTGCTCGATTCAAGATTTTTGCGAGGAAAATGGTAAATCCTTTTGAGTGCGATCAAATGAGCTATTAATTTAAGTATTCTATAAGTTTATTTCTCTATTGTCAGTAGAATAATAGACAAAACAACAAACATCCAATCAGTTAATTTTGAATGGCGAGATGGGAGCCGGGTATCAAGTATAGAACCTCAACGTAACTCCCAAAATCTGCCAATATCTTTTAAACGGAAAACGTGAATCTCGAACTATGTGATTTCGTGCAAGTTAAGATCACTGTGGGCCTAAGGATTGTAGCAGCATCGCTTTGTCGGACGGTCACTTCTTGACACAAAGTGCTTTCGGTCGGACGCATAAATGCCTCTGTAGCATCGTTTAGGATATACGAGGGCTCCGATTTTCCTTTTTTGAGGCAGAACTTCTCCCGACAGAGTTATTTAATTTTTCGGATGAACTTTTCCTTTTTGGCCCTGTTGGACCCAGATTGCCTGGTTCTGTGGAAAACCTGTTGCCAGTTGTGTTGGCGGTTGGGAGAAGTAACATGCCCTTTTGGAGGGTCCCTCTTATATTAACTCCAATTTGGCTTTGACGGAATCTTGTCATTGGTTGAATCAAGATCATAATTGAGTTGAATGGAAGGACGTCGCCGTTATCTCGTGAATTACATGATAATGGACGGGTTTAACATTTATCTTCATTTCAGAGTTGCGGAACAAATCAATTTGAAGTCTCATCACACAGAGCCTCTCCCTTCAGGTTTTTATGAAGCTTTAGCTTGCATCTTAATTGGAATCATGGTATCGGTTTACCTATTTAAGGTAAGCCCAAATGAGTTTTTTGATTGTTAAGATGTTTTAAGGAAGGACTCAAGACGTTTATTATTGAATAGTAATTGTATTTGATTTGGGGCAACTTCAAATAAGAAGATTAAATTGTCCCAAATGATATACTGCTTCTAATTCATTTTAGAAAAGAAATATGACGGTCGACGATTTTAAATATCCATCTGCATATGATTTAAAAGTCAAGCTTCAATCAATAAAAAATGATATGCGAATATCTTTGCTTATATGACGGTAGTAGAATGGTAATAGTACCTATTCTAATGGACGAAAAAGTTAAACTATAGTACAGGGCCATGAATATTGATTCTTGTCTATCCGCACGTGCTGCTTCATCCTCCTATGTCCCGAAGTCGCGAGCGAGAGATAAAATAAGCTTCCGAATATAGTCTTTTCCGATATCGCAGTCTACGCTACTTTTCTGCTTCAAGGCTTCCATAGAAAGCCTCCAAAGCACCATTCTCTTGATCCATATAAGCCCTCTTGATGGATTGTTGAAAGGACAGTTCCCTTGTAACCGAAATTTTAGCACTGAGGCACGATAAATTCACGCAAAGCAAAAACATGGCATTTGGCTCCATTTCGGTTCTATGGAATAAATGGAACATCCGAGGCTTTGTCATGCTGAGCCTTTGGCTTCAGGTCTTTTTGATTTTATTTGCACCCCTTAGAAAGAAAACATCAAATTGGGCCATCCTTTCCCTCTTGTGGTTGGCTTATTTGATGGCTGACTGGGTAGCTGCATTCGCGATTGGGCTCATCTCTCACAACCAAAGCAATCCGTTCACTCACGAAGGTGAAGTAGATCGAGCACTTCTTGCATTTTGGGCTTCATTTCTCTTGTTACATCTTGGCGGTCCAGACACCATCACTACCTTCTCTATGGAGGATAGCGCGCTTTGGCGACGGCACTTGCTCAGTCTTGTCTTCCAAGTCAGTTCCGGGATTTATGTTTTTATGCAGATCTTTCCCACAGACAAATCACTGTTGATCCCAACGATATTGGTGTTTCTTGCCGGTGTCATAAAAAATGTGGAGAGGACGGTGGCACTTAATTTCTCAACCCTCCCAAAGCTCAAGGAATGGCCATTCTCACAGCGCGAGAATCCTGATGATATAGCTTTCGAGTTTGAGAATCTCTTGAAAGACCCACAGCTAAAGTGGGTAAATCTTGGCGAGACAAGTGTGGTGAAGCATGCATACTACCTGTTTCAAATGTTTATGGTCCTTCTCGGAGATCTCATGTTCACAATTCGTGAACGCCAAGTGAGCCGCGAATATTTCAACAAAATTTCTGCAATGGATGCGTTGAGGGTGATATCAGTTGAACTCCAGTTCATGTACGAGGTGCTCCACACAAAAACATTGGCAATAAGTTCTATTTGGAGCTACATTTTCCGCTTCATAGCCTTCACCAATGTTGTGACAGCTTTCGTCCTATTCAATCATCTAAAAAAGCATTAGCTCCCCGATCTTGACGTGGAAATTACTTATTCCCTTCTTTTTGGAGGGATTGCTCTTGACGTGATAGCTCTGTCGATGCTTTTTTTCTCTGATCGGACTGTTGTGGGAATCGAGCAAGTTCCATTCCTCGATAAGTTCGTAGTCGACATGAGTGAGTGGAGAAAGCCCCGATTCATCAAATTTGAAGCACATCCTAACACCAATAATACTTATACGGCTTTAGATACACCATTAATATTTCAAAGGTGGTCAGAATCGATCTCTGCTTGCAACTTTTTATCCGAGTTCACGATGGAGAGTCCGAGAAAGATGTTGAAGCATAGTCAATGTTCGGGCATCATTCACAATCAATGTTGGGGACTCATTCGCAATCTAGGCTGCTACATCCTTCACGTCATTTGCTGGCAATGTGGCTACATCCATGGCTACATCCATGGCTACATTTCCGGTCGATGCAGCGTTATCCTTGGCACCTATCGAATGCTCCACATCTATTTCTTCCCTTTTAGAGTGCCTAGGATTGCGAACACAAAATACGTGTCCAAGAATCCCTTCATTATAGAGTTATGGATCTTTATCTTTCAGGAAGTGAGACGTAAATCCCATTTGGCAAAAACTGAAAAAGAGGCGAGAGAGATATATGAGGCCAAAGGTGATTGGTTCCTCAAGAATGAATCGGGGGGGATCAATTGCAAAGTGTATGTCACCAAGGTTAATTTTGATGCAAGCATTATAATATGGCATATTGCTACTGAAATATGCTATAACAGAGAGACACCCACAGCAAAAAATGAAAAAAGGGAATTCAGCAAGATCCTCTCTGACTACATGATATATCTTTTACTTAATCAATCTAATCTTGTGTCCACTGTAGCTGGTATTGCCCAAATTAGATTGGCGAAAATTCTTGACGAGATACGTAGACACAAAGGGGATGTGAAGGAGCTATGTGTGGAGGAGCTATGCGCAAGTTTGTATAGTAAGTCTTCCATGATTAGGGAATCCACGCTCTCTTAGGGAATCAAGTTGGCCATAGAGCTAGAGGAAGCTGGGGAAGATAAGTGGAAGGTGACGAGCGGAATGTGGGTTGAGATGTTATCATATGCAGCGGCTCATATTAAGGGGGAGACACATGTGCAGGTGTTGAGCCAAGGTGGAGAGCTTCTTACCTTTGTTTGGCTGTTGATGGCCCATTTCGGTTGTTTCTACAATCCTGAATGGGGCATTGGCGCGAATTACTATGATTTGCATCACTTTGACAAGACCCAGGATGGCGGAGAACCTCAAAGGGGACATACCATGGTGGCGATGGGACCATGAGGGGCAGGGGTCTTGGCCTCCTGAACGGTGCAGTGGCGCAAATTACGAAGATTTGCATCACTTTGACAAGACCCAGGATGGCGGAGAAAATATTGCATTCCCTCAAACATATGCATTGTGGGGGGATGGGACCATGGCGGGGATGGGATCGTGGAAGTAGATGGGGATGGGAAATGACTAAATGTTTCCTGGCATCGGACGTGATGTCTATCGTACCTGTTAGCTTTTGTAATAGAATATATATATGGTTTGATGCTTAAATGCAATTCACTTTCTTCAATAAACGAGACCGCGTTTAGCCAATCGACAATACATTTACATGCTAGATTAGGAATAGTCAAGGCATTGCCAGTTCTCGTCAAGCAATTTACAAACCGATTTCATGAGACGTAGAATTATCAGGAAGAGTCACAAATCAGCTCTAAAAGTTTTGAACGTACCCATCACAAGTTATGACTAGTGATTACAGTAACTCCACCATGCTCCATTACATCGCATAGTCACCCGACGCTTAGCCCCATCTGCCAGAGTCCGCTTTGAAGTGTTGATGCATAGAACTGCAACAAGTCAAACCAGTTAGGACCAGTCCAAGTCGCCCAAGATATGACATAAAAATCAGAAATTCTGAATACATCATTACCATTATTTCCTCGAATAAAAGAACGCATATGCGAGATCCTTGTTTTTAATGTTTTCCAAAAAAATGAAATGAACATCTTGTGTGATCATAGAAGTATTTTCACTCATATGAGGTGCTGAGAACTCAAGCCATAGATCATCATCCCCGACTAATTAAAGTTGCAGACAAGTAGTTGAAGGCACATTGGATTCAGTACAACCAATAAATACAAGGACGGAAAAAATAGGAAATCCAGCATAATCGAGCTACATTGAGAAATTTTTTGTTGAAGAATTCTCCTAATGGATAGAGATCATGTTGAGAGAAGTACCTCGACAATCGATGCCAAAATTCAGTTTGACGATAACCGATCTCCTGAGAATATATTTCAAGAAATCTGTGGGGGGTTTCTTCGGCGGCCGGCCCTTTCTGTCCTCCTCCTCCGCTAATCCTCCAAGTCCGCTTCCTCTACTCGAAACAAGAAAGATCGATAAAACGTAATTCGATCGAGCGGAAAAGAAACCAAAAATTGCCAACTAATTTGCACAGAGAAAAGGCTTATGTCAAATTAGGTGGTCAATCTATCATACTACATTTCTGAATTTTGGTCTCCTGCGCTTAAGTTATTTCTTGGAATAATGGATGGTGGTGATCTTTTTTTTTTTTTGGTAACCCAGGGAACCCCCGCACTGTACCAACGCGGACGGCCCGATAGGCCCGGGGTAACGGGGAGGTAAATCCTGGGGGCGACACGTGCTAGCCACCACACACGGCCTCCGGTTAAGTCACCCTGCGTCGCCCGGGATTCGAACACTCGATCTTTTGTGAGAGGAAGAGTGCTCGCTCCAGCGGCGCCACCCAGGTGGGTGGTGATGGCGGTGATCTTTTATGTGAAGAAAATCAAATAATGGACAGCGATAATGATGAAAGGAATAAGAGGTTATTGTCCAATTATATAAATTTTGAGCAGCTTGATTCAATTTTTTTTTTTTCAGAATGTTAAAAAGAGTTCACCTTAGTTGCTATTTTCCTTTCTCATTTTTTTTATTTCCCTTTTCAACCTTTCTTTTTTCCTCTCAACAAATAACTTTCTTAATACGGTGTCGTTATATGTCGTACAAGCTGGTTTGTTTAACAGAATGAGAAATAAAATTTATTGATTTTTTTTAATATAAGTTATATGATTTATCAAAAATATTTCGTAAATTAATAATTTTTACTCGTTTGTCAAATCGTGGTCTCCGTACATCGTATCGGTAGTCCACCACCGTCTCCTCTCAAAGCTTTCCTCCTTTCGCGCCACGGGACTCGCATCGCCCCGATCCTCCGCCACGACGGACGACGGAACATCCGCTTCGACGGGCGAGCGCTTCCCGTGGCCTCCGCCGCCGCTCCGCCCATCGACGCCGGATCGTCGATTCGGAAGCCGATCAGCTCGTGGCCCGGTACGTACTTCTCTCGCCCGTCACCAACGCCTCGTGGGAAGCGAGATCCGAGATATTCGAGGAGGTCGGCGATGCCGGGGCGACGGAGGGCGCTGCTTCGCCGGAGAGCGAATTGGTTCCGAGGAGTCCGTCCAGGAGCAGGACGAGCGTCTTCTACAAGTTTTCGAGTGATTATGTTGCTCGGAGATCAGTATGGGAATCCTTGGGATGAGATCAGGATGGGGAAGCTGGTGGAAGATGTTGATGCTCTCGTGGGACTATAAAAGGTAAATTAAACTGAGCTTTGAACAACTATCGGATGGTGATGCTTTTGTTTCTGGTTCTGAATGTGGTGTCATTTGTTTTCTGCGATGTTTCTCCGGCTTAAATTTCTCGGTTTGAATGATGGTTCAGCGGTTGAAATGTGGTTTTAACTGAATTTCGAGCGTTTTTGTCCCTGCCTATTGCTTGTATCAACACAATGCATGCTGTGTCATTGTAAGAAAGAGAGTTCCCTTGGGCTTTCTCCGCAAGAGATGAATTGTATATGATGTCATCGACAATGCTAGAGTTAGGTAATACAGTTTGTGGTGCTTCGATAAATTCCTGATATAAAACTGAAAGGTGCCGGAGCTTAGTCGGTGGGTAATCAGTTCTAGTATTCTGCTCTTTGTAGTTTGAATATCAAGTCGTCGTTTGAATAATCTAGAATTGGTCTTCTGGTAATTAGGGAATACATCGTAACAACATGCTGCTGCTTTCGTGTAAGAAGCACTTTGTCTCTATCATTCGTATATGTGCATATCTAAATTCTCATTAATCTTTTTCCATATCAAGTTCTGCAACCATAATGCCTAAGTTCTCCAGTCATTAGCCATAGTTCAAATAGTGTGGGAATTCATCATTAGAATTGTGCATAACAGAACATCCCCATTGTATTCAGCCTTTTGCTTTTGGACCAACATTGCTCCATTGACAATGGCAACACAAGGCCTCTATTATTAGTCACTGCTTCGTTAGACAGTGGTTCTCAAGAGGCCAATCCATATGGACACTGAATTGCAAATAGCATGAGCTGTTACATGGGTTGGGCGCTCATCAATGGCGATCCAACTGGATGTAACTCAGTCCACGGAAGGTATAATATGAAACAGTACTTCCAATCAATGATAGTATGCTACTTCCTCCCCTCAAGTTGATGATTGCTTTATTGGTTTATGGGATGGGAATATACATTTCCATCTGCTGTCACTGAGCAGTTGCAGGAGCAAGGAGCCACATTACTCCTGATCCTGAAGGATGGTGTCATTTTGATGGCTGTGCCTTAAATGTGTGTTTATTCTTTGCAAACCTTATTTACTCTTGCATGTTTTCTTTACTCTACTCATAAAAACTATGGAGAAGTTTGTGAATTTGCTAGCCATTCACCATTCTCTTATTACCAAAAAATAATAAAAAAATCAAACCCATCGTAACAACAAAAAAGCCTGCTAATCAACATCCTCTCCAAGAAATATTGGTAGTTTGTCAAGGCTTTCGACATGTTGTTCAAGCACAATACTCAGATGTAAATTCTTCAAGAAGTTATCCTTTCCGTGATAGAGTCTCAATACTGATCCATTATGTTGCTTACCTTAAACTGGTAATTTTCTGCAGATATCCGGCATTCCTCAGATTCGGTTGCACTTACTGCCAATTTCACATTTGTGACTCGTGATTCTAAAACTGGGAAATCAGCTCCAATTAAACCCATCTTGCCAGAGATAAAGAGAGAAAAGTTACTTTGGCAAGAGGCAGAAAAGAGGAGTAAAATGATGAAAAAGAAGAGAGAAGAACGTAACGGAGATACTAAGGTGGAGGACTTGTCCAGGCTCCTAGCTTTACTTGCCGAAGGTCATGTCTTCTGTAATATGCCTGCTCTGGCAGACACAGATAGCATTCTGATAAGGGACACTTGTTTTGAGAACTCATTAGTATGCCAGCCACAGGAAAGGAATATTCACCGGAGGATATTTGGAGGATTTTAATGCCAAGGGCTTTTGAAATGGCCTTTTCAACCAGATATGCCTTTGCTGGTGTGGCATCCTGGTTCTTTGAAATTGACCATGTTGATTTCTTGAGACCTGTAAGTACTCATCCGGCACATGATGTATTTCTATGTCTAGGTGCTGCTGTTGCATTACTTAGCTGCTGGGTGTGGATCTGTGGCAATGATTACATGATGTGTCTGCTGTTACAGTGTTCTATAAGCACGGATTGTTGTACTTGAGCCTCACTCTTGCAGTTTGATGTATATGTGTGAAATTATGGATCTGTTAAGTGGAAGATCATAATCTGAAGGATATTATTTTTGGGATGTAGGCGGATGCTGGCAATTTTCTCTGCCTCAAATGCTGTGTCCTGTTAATGGAGCTTGACAATCCAGCTAAACTCCTAATTGACGTCAAAGTTGTGGTCCATGTGATGCTTACCTGAGCTCAGGTCAAGCGAGGTACCATTGGCCCAAGCATGTTACATTTTCCTTTAGCAAATTTTGATACCATTCTGCTACTCTGATCAGAAGTCAAAGGATGCTGTGGTTAGGGGATTATTCTATTTTACTCCCCCTTTCTTTTGGGCCAAAGCTATCTACCATCCCTTAACATAATGATCATGCATGAGAAAATTTGAATAGAAAACAAGAATAAACTGGTTACCTAGTTGGGTAATACTGAAGTCTGTCTTTAATCCTATCTAAATGGTGAACTGAACCTTTGTGAAGTTACCATATCTTTGGTCAGACTTGGTTTCATATCACCATGTCTTAGATACTCCTAATAAATTTGTTGTTATTTCATCTATCATCCTAGCAGGGGTCAAATGAATTCTACTTTACATGAACCATACCTCCTGAGGCCTTGAATGATGGACTGAGGATTCGGAAGTCCCATCCATGGAAGAAGAGGCTTGGCATGTCCTTGAACGTGTGGATGCTGAGAGTTGTCAGACTTCATCCTGATTACACTTCTCCAGTGACTGAAGTGAACGGTAGTGCTTACTCGCAGGTTGAATGATAATTAGTGGGCGACTGAAGTTGATTTTTGAAAAGCAGGACAAAATTGCCAAGCAAAAGAGGAACTCAGGGACGTCAGTCTAGTTTGGAACTTGAGGGATGTCTAACCCACCAAACATGTATAAGCATTGCGAAGTCCAATTATTTACCACTTCTGAGAAAGTCTCACTGCGTGATGAGATAAAGCAAAGATTAGAAGATGCCAAGTAAAACGATGTTGAGAAATAAGAGCTCCTGCCAAGTAAAGTCTCAAAAGGACATGGGACTAAACATGTCACTGGTTCAAATTGATGGATGGTGATAGGAAAGTTGTGAACTTTGACATCTGGTAATAAACTGGTACTATGTTCAGCGTTGATATATGAGTGTTTTTTGCTTTGTGACAGAGTTGTTTGCTTTGTCCTATTGCTAGGTCAAGGGACTACACTCTTGCCATTGCATCGAGAATTAACAGAGCTCTTATGATAAGGCTTCTTTACAGTAGAATTCTTTGGAAATTTGCTTGTAGAACATGCTTGGAAGCAATTGGTAAGTCGGCATCCTTCATAAGATAATCCATCAACATTTCAGATTTAGACTGGTCGATAATCTGGGGTCAGAACTTGGGAGTTTATTGGTACCGGATCTAGTTGCATTTATTAGCAATTTATTTGAGACAATTCTCCGTTGAGCTGCTTATTCTTACCAAATTTCTATACTTGAATGATTGAAAATGGAAAAGGTTAGAACAGAGCATTCTTGCGAGCAGTTGCAAGAATTTTTTGTTGAAACCTGGCTCACCAAGCCTTCATTTTCATTTCTCCCTAATAAGTTTCCAATAATCTACTATGTCCAATCTGAACATTCAGTTAACTTTAATAATCAGATCCAACTCAAACTATGATGTTGGTTCTATACCAATGAGACCTTACGCAAGGCCATGAAAAGACCTAAAAAGAGTTTTGGTGAGCAAAGCCTCAAGATTGTCAGTACTTTGTGCAGTTGGTCACCTTGCTGATTCTGTTGGGACAGTTAATATTATGTAGTTCCATAAACAACTAGCAAAGCACATGCAATTGGCATTCATGAGAACATATACATCTGTAATAAGGAGATGCTTAACACAGACTTCATGAACTTTTCACTGCAGGCCCCTGTAGTTTTATGTGAAGCCCCTATTGAAAGTCGTGTTACAAGTTAAATAGAAGTACGAAATTGTCACCCTGGGGCCATAGGTAAGTTTAGAACAAACTTGTATAGCTGGTGTTGTTGATACCATTGTGACTATGTCTGAACCCACAAGAATAAAGTGGTTCGGGGAATTAGTATGTTACAAATGCATTTTGTCTTGCTAATCGTAACTTAGTGAATAGCAAAAACTCACCAACTCGTTGTGTTTCTGGGAAAAACCCTATTAGCTATTCTTTAGGTTGCAAGTCAAATTATTGAGCTTTAAGGGGAGAGAAAAAAAAAAAAAAAGCTCAAAAACATTTCTTGGCTAAAACCAGTTACAGATGTCTGGATTAATACAACATAGAATCTTGTTCTTGCCATTTTCTAACTGGTTACCATATATCAGGTTCTGTCTTGAACGAAACAACTATTTAGCTAGAGTTAAAACCATATCTCAAGCTCTTGCTGCAAGTCAAATGGGAGAGACATGCCTTAGGGAGTTAGCTTCAACCAACAATATGGGTGAATATAAACTGGTCAGATTTACGCTTTTGCAAAAGCAAGTCTTCCATTTTTTTTTATATATTTGTAAGAATATGGTCTTCCATTTATTTCTTCTGTTTATTTGGATCTCATAATCGTTCTCTTTGATGGTAGTTGATGAGACATGCTCACAATTCACAAAAAGACTTAAAAAAGACTTTTTGGACAATTATCCCTAATAGGGAAAATCGTCCAAAATGTAAGAAGATGGACAGTAGAATGTGCTTCAATTTCTTTACCGACACGGTCCGTATCTATATATATATATATATAATAACTTAATTTCCATGATTAAGAACACAGAAAAGTAGGACCCCTTTTTAAAATGTTTTGCCCAAGCTCTCGTGATGGTTGAAACGTCAACAGATGTGTCCTCTTTGTTGTTGTTACTTCTTGTTGGGGTGTGGTGGACAGAGTTTAAGCCTATTAAGCTGCATAGATTTCATTGGGAGCAGAAGTTATTGAATTGAAAGCGCCATCTAATTAATTCGGTTGTTTATTATCACTTTGAAAATCCCAATGTTGAAATTTGAAGATGTAATTGCCTTTTCAATTTTCATTGTTTTTCTCATGAGATTGACCTTCTTGAAAAATAGAATTCACTCCTTAAAGAGAGTGAAAAGAGTTGAAGACGACGATATCTTCCATTGGCATAGCTTTCATATTCCCCTCATCAGTAAAACAATTAACAACCCCTCACTTGGTTTATGCTTGTCTGGTCTCTTTTATGTCTTACTGAAAGTTAAGACTACAAAAACTACAAAAAATAACAAACACGCATGAGCCGATCAAATGTGTAAACACCTAGACAACCTTGAGAATCTCTATATGTTTAGAGTAAAGGGCTAAGTATCCACATTTGTTTAGGAAGATAGAAGATTAAGCAGTCCAAGCATGTGAAAGCATGTAATTGACTCGATAATATGGTCTTTGTGCTTTGAGAAAGAGAAGGAATGGCAGTTCTAGTCCTTTTTTTTTTGTCAGTTGTATGACATCAACCTCTCGGCGTCATACAAATATGATATGCTTACTGATATGCAATTATATACAAATTGGTTGGGCTATTACCCAATGAGGTTAAGACTTTAGTTCTGGATTACCGTAATAAAATAGTATCGGTAGCAGACTCGATAATATCATCTTTTGTCCTTTGAGAAAGACAAGCTGTAAAAAAATAGACAGGTTGATTGATTTTAGAGCGTGCAAACCACGGCATGCATCTGTATAAATTATATAACATTGTATAAGGCCACCTCTAAAATGGTGAGCACGGTTCTAAGATTATTCCAAATGAGAAACATTAAGATCCAAATATGATTCCATCGTATTTTCACCAAACGTATGCCTATTTAGTCAATTAGTTGGGTATTACATTATTTTGTTAATTCTCGATCGTAAGTTGTATTATTTTCCAATGAACGCTATGTTTCTATAACTTTAAAATAATTAATAAAATATTTAGTTCCACGTGCAATTTTATGTCTGTGATTTTTGTTCACATGTAATCCCTTTGCTACTAAAACAATAGATATCGTATGTGAATGCAGTAGTGGAAACTGCACTACTGAATGGATGAAGATGGCGTCAGGATATAAAAGCGAAGTAAAGAAGGGGTGTCCGGGCCGTAAAAGATAAAAAGAAATTATCATAATAGCTATGATGACGAAAATCAAGAGTAAGATGAAAGAATAGCGGAAACACGAGTCTTCTAGTTGATTATAACCCAATCAATTTCAATCATTACCAATTTCTTTCTGTTGTTGCCAAAAGCCTAGCTTCACTCTCCTTTCCGACCTAAGTATCTTATTTCTATCAACAACTATATTTATTAATATTTATTATGTTGGGACTGATAATACAACCTAGAAAGGGTTAATTAGTTCAATGATGACTATGAAGAACTTTTGTGGAACATAAGTAAACAACACGAAAAATAACTAAGGGCAATTACGTGTATGAGAGGTTATCCGCTGAGACTATGCGAAGGTGGTGTTGGTGACCACGTAATGATGATAATGATGGATAGAATATCTATCTGATCTTCTGCTTTTTACAGTAGCATCAACATTGTGCTCTTAGCCTCTTCTAAGTCCTTCATAGCAAAGAATCACTGGATGTCTACATTCTTATCTTTTTGGTTACGTTACTCTCCGCATCAAGCTCATCTGGTTGCTATTGAGCAAGGTGGTGACTTCACTTTTGTCCACATAACAACCAGATTGATTCCTGGAAGATCAGTCATTACTCCTCCCTTATGAAAATAACTACGCATCATTCTCATACTGGTAGGTATGTTAGTTTCATGATTAAATTAACTGTCCAAAATTGCATGCATTGCGGTCTTACGACTACTGTTGTTGCAGAGGAAACAAGAGAGGCTGAGGAAGATGGAAGAGAGACAGTTATACTTGCAACTTTACGAGGCCAACGAAGCCCTCCTTCACATATGCAGCAATGGTTGCAGGATGATTGGACCATGCGACGAACTCCTTAGAGCATAGCAGCCTGCCTGTGGATTCCTGCTTGTAAAGGACTTAAGACCTTAGTACGTCATTTTGCCATTTGCAAGGTTCGCGTTCCTGGGGGATGTGTTCACTGCAAGCGCATGTGGCAGCTTCTTGAACTGCACTCTCGGATGCGTACCGAGCGTGATGATTGCAAGGTTCCTCTCTGTAGGTAAGTCAAAAGAACTTCTATGTTTGTCTCCTCAATTTTAATCTGGAGAAGTTCAGATGGATGCAGGAACATGTCTAAATGGGTTGTTTTACGTCCATGTTTTTTTTCATTTGATCAGTCCAATTCTAACTCCTCTCTCTCAAACTTTTACTTTGCATGGGAGTCGAACCCCATACTTAAAACTAAACGTCCTCACCCTATCCTTATCACTGGGCCGTGGGCCCAATGGGTTCATTCACCTAATTAATTAGGTCCTAAAGAGCATTGGCTATTGAGCAAAACTCACTTCAGATGGTCAAGTGAGAATTGCATTGCTGACTCGTAAGTTTGCATTTCAAGTGTTTTGCACAGAAAAAGCCCAACACTGATCTGAAGAAACTGTGGTTGACGAGTCAAAACTTTTAAAGGAAAGAGTGTTTTTCTTCCCAAAGGATTCTTCAATGATTAATAATTAAGTGCTTATGCGAGATGCATATCGGGGAGTGAGTTACCTTATTGTGCGTAGAGTTGAAGAGCAGCACCTTCGTTGAACTGATATGTATTGTGAATTTAATGGCTCCACATAATGTCTCTTTTGCTTTTGCCAGGCAATTTAGAGTGAAGATTTGGCATCAAACCAAGAAAGATGATTCCAAGTGGAAGATGTTGGTCAACAAAGTAATTGCAGCTTAGAATGCATTGGACCATTCTCAGCTCGGTGCTCAGGTTTATTGTGATAACTTTGTATCTTTAAAAAACATGCTTGCCCACAAGTTTGATTCATCCCAATTCAAAATGAATAAATAAATTGCTGGGAACTTATAGTTCTTTTTTTATACTATAAGTCTTTACAGTGACCTGTACATGAGTTAGCTGGATAATGTATATACATTACTTACATTTGATTTTTAGCTTTTTTTTTTGCTTGGATCAGATTGCTTTACTCCATTAGCCACAAGGCTTTATCTTTTGCAATTGTATCATGAGTGCAACTAGTATTAGCAGAATTATCGCCTAGACCCGCTCGGCAAACCCAATGCAACCAGAGGGATTGGATTTGGATCGGACCTACATAATCAAAAGTACTGTCCCAGGCCAGACAAGAAATTTTCTTCCATTTGTGCATATCCATTGGATTTTAATGAATCACCCTTTAAATCAACTTTAATGGTGGAAAACACAACCTAAAAATTCGAAGGCATAAACTATCATCAGGTATTAATGATAGTCAGTATTGATGACAAACTTACCTGCAATCTAAGTATATGCATTTGAAAGATTATCGTCATATTAATGGAATTTACCAAACTTTTGGATAGTTAATAAAGTTATTTGAATAATATCTACTAATACATATGTGAAATTATGAGTGTGACATAAATATATACTGTCTTTTTATACTCTTGAAGTCATATACAAGTTGATGATAACTTGTATACTAACATTGCTTGAACATTTACCAACTCAATTTTAAAGGTATGCACGTTTTTTTTGGATTTAAATAAAACCCAAAAGTACTTTTTAAGTCTCCCATCCAAACTTAAAAGATTACTACAATTTCGGAAAATTATGAAAAACATTAAATGTGAGTCTTTGAGTTAACATTTGAGTACTATGGAAGTTCCGAAAGTTTTGGATTTAAAAACAGTTAAAATTGCATGAACTATAAGGTTTAAATTAAGCAAAAAAGTAAAAGCAAAAGGTATTCCATACATGCTTGTAATTAATAGAAACTTATCAATATATATTGAGGACTTCTCATTAGTTATCCGGGACGATGCACAAATATAATGTTGACTGAGCAAAATACTAAAAACCGATAAAAAAAAAATAATACAACCACCTAGCATCTAAGCAAAATGCTTAAATGAATTTGCAAGGAGTGGCAATTGGTGTTTTCAATGTATGGTTTTGCTTAGAGGGTGGGTGAATGGTAGAGGTAGTAAGTAGTCGTTGGGTTCACAATGATATTTTTCTGACATTTTTCCTTGAAGAAAAGGACCGTTCTAAGATCAATATAAGCAACCACTGGGGGTTCGCCCCAGTAGCCACCCTTCCAACGTGGAAGGGGGAGGTGAGGGGTTCAAATCCCCACATTCTCAGGGGGGATGGGGTGGAGACGCGTAAGTTTCAAGAGTGGGTTTCGACTCTCCCACGCCCGCAAGAGCGCAGGGCAAAAGTCCGAGAGAGTGTGTAGAATAGGAATAGAGTAGGGTGACCAAAAAAAAAAAAAAAAAAGATCAATATAAGCGTCGCTTTACAAAATTGAACAAATGATATACAAATCTATAGCAGAAATAATGCAACGAACTTGAATAAAGATGTACAACCTCTTTTACAACTCGATTTCATATATTTCTAGCATTAATAAAAGAAGAGACGCCGCCAAATTTAGTCCTTGAATTCATAATCAATGTTCAATTATACTTAAATTTTAACTTTGGTCAAATTGATATTTGTGCTTTGTGAGTCGAATCGATTTTGTTTTTTTATATGGTTATGTAAACAAGGGATTAATCCTTAATAATATTTTGTGAGTAATCTGACTAAACTATACTAGTCCATTCTTAAGCAAATAATATGGCTTTGACAAATAGCATGGATTTCCAATTTCTCGGCTCAATATACTATGATGGGAAACCGTTGTATGCATCCTTATTTATTATATAGCATTGTATAAGACTTCACCTCTAAAATGGTGAGCATAACCCTAAGATTATTTCAAGTGAGAAACACTAAGATCTGAATATGATTCCATCATATCTTTACCAAACCAAACGCATACCTATTTAGCCCATTCATTGAATATTACATGATTTTGTTAATTCTCAATTTGGATGTTTATTTGACATTTTGTAGAACTATCAAAATCTTCGACTTTGTTGATCTATATTGGATTAATGTAAAATCGTTAGACATATCAAATAGAGTAATCTATGTACAATTATAAATTCGAACCATTTTACTCGTTAAGTTTTTTGTGCTTAAGAGATGAGGACAGGCAACTAGCGCGAGGTATTACCTTCTTTGAATCTAACCCATAGAAAAACATAAATTTAGCCAAGTTATGTTTTCAATTTTAAATTGATTTAAGAGGATTTTATTTTCTTGATATGGAGGATAACCTCCTGTTGAAATCTAAATATTTGCTCGTACATCCTTATTGCATTTGCCAAAAATTAGGGATTGAATTTGCAGAAACGACACAATTCAACCCCTAAAAAACAGTGATTTTACTATTTATCTTGTTGCATTTAGAAACTAGAGATTTTGTAGTTGTTAATACCTAAGTTTCCATTCCCATACGCTATTTATGCAATTTATAAAATTGAGGGACCGATTCACCTTCCTAAAAAAAAAAAAAAAAAAAAAAGCAACTCTACAGAATTTTGAATTCATTTTTCTTGTTGTATTTTCTTCTGCAGTTAGAAATTAGAGGTATTGTAGTTTATAGATACCTAAGATTCCCCTCTTATGGACCACTCACGCATTTTATAAAAGTTAGGGATGGAATTTGCCTCACTCTCGTGATCGTAGATTGAGGCCGAGGTAAGCTTGCCTTTCTCTCACGTGCACTACAAGCTCTTTGCCTCGGTCTGTTGGTTCTTTAACTCTCCTCTTAGTAATGATACTTTTCTATAGCATTTTGTTTAGTTGTTCTTCATGTCTTTATGTTTGTTTCTAACCCGTAATATATGCTTGTGGCCGTGGAGTCTAAGGGCGCGCATGACAACCATTCTCGAAATAGTTTTGGAACAGAAATAGATTTTTCTATTTCTATTTCTAGAAGAGTTTCTAAGCAAAAATAATCGTTCCCCTTTGCCTTTCTCTAATGTTGTTAAGTTGGCCAATGCCTTTCCTTAGCTAATAGAGAGTCTTCAGCGTAACGAGTGGTGCTTTAAAGCGTAAAACAGTAACAGTAAAGTTGATAACAACACAAAATTTCTACTATAAAAATAGAAATTCGTTTGATAACAACACAAAATTTATTCCTTTCGGACGGCGGCGAATAGCGGTGAAGGACGGGGGTGACCGGCGGCGGTGGCGGCGGCGGCGAGGGCCGGCGGGCAATCGGCGACCGACGGACGGTGGTCGGCAGCAACGGATGAAGGACCGGTTGATGAACGATGAGAAAAATTTTTATTTCTCATTTATGTTCCAGAAATAGAGAAGTAGAAAATTTATACTTCGATTTATATTCCAAACCTATTTCTGGAATATAAATATATTCTAGATATAGAAAAACAGAATAAGTTTATCAAACGGATTTTTATTCCAAAAATAGTCCGGAATAGAAAAATTGTTTTGAAACAAATTCCAGTTTGTCATGCACCCCTAAGTTTCATCCTGGTTTATGGTTTAATGTGTTCCATTCCATCACCATAGACCAATGTTGTAATCAATTTTTCTTGGATATTCTTACTTGGCTGTGATTTTAGGGAAAACTTGTCTAAAAAGTCTTAAACTTATTAAATTTTTTTAATTTGCCAATTGAGTCCTTTTAGGAGAAAATTGTCCAAAAAGTCCAAAATATATTGTACTTTTGCCAATTCGGTCATGAATTTTTCAATTTTATTAATTGAGTTTTAAATCTTCTTACTTTTTGATAATGAAGTTTATCCGGCCAATTTTAGCAAAAAAATAGTGATGTAGATGCTGGCCATGCTATGTAGGATGACTGGTGCTAATGCGGATAATTTATTATAATATTTTAATATTTTTCTCAATTTTTTATTTTTTTTATTTTTTCTTTCTTCCCTTTCTCTCTTTTTTGACTTGCCCCTTTTTCCCTCCACCAGACCTCATCTATGGCCAGAGGAGGTCGCCGACCTTGAGGGAGGAATACTAGGGCTTGAGCTGATGAGGGTCGCCTTCGCCCGGGCAGGCAAGGGCAACCCTCGCTCGATTGCCCTCGCCCAGCGACAGGCGACTAGGTCAAGGCCAGCAGCTTCAAGGATCGTCGAATGTCCAGATCCGGGCTAGCAAGACCACAATTGTGGAGAAAATCTCTCTCTAAGAATCGCTCACTCAAGGAGATTGGGACCCGACATCCATACACCAGCGGGGAGGTACGAGAGAGCACGATTGGTTTTCAGCAAAGGAGGGAATCTTTGTTTTGGGGGTTTTTGAGAGCACCATCAAAGCAACCCGGTCGTGGCCGGGAGATTTCTCCGGGCCGTTTATTGTTGTTCTCGCAGTAAGCCACCGACCATAGCTATACTTCGGACCCTCTGTTTTGCTTTGTTTTGCGGCCATAGAAGGTGAAGAGCTCGAATCGAAAGTACCACTATCCCGCTTCAACACTCCTTGGAGTTGCTAGCCTCGGCCGGTTAACCGTTCTTTGGGAAAAAGGGAAAAAGAAAAAAAAATGAAAAGAGAAGGAAAAAAAATAAAAATTATTAAAAATTTGAAAAAAATTAAAATATTATTAAAACTTGTCAATGTCAGACACGGCGGGCTGACGTCCATATTGGCAATTTTTGGCCAAAATTGGCCGAATGGACTTAATTGACAAAAATTAAAAGGGTTTAGGACTCAATTGATAAAATTAAAATGTTATGACTAAATTGATAAAAACGTAATAGGTTTATAACTTTTTAGACAATTTTCCCGTGATTTAAGGGTCATGCTTAAGTATATCCTTACCATTTGTTCATGCTTGCTTTGATATATTGCTTGTTTGCCTTGGTTTAGGCCCGTCTTGAAGCTTGGCCGAGTATCTCCACGGATTAACTAGGCTCATCCTCTCAGCACTTGTCTATGCTGATTTTGTTATCCTGAAATAGTATATTAGGGTGTTGTGATGTCTCTTGTGTTGAATTTTATATATGTTTAGATTAAACCATTTGTTTAGTTTGTATATCCCATGTATGTCATATGCAAACTGGTCCTTAGAAATGATTTGAAGGTATGCTTGGCTTCATCTGATGTGTTACGAATGTTGTCTGTCCCTGCATTTTAGTGCAGTTGCATGTTGGAACCAATTGCCATCGAGCTGTTATCCAGTTAGCATGTTTCTCATAAATCTTTTGGGTTCAATTCGCTATAGGGGGTTATCGGCTCAGATTTGGGCTGGCTGAACCGTGGCTTGTATGGCATGTTTATGGTTCTTGAGTGTTCATTCAATGTGTTTCGGGTTGATTCGGGCCGTCTAGTGGGTGAATAGAGGTATAAACTTGCTGTCTATCTGCCTAATGGGCTGGCAATGAGCTTAGAGCTTCTATTTGGGCTCGCTAAGGGTTTCCACCTATCTTGGGACATTCCTTTTACATGATTACATCGTCTACTTGTCAAAATCACATATTTGCATCATATCGTAGTTCAATTTCTAGCCTTGTATCTAGTTTTTATGTCTTAACTTGCATATAGTATAGGTAGAGTTTAAATCATGTTTATCATGGATAAAAATGAAAAGAAAAATAAATAAATAAAGGATAACAAAATCGGAGAGGCATTTGGTAAGAAATGGCGTTTTTAATGCTAAGTTTGATTTATTCTTAGTTGAATTTTATTTTGTATAATCTGGCAACGTTATCACCTAGCTTAGAAAATTTACTTGTCTTGAACTAGGTTGATTGCATATAGACGTTAGTTTACGGAGTCCTATCTATGGCTTAGGAGCAAGGTGTTCTTATATTTTTGCTTGATATGACTCGGGTTCTACTTACTGTACTGATTGTGATTATATTGTCGTAATTTCTTTGATATATCACTTAGTTTAATTTTTTTCATGAGTTCTCATCGCATGAAAATTAAGTTCACTTTTTTTTAGGGAAAAAATGAAGAAAACCTACTTATCCTTCACAAACACACTCATTTAACTTATTAGCTTGTATCTTGTTTATCAATAATATCAAGTGTCTTGTTAGACGTGACATCACCAAACACTCCACTATGCTACCTATTGAAGTTTGATAGTTTGAAACCCAAGTAATTATAAATGGATGTGCAAATAGAATAGAGATAGGACGATTTGACGATAAAACATGAACCTGACACAAAGCAAGGAGCATCATCCATGTACATGATATTTTTCTTTTGCAATATAGTGCATGAGATACCTATAAATAAGTAATAATCTTTACCGAAATTGTCAATCTTTTTAAATGATAGATTTGCATATAAATAGGGAAAAAGGTAAGAAAATATATATATTGCCCTACATGGACAAAAGGCAAAATGGTGATGAAAGAGAAGAAAAGAATAGTTTTCCCATTATATGGACAAAGCTTATTGAGCTCATGCAATCTTAATAGACAAAATTTATATTTCTATAAATTTTAATTTTATGACATTTAATCTTGTCTAATAAAAAAGAAGAGAAAGTAAAAGAACCACTTTAGGTCAAAGCAATCAATAATATAGAAAGAAAGATAAAGAGAGATCCCTGAGATTTGTGGAAAACTTGTCACCTCTAGGAACGATTTGACAATAAAATATGAACATATCACAAAGCAAGAAGCATCACTCACGCATCTAACACTTTTTTTTTTTGTCATTCAATGCATTGGATACCTGTAAATAAACAATAATCTTTACCCGAAATTTTTAATCCTTTTAAATAATTCAACTGCATATAAAGAGGGAAAAATGTGAGAAAAAGAAGAAGAATAATCTTTTGCCCTACATGGACAAAAGGCAAAAGGGTGATGAAAGAGAAGAAAAGAATGGTTTGCCTGTTTTATGGACAAAGCTTATTGAGCTCATGCAATCTTAATGGACAAATTTTATATTTCAATAAATTTTAATTATATGATAGTTAATATTGTCTAATAAAAAAGAAGAGAAAGTAAGAGAACCACTTCAGGTCAAAGCAATCAATAATCGAGAAATAGAAAGAAGGATAAAGAGAGATCCCTGAGATTTGTGGAAAACTTGTTGCCTCTAGGAATGATTTGATGATAAAATATGAACTTGGCACAAAGCAAGAAGCATCATTCATGCATCTAATACTTTTCTTCTGTCATTTAATGCATTGGATACTTGTAAATAAGTAGTAATCTTCACTCAAAATTTAATCCTTTTAAATGATTGATATGCATATAAAGAGGGAAAAAGGTGAGAAAAAAGAAGAGGAAGAAGAATGTTTGCCCTACATGGACAGAAGGCAAAAGGGTCATGAAAGAGAAGAAAAGAATAGTTTGCCCATTATATGGACAAAGCTCATTGAGCTCATGCAATCTTAACAGACAAATTTTATATTTCCATAAATTTTTAGTTTATGACATTTAATCTTGTTTAATAAAAAAGAAGAGAAAGTAAGAGAACCACTTTAGGTCAAAGCAATCAATAATCGAGAAATAGAAATAAAGATAAAGAGAGATCCCTGAGATTTGTGGAAAACTTATTGCCTATAGGAACGATTTGACGATAAAATATGAACTTGGCACAAAGCAAGAAGCATCATTCATGCATCTAATACTTTTCTTCTGTCATTTAATGCATTGGATACTTGTAAATAAGCAGTAATCTTTACTCAAAATTTTTAATCCTTTTAAATGATTGATATGCATATAAAGAGGGAAAAATGTGAGAAAAAAAGAAGAGGAAGAAGAATGTTTTGCCCTACACAGACAAAAGGCAAAAGGGTGATGAAAGAGAAGAAAATAATAGTTTGCCCATTATATGGACAAAGCTTATTGAGCTCATGCAATCTTAACAGACAAATTTTATTTCTACGAATTTTTAGTTTATGACATTTAATCTTGTCTAATAAAAAAGAAGAGAAAGTAAGAGAACCACTTTAGGTCAAAGCAATCAATAATCTAGAAAGAGAATGAAAGATAAAGAGAGATCCCTGAGATTTGTGGAAAACTTATGGTCTCTAGGAACGATTTGACAATAAAAAATGAGCCTAGCACAAAGCAAGAAGCATCACTCACGCATTTAATACTTTTCTTCTGTCATTTAATGCATTGGATACCTGTCAATAAGCAATAATCTTTACTCAAAATTTTTAATCCTTCTAAATAATTGATCTGCATATAAAGAGAGAAAAAGGTGAGAAAAGAAGAAGAAGAAGAAGAAGAAGAAGAAGAAGAAGAAGATTTTGCCCTACTTGGATAGAAGGCAAAAAGGGTGAGAAAGAGAAGAAAATAATAGTTTGCCCGTTATATGGACAAAGCTTATTGAGCTCATGCAATCTTAAAAGACAAATTTTGTATTACTATAAATTTTAATTTTATGACGGCTAACGTTGTTTGCTAAAAAGAAGAGAAAGTATGGGAACCATTTCAGATTAAAGTAATCAATAATCCACAAATAGAAAGAAAAGATAAAGAGAGCTTCTTGAGATTTGTGAAAACCTGTCGCCACTTGCCTTTGGTGGGAGATGCCTTCTTGGAGCGTCTTATGTATAATAACTCCAATATGGCTTTGGCTTATATCAATCATCCTCGTTAAAGGGCAAGTTTTCTTTTTCACTTTTCTTTTGCTAAATTAAATTTTCTTTTGGAATTTTGTCATTGGTTGAATTAAGGTCATAACTGAGTGAAAGGATATTGTCATTATCTTACCAAGTACATAATAATGGTCGAGTCTCACAGTTAATAACTTAATGGCGTCTTCCAGTTTTGGGGACACGTGACACATTTGTAAACATTTAATTTTACCCACTAGTGATTCAACCAACTCGAGTTAGATCTCTCTTGAGCTCCATTATATTTGAGGAATGAATGGTTAATAATTCTTTTATCGTCCTATATTTTGAATAGATAAAGTCTTTTTTGACAAACAAATAAAGAGTCATTTCAACATGTATATGTTGCATTTTGTTGCAATCCCGTCAAATCACTCGAGGTTTGCAAAACAATCGGTTCGACTAGTTACTTGAACTAAACATTCAATGTCATCATTTCATTAATTAACATTAATGAAATCCACTGATATGAACACTAATCTCATAAAAGAAATGTACAAAGGAGAAAATTTTTTCAAGTTTCGTACGTGTAGTTACTCACTTGAACTGCAAAAACAAATTGCACACAAACCATTTCTGCACGTACTACTCACTTTGGATATAATTTTTTTCCCTTTTAATTACTTTAAACAGATTTTTCATCCACGTAACCCTAACTACTAATAATGGTTTTAGAAATAATTCCATAAAAACAAAAAACGCGACAAGAAGAACAAAGGAAAAGGCGAAAACTGAAATCTTTGCTTTCAACAGATACAAAGAGTTTACTTCATCCTTTCTTTCTTCATTTAACATGATCCCAAATGTAGATTTAAGGAAGAAAATGACATTTCATAATATTTTTGCATGTTTATTTTCTGATGGCTTTCTCGCATTTTAAGAATTATTAATGTTAAACAAATGAAATCTGGAAAACATACTAGAATGTCCGATACAATTTTCTATCCTTTTCCAAAACTCATAACACCTACTTGTTTCCAAATTTTGCAGGGAAAATGGTTAATGATTTTAAGGTCAATCGTATAATCTATTAATTTAATTATTCAATAAGTTTATTTTGGAATAAAGGCCCAAGAGTTGTGCATCAGCTTTAAGACACCAACGTGACTCACAAATTCCTGTCAAAATTTTTTCTAAAGGAAAAAGTGTGACTCCTGAATCACGTAATCTCGTAAAAGCTAAGAGCATTGGGTGAAATGGGGAAAAGAAAGAATATAAATGGGTTAAAGAAAATTGAAAAGAAAATCTAAGTTAAAGAAAAAAGGAATAAAGTAAAAAGAATATGAAGGGGGTCTAAGTTAAAGAAAGAGAATCAAGCTAGGAATTGTAGCATCGCTTTGTCGGATGGCCAATATTTTAAACCACTGATTAACAAGCCTAATTTCATTAAAAAAAAAAACCCATTATTAGGTTAATCTCGATTCTAACCTAAATTTTCTTTCGTCTTAAAAAAATTATTGACTCACTTTAGTCCAAATCTGCCCCTATTAGCCCGTTGTCGAAAAATTGTTATTGTTTTCTTCAATGTATCGATATTAGGAGGTTGTTGTTGTTTCATATGAGGGAGCAAATATTGATGAAGATGCAAAGTTCTAATAATGAATCTCTAATTGGCCTAGATATTCATAATTTTGAAGAAACTAGTGGCAAGTTTTGGACAGGTGGACAAATTCAGGACTAGAGTAAAATTTGGTGAATTTTTTTAGACAAAAAAAGTTCATGGAAAATTTGGAATTGTACCTAAAGTTGGGGGCTTTTAGAGAATTAGACCCTAATTAACATGACCTGAAAAGGACACATGATTGTAAGCTTATTCAAATTGAGTTTAAATGTAATGACTTTTATACACAAAAAAAAAAAAATTGTGTTCTTTGCTAATTGACCTTTTCAATCTGTCTATGACAGGCTAAGACACGATTAGTTAATTGAGTTAACATGTTACCCGGGTCAATGCGATCTAGTTAGATACACTTAGGCACTCTATTACTCATTTGAACATATTTTTATAAGGGTTTATTTCTTAAACGTATCATGTTATGCGACTTATTTATAAAAGTGTCATGTTGGGTTTTTGAAGGTTTGATGTGATTAATAAATGAGTCAAATATGGATGAGTGATGTAGACAAGCGCATTTAGAAAAGCAAACACATAAGGGATAAGTACAAAAAAAGTCATAAACATATTGTACGTGTTTTAATTCAATCCTAATTTTTTTGAATTTGGTCAATTTTTTTTTTTTTGTCAGTAATTTGGTCAATTTAATCATAAACCTTTTAACCATTTGATAGTCTTTTTGGCCAATTTTAATTAAAACACTGATGTGGACGCCAGCCATTTTACGTGGCATGGGTGACATTAATGTTGACAATTTATGCAATTTTTAAAAAAAGTTCTCAATTTTTTATAAACTTTTTTCATTTTTTTCCACCATGGTTAGTGAGGGTCATCAGGGCTCGACAATGGCCTACAACCCTCGCCGGTCACTTGATGAGGCCATTGTGGCCATGAGCTAGGCAACCCTCACCCAATGATTAGTGAAGGTCACTGTCCATTGCAAGGCCCTGATGACACTTGACGGCCACAATGGAAAAAAGAAATGAAAGAAAAGAAATGAAACAAAATATAAAAAATTCACAAAAATTATTCATGTTAACGTCATCATGCCACGTAAGATGATTGGCGCCCATATCAACAAATTTTGGCCAAATTTGGTCAAAGGATTGCATTAGCAAATTATCAAAAAATTTAGAACTAAAAATTGATCAAATTGAAAAGTTTAAAATTAAAATGGAATCCATATAATAGATTTATGATCTTTTGGTAATTCTTTTGAGTTTTGTAGGGAAATGATGTCGAATATGGAGAAGGGTTCAAAGTAAACGCTTATGCAAAAGATATTCACACGTGGATGAAATAAATTTGAAAATAGAGGTAGTGATAGAGAAGACAATGAGCGGGCTGAATGCAACCATAGTAACTTCCTTGAGGTAGAGGCTTGCTCACTCAATGAGAAAAGTGGCCACTGATTGTTCTACTAGTTTTCCTTTTTGGTGGTGGGAAGTTTTGATTGCCTAGTCCGTCTGTGCCAAAGACAAAATTCAACATTCGAAGCTCAATATCTTCCTCTAGGAGAAACAATGATGAAATCAAACAATTGATGATGAGATCAATGCATCCCATTTGTTGAATTATGTGGGCCCGATATGGGACCACGTAATTGATGGTTGGTATTAAGTACGTTTATTTGCACTTAGTTAATGCAAGTGTTGACCCAACTTGACTCACAAATTCTGGCAAAACAAATTCAAAAGAAGAAAAGAAAACATGACTCACAAATCATGTGCAAGTTAAAAACATTTTTGTGGGGTCTTTGTGACCCAAAAAAACAGAGAGGAACATGACTTGGGGTCTAAGTAAAAAAAATGCAAGATACCAAAATTATGCCTCGAGTCTTACCTAATGATCACTTTTAAACTTCTACTTTTGAAAATATTAAATACATACTCGGGTTTTATCTTGGGAGGTCACTTTTATATGTTTACATCAATTATCTTGATGTCCCTATATAAAAATGTTATTTTCTTCAAAATACTTTTCACAAATCCTAAATTCTCACATTCACCCAAAATACTAGAAACAAAATAAAAACCAAACCACCCAAACCCTAACTAAGATGTTAAAATGAGTTTCCCAGAAGTAGGAATTTGATCTTTATAATTTAGGGTTTTGCTCAGAGGTATGTGAATTGTATTTGCATAAATAGAGGGTGTAATTAGTCATTGGGTCAACAATAAGATGCATTTTAGGTATTTTCCCATAATAAAAGGACCCAGTCTAAAATCAATATGAACATTCCCTTAGAAAAGTGAAGAGAAAATGATAAAACTGGTTTACAGAAGAGATGATGCAACAAACTTTCATTAACTACTTGAACAAGTGAGTCATGTTTAAAGATTCAATAAAAATATATCACATCATTTACTACTTAATTTCATCAACTAGTATTGTGTTTTTAGCATTAATAAAAAGAAGAGGCAATGCCAAAATTTAGTCTTTGAATTCTTAGTAGGTGTTCAATTTCATCCGTAAATTTTAATTTTGGTCAAATTGATGCTTGTGCAATCAATTTTGGTCAAATTGAATTTTGTGCTTTTTTTAATATGGTTCTATAAACCAAGGAATTAATACTATAAAATATAGTAGTGTGATTAAACAATATTCATTCTTCGGCATATATAATGACATTGTATGAATATGACTACAGAGTATCTTAACCAGATGTCTATCTCTTGAGAAAATATTTAGAGGTTTATTACCACCCTATCAGCGTCTCATGTGGCACACATTTTTCATTCATACCACTAGTATATCGACACGTGTCCATGAATCCATGTCAGCTAACATGGAATTTAAATAAAAAATTTAAAAAACTTTCACCTCTCAGCTCTCTCTCTTCTTCCTCTTCCGGACGCCAGCGGAGTCGCCGGCCGTCACGACCAGCGTAGTCGCCGGAGCTGTGACCAAGCAGACCACCGCTGCATCAGAGCGACCATGGCCGGCTCCCTTTGTTTTCTCCGTCTCGTCGTTCTCGAGATCTGGCCGTCCATGGCCGAAATCGTCGCTTGTCCATGGCCGTCGTCGTCATCGTTTATCCATGGTCGAACGCGGTCAGGCGTTGTCTTTATCGTTCAACAATGGCCGACCACAAGCCGACTGCAAGGGTTGATAGATCTCGATATTTGAGCTCCGTACACGCCTTCGAGATCTCAACCTCGCCGTCGCCATGGCCGATCACAAGCCAACTGCAAGGGACGACTGCAAGAAGATGGCTTCCTCTGTTTTTCTTCCTTGATTTTTGGGCCCTGTCCATGGCCTTCGAGATCTCGACCTCTCCCTTCGCCATGGAGGAGACCAGATCTACAGGCACGATCCAGTCCAGATCTGGATGGAAAACCACTGCGAGCCATCGTGACGATGGAGGGGTGGCTCGGCCATCGATGGAGCCGACCACGAGCCAACCGCAAGGGACGACAGAGCCGGCCGCGAGCGAGGATGGAGGAAGACGGAGAGCACAACGGAGGGGACGCTTCCATGGGTGGGCAGAGGCAGATTTTTTTTTTTTAGTTTTATTCCACCTCAGCGGACATGTGTCAATTTGTCATTGAATTTGAGTAGAATACACGTACCACCTCAGCAGCCACTCAATATTTTCTCCTATGTATTTAGATATTACATAATTGTGTTAATCCTCAATTTGAATACTCATTTGATATTTTGCGGAACTATGGTGTTTTTCGACTGGGTTGATCTCCATATCCTATAAAAGCACATTCATATAACTTTTTCAATGATATCTTACTTATCAATAATATCAAGTGTTTTGTTAAATGTAGAATCACGAAATATTTTAACTCATTGTGGATACTGAAATTTCATAGTTCAACATTTGGATAGTTATAGATAAATGTGTAAGTAGAATCGAGATAGCATCAATACAAAAAGATAAAACATCAACCTGACACAAGGTATTTGCTGACAAACAAATAAGCAACTATCTCAATGTATGTGTGTGTAGAATTCCCTACTATTCTTCCAATATATATTATTCTAACCAATTTTATATTAAAGAGGAGCGACAATATTCAAACTAAGCAAAAACATGGCACTCAATTTGGACATGTGGAATAAATAGAACATTTGAAACTTCATCATATTAAGCCTCTCACTTAGCTCTTTCTACAACTTTGGCTTTCAAACATTTATGCTTTGGCTCGTGTTTTCATTAGAATTGTGGTATTAGGAGGGAGGGTATATGTGGGCTCAAAATTAACCTATTCAAGTTAGACCTTCTCGAGATGAGTTTCAAATGTTAATATGAACATTTTTTAAGGAAGGATTGAAATGCTTAGTATTTGATTTGTCAAGGCTAAAAATAAGATTAAGTTGTCCCAATAATATACCTTTTGATTTTTATTTTTTTTAAATACACGACGGAGTTTAACACTACTTTAAATGTCCACCCGCATACATGTTTTAAAACTCAAGCTTCAATCAACAAAAAATGATATGCAAATATCTTTGTTTTATGACGATGGTAGCATGGTGATATTATCTAAGTTGAGGGAGGAAAAAGGAAAACCACAGTACAAGGCCAGATATATAAATTCTTGTGATCCTTTCGAGAATCGGAAACAGAGCAAGGCCACACCTTTGCACGTGCTTCTTGATCCTCCCAAGTCTCAAAGTCCCAAGCATTGACCCTCCCCCAACATCACCCAAACCACCTCCCAACCATTTGCCTTGCTCATCAATTTCTACTTCAAGGCTTCCTTATAAAGTTTGCAATGCACTATTTTCTTGATGCATGTAAACTCTGAGGATAGTTTTGTTGTAATCAAAATTTTATTAGAGAGAAGAGACCAGATTCAAACTACGCAAAAACATGGCATTTACCTTCATCTTGGATTTGTGGAACAAATGGAATATTCGAGGCTTTGTCATACTGAGTCTCTCGCTTCAAGTCACTCTCATTCTATTTGCACCTCTTAGAAAGAGAACAGCGTGGCGCCCCATCATCTTCCTCTTATGGTTGGCCTATTTGATGGCTGACTCGGTAGCTACATTTGCAGTGGGGCTCATCTCTCACAACCAAGGCAATTCAAATGCCCATGTAGCAAAAGTAGATGAAGCAATTCAGGCATTTTGGGCCTCATTTCTCTTGCTACATCTTGGCGGTCCAGACACCATCACTGCCTTCTCTCTCGAGGACAATTCACTTTGGCGACGGCACCTACTTACTCTCATCTTCCAAGTTGGTGCCGCCGTCTACGTCTTTGTGTGGATATTTCCTAGCGACAAGTTGCGGTAATCCCAACGATCCCGGTGTTTCTTGGGGGTTTATAAAAATTGCAGAGAGGACACTGGCACTTTATCTCTCGAGCTTCCCAAAGCTTAGGGAATCGATGCTCTTAGACGACAAGCCAGGAATGGATGCAGACTCATCGCGATTGCTTGAAGAACTCACTATTGAAAAAGGCAAAGTAGAGTTTGCCGAGAGCATCGTGGTGAAGTATGCTTACTTATTCTTTCAAATCTTCAAGATCTTCATCGCAGATCTCATCTACACAAAAAAACAACGCAAAATGAGCATGAATTATTTTGACAAAATTCTGCGGTGAATGCGTTGAGGGTGATATCAGTGGAACTCAATTTCATTTACGAGGAGCTCCACACAAAAGCGTTGACAATACGTCATAAATTGAGCTACATTTTCCGCATCATAGCCTTCACTAACATTGTGGTGGCTTTCGGCCTATTCAATCACTTGAAAAGGTATGGACTCCTTGAACTCGATGTGAAAATTACTCATATCCTTCTTTTTGGAGGGATAATTATTGAGGGGATAGCTCTGTTCAAACTCGTTTTCTCTGATTGGACTGTTGCCAAAATCAAGCACCCCACATCTAAACTAGATGCATTTCTATACAATTTGGTATCTATCACGGATTGCTGGAGGAAGCCCCAATATGCCAAATGTGAAGTAGAACCCAATGCTATTT
Organism: Eucalyptus cloeziana; assembly: GCA_014182715.1. Lineage (NCBI taxonomy): Eukaryota > Viridiplantae > Streptophyta > Magnoliopsida > Myrtales > Myrtaceae > Eucalyptus > Eucalyptus cloeziana. The sequence goes on along the minus strand of CM024634.1, from coordinate 3,379,775 downwards.
ACGAGGTTTTAGATACACCATTAATATTTCGAAGGTGGTCAGAATCCATCTCTGCTTGCAACCTAATTTCCGAGGCATTGAAGGAGAGTCTGAGAAAGATACGTAAATGCAATCAGTCATGGGGCATCGTCTTTTTCAAAAATATCTGCAGTTTTCCACTCCGAATGGTCGACAAGATCATTTCTTGTTTCCTTCAAGCTAGTGAGACAATAGCCAAATGTTGTGGTAAACAATCAATGATTGCAAATGCAAAGTACGTGTCCAAAAATCTCTTTATGAAGGAACTATGGATCTTTATCTTTGATGATGTGAAAAGAGATCTAAAAATTTGGTTGACGATCAGCCTTTCCCACATAGAGCGCCAAATGATCTCAGCAATATTGTAGGCCGTGTCGACAGGTCTACTCTCCACAAAAAAATTTTTGCACTGCATATTGCTACTGAAATATGGTACAACAAAGATAAACAATCTAGGAGCTCTACAACCACACTTGACACAGCCCTAGTTCAGCGAAGGGAATTCAGCAAGATACTCTCCGATTACATGTTGTATCTTTTACTTAATCAATCTAATTTGATGTCTGCCGTGGCGATGGTGGACACTGCCCAAGTGGTATTGGCGGATATGTTGCAGAAGCTGCGGCACCTTATCGGTGATGCGACCACGGATCTGGACGTGATATGTGAAAAATTGTATACAGTGCCAGATGGAATGCCCCTTCGAGAGCCCACCGACCCTTTGGAATCTGCGCTCCAAGATGGGCTCCGTTGGGCCCGCCTATTGGAAGGTAGTAGGGAAAGCAAGTGGGAGAGAATAAGCGACGCGTGGCTTGGGTTGTTGCAATATGCAGCAGTTAATATTATGGGAGAGACACATGTGCAGGTGCTGAGCAAAGGGGGAGAGCTCATTACCTTTGTTTGGCTGTTGAGCGCTCATCTCGGTTACTTCTACACACCCGCATGGGGCTTCTACCGTGAATATTGGGAAGAGCCGCATCACTAAGAGGGATGATAGAGACGACAGCGATCATAGCATTGCGAGTGAGGTCGAGAACGAATACTTTGCTTAGATATTTCGTCCACATCAATTATTTTATTTACCCCCTCATGGCATTTCTACAAATGTTCATTTGAATAAAATTTACTAGTTTGTGTATCTTTGTGACTAATGCCGAGAATGGATGGATTTTCATTCCTCATAGCAAGCCTTTGCTTGTGTCTACTCTTATTTATAGTAAATATATCGGTTCGTACTTATAATTATATTTTTTTTAAAAAAAAAAAAGAGAAAATCTAATAGTAGACAAGTAAATATATCTGTTTGTGCTTATAATTATATTTATGTCTACTTATGGTAAATATACCGCTTCTTAAGGTATAATGATAGATTGTAGAATTACACAAGTAATAGCAATTTCATCACTAACAAGATATAAATTCAGCAATATCACGATTCTTTATTCATATTTAAAGACATGAAATGACTTTGTATATTCTAACGAAGATGTTATCAATTATCCCCATTAGCTTTAGCAATGGGATCAATTACACACTCATGGACGGATGGCATTCAAGGTTGGTGCTTGAATGCAATTCTCCTCTTCATAAATAGGACAGCATAAAGAAAATTGGCAATACACGAACCGAAAGCTAGATAGAATCGTACGATGACATGCCAAATTACGAAGAGCTAGGACATCACTGACTCCTTATCAAGCAAGTTCGTATATCGATCCCACGAGATGTAAGAATCACAAATCAACTCTAAAATTCGGAATATGTTCACTTTTCCATAATTGTGGAGCCACATGAACCCTCTACCTGGAATGTATCTATCGAAGGTTATGGCTACCCACCATGCTACTATACATTGCTAAGCCTCATCTGCCGGGAGTCCCAATTTGAAGTGCTGATGTACAGAAAAGATATGACTAAATCATCAGAACTTATGAAATTTAATGATTTATTTTTTTACTATAAGATATATGATTTATCAAGAATATTTCTTAAATTAATAATTTTTACTCGCTTGTCAAATCGTGGCCTCCGTACATTGTATCGGTAGTCCACCGTCTCCTCCTCTCAAAGGTTCCTCCTTTCGCGCCACGGGACTCCAATCGCCCCGATTCTCCGCCGCGAGGGACGACAGAGCATCCCCTTCGACTCGACGGGCGAGCGCGATTCCGGTGGCCTCCGCCACCGCTCCGCCCATCGACGCCGGATTGTCGATTGGGAAGCCGATCAAGCTCGTGGCCCGGTACGTACTTCCCTCGCCCGTCACCGACGCCTCGTGGGAAGCGAGATCCGAGATATTCGAGGAGGTATCTCGGTCGGCGATGCCGGTGGGACCGAGAGTGCTACGTCGCCGGAGAGAGAATTGGTTCCGGGGAGTCCGTCTAGGAGCAGGACGAGCGTTTTCTACGAGTTTTCGAGTGATTTTGTGATCGGAGATCAGTATAGGAATCCCTGGAAGGAGATTAGGATGGGGAAGCTGGTGGAAGATGTCGATGCTCTCGCCGGGACTATATGCTGCTTTAAGTTAAATGAACTGAGCTTTGAACAGCTATGGGATGGCGATGCTTTTGTTTCTGGTTCTGAACGTGGTGCCATTTGTTTTCTGCGATGTTTCTCCAGCTTAAATGTCTCAGTTTGAATGATGGTTCGATGGTTGAAATGCGGTTTTAACTGAATTTCAAGCGTTTTGCCCCCTGTTTATTGCTTGTATCAATGCAATGCATACTACGTCATTGTAAGAAAGAGAGTTCCCTGGGGTTTCTCTGCAGACGATGATTTGCATATGATGTCATTGACACTACTAGAGTTAGGTAATACAATTAAGTGGTGCTTCGATGAATTTTACCAATATAAAACTGACAGATACTGGTGCTTAGTCAGTGGGTAATCAGTTCTAGTACTTTGCTATTTGTAGTTTGAATGTCAAGTCCTCGTTTAAATAATCTAGAATTGGTCATCTGGTAATTAGAGAATTTATTGTAACAATTTGCTGCTGCTTTGCTGTAAGAAGTACCTTGTCTCTATCATTCGTATATGTACCTATCTAAATTGGTCATCAATCTTTGTCCATATCAACTTCTGCAATCAGAACGCCTAAGTTCTCTAGTCATTAGCCATAGTCCATATAGCGTGGGAATTCATCGTTAGAATTGTGCATAACAGAACTTCCCCATTGTATTCAGCCTTTTGCTTTTGGACCAACATTGCTCCATCAACAATGGCAACACAAGGCCTCTATTATTAGTCACTGCTTCTGTAGACAGAAAGGTTCTCAAGAGGTCAATCCGTATTGACACTGACATGCAAATAGCGCGAGCTGTTACATGGATTGGGCACTCATCATTGGCGATCCAACTGGGAGTAAATTAGTCCTCAGAAGGTACCTTATGATACATTTGTGGCTTGTGATTCTAGAACTGGGAAATCAGCTCCAATTAAAGCCCATCTCCCCAGAGATAAAGAGAGAAAAATTACTTTGGCAAGAGGCAGAAAATAAGGAATAGAGTGAGGAAAAAGAAGAGAGAAGAACGTAACAGAGATACTAAGGTGGAGGACTTGTCCAGGCTCCAAGCTTTATTTGCTGTGGGTCATGCCTTCTGTGAGATGCCAGCTCTGGCAGACAGAGATTGCATTCTGATAAGGGACGCTTGTTTTGAGAACTCATTGATGTGCGATTCACAGCAAAGGAATATTCATGGGAGGGCGTTTGGAGGATTTTAATGCGAAGGGCTTATGAATTGGCCTTTTCAACACATATGCCTTTGCTGGTGTGGCACCCTGGTTCTTTGATGTTGACCGTGTTGAATTCTTGAGACCTGTAAGTACTCATCAGGTGCATGATGTATTTCTATGTATAGGTGTTGCCGTTGTATTATTTAGCTGCTGTGTGTGGATCTGTGGATATGTCTGGTGTCGGTCTTCTATAAGCACGGATTGTCATACTTGAGCCTTCACTCTTGCAGTTGTATATATATCTGTGAAATTATGGATCTGTTAAGTGGAAGATCATAATACGAAGGATATTCTTTTTGGGATGTTGGCGGATGTTGGCAACTTTCTCTGCCTCAAATGCTGTGTCCTGTATATGGAGCTTGACAATCCAAAAGAACCCCTGATAAATGTCGAAGTTGCGGCCCATGGGATGCAACCTGAGCGCAGGTCAAGTGAGGTACGAGTGGCCCATGCGTGTTATATTTTCTTTTAGCAAATTTTGATACCATTCTAACAGGTGTCAAATGAATTCTACTTTACATTAACTATACATCCTGAGGCCTTCAATGGTGGATTGAGGATTCGGAAGTCCCATCAATGGAAGAAGAGGTGTGGCATGTCCTTGAACGTATGGATGCTGAGACTTGTCAGACTTCATCCTGAATACACTTCTCCAGTGCTTGAAGCAAAGCGCAATACTTACTCGCAAGTTGAATGATAATTAGTGGGGGACTGAAATTGATAATCAAAAAGCAGGAGAACATTGCCAAGCAAAAGCGGAACTCAGGGACATCAGTCTAGTTAGGAACTTAAGGGATGTCTAACCCACCAAACACGTATCAGCATTGCGAAGTCCAATTATTTACTACTTCTGAGAAAGTCTCACTGCACGATGAGATGAACCAAAGATTAGAAGATGCCAAGTACAATGATGTTGAGAAATAAGAGCTCCTACTAAGTAAAGTCTCACAAGTACATGGGACTAAACATGTCACTGATTCAAATTGATGGATGGTGACAGGAAAGCTGTGAACTTCCACATATGCTGGTAATAAACTGGTACTCTGTTCAGAATTGATATGTGAGTGTTTTTTGCTTTGTGACAGAGTTGTATGCTTTGTCCTAATGCTAGGTCAAGGGACTACCCGCTTGCCATTGCATCGAGAATTGACAGAGTTCTTATGATAAGGCTTCTATACGGTGGAATTCTTTTGAGAAATTTGCTTGAAAAAAAAAGTGCTTGGAAGTAATTGGCAAGTTGGCATCCTTCATAAGATAATCCATCAACGTTTCGGATTTGGACTGGTCAATAATCTGGGGTTGGAACTTTGGAGTTTATTGCTACCGGATCTAGTCGCGTTTATTAGCAATATATATGAGACAATTCTCTGTTGACCTGCGTATGCTCACCATATTTCTATCCTTGAATGATTGAAAATGGAAAAGGTTAGAACAGAGTATTCTTGCAAGAATTCCTTGTTGAAGCCCGGCTCACCCTGCCTTCATTTTTTATTTCTCCTTAATAAGTTTCCAATAATCTACTTTGTCAATCTGCCCATTCAGTTAACTCTAATAATCAGGTCCATCTCAAACTATGATGTTGATTCTACCAATGATACCTTGCGCAAGGCCATGAAAGACCTAAAAAGAGTTTCTAGGGAGCAAAGCCTCAGGAGTGTCGGTACTTCGCGCAGTTGGTCACGTTGCTGATTCTCTCGGGACAGTTAATGTTGTGTAATTCCATAAACAACCAGCAAGGCACATACAATTGGCATTCATGAGAACATCTGTGTCTGTAACAAGGAGATGCTTAACCCAAACTTCATGAACTTTTCATGCTTTAATTAGCACTATGTGACACTCAACACCATGGTTCCAACTATATAGTCATTGACAAGGAATCATTAGGATAAATTCATTGCAAGGCCCCATAAAGTCGTGTGCTACAAGATAAGTAGAAGTACAAAATTTAATTGTCGCCTTGGGGCCATAGGCGATTTTAGAATAAACTTGTGTAGCTAGTGTTGTTGATACCATTGTGATTGCGTCCAAACCCATGAGAATAAAGTGGTTCAAGGAATGATACTTTCTAGTTTGTTACAAATGCATTTTATCTTGCTAATCTAAACTTAGTGAATAATGAAAATTCACCAATTCGTTGTGTGTTTCTAGGAAAAACCCTATTAGCTATTCTTTAGGCTTTGATTCAAATTATTGAGGTTAAAAACAAAAAAAAAAAGACTCGAGGAAAATTCTAAGCTAAAATCAGTTACGGATGTCTGGATTAATATAGCGTAGAATCTTGTTCTTGTCATGTTCTTACCAATTACCATATATCGGGTTCTGTCTTGATGGAAATAACTATCAAGCTAGAGGTAAAACCATATCTCAAGGTCTCGTTACAAGTCATGGGGGAGACATGACTTAGGGCGTTTGCGTCAACAAACAATATGGGTGATATGAACTAGTCAGATTCATGTTTTTGTATAAGCAACTCTTTCTTCTTTTCTATATTTGTAAGTGATGAACTTTATATTTATTAATTTCTTCTGTTTCTTCAGACTTCGTAATCGATGTCTTCGATACATGCTCACAAAGTACTAAATACTTAATGGACAATTATCCTCAACAAGGAAGTTTGTCCAAATGTAAGAAGATGAACAGTATAATATGCTTCGATTTATTCTCCTCGGCTCTAAAGTCACTGACAGCCCGTAACCAATTCCTTTTGTCATTATATTCTCCTCGGCTCTAAATTATTTTTTCATTTTATTTTTATAAACAGGTAATGTAATTCGCCAATTAAAAACTTAGTTTCGTTCATTGAGAATACAGAAAAGTAGGGCCCTTTTTTATTAATGTTTTGCCCAAGCTATTGCGAGGGACGAAATATCGACGGATGTGTGTGTCTTCGCCTTTGTTACTTCTTGTTTGGGCATAATGGACAGACTTTAAGCCTATTAAGCTGGATCAAATTTCACTAAGAGCATAAGTTATTAAAATGGAAGCCAACTAATTAATACGGTTGTTCATTTTCACTGCGTTCTTGTTTGGTCTCTTCTATCCCTTAGTGAAAAATGGCTTAAAATAACAAATACCCATGAGCTGATCAGATTTATAAATAAAAATAAACATAAAATGAGATCATCTCTCTCTGTTTTTGAATTCTCTTTCACTGCTGCAGGAGCTAGAAATTCGATTCAATTGCGTGAAGAATATGTAGAAGAGTTAGGACAAAAAAAGTCAGGTTAAGTAAGGATGTAGCATTGCTTTGTTGATGGCCAATTTTTTACCCTAATCATTAACATGACGTAAAAAGGACAAGTGATTGTAGACATTCCGATTGAGTTTGAATGGATTAATCTTTTTATACACAAACAATAAAGGGGTGCTTTGCTAAATAACCTTTTCAATTTGCTTATGACATGCGTAGATATGACTAATTAGATAAGTTAATATTTAGCCGGTGTCAATGTCATTTGGTTAAATACATTTAGGTATGTTAATGGTTTAAGCATATTTTTATGAGGGTTTTTATCTTAAGCGTATGATGTTGTACAATTCAACAAAAGTGTCTTATTTCGCATTCAAGGATACGAGATTACTGATAAATGAGTCGAATATGTACGAATGGTGCAGGTAAGCACATATTGAAATGTAAGCCCATAAGACTTATTTAGGGAAATAATCTCCAAAGTAAATATTCATGCAAAAGAATTTCACATGCAAATGAGATAAATTTAAGAATCGAGAGGTGATAGAGGAGACAATGAGCAGGCCCAATGCAACAAGAGTCACTTTCCCGAGATAAAGGTTTGCTGGCCCAATGAGAAAACTTTGCTGCTGACTATCCTGTAGTATGTCCTTTTGGTGGTGGGAAGTTTTGACCGCCAATTCCAACGGTGCCACAGACAAAATCCACAATCAAAGCTTTAAATCTATTGGGAAAACAATCATGAAATTAAAAATTGATCATGAGACCAATGCATCTTAATCGTTGAGTAATGTGCACCCAATATGGGATCCACGTCATTCAACGATTGAGGTTGGGTGCTCATCTATATCCGATTTATGCAAGTATTGCTTCAACGTGACTCACGAACTCTATAAAAAAAAAATCAAAAGAAAGAAAAATAAAGCGGCTTCCGAGTCATGGGCAAGTTAAAGAACATTTCATGGGGCCTTTGTGAAATAAAAAACAAAGAAGAGGAACATTACTTGAGGTCCAAGTTAAAAAAAGAAAGGAAAAATAACAAATGTATACTTTATCATTCACCCAATGATCAAATGCACCCATGGATGCCACTTTATACTTTCACATCAATGAACCTAATTTCTCTATTAATGAAAATGTCATTTTCCTTGATAATGCAAATATCCTAATTTTATGACGATGGTGGAATGCTAATATTATCTAATCTAATGGATGAGAAAAGAAACTACAGTACTAGGCCAAATAGATTATTGTGATCCCTCCAAGAATCTAACTTTAGTACTGTGCTTGTCGTTTTATTTAAGCGCAAGGACGGTAATCAGCAACCACGTCTCCATCCTCCCATGTCCCCAAGTCCCAAGCACTAACCCTCCTCGACAACACCCACCTCCACCTCGAAATATGCCCTTTTTTATCATCACACTTTTCGCCGCACTCGCAAGTTTCTACTTCCAGGCTTCCTATCGTTACATTGTCTACAAAGCACTATTTTCTTGATGCTCGTAAACTCTCTTGATAAATAGTTGAGAGGACAGTTTTGTTTTAACCGAAATAATATTGAGAGGAGTGAAAATCCAAATCAAGCAAAACTATGATATTTGGCTTCATTTTGGATTTGTGGGACAAATGGAACATTAGAGGGTTAGTTGTCCTGAGTTTCACTCTTCAAGTTTTTCTCATTCTATTTGCACCCCTTACAAAGAAAACAACGAACTATGTCATCTTTTTCCTTGTATGGTTGGCCTATTTGATGGCCGATTGGGTAGCTGCATTCACGATCGGGCTTGTTTCTCACAACCAAGGTAATTCATCCACTCGTATAGCTGAAGTAGATGGAGCACTTCAGGCATTTTGGACCTCAATTCTATTGTTACATCTTGGTGGTCCAGACACTATTACTGCCTTTGCTTTGGAGGACAGTTCACTTTGGGGACGGCACCTACTCAATCTCATCTTCCAAGTCGGTGCCTCCATTTATGTCTTTGTGCAGGTATTTACGAGCGACAAATCTCTAGCAACCCCAACGATGCTAGTGTTTCTTGCCGCAGTCATAAAAAATGTGGAGAGGATACTAGCACTTAATCTCTCGAGCTTTCCAAGGCTCAGGGAATCGATGATCTCACAGTTGGATCATGCACTTCCGAATTTCAAACTTAAAGAGTGGGATGAAGCACTCAATGTTCTAAGGGATGGATATCCTAAGGTAGAAGCAAGGCTTGCCGAGAGCATTGTGGTGAGGCATGCTCATGACTTCTTTGAAATATTTAAGGTATTCCTTGGAGATCTCATCTTTACACGTAAACAACGTAAAATGAGCCACAGATATTTCTGCAAAATTTCTGCGATGGATGCGTTAAGGGTGATAGCAGTTGAACTCCATTTCATTTATGAGGTGCTTCGCACAAAAGTTTTGGTAACACGCTCTAAGTGGAGTTGCATTTTCTGCTTTATAGCCTTCGCTGGCATTGTGGTGGCTTTCATCTTGTTCAATCGCTTCAAGAAGCATCGGCTCTTCAAACTCGATGTGAAAATTACTTATATCCTTCTTTTGGGGGGGATTGCTCTTGATGTGATAGCTCTATATAGGCTCATTTTCTCTGATTGGACTGTTGCCAAAATCATGGGTGACAAAACAAGATCATATAAACAAGATTCATTTCTATACAAGTTGATATCCATCATGGATGACCGAAGGAAGCCCCGATTTGTGACATATAAAGTAGAGCATAATCCCAATGTTAGTTACGTGGGCATAAACACACCATTAATATTTCGAAGATGGTCAGAATCCATCTCTGCTTGCAACATTTTTTCTAAGACATTGGAGGAGAGTTCAAGAAAGATGTATAAGTGCCATCGGCACTGGGGTATCGTCGCTTTTTCTAAAATTTGTAGTTTTACATTTTGTATGGCTAAGAAGATCATATCTTGTTCTCATCAAGCTAGTAAGACAATTGCTAGGGGCTGTAATTTGAAGTGTAGAGGAGTGGTGTTTGTGTCCAAGAATCCCTTTATTGAGGAGCTATGATTTTTATCTTTGAGGAGATTAGACGTAGATCCAAAAACATAGATGTTCCAGCGAAGGTGAGGGAGATATATGAGGCTAGAGGTGATATGTTTCTCAAGAGCAGGGATGATTGTGGCAAGCTTTTAGATTATGTCATTGAAGATAATTATGACACTAATATTATAATGTGGCATATTGCTACTGAAATGTGGTACAACAAAGAGAAACAATTAATGTGCGACGAGCTAGAGATGAAAGAGAATTCAGCAAGATCCTCTCCGACTACATGATGTATCTTTTACTTCGAGACAAATGTGGTGTCCCTCGTGGCGGGCATAGCTCTAAATAGATTAGAGGATACATTGGTCGATCTACACTCAATTTTTTGATGCAAGCAAAGATGTGAAGAGGCCACCATCCCAGGTATTGTTTGAGTTTCGTCCCCTTGAAACGAGACCAGGATCCATCCTCCACAATGTCATAGATTTGGCCAATGAGATGGAAAGGCTTGGGGAAATAAAGTGGAAGGTAATGAGCGGAGTGTGGGTTGAGATGTTGTTCTTTGCAGCAAGTCATATTAAGGGAACGGCACATGTGCAGGTGCTAAGCAAAGGTGGAGAGCTTATTACTTTTGTTTGGCTATTGATGGCTCATTTGGGTTGTTTCTTTGATCCTGATTGGGGCTTGTACTATGAACCCCAAAATAAATTGTCCGTATGGGAATTCTCCTAAATCAGAAGCCTTCATTGACGAATTTATAATTCAAGGCGACACTATCGATTTTATCAATTCATACTTCTTATATGTTTAGGTATAAAACGATGTAAATGTTTGTTGTATTTTGTGATGGAAGTTATGGAATTAAACTTGAAATTGAGAGAATATTTTGTCCTTTCCACATTGCACTTGACTTCAATTGTGTTATTGTTGCGTGGTAAACATACAACAATAAGCTGTAGTTTATTTGTCATCCCCAATCTATTACCTCTTATAGTGTTTAAACGTGTAAAACATATTATTTCAAAAACACTCCTCAATTATACGATTTATATTTTTTGATCACTTAAGTAACTTATGATAATAAACTCAAGGACATCTATTAATTTATAATTAAAGTAAGATGATAAGTAAAAAAAATAATGTCATTCTTAATTTTTAGGCAGATCATTTATATATTTGCATAGAGCTTACTTCATTGAATAAATTTCACTTAAGTTTATCTGTCATGATAAAAACAATTATTAAAGAATGTAAAATATTTATCTTAGTATTATCTCTAATTTGAACTATAGCTTATTTTGTTAAGTCAACAATGAAAACGAACTTAGTGAAAATGTTATTAATTGAAAAAAAAAAATTGCTAATATAAAAATAAAAACTATGAAAAAGAATATATACTATAATAAAGGAAAAAAGGCAATATAAAAAAAATACATTCTTAGCAAAAAGTTAGTTAAAATTTAAATAACTGCTAATTAAGTGAATAAATTGTACCTAATAAAGAAATATACTCAATTTTAATAAATAATAAGAAGTAATAATTTTAACAGATAAGTATATTAGAAATCCTAACGTTTATCACGAAAGTGCAATTAAGTCTCAAATTTATAAAAATGCAATCAAGTCATAAAACTTATCAAATTGGTGCAATTGAGTCATTTTGTTAAAACATCCAACTTGGCTAATGAATAATACTGATATATTTTTTTTCTTCTTTCCCCTACATAACAATGATGTAGCTAAAACATGAAATATAAGGCAAAAACGACGTCATTTTGACCCAAATTTGATTTTTTAATCCAAATTTATATGTCGCGACCTAATTTTCGGGTGCACCACTTAAAACTAGATTAATGGACTACTAAGTGTTTAAACTTAGCTCGAGCTCTCCCAAGCCCATACTAATTCGTGACTTAAGGTTCAAATATTTAACATACAAATGGATTTTATCTAAGAGTCGCCACTAATCAGTTCATAGTAGGTCGATTAGATACCTAAGTAAAATAATGAGCGGATTATTTTACTCCTACGAACTAGAGACTATGAGTACGGGGATTTGGTTACACTAGATTTCTCTAATGCCATTTCGGTACCATTCTTTTTATTTTAAAAAATGTTTTTGCAGGCAGCTTGGATTTATTTTAACCTAAATTGCTATCATGCAAATATGGTGATCACACGGATGCTCATCTACTATTAAACATTCAAATAAGTAAATAAATAAATAAATAAATTGCATCACACAAAGCAATCAGTTATTTTTTTGGGTTTTCTTGAAATTAAATTATTTATAAAACATGCATTTTAACTACATTACCTAATTTTACTAATAAATGAATTCTAATTAAATGAACCTATTATGCAAACTAATTAACATGCACCTAATATTTTTTGTATTTTTTATTAAAATTCTTAATTAATAAAAACCCTAATTAAAATATCCAAAGAAAATAATTTTCTAATTTATTTTAGGGATTAATTTGACTTAAACCCTATCCTATTTTAGAAAAATATTTTTTTGGAAAATGAGATAATTAAAATGTGCAACATTATCTAAAACCCTATCCAAACCATCAACAAAATAAAGGATTAAAACAATCGAAAAAATAACATGTTATCTCATAGGTCAAATTAATGATTATTTTAACCCTAATCAAAGAGTTCAAAATAATTAAAAATCTTATCCGAAGTCTTACGGATCAAATTAATAATTATAATGATTTAACGATTGAAATTCTACCAAGAAGCCCAAAAATTAATATAATTAAAAAAATGATCCGATGTCTTACGAATCAAATTAGTAATTACAATAACTCCGGACAAAATCCTTACGGATAATGCCTACAAAATTCATGAAGACTAACATTCGATATTACAACTTAAATAGTTAAACTAAAAAAATGCTATCAAACAAAATAAATAGAAAAAATAACATGAAAAATCAAAAAGTAAAAATAAGCCACCTAAATAGGGAAGAGACAGCATGATTGGTGAGCAGACCAACAGCGGCGATGGGCGAGTGGGCGGCGCGGTGGCGGCGTCGGTGCTGCTGGGCGGAGGCTGGCAGAGACCAGCGGAGGTGAGTCGCGTACCGGCGTGGGTGAGCGGCGGGCAAGGCAGCGTCGGGTCGCTGAGTCGCGAGTCGCTGAGGCGCGGTGTCGGGCTCTGGTGGTGTTGCTCGGTTGCAGCGGCGTCACGGACGGTGGCCGGCGCGAGGGGAATGAGCAGCAGCTGGGTCGCGGTCGCAGCGGCGGTGGTGAACGGTGAGAACTCGGTTGCTGCGGAGCGGCGGTGGAGCGGAGCAGGCCTCGGGCTTTGGAGGCGCGGCGTCGGGGCGCAGGCGCGGCGTCCGGTGAGCGGAGACGGGCGGCGAAGGCGCCGGGTGCTGGGCTGAGGCGAGCGGCGCGGTGGCGCGGCGAGGCCAGGAGCGGTAGGCTTCGGAGCTCCGGCGTCGGGCTGGGCAGCAGCAGGTCGCGGGTGCAGAGGCGCGGCGGTGGGCGTCGATCCGGGTAGCAGGGGTCACCGGCGGGGGAGAGGCGCAGTGGCGGAGATGCTGCTCGGTTACGGCGACCAGCAGAGGACAGGCGGTGCTCGAGCAGTTGCAGAGGAAATGCTGAAGATCTTTTCTTCTTCTTCTTCTTTTTTAATTTTTCTTTGCCCCTTCACGTCCGCTCACTCCCTTTTTCTTCTGCAGTTTGCTGTTGCTGTCTTCTTTCTTCTCTGCAGCCTGTCAGGGAAAAAAGTAAAATGACTCCTTTGACTTTTTTTTTTTTGACGAGAAGAGGAGAAAATATTGGATACCCTCAAAGTAGTGCCACGTAATCGGTGCTATAATCATTCAGAGCGTGACATAGTCCAAGTCGGCCACTTCTCCTTTTCTCAGGAGAGGGGAAGTTCCATTCCTTTTTTTTTTTTTTTTTTTTTTTCGCACTTTCTCTCACACGGTTCTCTTCCCTCTCCTCCCCCCGGGCGGCCTTCTTCGAATGTTTTTATAGTGGTTCCGAAAACCCCAATTCATGGTAATTTTCAAGCTTTCTTTCTCTGATGCCTTAATCATGGTTTGCAAATCGGAGCTTGATTTCGCGATCAGCTCAATTTTTCCTCAAATGGCTTCGATTTCTTCCCTTTTATCAAATTTCTTGCTCTTTATTTGCCTAATTTCTCTGATCAAGAATTTGCTTACACATTTACTATGATTTGAATATTCACCGGAGCAAAGATGGCTAATCAGAATTTCCACATTCTATTCATAATCAAATCAGACTGATCCTCCCCTTATTTTCCTTTTATTCATTTTATTTGTTTTGATGCTTTTTTTTAGGGGTTAAAATTAACCCCCTTTTTATGCAAAAACTCCATGATTGGGTTGCCAATAAGTGTCAACATTATATAAACAAAATTAAAAAAATAGCTAAAAAAAAAAAAAAAGGTGAGAAACCACAGCCCTCGCCTCTTTTTACTTTTTTCAAATTAGCATTTGAATAAACTTTGTTTTGTAAAATTAGATTTTGACCAAAGTGGGTTGTTTTAGCCACGTCATCACCACGTACAATAGAGAGAGAAAAAGAAAAGCCAAGTTGGCATTTTCCGTTGGTCTGATTAAACAGAATTAGTGGAATGACTTGATTGTACAAACTTAACAAGTTTTACGACTTAATTACATTTTTATAATAATTTTTAGGATTTTCAGTACACTTATCAATTATGAAGATAGTGCTAACATTTAAATTTTGGCTATCCCATTTAATTATTCAATCGGCATTATGCATCTCATAACATTGCATTTAGGTTACAATAACATTTACGACTATACTTATCTGATTTGAAATTTTTTTTTAATAAATAACAAAATTAAAAAGGAGAATGAAAAATATCAGTAATTAATTAGAAAAAAATCTGATCATAGAGCCATTTCTGTTTGAAATTCTGCAAGGATTGAACGTTTCCCTTCTTTTGGGACGATAATCGTCAGTTGAGTGAAAATATGCCATTATCTTGGGAAATCATCACTGGCAAGTGACAACAACTTCCCTCTCTATCAACATAGGGTGAAAGGATGGGGGGTGTGCGGCGCGCGCCGGGCCGCTTGGGGGATGGTTGGAAGCAGAGTTCGTAAAAAGTGAGTTCGTTCATGAGCGAAGGGAATGTAAGTGAGAATTTGTCTTCATAAGAGGAAAAGGCTGACACAGCCAGAGAGAAAAAGGACAAAAGAAAGCCAGAGGAGGAGAAAACACAAGAAAGAGTGAAAAGCGTGAAAGGAGAGAGGAAAAAAGTCATCTTCCTCGACGACAAGTTGCCGCCGCCGCTCCCATGAGCTGGGCTGCTGCCCTTTATCGGATGTATGCCCTAAAGTCATCATATAATAATTATATATTAGCGATTCCGGTTATGTTGTCAATCTTATCATTTAATTAATGACAAAAATGTAGTCATTCATTTGTTCAATTATTTACATATATGAATGATTCTATAAAATCAATTGTGAGTGGACCTATTTTTAAGACATTAAGAATATATGTAACCGGTTCACAATTAAACTAAATCTCTAAACTGTTCCCGGTTGATGGATCATTAAATAGATATTAATGATCCTATTGAGACTAGTGTGTTAATAGCTTCATCATTAAGTATTGGATGCTAAAGGTAATGACGAGTCATGAGTTATTGGATATTATGATGCCCAAGTTAGAACACAGGTACTTATAGCAAACAAATTCACTGAACATGACACGTATAGTACGATTAGTAATATGGAAGTTTTTAGCGTGGTCAATGTCTAATAGTGTACTCTAATCTTTTATAAATAATTCTTAGACTTGAGATACAGTGTTGACTTATATATTGGACGGCTATGGTTCATAGGCACACATATTGTTGGCTTGTTGATTTGTCTCTATACTTGATGGTCATAGTTCATTCATATATGAAGTTACATGTGTGTGCAATACCTTGTTTTTACATGCAATGTACAATAATGATGTCATATGTGATTAAATTATGACATTGTATTGAAATCTTCGGCCAGGATTGTAACTAAGAATGAACTGTTTAAGTCTCGTATAAAATGTATGTCGATTAGGTTTGTGCATATAATCGAATCGGTGACTTGACAAATATTCCATGGTTTTTGTTTGATCGGAGCGTAGTAAGATAGAGAGATTGAATTACACTATAACTAAAGCTAACGGGTTCATTATATTCTTAAAGCATTCACATTGTCTGGATAATCATAACATATTGCTAGATCTCAATCATAGTTTAGAGGTTAATCGGGGCAATCAATTCTCTGGGAGGACTAATGTGTTAGTGCAAGTTTACTACCAGTTTAGTGATGAACTTAGGAATCACACACTATAACCAATTCAGGATGACGTCGAGCAAAAAGGATAATATTGCAAATTTGTTTGCGATCACAACAATTGAATTAAGTTGAGCTGATATTAAATTAAATAATATTAAATTTAATTTTTATTTTGGTCATGAGCATACGTGCATATGATGCACATGCACCCAATGTGAACACATATTAATGTGTCCAAAATGCACAAATGAAAATCGTCTCCTTTTATGTTTTTTAATTGTAGAATTTTAATATATATATATGGCACGTGGTCAGCAACGTCGCTGACCATGTGCCCACTGATCAGCAACGGTTGCTTATCGGACAACCGTTGCTAATCGTGGGCACAATGTGCACGCTCGCAAGGTGCACGTCCGGTTTGCCGAACGTGCACATTAGGCGATCAGCAACTGTTGCTGACTGCACATAAACATAAGGGCGATCAGAAAGAGTTGCTTGGGGTTGTTTTTCGTGCAATACGCATGAGAGAGGAAAAAGGTTTTTCTTCCGTTGGTGCCATGACTGAAATATCAAGACTGCGGCAAATAATCTCCACGAGATTGCTATAATTTTAATGGTGATCACCTCGAGTTCTTTCTTTCATTTGACATGCGATTGGCGGTGTGTTTAAACAAGAGGTTTGAGTTTTGTGGGGCTCGAACAAAAGAACATCTTAACCAAATCGTCTAAAGGTGCTTCAAAAGGTAATCCGTCTAACCTCCTTTGTTATTCTAATTTTTTATTAACAGGCACGAACAACACCATTAGAGATACACATATAGTAGAATTTTATCCTTTACTTCTGCTGCATTTATAGTTTCTTTTATCTATTCATGTTCCGTAAACCCCAAAAACTTCTTCATCGCCAATCCTTAATGAAGTCGCGATGTGAGGAAAAACCCAACAGCCTCCACGATGGTCCAACCCAACCTCGGTGATTCCCTCGGTTCGTCCAAACCAGATCTCCGTCTCGCACCCAAGCGAGTCCAGGTGTTGCCGGCGCTGTCCCAGCCTTACTCGACTACCACCTTGCAGTACTGCCACGGTCTTACTGAACCCAGTCCGCACCAGTTTCACCAACGAGCTCCTGGCGAACTTCCTCGCAGGTTCTCGATCCAGTTCCCGGCGATTTCCTGCAGGCCTTCCGGGGGGCCACCATCATTCCCAGGCGACTTTCCAGACGATCCCGGCAGCCATCCAGCGTTAGTTTAGTCATCCAGCAGTAATGGTGAGCGCTTTGCAGTCCAGGCGAGCCTTCTAGTCGAGTCCCTCGCGATCCCTGGCGTCCCTGCAGATTCTCCGGCGGTGGTCCAGCAGCTTCCCAGCACCAAACCGGCTTCTCAGCCGCTGTCCACCCGTGCCTTCGCTCCC
This sequence comes from Eucalyptus cloeziana, assembly GCA_014182715.1. NCBI lineage: Eukaryota > Viridiplantae > Streptophyta > Magnoliopsida > Myrtales > Myrtaceae > Eucalyptus > Eucalyptus cloeziana. The sequence goes on along the minus strand of CM024634.1, from coordinate 3,362,117 downwards.
ACCTCCCCGTTCCGTACACCGAGCATCATCATTTCGGTCCCGCCTTGGTCTTTTGGTCGTTCTAAGAAGTCCTTAATCGAGGGGAGCCTAGGGTTGGTTCATATTTGTGGCTATTTTTTGTATGACATTTAATAGCCCAACCTTAGATTATGTCATCGTGTTTTATTATCTCTTTGCATTAGTCAAGATATATTAGGGCATTGGACCTTTAAGGTCGGACCCTTAATGAGTTGTGATTTTTGATATGATTTGTTATGCGAGATATATTATTTATAGATCTTGGTTGTTTAGAACATCATCTTAATCTTGTGAACGACATAGGTGTTTTTTTTTTCTTGTCATAGAACGACATGTTTTAAGGCTCCATGAAATTTATTAATTATTACGTGTATATTACATGTTATATATCACATCATCACGAAACATTTATAATTTATAATTTAAGGTTTTTATAGTCAGGTCAATACATGTTAATTTTAGAATGCATATAGATTTAGGATAATCTTTGGTTTTAATTAAAAAATAAACTAAAAATGCCATTTAGATTTCATATAGATTGCAAGTAGACGTAAAGTTGATTAGTCTCATATCATGCATATCATACAATGCACTTCATTCAAAATCATATTGTATAGATAATTATAGCTATTAATTGCATTACATGCATCGTTCGCATTGCATGTAGTGTAATTTTGTTAAAAAGAAAAAAAGAAAAAAATTAGATTGCATTGTTAGGTTAAATTTTTATGAAAGTCACTTAGGTAATGTTAGGTGTCCTAAAGTTCAATCTTTTTTTACTAAAAATGAAATACAAAAAATAATCTCACACAGTTTAAGTAATAAGGTTGATTTATAACCGATCATATTCCATGCCATTAAAATTGAGAACAGGTTGCATTCAATTTAATTAACATAGCATGCATGTCATGTAGGGTTTCATGTTAGTTCATCAATGCATACTATATTAGAATTCACGTAGTTATAGCATTTGAATGAAGTCATGTTCTTGTTAAACAAGAAAAACTTAAAACGAATTAATTGACATTGCATAATAATATTTAGAAATCCTAAGTCATGCGTACATTACACGGTTGTTGGGCCTTTAATTGACATCTTGCAGAAAATTTATATATATATATATATATATATATATATATATATATATCTCATCAAGCAATTTATTTATCGCTTAAGTTATTGAGCGTTAAATTTTTGCTTGCACATCCACATGATCACCATTGCATGTTAGTGCTTCATGATTAAAATGTGCTAAAGCTACTTGCAAAACATTTTTCAAATAAAGAGAAAAAGGCACCAAAAGTGCGTTGATTAATTTTAGTATAATCAAGTCTCTAGATCCAATAAATTTTTCTCCGATTGGATTGTTGCCAAAATCAAGTGCAAAATGAGGCCATCTCAACAAAATTCATTTCTCTATGAGTTGATATCCTTCACGGATTACCTAAGGAAATCTTGATATGCCACATCCCCTAATGTTACTTATGAGGTCATACATACACCATTAATATTTTGAAGGTGGATAGAATCCATCTTTAATTGCAACCTTTCTTTCAAAGCGATGGAGGAGAGTCTGAAAAAGACATGAGTCAAATCAGTTCTGGAGCATCGTTGTTCATAAAAATATATGCAGTTTTTCCATTCCAAATGGTTGACAAGATTATCTCTTGTTTTCATAAAAAAAAATCACCAAATGCTGTGGTAAAAAATTGATGATTGTGAATGCAAAGTACGTGTCCAATAACCCCTTTATTATGGAGCTATGGATCTTTATCTTTGAAGAGGTGAGACATAAATTCATGAATGCAGATGATCTGGTTATAATGAGGTAGATAACTGAGGCTAGAGGTAATTTGTTTCTCCCAAGTTTACCGGAGGGTGATCAATCCCGATGAATTTTATGTCAACAAGGCCAATTTCAACATCAGTATTATCATGTGACAAAACAAACATCTTGTGTGTTCATTGTTTAATCTCATATGAGCAGCCGAGAAGTGAGCCTCGTATAGATCACATCCCCGGCTAAATAAAGTTCTTGACAAGTAGTTGCCGGCACATAGGATTTAGTACAATCGGTAACAAACAAGGACGAGAATATTCCTCATGTCATCCTACTTACTCTCTCGAAAATGCAGAGCTTATTTCTACCGAAAATGGTAGCTTTCCCCAAACCCTAATTACCCAATTCCCCTCCTCCAACAACGAACCTTTCCTTCTTATGCCTCCGAAATGGTTGTCTTCTTTCTTAACTTTCGAATGTTCGTCTGGAGATTCCAGCTCGTGAAACTCATTAGGGGTGCAATTTCTCTTCTTGGAGTATCCGCTGTCATCGATGGGTCTCGGTAAGGTTCACTTACCCATCTACGCCTCGCTGTCCTAGTCTCCACCCATTTCTTCTGTTCGGGCAACTGGTGGTCTTTGCATGGGTGAATCTGCCATTTCTTATGCTAATCCTGTCTTCTACTCTGCATCGGTTTGGCTAAATATCGAATTTGGTGGTTTGGGTCTTTCAATTTTGCTGTACGTGACTCTCTGGTCAAGAGCCCCTGCCCTGCCCTTTTGTTTTTTCTCCCAATTTAGGCTTCATTGCCATGGAGAAGCATGAACAGGACGAAACTTCACGGCTTGCTGCTCTCTGTAATAGATTGGGCAGGTTATGGTCAGAGCAGGATATTGATATATGGGAAGAATCGCCACCCCTGGAGAAAATAGAAGAGTGTCAGAGGACGTTAATAGGGAAGATAATATCCAATAGCTCCGTTAATATTCAAGCATTTCAGACTACAATGCGCCGTGCTTGGCGTACAAATCAAGTCGCGATTTCTCAGCTGGAACTAGAGAGTGAAAAATAGAGGGTGCAAGATGGGGGGCCATGGCTGTTTTCTGGTAATTTAGTTATATTTCAGCCCTGGAAGCCAAATACGCCTCTCTCCTGCTATGATTTTTCGCGCTGTGCCATCTGGGTCCAAGTTATTGGCCTACCAATTGAATGGTGCACAGATGCTATGTTAGCCAAGGCTGTCAAGCGTATAGGGCGCATGATGGAAGTGAAAGTCGATGCTAAAGATGGTCAGACATTAAAGATGGGACGTGTTAGAGTTGAACTCAATCTAAGCGATCCTCTGCAACCAGGCTAGCTTATTCGTATCGGTGGCAAAGCCTTGTGGCTAGATTTCCGCTATGAATGACTCCCTCATTTTTGTTACTCCTGCGGACATATAGGACACTATGCTATGTACTGTACAGACATACCTTTTACTGAAGCAAAGCTGGCTGGCACAGAACCGATGGCTTTTGGTAATTGGTTGCGGGCAGAAGTCCGAGAATATAGCCCGTACTGGCGGACGTTCTATGAGGGCAAGCTTCCCGAAGACCCCACGCCTGAAGTTGTCCCTGACACTCCACCGTTCTTAGCTGACCAAGTGCCTGCTTTGCCTCCTCCTGCAGACACCGCACCCACAACAGGTCACAATGACAGCACTGTCAAGGAGAAATCAATCACTACTGACCTAATTCCTGCTGCTACAAAACTGAAAGGTATTCAGTAGCCTGTGCATGCCAAGGACGGACTCTTAACAACAACACCTCCGGATCCCCTGATGCATATGCCAAGATTTTCACCGTTGATGGAACATATGACAGCGTCTACTATGGCAGCAGCTCCTCCTCGCCAAACAGCTACTTTTGGTGCAAGTTACCCTCTGACAGCTCCTAAGCAGCAGGGTGATAACCAAAAACCTTTAGCTGTAGCGAAACACAAAAAAACTCAGACCGTCCCACCAAATTGCTAAATCTGGCATAGCAAAAAAACTCAAGAGGTATTCCCATTATGAACTGAGCTCTCATGTTCCTGACTATGTGGAAGACAACCAACTGCTAGAAGCTCCTGTCCTCATGGCTGAAGAAGTCAGCCAATGGGTTGAGATGGCTTGCCCGGAAAAGCCATCGGTAGCAAAATGAAACTACTATGTTGGAACTGTCAGGGAATTGGCTCACCCCTGACAATTCAAGTCCTAAAGGCCCTAGTGGTCAGAAAGAAGCCAGACGTGGTTTTTTTGATGGAAACTAAGAATAGAGAGCACATTATTTCGAGTATTCAGAAGAGACTACGGTTTTCTCAGTCCTATATGATACATCCCGACGGCATTGCAGGGGGGTTGACACTGTTCTGGCAATCTCACGTATCTATGCAGGTGGAATTAGCGACTCCAGATTTCCTCGACACTATCTGTACCGATAAGGGGAAAGGAATACCTATGCGACTCACCTGCGTCCATGCGCCGGCAACTCTTCATATGCGATGGCCTTTATGGACAGCCCTTCGAAGGATTGCAGCTGCTAACTCCTTGCCTTGGGTGTGTGTGGGCGACTTCAATGAAATTACCTATCCATGGGAGAAAATAGGTAAGCGATCCCCGATTTCTCTTGTATGCAATCGTTTCGCGAAGTCCTTCATGATTGTGCATTGCTGGATCTTGAAAGCAAAGGTTGCGCGTTTACCTGGATGAATAGACGTGAGGGGGACGAGCTGGTAAAGGAAAGATTGGATCGGGTACTCTGCAATTGGAATTGGCGAATCTTGTTTTCAACAGCTAAAGTTGTCGCTTTACCTGCTGTTGGGTCGGATCATAGTCCCCTAGTGTTAAATACAGAGGTAAGACAACATCTCTCTAGCCGGGCATTCAAGTTTGAAGCTTATTGGTTAGAAGAATATACCTGCCGAGAAGTAATTGCAAAAGCATGGTCATCTGCTCCAGGAAAGAGTACGAGCCTGCATCATCACTTAACAAAGGTTAGAATGGCCCTCTTGAGGTGGAGTAAAGAGACGTTTTATCAAGCCCAAAAATAGATCGAACACTTGCAGCAACAGTTAAAAAACTTAACGAATCGGACAACTCCCGCACATGATGAAAATCAGACCCAAGAGTTGAAAGCTAAGCTACATCATGCATGGAAGCAGGAGGAACAGTACTGGGCTATGCGTTCTAGGCTAAATTGGCTTCGGTGGGGTGATAAAAATACTAAATTTTTTCACGCAACAACCATTCAACGCAGAAATAGAAACAGAATCAGGATGTTGCTTGATGAAAATCAACAATGGGTTAGTGATGACCGCCGTCTCCAAGACATGACATGGGATTTCTTTTCAAAGCTCTACCAAACGGAAGGATCTCGTGCTTATGACCCAGTCCTACAGAAGTGTGCAAGTGTGGTCACGGCTGAGATGAATGCCCAACTCATATCAGACGTTACTCGAGACGAAGTGAAACAGGCAGCTTTTCAATTGGGGAAAACTCAAGCTCCAGGCCCTAATGGCTTTAATGGCCTCTTTTATCAACATCACTGGGACATACTGGAAGACAAGGTATACTCTACGGTGCTGCTATTCTTTCAATCTGGTGTCTTACCTTCGGAGCTAAACCGTACCACCCGACTCTTGTACCTAAAGTCCCTTGTCCTGAGTGCCTAGATCAGTACCGTCCCATCAGCCTCTGCAATTACGCGTACAAAATAATTTCTAAATTGCTTGCCAACCGTTTGAAACCCCTTCTTCCTGATCTTATTTCAGTGGAACAAAGTGCTTTTGTTAGCGGCCGTCAAATCCAAGACAATATTTTAATTGTCAAGGAAGTTCTACATCAGCTAAAGACAAGACAACGCAAGCGAAAGTTTCAGGGAATTGTCAAAATGGACATGAAAAAGGCCTATGATCGTATTGAATGGGATTTGCTCAGAGATTATCTTCTTAAGATAGGCTTTCATTCCACCTGGGTACAATGGATTATGCAGTGCGTCACTACTACATCCATAAGCGTCAAATTCAATGGGGGACAACTGGATTATTTTCGCCCAACTCGAGGACTGCGTCAGGGAGATCCTCTATCCCCTTATTTGTTTATCCTCGTTGCAAATGTGTTGACTACGCTCATCCACCAAGCTGTACAGATGGGAAACTCAAAGGGAATTCAGCTGAATAGATGGTGTCCTACTCTGACTCATTTGTTCTTTGCTGATGATGCTATATTTTTTATTGATGGATCCATACTGGAATGCCAATAATTAGCCAACATCCTAAATCAGTATTGTCTAGCCACGGGACAAGCCATCAACCGCAATAAGTCCGGCATCTTTCTTAGCGAAGCCTGCCCTCTTGTTCTAAAGGATAGACTGGCTCATGAACTCAGAATACCAATGCTGGAACGAATAGGTAAATACCTTGGTCTCCCATCGGACTAGGGAAAATCAAAAAGTGAGATGTTTGCGTGGATCCTTGCGAAAGTCAATGCTAAGCTTGATGGATGGAAAGAACACCTAATCTCAAAAGGCGGCAAGGAAGTTCTAATCAAAAGCATAGTACAAGCGATCCCCCAATATGCTATGTCCATTTTTAAAATTCCTATTTCACTCTGCAGAAGTATTGAGAAAAAGATTGCGCGCTTTTGGTGGCAAACTGATTGTAGAAGATCAGGCATACATTGGCAAAATTGGGAAGTGCTGAAGAAAAGGAAGGACTTGGGTGGCCTAGGGTTTTGGGACCTTGTTGATTTTAATAAAGCTATGTTGGGCAAACAAGCCTGGCGTCTTTTGCAACAACCTACATCATTATGGGCTACTCTTTTTAAAGGTCTGTATTTCCATTCCCATGATTTCTTAAAGGCGTCGACAGGTTCTAAACCTTCTTGGGGTTGGCGGAGCCTCCTCGTAGGACGAGACACTATTCTATCCAAACTTCGATGGTCCGTTGGAGATGGCACAAAAATCAAGATTAGAGAAGATTGCTGGCTTCCTACAGGTAAACTGATAGGCATTGCATCAGTCGATGAACCTACACTAGTTGCTGACTTGATCATTCCAAACAGTAATCTTTGGAATCAGCCTTTACTCGAACACCTCTTTGACCTTGCAACTGTCACTGAAATCCTTAAACTCAATATCCGCCCTCAGTTCATTATTGATCGGCTCATTTGGCCTTGCACACCTACTGGTCAGTATACTGTCAAGAGCGCCGATAGTTCCCTACGACATAGCTGCAGTCCTAACAATCTTGACCGAGCCTCTTCCTCATATAACCCACCTCAGACCATCTGGAAAACTCTCTGGAAGCTACCCGTCCCCCTCAAACTAAAATTCTTTCTATGGTCTGTCTATCAGAATGCCCTGCCTACAAAACAAAATCTATTCCGCCGGAACGTCACTGCCGATCCTCTTTGTTCCCTATGCTCAGCTCGACAACCAGAAACAACGGAACATCTGTTCCTCTTATGCCCGTGGACATTACAAGTTGGGCGCATGCTCTCATCAGTATAGAAATTTCTCCTATAGAAATCCACAGAATAGAAGAATGGCTCTATCCTCACTTGGCAAGAAAACATGTACCTGATCTGCAGCTTCTGGTGCACATCTTATGGCAGATATGGAAGGCGCGCAATTGATTCATCTTCTGCCGGCAGTCTCCGGACCCGAATCACGTAGTTGAAATAGCTGCTGCAAACGCTCGAATGGGCTATGATATCTCGCTCTTTGCTGTCTCGGTTAAAGATCGGGATACAGGCTCAGCCAGTAGAGACCTCCACTCTGGCGTCGCTTGTCAGGGCCTTTTCTCACCGGGATTGTATCAAAATCGACCCATGGATCATCCCCTTGCTGGACAGACTCGCTCGGTCGTGCCTCCTGTTAGTGCGGCAGCAGCGGTTTCAGCCCCCTCCTTTATTTCGAATTAGAATCGGGTTGCTCGATCGGTTAGCCGCGACCTCAACCCTAATTCCTCAGCTCAACGGCCCGACCTACCGATTATGACTTTCAGGCGTGCATCCGCTTTCCCCCCAGGCAGCAAGGTTAGAACACCAGTAGGGAACGGCACCGTTGCTTCGTCTTCCCACCAGCAGATTCGCACAGGGCTTCGGAGTCCTGATCCTGCTACGCTTTGGACACCCCCTGCCCAAGGAGTCTTGAAAATTAATCTTGATGGGGCTTTTCAACCTGGCAGCAATACTGGATCCGTGGCCTATCTCTGTCGCGATTACAAGGGACAGATCATCACCGGCTTCACCAAGTCGGTCCCTGCTCGCTCGGCATTGGAGGTAGAAATCCAAGCTTTAACAACCGCTTTGGAGCACCTGCAGCACGACCATCAGGCGGAGTCTCCTCTGATATTCGAGACTGACAGTCTTGTTCTAGTCCAGGCGGTGAAGGATCCGGAGAAGTCACCATGGCCAGTCAAACCTCTCATCGCTGAAGCCGCAGCACTTCTTCTCTGCTTCCCGCACGCCTCCCTTAGGTTTTGCAAGAGGACGTCGAATGAAGCAGCTAACTGGGCCGCGCGGACTCATAATGCTGGGCTTATTGATTCTGACTGGGCTTCCTCCCCTCCTCCTGCTTTGTTGAATATTCTAGCTCTTGATGTTTGTTCCGCCGCTTGTACTAACTGTTAATACTATCTAATGAAAAGTGGCTTTCTCGACCAAAAAAAAAAGGACGAGAATAATCGGGAAACTCAGCATTACCGAGCTACATCAAGCAAATTTTTTTGTTGAAGAATTCTCCGAACACAGAGAGAGATCATATTGAGAGAAGTACCTCGATAATCGACGCCGAAAATCAGTTCAACGACAACCGGTCTCCCGAGAATAGATTCCAAGAAATCCGCTAGGGTTTTCGTGGTGGCCGGCCCTTTCTCTCCTCTTCTGCTCAACCGCCTCATCCTCTACCAGTGGAAAAGAAACAAAAAATTACCAACTAATTTACATAGAGAAAAGGCTCATGACAATTTAGGTGGAATCTATCGTACTGCATTTCTGATATTTGTTCTCCTACGCTTGTCTTAAGTTATTTCTTAGAATAATGGATGGTCGTGATATTTTATGTGAAGAAAATCAAAGAATGGACGCGACAATGATGATGAGGAATCAGAGATTCATGTCCAATTATATAGATTTTTAACAGCTTGATTTAATTTTTTAAGAACGTTAACAAGAGTTCACTTTAATTGCTATTTTCCTTTCTTATTTTTTTAATTTCCCTTTTCAACTTTTTTTCTCCCAACAAAAAAAAATTCCTTTATACGGTGTTGTTATATGTTGCACAAGCTGGTTTGTTTAAGAAAATAAAAAATAAAATTTAATGATTTTTTTACTATAAGTTTTATGATTTATCAAAAATATTTCTTAAATTAATAATTTTTACTTGTTTGTGAAACCGTGGTTCCGTACATCGTGTGGGTAGTCCACCGTCTCCTCCTCTCAAAGCTTCCTCCTTTCGAGCAACGGGGCTCGCATCTCCCCAATTCTCCGCCGCGACGGACGACGGAGCATCCGCTGCGACCGTGAGCGCTTCCCGTGGCCTCCGCCGCCGCTCCACCCATCGACGCCGGATCGTCGGTTCGGAAGCCGATCAGCTGGTGGCTCGGTACGTACTTCCCTCGTGGGAAGCGCGATCCGAGATATTCGAGGAGGTCGGCGATGCCGGTGCGACTGAGAGTGCTGCATCGCCGCAGAGCGAATTGGTTCCGAGGAGTCCGTCCAGGAGCAGGACGAGTTTTTTTTCTACGAGTTTTCGAGTGATGATGTTGCTCGGAGATCAGTATAGGAATCCTTGGATGGAGACCAGGATGGGGAAGCTGGTGGAAGATGTCGATGCTCTCGCTGGGACTATATGCAGCTATAAGGTAAATTAAACCGAGCTTTGAACAACTATCGGATGGTGATGCTTTTGTTTCTGGTTCTGAATGTGGTGCCATTTATTTTCTGCGATGTTTCTCCAGCTTAAGTTTCTCGGATCGAATGATGGTTCGATGGTTGAAATGTGGTTTTAACCGAATTTCCAGCGTTTTTGTCCCTGCCTATTGCTTGTGTCAACGCAATGCATACTATGTCATTGTAAGAAAGAAAGTTCCTATGGGCCTTTTCGGCAGAAGATGAATTCCGTGTAATGTCATTGACGCTACTAGAGTTAGGTAATACAGTTTGTGGCGCTTCGATAAATTCCTGATATAAACTGACAGATGCTGGTGCTTAGTCTGTGGGTAATCAGTTCTAGTACTCTGCTATTTGTAGTTTGAATGTCAAGTCCTCATTTGAATAATCTAGAAATGATCATATGGTAATTAGAGAATATATTGAACAACATGCTGCTGCTTTGCTGTAGAAGTACTTTGTCTCTATCATTTGTGTATGTTCATATCTAAATTCTCATCTATCTTTGTCCATATCAAGTTCTGCAATCAGAATGCCTGAATTCTCTAGTCATTAGCCATTGTTCATGTAGTGTGGGAAGTCATCATAGAATTGTGTGTGACAGAACATCCCCATTGTATTCCGCCTTTTGATTTTGGACCAGCACTGCTTCATCGACAATGGCAGCGCAAGGCCTCTATTATTAGTCACTGCTTCTGTAGACAGAATGGATCTCAAGAGGCCAATCCACATTGACACTCACTTGCAAATAGCACGAGCTGTTACATGGGTCAGGTGCTCATCAATGGCGTACCAACTGAGAGTAATTCAGTCCATAGAAGGTATCATATGAAGCAGTACTTCCAATCAACGATAGCATGCTACTTCCTCTCCTCAAGTTGATGATTGCTTCATTGGCTTATAGGGTGAGAATACACGTTTCCATATGCTGCCACTAAGCAGTTGCAGGAGCCACGTTACTCCTGATCCTGAAGGATGGTGTCACTTTGATGGCTGTGCCTTAAATTTGTGTTTATTCTTCGCAAACCATATTTACTCTTGCATTTTTTCTTTGCTCTACTCATAAAAACTATGGAGGAGTTTGCTAATTTGCTAGCCATTCACCATTCTCCTATTACTTAAAATAAAAATAAATAAATCAAACCCATCCAAACTATGGAGAAGCTTGCTAATCAACATCCTCTTGCCAAGAAATATTGGCAGTTTGTCAAGGTTTTCGACTTGTTCAAGCACAATACTCAGATGTCAGATCTTCACAAAGTTGTCCCTTCCCTGATATAGTCTCATTACTGATCCATTCTGCTGTTTAACTTATACTGGTAATTTCCTGCAGAAATCCAGGATTCCTCAGATTCAGTTGCACTAACCGCCTATTTCACATTTGTGGCTTGTGATACTAGAACTGGGAAATCATCTCAATTAAGGCCATCTCCCCAGAGATAAAGAGATAAAAATTACTTTGGCAAGAGGCAGAAAAGAAGGAATAAAATGAGAAAAAAGAAAGAGAGAAGAACATAACAGAGATACTATGGTGGAGGACTTGTCCAGGCTCCAAGCTTTATTTGCCGAAGGTTGTGTCTTCTGTGATATGCCAGATCTGGCAGACAGAGATAGCATTCTGGTAAGGGACACTTGTTTTGAGAACTCATTAATATGCCATTCACAGCAAATGAATATTCATGGGAGGATATTTGGAGGATTTTAGTGCGAAGGGCTTTTTAATTGGCCTTTTCAACAACATATGCCTTTGCTGGTGTGGCACCCTGGTTCTTTGAAGTTGACCAAGTTGAATTCTTGAGACCTGTAAGTACTCATCCAGCGCATGATGTATGTCTAGCTGCTGCTGTTGCATGACTTAGCTGCTGAGTGTGGATCTGTGGCAATGATTACATGATATGTCTGGTGTCAGTCTTCAATAAGCATGAATTGTCGTACTTGAGCCTTCACTCTTGCAGTTTTATGTATACGTGTGAAATTATGGATCTGTTAAGTGGAACATCGTAATATGAAGGATATTATTTTTGGGATGAAGGCGGATGTTGGCAATTTTCTCTGCCTCAAATGCTGGGTCCTGTATATGGAGCTTGACAATCCAGCTGAACCCCTGATAAATGTTGAAGCTGTGGCCCACGTGATGCAACCTGAGCTCCGACCAAGCGAGGTACAAGTGGGCCATGTGTGTTACATTTTCTTTTAGCAAATTTTGATACCATTACTTTGATCAGAAGTCAAAGGATGCTGTGATTAGGGGATATATCTCTTTACTCCCCCCTTCTTTTGGGCCCAAGCTATCTACCATCCCTTAACATTATGATCTTGCATAAGAAAATCAAATAGTGAAACAAGAATGAACTGGTCACCTAGTTAAGGGATACTGAAGTCTGTCTTTAACCCTATCTAATTGGTGAACTGAACCTTTGTGAAGTTACCATATCTTTTGTCAGACTTGGTTTCAGAACACTATGTCTTAGATACTCCTAATAAATTTGTTGTTATCTCATCTATAGTCCTAACTGGTATCAAACGAATTCAACTTTATGTTAACTATACATCCTGAGGCCTTGAATGATGGATTGAGTATTCGGAAGTCCCATCCATGGAAGAAGAGGCATGGCATATCCTTGAACATGTGGATGCTGAGAGTTGTCAGACTTAATCCTGAATACACTTCTCCAGTGACTGAAGCGAACGGCAATGCTTACTCGCAGATTGAATGAGAATTAGTGGGGGACTGAAATTGATACTCAAAAAGTAGGACAACATTGCCAAGAAAAAGAGGAACTCGGGGCCATCAGTTAGTTAGGAACTTAACGGATGTCTAACCCACCAAACATGTATCAGCATTGCGAAGTCCAATTATTTACTACTTCTGAGAAAGTCTCACTGCACGATGAGATGAACCAAAGATTAGAAGATGCCAAGTATAATGATGTTGAGAAAGAAGAGCACCTGCCAAGTAAAGTCTCACAAGGACATGGGACTAAACATGTCACTGATTCAAATTGATGGACGGTGACAGGAAAGTTGTGAACTTCCACATCTGCTGGTAATAAACTGGTACTCTGTTCAGCGTTGATATGTGGGTGTTTTTTGCTTTGTGACAGAGTTGTTTGCTTTGTCCTAATGCTAGGTCAAGGGATTACATGCTTGCCATTGCATCGAGAATTAACAGAGTTTCTATGATAAGGCTTCTTTACGGTGGATTTCTTTTGAGAAATTTGCTTGCAAAACATGCTTGGAAGCAATTGGTAAATCGGCATCCTGAATAAGATAATCCATCAACGTTTCAGATTTAGACTGTTCGACAATTTGGGGTTGGAACTTGGGAGTTCATTGCTACTAGATCCAGTCGCATTTATTAGCAATTTATTTGAGACATTTCTCTGCTGAACTGCTTATGCTTACCATATTTCTATCCTTGAATGATTGAAAATGGAAAAGGTTAGAACAGAGTATTCTTGCAAACATTTGCAAGAATTTTTTTTGTTGAAACCCGGCTCCCACAGCCTTCATTTTTATTTCTCCATAATAAGTTCCAATAATCTTCTATGTCCAATCAGCCCACTCGTACCGATTTCCTCTTAAAATTTATTCAGTTACCTCTAATAATCAAATCCAACTCAAACTATGATGTTGGTTGGTTCTATATCAAGGAGACAGTGCGCAAGGCCATGAAAAGACCTAAAAAAGAGTTCTGGTAAGCAAAGCCTCAAGATTGTCAATGCTTCCCGCAGTTGGTCACCTTGCTTTTTTTTGTCAGGACAGTTAATGTTATGTAGTTTCAAAAACAACTAGCAAAACATGGTACTTTTTGTTGGTTTAATTTGCATTCATGAGAACATTTACGTCTGTAGTAGGGCGATGCTTAATCTAGACTTCATGAACTTTTCAAGCTCTATTTAGCACTATGTGATACTCATCACGCCATGGTTCCTATCATACAGAGTCATAGACAAGGAATCATTATGATAAATTCACTGCACGCCCACATAGTTTTATGTAAAGCTCTCTACTGAAAGTTGTCTTAGAAGTTAAATAGAAGTACGAAACTAAATTGTTGCCTCGCGGCCATAGGCGATTTTAGAACAAACTTGTATAGCTGGTATTTTTTATGCCATTGTAATTATATCCGAACCCATGAGATTAAAAGTGGTTCGCGGAATGATAGATTCTTATCTGTTACTAATGCATTTTGTCTAGCTAATTGAAAATTAGTGAATAGCAAAAACTCACCAATTCGTCGTGTGTTTCTAGGTGAAACCTCTCGGCTGCTCTTTAGGTTGCGACTCAAATTATTAAGGTTAAAAAAATAAAGCTCGAGAACATTTCTCGGCTAAAATCAGTTACAAATGTCTAAATTAATACAACACAGAATCTTGTCCTTGTCATGTTCTTACAGGTTACCATTCATCAGGTATTGTCTTGAATGAACTATTAGGCTAGAGTTGAAACCATATCAGAAGCTCTCGCCACAAGTCAAATAGGAGAGTCATGCCTTAGAGCATTAACGTCAACAAACAATATGGTTGATATGAACTGGTCAGATTCACGTTTTTGCATAAACAACTCTTCCATCTTTTCTATAATTGTAAGAAGTTGATCTTTCCATTTATTTCTTCTGTTTCTTCGGATCTCATAATTGATCTCTTTGATACATGCTCACAAAGTACTAAAGACTTACTGGACAATTATCCCCGATAAGGAAATTTGTCCAAATGTAAGAAGATGAACAGTAGAATATGCTTCAATATATTTACTGACACAGCCCGTAAACAATTCCTTCTGTCATTACGTTCTCCCCGGCTCTAATTTATATATATATATATATATATATATATATATATATATATAAATATTTATAAACAGGTAATGTAATTCGCCAAATAAAAACTTAGTTTCGTTCATTGAGAATACAGAAAAGTAGGCCCTCTTTTCTTATTGTTTTGCCCAAGCTCTTGTGAGGGACGAAACATCAACGGATGTGTATATCTTCCCCTTTGTTACTTCTTGTTGGGGCATTATTGACAGAGTTTAAACCTATTAAGCTGGATCAGATTTCACTAAGAGCATAATTTATTAAAATGGAAGCCAACTCATTAATTTGGTTGTTCATTTTCACCATGAAAATCCCATGTTGAACTTTGACGATGTGATCGCCTTTTTACTTTTCATGTTTCACTTGAGACTGACCATCTTGAAAAATAGAATTGGCTGCTCAAAGAGAGTTAAAAGACTTGAAGAGAACGATATCTTCCTTTGACATAATTCCAAATTCCCTCTCATCGATAAGACAATCAACAATCCCCTCGCTGGGCTCTTGTCTGGTCTCTTCTATCCCTCAGTAAAAATTGACTACAAAATAACGAATACCCAAGAGATGATTAGATTTATAAACAAAAGTGAACATAAAATGAGACCATTTCTCTCTGTTTTTGAATTCTCTTTCACTGCTGCAGGAGCTAGAAGTTCGATTCAGTTGCATGAAGATTACGTAGAAGAGTTAAGATAAAGAGTCAGGTTAAGTAAGGATTGTAGCATTGCTTTGTTAACGGCCAATTTTTGACACGAATCATTAACATGACGTGAAAAGGACAAGTGATTGTAGACATATTCAAATTGAGTTTGAATGGATTAATCTTTCTATATACAAACAATACATGTGTGCTTTGCTAAATAACCTTTTCAATTTGCTTATGACATGCATAGATATGACTGATTAGATGAGTTAACATTTACCCCGTTAAATACATTTAGGCATGTTAATGGTTTAAGCATATTTTTATGAGGGTTCATATCTTAAGTATATCATGTCATAAAATTCTACAAAAGTGTCCTGTTTGGCATTCAAAGATACGAGATTATTGATAAACGAGTTGAATATGTACGAATGATGCAGGTAAGCACATGTTGAAATGTAAGCCCATAAGAGTTATGTAAGGAAATAATGTCGAATATGTAGAAGAGTCCGAAGTAAATATTCATGCAAAAGAAATTCACATGTAGATGAGATAAATTTGAGAACCGAGACGTAATAGAGGAAACAAAGAGCAGGCCCAGCGCAAGCACAATAAATTTCCTGAGATAAAGGTTTGCCGGGTAAAAGAAAAACTTGACACAATAACACTTAAGTGTTACTTTTTTTGAAAAATGGGACACTTGAGTACCACATCCAATGAATCTCGCCAGAAATCATACATGGCAGATTTTTATTAATTTTGCTAGCTTACGTGGCTCGTCAGAAGATTGGCTTAGCAAAGAAATACAACGTCATTTTGGCACAATTTGAATTTGAATATAAAAATTAATTAAATTAAATTTAAAATCATTTTTTTTAAAGGAAGATAAACAATAGTAGGCAATTGAGGGCTCGGCCCTTGCCACCTCTACCGCCTCCCCGCCGATGCCGGAAAGGCGGGGGAGGTTCAGCTGCGGTCGTTGAGCCCTAGCCGGGGCCGGTGACCCAGCCAATTGGCGGTGAGGGTCATAGCCCTCCCCCAAATCCGACGAGGGTTGCCGGCCCTCACCTAACGAGCCAAGGGCTACTATTAGCACTATGCTATTCATCTTCTCTCTCTCTCTCTCTCTCTCTCTCTCTCTCTCTCTCTCTCTCTCTCTCTCTCTATCTCTCCTCATTTTTTTTTTAAATTTGGTTTTAAAATTAATTAAATTAATTTTTATATTAATTATTTATCACGTTAGCAGCAAAACGACGTTGTTTTGCATTTGTCTAGCTACGTCAGCGTACAAAACGAAGTCGTTTTACACTTACCTCATCGAAAAATCGTCACATCAGTATTTTGGCCGGATTTTCTCGCCTGGCACTTAACTGATTCATTTTGCTCCGATTTTTGTACTCAAGTGTCACTTTTATAAATTTTGGCACTTAAGTGTAATATTGTACCAAGTTTTGGCACTTTAGGTGTCCCGGACTCAGGTTTGTGGCTCAATGAGAAAAAATTGGCTGCTGACTACTCTGGAGGATGTGCTTTTGGTAATTGTAAGTTTCCAACGGTGCCACAGACAAAATCCACAGTCAAAGCTTTGGATCTTTCTTTTGGGAAAACACTCATAAAAAAGAAAAAAAAAATGATGGTGGGACCAATGCACTTTGGTTTTTTTTTGGTCGGTAATGCACTTCAATAGTTGAGTTATGTGAACTTAACCCACCTAATCCAACGGCTGGGATTGAGTATACTAATGTGTACTCGATTTATGCAAGTATTGCTCCAACATGACTCGCCAACTCTTACAAAAAAAATAAAAAGATAAAAGATAAAGCGATTTTTGAGTCATGGCAAGTTAAGAACATTTCATGGGGTCCTTGTGAAATAAAATACGAAAAAGAGGAACATTACTTGAGGTTCAAGTTACAAAAAGAAAGGAAAAATATTAAATATATACTCTAACATTCACCCAATCACCAAATACATCTTTGGAGGCCACTTTACATCTTCACATCAATTAACCTAATTTCCCTACTTACGAAAATGTCGTCTTCCCTTGATAATGCAAGTATCTTGGTTTAATGACGATGATAGAATGCTAATATTATATAATCTAACGAGAAGGAAAATAACAATAGTATTAGGCCGGATAGATTATTGTGATCTCTCCAAGAATCTAACTACATGTGAGTGCAGGGATAACTATGATTATGTCACTTCATTTTGGATTTGTGGAGCAAATGGGACGCTCGAGGCTTAGTTATCCCGAGTCTCTCACTTGAGATTTTTCTCATTCTTTTTACATCCCTTACCAAGAAAACAATGAATCACAGCATCTTTTTCCTCATGTGGTTGGCCAATTTGATATCTGATTGGATAGTTGCATTCACGATCGGGCTTGTCTCTCACAACCAAGGCAATTTGTCTACACATACAACTGAAGTAGATGGAGAACTTCAGGCATTTTGTACCTCATTTCTCTTATTACATCTTGGGGGTCCATACACCATCACTGCATTTGCTATGGAGGATAATTTTGGGGATGGCAACTACTCAGTCTCATCTTCCAAGTCAGTGTCGCCATCTATGTCTGTGTAGAAATTCACTAGTAACCCCAATGTTGCTAGTATTTCTCGCCACAATCATGAAAAATGTGGAGAGGTTACTAGCACTTAATCTTTGGAGCCACCAGAGGCTCAAGGAATCGATGCTCTCACAAGTGGATTATGGGCTTTCGGAGATCTTATATGATGAGTGGGTTGAAGCACTTAGTCTACGTTTGGTTGTTTGGATCTTAACCGGGATAAGATTGGATATGATATGATATGAAATCCAAAAACTTTGCTATATCATATCTATGATTTGGTGATTGCAATAATAAAATCGGATTTATATTCACATCATATCATGTTTATTGTTTGGTATAAACAACATATTAATATAAATTAACAAAAAAATTTATAAACAAAGATGATAAAAATCTTTCACGACACTCTTGCCTACTTTATTTCTATTTACTTTTTTTATTTTATTTGCCTCTCTTTTTTAATTAATATCTTTTTTTTATTTCTTTCTTACTCTTCCATCATTCTCTAATAAATTTTTATTAAATAGTAAATTGTAAACTAAATATTTGCAACTTGAAAATTTAAAACAGACTTTTCAAGTAATTAACAATTATTTAATGGATGAAAATGGGAGAATTTTGAATCCTGATTCATGCAGTAACATTGTTTTGAATTCATTTAATTTGAATTGGTAGAAAAGAAGAGTAAAACTGCATAACACAAAAAAAAAAAAAAAAAACAAATCAAAGAAAAAGAAGTAGGTCAAAATCACGGTGTAACGTGCATCCCCCTTGTTCCGATCATGGAATAGATGAAATAATTCAAAAATGTATTTTTGTTCAAGAATGAAATCTTATGGGAACTGTGCATATTCAGTTCATCTTTCAGAACCATATCACATCTTGGATATGATGAAATAGGATGAACTGAGATGGTATTTTGTAAATGCATAATTATCTTGAATATATTAACTATTTCTTTATTTTCCAATCGCCTGGAAGGGACCAAAGGACATCTTGTTTTTCCTTCAACAATTTTTGATCTCTAGTGGACCTCTCAGTAGGATTCAAACCTAGATGAAGTTTTGACCATTTGTTAGAGAAAAAAGAAAGAATGGATCTAGTAAGATTCCCAAGAAATTCTTTGATTTCTTCCGGAAGTAGATGATTCTTCATCTCCTTCTCACATTCCGTGAATAGTCGGGAATATCTAGAAAGGCATTTAGAGAATTGGTTTGATTCTAGCTCTATTCGTTCCATTTGAAGAAAGGAAGGATCCCAAAGAATCAATCTTTCTTTTAGTTGCCGAATCTCTCTTTGATTGATCAATGTGTGATATTCCGAATCCTCATTACTAATGGAATTGAAATGATCTCTAGATTGATAAGAAGATCCTTTCAATTGGTTAGAATCCATTACTTGAACAAAACTAGATCTTGTAGAGTCATATTGAATATTTGATGATACATTTTGCACCTTGCTAAGGTCCTTTTGAGCTAATTGTTTTGCGCTTCTTACTTGGTGTAGCTTGTTATATGGGTTATGAGTGGGAACCTAGTTTCCGCCTAGGTATGTGCCCTTGGATTGCCGTTGTATATTCAGCTCCTGTTGCAGCTGCTACTATTGTTTTCTTGATCTACCCAATTGGTCAATGAAGTTTTTCGGATGGTATGCCTTTACGAATTTTTGGTACTTTCATTTTCATGATTGTATTCCAGGCTGAGCACAACATCCTTATGCACCCATTTCACATGTTAGGCGTAGCTGGTGTATTCGGCGGCTCCCTATTCAGTGCTATGCATGGTTCCTTGGTAACCTCTAGTTTGATCAGGGAAACCACAGAAAATGAATCTGCTAATGAAGGTTACAGATTCGGTCAAGAGGAAGAAACTTATAATATCGTAGCTGCTCATGGTTATTTTCGCTTCATGATCTTTGAATATACTAGTTTTAACAATTCTCATTCTTTACACGTCTTCTTAGCTGCTTGGCTCGTAGTAGGTATTTAGTTCACTGCTTTAGGTATTAGCAATATGGCTTTCAACCTAAATGGTTTCAATTTCAACCAATCCATAGTTGATGGTCAAGGTCGTGTAATTAATACATGGGCTAATATTATTAATCGTGCTAATCTTGGTATGGAAGTTATGCATGAGCGTAATGCTCATAACTTCCCTCTAGACCTAGCTACTGTTGAAGTTCCATCTATAAATGGATAAGACTTTGGTCTTACTATAAGTCTAGGTGAGTTTTTCATCAGAAAGGAGCAATAACCAACAATCTTGATAGAAAAAGAAATTAGTTATTGTTCCTTTATTTAGTGCTCTTTTCTTTACATAAGTTTTTCTTTACTTCAACACAAGAAAAAGTATTCTAGTCTTAGGGATCGGTTTATGATTGCTTATCATACTTTTTTTCCCTAGATACAAATTTATATGCATTCGTTTCAACCCTTTGTAAGGTTTTGTAAAATTATTATCTTCTATTTTTTTTTTCCAAATAAAATGGGAAGTTTAGAATTTTCTCCTTCTTCTATCTCATAATTAAGATAGAAATATGTTAAAAATTAATAATCAAAATGAAATGTTTTCCATTATGAATTTCCTTTTTTGATTTCATTAAAAATTAAAATTTCTTTTTTAATGGATTAAAAAGAAATAAAAATACTAGTAATAGTGGAGGCAGATGTAATTGTATATTTATATAGTGAATTTATAGTATACAATAGAATTAAATTCGCATATATAAATAAAAATAAGATTAAATAAAAATAATTGTATTTTTATTTTTTATTATTTTGAATTTCCTATATTAAAATTCAAATATTATTTATATTGAAATGTAATTTCAATTTTATTAATTTAAGAAATTTGTTATTCGAGAAAAATAAATTTCCTATTATAAATATTATAAATCATATCCATCTTTATCCTATCTATCTTATAGGATAATTTTATTAGGTATATATCTCCCTTATATTCTATCTTATTCTATCTTGAGCGAGTACCAAATGCAGGATATAATAAATTTTATTATATCTTGAATTTTATCTTGACTGTCAAACGTAGTTTTAACATTCTAAGAGATGGACATTCTGATGAAGAAGCAAAACTTGTTGAGAACATTGTGATGAAACGTGCTTACTACTTCTTTCAAATATTTAAGGTCTTCCTTGGAGATCATGAAGAAGAATTTACTTAAATAAACTTAACACTAGCCAGATCAGACAGAAGAACTTGTCATTAAAATAATCCAGCGCAAAAAATAAAAAATGGAATGAGTGATTTACTAGAAACTGTGTCTTTCTCATCGACTTGATAATTGTTTTAGATTGAAAAAGCACATCAAGAATGGAATCGCCCCTTGCCATGTGTGGTTAGATGAAGCCAAATCTGCGTTAGTTGGTTACCCATCAATTTCGCCGTTTTATGAGGGGATTGTTAGTCTGAAACCTGAGATCATACAACATTAGAATAATATTTTAATGAGGGTTTGAATGATTTCTCTATGGTAGGTGTGAGGAAGTATGCTTTTTGCGCACATGGCTAAGAATTATTTAACATGTGGAACGACTTAATTAAACTGCATTCAAAATTTTATTAGGCTGTTGACGTTGGCTTGGAATATTCTTTTTCATATGCAATTCATATTATATGCACTTTTAAAAAAATCATGTTTGTCCGTAAATTTCATTCATCACAATAAAGGAAAAAAAAAAAAAAGACTGCTGGGAACTTATAGTCTTATTTTATACCATAATCATCTATAGTGACTGTATATGAGTTCGCTGAATAAGGGGTATACATTACTTACAATTGAGCTTAACCCCGCTTTTTTGGGATCAGATTGCTTTATTCCATCTAGTAATCGCATCATGAGTACAGCTTGTATTAGCAAAATTCTGCTGGCTGCAATTGCCAAAAATATGCTCTCTACGTAGGGAATTCTTGCCTAGACCTGGATCTGTATACCCGATGCGATGAGATGAATAGGATTTGGACAAGAAATTTTCTTCCGTCTATGCAATAACCTTCATTAGAATTTAATGAATCATACTCCATTTTTTTTTTTTTTTGTCAGTGAATCACACTCCATTAAATCGAGTAAAATGGTGAAAAGTACAACCTAATAATTTCAAAGGCATAATTTACCCCATGACATACTAATAATAGTAGGTATTGATTAAAAATTTACCAGCAGTCTAAATATATACATTTCAGATATTATTATCATATTAATGAAATTTTACAAACTTTTGGATAGTTTTCAAAGTTATTTGAATGGTATCTACTAGTGCGTATATGCAAATACCAATGTAATACAAATATCTATCAATCTTTTATAATCTCAAAGTCATATTATACGATGTTGAGGAAAATTTATCAGTAAAATCGAAATCAATGGCACACTATCCAACACGATACATACAGACATGAAACCTACTCACCGAATGTGAACTTATGAGCGATGCGAAAAGATGAATTTTAACATACTAATTTGTTTGAACAATTATCAACTCCGTTTTCTAGGCGTGCATGTTTATTTGGATTTCCATATAAGTAAATAGTTTTGTTTTTTTAACTTTTCCACCGAAACATATAGTATATTTCAACCTTCAGAAAGTTGTCAAAATATTATACGTGAGTTTATGTGTTAACGTTTGAGTATGAAGAAATTTTTAAGAGTTTTAAATTTAAAAAAAAAAAGTTAAAAAGTGTGCAAACGGAAGATTTGACTTAAGTAAAATATTTAAAAGTAAAAGTCATAAGGGACATAGTAGTGATTGATGAAAACATATATTTCAATATAGATTGAGATATTCTTATCAGATTTCCAAGACAATACACATTCAAAGTTGACCGCCCAAAATATTCAAAACCAACCAAAAACCAAACCACACAAATCCTGAGCAAGATGCTAAATTGAGTTTGTAAGGAGGGACAACTTGATCTTTCCAATTCAAAGTATTTATATGTATAGATGTTGAAAGTTATCGTTGGGTCAATCACAAGATATGTTTTTAGTGTTTTGCCCATAAGAAAAGGACCCAGTCCAAGATCAGGATAAGCACCCCTCAACAAAATTGAACAACAAAGTTGCGTTTGGCAGTCAGGATAAAATTTGGGATATAATATGATTTATCTTATCTTACGTTTAGTGCTTGTTCAGGATAAGATAAAGTCGGATATAAGGGAGATATATGCCGGATAAAATTATTCATGGGGGAGGTGGGATATAGGTGGATATGATTTATATTATCCATAATAGGAAAGTTATTTTTCTCAAATAACAAACTTATTAAATTAACAAAATTAAAATTATATTTCAATATAAATAATATTTGAATTCTAATTCAAGAAATTAAAAATTAAAAATTATTTTTAAATTTAATCTTATTTTAATTTATATATTCAACTCTAACTCTATATTATAATAAACGTTCAATCTATAAATTATATATTTATATTTATTATATATTTTAGGTATTTTTTTATTTGAGGTATGTTAGTACAATTTACTATTTGATAAATTTTTACTAAAGAATGATGAAAGGGGAAAAAGAAATAATAAAGAAAATAATTTAAAAAGAGGAAAAATAAAATAAAAATAAATTAAGGAATAGTGTCACGAGAGATTTTCACCACCTCTATTTATGAACTTTTAGGTTCATTTACAATAAGATGACATTTATATTAAAAAAAAATGTACATGATATGATGTGAATATATCTGACTTTAATATTGTGATTCACCAAACATTGAATAGGATATAAAAAAATCCCAGAATTTTATATCCTATCCTGTCCAATCCTATCTTGATTGGAAATCCAAACGACCAAACGTAACCCAACTGATACACTTATTCATGGAAGAGATGATGCAACAAACTTTGATTAACAACTTGAATACGTGAGTCAAGTTTAGCCATTTAATAAAAATGTATAACATGATTTACAACTCAGTTTCATAAACGAATTCTATATTGAGATTTCATTGACCTGCAAAGGCCCGAATACTTGAACTGACTGTTAGTTTTATATTGGGATTGCATGAGCTGGCCTGTGTAAGGAAGGGAAACGTCCTTCTTTCTTTTTTCTCTTTTGAAAAAATAAAAGAAAATATCTTGTCTTACATGTGAAATACAAGGTGGGGTGAAGTCGGAGCGTTTTACGAGCCGCTAAATCCGGGTCAAGCAAGGAAGAACTCATCGCTCCATTTGTCTTAGTATTTAAGAAAAATGATATTGATTATTGCATCGAGAGAGGAGATGCTTCCCAATATACACTTTTTGATTATCGCTCTATACTACACTACCGTTGTAAATTTTTACTTAAAAGGCTTCCTTATAATACCTGCAAAGTATTGTTTCCTTGATGCATGTATACTCTATTGATGGATAGTTGAGACGGTAGTTTTATAATTTCGGGAAGCGACAAATGGAAACCGAGCAAAAACACGGCATCATCTCTTTTGCACTTTTCAGGTTGATACGGATCTCTCGACGATGATCGTGAGGATTGTGTTTTCTGAGGATGTCACTTCTCCATTACCAAAATGAACTATGACTGATCACCCCATCCACATGGTCAGGAAAATAGGTTGTCCGACTATTAGAACGGACAAGCTGGAAAACAGAAATGTTTATATGTTTAGAGTGCAGGGCTAACGATCCTCATTTGTTTAGGAAGAAAGAAGATTGAGCAGTCGAAGCATGTGAAAGCATGTGCATCTGACTTGATGGCATGGTCCCTGTCTGTTGAGGAGGACACGGGATGGCAGTGCCTGTCTCGTTTCCGTCAGCTGTATGACATCAAACTCTCGACGTCTTGCGAACGCATGCACTGTGATACCCTTACTGATGCGCAATTAAATGCCACCTGGACGGACAATGGCCGGTGAAGTTAAGACTTTGGATCTGGACAGTAATAAAATAAGACCGGTAGCTGACTTGATTATATGGTCTTCGCCTTTTGAGTAACAAACGCAATGGCATTGTCAGCTGTAAAACAAAAAAAGTGGTTTGATAATTGATTTTAGAGCATCTACAATAATGTGTGTCAAATCCAGTGAGGCGCTGGATTTGTGTTGGGCTTACGCAATTAAAAGTGTCGTCCCGGGTTTAGACAAAAAAAAAAAAAAAAAAAAAAAAAATCCTCCGTCTGAGTCATAATCTCCATTTGATTTTTATGATTCACATCCAATAAATGTTATAGGCCGTGGAACACAACCTAATAATTTGAGAGACATAATGTAACATGATGAATTAATAATAGTCGGTATGACTAAGAACTTAGCAGCAATCTAAATATGCACATTTTAAAGACTATCGTCATATTAATGAAATCTACTAAGCTTTTGGATAGTTAGTAAAATTATTTGAATGGTATCTACTAATGCATATGAGCAATCAACCATGTGATATGACTATGTACCAATCTTTAATAATATTGGAGTCAATAATGTAAAAATATAGATGAATTATTTACCAGTACAAATTGAAATCAACGACTTGTTTCTTGCAAGATAGATACAAATGTGAAAACTACTACTCTAATGTGACCTTATGAGGATGTCACGCAAATGTGAGCTGTAACATATTAACTTTGTTTGAACATTTATCGACTCGGTTTCAAAGGCGTGCATGGTTGTTTCGTTTCAAATACAAGTAGATATTATTTTTTTACTTTCCTCAAGACTGAAAATATTATTTAAATACCAAAAAATGAAAAAAATTGTTCGTGTTCCTATGAATTAAAAAAATTGCACGTGTAAAGTGCAAGATTTAAATCAAGCAAAAAAGTTCAAAATAAAAGTCATCCTAGACATATTAGTGATTGATGAAAACAAATCAATACGAATTGAGAACTTCCTATCAGTGATCCAAGACAATACACATATCCAAACTTGACCACCCAAAATACTCCATGCCAATTAAAAACCAAATCATTTAAATCCTAAGCAAGATGTTAAAATGAGTATGCATGGAGAGTTAACTTAGGCTTTTTGGTGTAGGGTTTTGCTTTGAAATATATAAATGGTGTTTGCATAAATAGATGTTGTAAGTAGTCATTGGGTCAACAGTAAGATATATTTTTAAGTGTTTTCCCATAAAAGAAAAGGAGCACCGCCTCAATGAAATCCCGATTCATAGAAGATATGATGCAACATACTTTGATTAATTACTTGAACATGTGAGTCGGGATTATATATTTAATAAAGATGCATCACATGATTCACACCTTGGTTTCTTAAGCTAGTGTTATATTCAGATATCATAGCCCGCAAAGGCCCAAGTACGTACGTTGAATGTCAGTTTTATATTTAGATCACATGCATTGGCCTGAGCAAGGAAGGGAGGGAATCTTTCTTCCTTTTTTATTTTTTTATTTTCTTTTAGAGGAAAAAAAGAAAATTTTTGTGTTAATTAACTGTCGGAGCATTTTATGATCCACTGAATCCGAGTCAAGCAAGGAAGAACCGATCGCTCCGTTTGTCCTAATATCTAAGTAAGAAATATTCATTATTACATTGAGGGAAGAGATGCTTCCCAATATGCACTTGTAAATTTCTATCTATGAGGTTTCCTTGTAATGTCTACAAAGCAAAATTTTTTAATACATGTATACTCTGTTGATTGATACTTGAGATGATAGTTTTGTTGTCCGCATAATACAATACTATTTGTTGTAACCAGTAAAATTTAACAAAAATAATAACTCTGAAAAAGCAATAACACAACTCAAATATACTTACTTTTGCTGTTCTTTTCTTTTTTTCTTTTTTTTTGTCAAAATAACACTTCTTTCATTTCCATAGAAATACAAGAGAGAAACAATGCAGTCCAATTGCAATTTAATACAAATCTCAGATAATTTTAAAACAAAACAAGCTTCAGATAGCAATATGAATTATCAAAACAATATTAAGGATTACACGCTCAAAGAGAATATTTGTTATTTCTTCAAATCAAAATTGATAGTTGTCCCTCCTCAATAATGAGCACAAATCGAGACCTCCGATTATTGCTACGCTTTACCTTTTAGCAGTATGCGTCTAGGTTCGACATCCCCAACATCAACACCTTTAAGAGTGATAAGATTGAACAAGTACCGATTTGACACCTAAGAGCGCAAGCTTCACAAAACTCCTCTAATATCCTTTGAAACTAGACTTGTACACAATCGCAACTTGAGGGAAGCGAAATCCTGATATGATATATGGAAAAAAGACCCCAAATCTAGACTTACTTGATTGCTATAAAATTGTAACAAAATTAAAGAGAAGGTGAGGTACCGATTAATGAAACTCACCAAGGCAATTAGTTCATGCTAACGGTATTTTGTAGATTTACGAACTATACCTTCCAAGATAAAATGCCTTGAACCTGTTTGCATTATCATTACACAAACAAGACTCAATCAATCAATTTCCATAAAAAAGTAAAATATAAAGGACTCAATCAACTTTTCCTCGAACTAGCGCACCTCGAGAACAACTTCTTATCACTAAAGAGACACGTCTTTGTAAAGGCAAAGAAAATTGCTACAGAAAACTAAAAGGATATGAACAGAAGAGTCATATCTGTTATGCTCATATTTGTGGAACCATTAACCCATAATTGCGACAAGTTTTATAATTACAGGAGCGATAAATTTGAACTAAGCAAAATCATGGCATCATCTCGTTTGCTCTTTTCAGGTAGACATGCATCTCTCGGTGATAGTTGTTTTGTAAGGACGTCACTTCTCCGTTTCCAAAATGATTTATGACTGAATAAGCCATCCGCACGGTTAGGAGAATGGGCTCTCCATTACTTTGGTGATTCGGTGAAAGATTATTGAACTG
The DNA here is from genome assembly GCA_014182715.1 of Eucalyptus cloeziana. Taxonomy (NCBI): domain Eukaryota; kingdom Viridiplantae; phylum Streptophyta; class Magnoliopsida; order Myrtales; family Myrtaceae; genus Eucalyptus; species Eucalyptus cloeziana. Next base: position 3,334,552 of record CM024634.1, on the reverse strand, counting down.
TAGACTGACTTTCGGCACATGGGAAACCATTATAACTAACAAGCAAGAAAAAAATGTTTTTATGTTTGAAGTCCAGGGCCAAGTAATTTCGTTTGTTTAGGAAGAAAAAAGATGAAGCAATCCAAGCAAGTTGTCAAAAAGTCCGACCCAAAAGCGTTGTCTCGGGTTAAGACAAAATCAATTGAGAAATTTGTGTGCTCATATAGATTCATATCTTGAGTTATTATCAATTTGTAGTAAATTCAACTTTGTCATGGTGATATTAGAAAATGGTGTTGTTATGAGTTTACATAAATTGTAGTAAAATTGAGAAGAGCTTGAAAACTATGACATTGTAAGGGCAGGAATTTTATTGACACATCATTTTAATAATAAAAAAAAATTATATCTATTTTTATGAAGAGCTTTATTATGGATTTGTATTAACGATAAGGTTACGGTGATGTACTACTCCTTTCGAGATAGAGTATTAGAGATATTGACTCTACCATCTCACCATTCCCCATTTACCAAAACATCTATGTATAATTCATCTTGCTCACATCCACGACTATAAATAGTGCATGCACCTTTAGTTCTCCCCACACCACACCACTGCATTCTCTTCCTTCCCTTCTTGGCTCTTTGTAAACATTCACTCAACCCTAGACTCTCTCTCTCTCTCTCTCTCTCTCTCTCTCTCTCTCTCTCTGAGATTCAAAATGGACAATTTCATTAACCAGCTCCTAGGAAGCCAGACCAGCGCATGTGGACCAACCTGGTTGCTTCTTTCGACGACAAGAAGTTCATGAAGGAGATGGTGAACACTCACGCTCCTGAGGAAGGAGACGTGGATGTTCAGTCTCTCTTCCATCTCGTCGAGAACACCCTTCAAGGAACAACTGCTATCGTCGACTCCATCGTCAACCCTAAGGTAATCATCAACGTAATGCAATAAATTTGTGGAGTAATTGCTCATATAACATCAGTGTTTAAACACTTTCCACTAATGACCTTCTCTTCCATTGATCTAATGGTCAGTGAAAGGCTAGTTGTTATAGTCCTACAATTAAGGTTAGACTGCACGTGGACATTTTTTCTTTACCCTAATAGTGTATGCTCCGATTTTCCTGAATTTTGCATGTGTGATTACATTCATTCTGTGTGATACTTCTTTCGTGTTCAATTCCTTGCTTAGTTAAAAAAAGAAAACTATTGATGGTAATTTAAAAAAACGAAGTTGGGGCGCAGTGGATAAAAACTCATAAGTAAATTTATTGGGATTCCAATCTTATTTGGTTTACGTTTTCTTATTATTCCATGCAGTGATAATCTTGAGAGAACATAAAATGAAAGTGATTTTTCATTTAATAATATACTTTTGACTATTTTATAAACAAACCTCCTCCCTTTTTTGAGGTGGCTGAAACCATTTTAATATAAAACTCCTAATGAAATGGTGATGATACGATTATCGATCAGCTTATGTTTTTTCTTCATGAGAACGTTGAGAGAAAGATATATATTGTTTAGATAAGTAAAAAAAAAAAAAAAACTCAAGTCAAATTAGATTTGGGATTGTAAGAATCTGATCCACATTGAACCTCGTACCTACAAGTGATAATATATTAAATTGGCTACGTGGACCACGTTTGCTTTTCTGGTTGCTTTGCTCTTCCAATGGCTGAAGGAGAACAAGAAAGGTGAAACAATTATTCTTAAAAGAGGTATTAAAATATCCATGAACTGTAAAAAACACTAATCTAAGCAATAGTATAATAAACCTCGTTCCTGGAGGCGATAGTGCATTGAATGACCTACACGGGCCCCGCGTGCTTTTCTGGTTGCTCTGCTGCCGACGGAGAACCAGATAGGTGAAACAGTTAGGGTTAGAAGGTGCTGCATTATTCATGTACCTTAAACAAGCACTAATCCAAGTAATTATGCATTTCGATAAAGGGATACGTTAAAAAGTTTAACTCAGAAACTTAAATTATCAGGTTGAGGAACATAACTCAATTGTCAAGCGACATGAGACAATATTTTTAATAGATCTTTTGTTTTTTTTGTCACAATTTTTTTGGCCACTTTAAGCTCAAGCTTTTTACTGTCAAGCCATTTTTTTTTTATTATCTATTTTTGTATGATTCGATGTATGCATAAACCATTTATCAGATATACCACTTTCATCGTCTTGACATGAGAGTTTTAATTTAGAAAAATTTACCGCCTACCCCAATCAATGGATATAGATAGGAGGTTATGTAACAAATGAGTTAAACAAATTATGTAAATGACTAGTGCCTTTGCAAATGAATAGCATTTGTCCACGCTCACCGAAAATTGTTCTTCCGACTCATTAGGCTGGAGGAGATTTTCTGGCCAATAGGTTGCAGCCCTATAATCATGTGCATTACACGGTAACTACTCTATTTATATCCTTTGGTTAGAAGAGTTATTTCGTTTTTTGTATGAACTGACAATGGTTTACACCAAACTTTGCTCCCTGAATTGATCATGGATTTTTTTTTTTTTTTTTTTTTTTTTTTTGATGTTGGTCAAATAATTGATCATGGCTTGGCATAACGAGATCTTTCATGAGTATTGGGTCTGACTTAGATTAATAGCGAAAACTAGCCTTTTTAAGAATAAAGTGATCTTCATCGTAGGGCGCTCAGGGATCTGGAAGCCCTGATTTCAAGCCTCTAAAAGAGGGCTTCAATCCACCTTTAGCAGCCATCAACGAAGTGGTTTGTCAGGTATTTCAGATTCTATCTCGCAGTAATTGATTTCTTTCAAGTCTACTTGTTTTTGTTCGTTTTCTAGTTTTTCCGTGTGCATGTGCTTAAACTAAACATATGAAGCTTTAATATTTTGAAATGTTTGCATTCTAGCCTGCTGTTTGGAGGTTGCAAATAACTGATCTCTTGCATCAACTTATTGTCCTGTCATCAGCTCACTTGCAAGGCATTAGACACCAAAAATTTGCGCCAAACACTGGTCTCGCTCTTTCACCAGCTGTCGAGCTTCTCATGGGTTAATAAGGCTCTGATTGCCCTTTCATCACTTGCTGTATTCTACGGTGACTTTTGGCGACTTGCTCGGGTTGAACCATCAGACAAGCTCGCAGAATCTATGGCCATACTGAAGGGGTTGCCTGAAATCACCAAGCCCTCAGACCTGCAAAAGATCTCAGTTTTCGGTGTTCTCAACGAAATGATCAAGACCACCCTGAATATGACCCAATGCATTGTGGATTTTGAGCATGAATCTAAAGATTTTCCCCAGTTATCTACGATGATTGATGTTGCGAGCAGTGTTTATCAGATCATCATCAGCATCCTTGGTTGCTCTATTCAGTTCACGAGCCTCATTAGCATTGTCGATGAGTATGTTTAACTAGTTAGGCACAATAATTTAATTTTTTTTTTTTTTTGGTCTTTGCTTCCGAAAGAGTTTGCTTTTTTATTATGTTAGATAATAATTAATGGTCTAAATTATTTTAAGCTATTCTAATTAAAATTAATAAACTACATGATAGAGGATAGAACCTTAGCCCAATTCGTTTTCAAATTTTCGTTTTTCATAGAGCGAAGAACGCTTTCTTGTAGAAGAAGAATTCAACTTCGAATTGCTTGATATGTTCCCAAAAAGGCGCAAGAAGCAGTTTTAAATAAATAAAAAAAAGATCAAGCTTGATGAGAACAAATATGCATGAATTGGAGTGACTCATGCCTCTAAGAGGATTTTCTTTTTGTTGTTTTTTCAGCAACAAGGGAAAAGATCTGTCTGCCTTTGCTCGGAAAGTGAACATGGTCCACCACGATATCAAACAAGAATACGAAGATTTTTCACAAAAAAAGGGTAAAATATGTTTTCTCTTTTTCTACTTAATTAAAGCCCTGAATAGATTGGGCTAATCGTCTGGTAAACTTATTTTTGGCATGATGCAGAGGAAATTAAGGAGTATCAGAGGCTACTGCGAATCATTAATGCCCCTACCGATAACGTGGAGCTGATCAAGGCCTTGCTTTACATCAAGGATGATCCACAGCCTCTCTTCATTGGCTCAAAGAAGGCAAGGGTTCATGTCTCCAGCTTTCTCTAGTTTAACATCACTCTATGTTTCGAGTCCAATACATCGAGATTTTGCACAACATGCCATTGTCGTAAGATCGTCTTTCTCCAAGAATTTCATCTCATACATTTGTTGGAATCGAACACAAAAATAGTTTCCATGAGTTGCGCAATCAATAAAGAGCACGTGATGCACCAATGTTTATAATTCACCTTGTTTGTTTTATAGGATAAGGTCGAGTCGCTCCGGAGGAAGAATGTGTTGCTTCTGATTTCGGACCTCAAATTAACCTCTCATGACCTCTCGATGCTCATCAAGATCTACGAGGAGTGCAAGTTCCATGAGGAGGGCTACGAGATCGTGTGGATCCCTATCATCGAACAAGAATGTGAGGACGTCATCAAACGGTTCCAGAACCTCCAGTTGCAAATGCCGTGGTGCTCGGTGCACTCCCTAAAACTTATCAACCGGGTGGCCATCAGAATTATTAAAGAGAAGTGGCATTTTAAGCAAGACGCCATTGTGACAGTACTGGATCCACGAGGAAGAGTCTCAAACCAAAATGCGATGAGCATGATTAGAATTTGGGGAAGGGATGCTTTCCCTTTCACCGGTGCAGTAGCAGCAGACATCTGGAAGAGGCCTGGCATTAACTGGTTTGAGCTTTTAGCGACTGACTTCATCTTTCCGGGGATACAGGAAGCTGTAAGTTTTGTTCTCCTTCTTCACTTTTATTTTTACCCTTTTGATTTTTTTATACAACTAGGGTGCACGAATGTGGGTGTCAAAAGAAGTTATGATCTTTAAGTTTGCTTATTAGAAGGTGAATTTAGTTAAATTGATGCAGCAATAGAAGATTTGATTCAAACTTAGAATCTGCAAGACATACCTGGGATAAGACAAGAATTATTGAAGACTATTCTACACTGTCGTTTCGTCTATATTTTACTAATATAGACGGTCAATAATCATGTCATATTTGAGTATATATAGGCTTTACTGGAACTTTTGTACAAAAAATTTGAGAATGTAAGATGGTTGTATAGTTTGATTTACAACATAAAAAATATATGAAAAATGAGCATAAGTTATTTTTCATTGACAAAGACATTGTCTCTTATCAGATGAAGGCTGAGAAGTACATCTTCTTGTATGGAGCGGAAGAACCCAAGACCATCCAGGTGATCGAGGACTCGCTAAAGAAGATCGACGACAAAGCCATCGTCGCCTTCAATGTCACCAAATCGCAGCTCTTTTGGAACCGCCTCAAGAGCTGCATGCTTTCGAAGCTACAAACCGGAGGGGACTTGCACGAACCCATTATGCAGGACATCCTCAGGCTCTACACCTGCTTCAAGAAGGACGGCGGGTTTACGGTCCTCACGAAGGGGTCACGGGTCGTGGTCAACGAGTCCCACGTTTACGTCACAATGGTTCTGTTGCAGTACGAGACGTGGAAGAAGCAAGTGAACGTGAGCGGGAATACGTTCGACACGGTCTTCAAGGAGCAGTTTGACCTGTTATACGTCCCCCGAGGTGCCACCACTTCTATATTCCGAACATGGTTGGTTACATCCCAGAGGATGTGAAGTGCCCGATTTGCCCGGGCATGATGAACAACATTGTCAAGTTCGAGTGTTGCCATGGTGCACATTAGTCGAGCAATGATGAGGGCGTGCTCCGTGAGTACCGAGTGCTCTACGTAAAGCCGGATGAATGAATAAAGAGGGCCTGCTTAGTGTCAGCCCAGCCCTCAAGCCCTCCTCCCTGAACTTTTGCCCATGCAGAATAACGTACGGAACAGCTGTGTTCCTGTACTCTCTCCGTGTAAAACGTTTCCCTTGGACCGTTTGCTTTTGTTATTATTATCAAATAAGATTGCCTGTCCGAGCACTTTCGCCTCGTGACAATGAAATTACCACATGACAAGCTCCTATCACACTGCAAATGACAGACTTCATGGATGTCCTACATATAAGCTTAGGATCGAATTTGACTTTAAATTTACTCATCCGACCTTTTAACCCAATTCGGAGCAGAAGTTGTGATCGTCGCGGGGATTGATCAATGGGACAAGAACCCATTCTTTCCTTCTCTTGCGACTCCAGCAATTTTGTTCCCCAAGTACCTTTATATTATCTAGAGGAAGAATTATCTCAACGGGGAATTAATACCATAGACGGGATAAAGCAAAAGAGAGTATGGGAGGAGCAGCAGGCGAGACTAATAGACTTGAAGAATAAAACTTAGCGACAGGTGTCGACGCCCGAAAATCAGCAATCCAAGCAAAATCGGCCATTTAGGTAGTTTTTCTTTTTTTTTTTTCAATTACAATTGTGAATAAATAAATCCAAGGAAAATACAAAAAAAGAAAAAAAAGAAAAGCGGAACTCTGCCCGAAGAAAATAGCCCACATTGAACTTGAACACCAAGGACGGAATTGATTTTAATTGGTCCACTAAGTAAAAAGGAGTTGGGCCCATCCCTCTTTTGACTAGATTTCTATCGCTCGTGCTCTCTTCGAACGGCGGAGGCCGAGCAGACGTGCGCGTGATGGATGGCGGCTGTTCTTAGAGACTCTCTCTGTCACCGGAGAACCGCCACTGACGTTGCCTTCCACCATTCTCGCAGTCACACCTCCGTCACTCTCTTCTTCCCTATTCTCGGCCAGATTCGAGGAAGAGTTTGAATCGCGGCTTTCGTTGTCGTTCTCCTAGTTCGGGCGGAAATCTGCGTATGCATCTTTTGTTCAGTCAATTCGTATATGTTTTGTTCTCATTTCTTTTTCTTTTTCTTTTCGAGTGAAAAATAGCATTGTTCTAAATCTGGGTATGCGCTAGTTTGGAAATCGATTATTGTCTGATTTGTTGTGATGATCTAGACTCATAGTACTGCTAATTGTGAAGACTATAAATGAGTCGTTGCTTCAATTTTGCATGTGGCTATTGGGAGAACAGTAACAACCCGAACAACATCGGATTAGCATAGTGAAATAAAACAATCTTTCATATTGTGCAAACCTAATAAGAAACGATGTAGCAAAGCAATATAAATACCAAGTATACAAACACAATGCGATTTTTTTACGTCAAAAACATTCTCAGTATGAGGAGATCAATTGACAATACACAAACAAAGAGCCAAATACCCGATGGAGAGCAAAAGCTGGTAACTTCCAAGGAAATTGGGCCATTTCAAGCTAATTATTTCCCAAGAAGCATGAACCAGAAGCTCTCTATCTTCAACGAACGAGAGCCTTGAGGCTTAATTGCCATTGTCAGTGCAATGAGCCTAGTGTACTCTACTCTCCCCTTAAACCCGAGGATGGTGCAACTTCGAGCAGCGAGGAGAAACACAATCTAACAAGCCGAAATTCTACTGCCCCTCAAATGCTTCACCCACACAGACACACAGAAATCTCTTTCGATTGGGTAGAACTAGCGGCATTGGTCGAACATGTTCCATCGGGCCTAGGAAAGGGAAAGAAACAAGAGAATTAATTACAAGGAGCAACCGAGTTCATTTCTCTTAATACGAGAGCGAGGACGAAGATACCAGCAACTTAAGTTGGCGGGCGGGGTTATACTGTCCGTGAGCTCTTCCTAAGTTAGCGTGTCATCGTATGCATAAAGCCTAGGACGAAGATACCAGCAGCTTAAGTTCCAGAAAAGCTTATTCTTCATAAACAGGACAGCATAAAGCCAATTGACAATACACAAAGAGAGACCCAGATAGATTCATACGGTAACATGCTAACTTATGAAGAGCTCGGGCATCACCGAATCCTCCTCAAGCAATTCAATTCACAAATCGATCCCATAAGATGCAAGATTATACGTAAGAATCACAAATCAGCTCTAAAATTTGGAAATATGTTTCACTTTCCCACGATTGCAGAGCCGCATGAATTGGCAATCCGGAATGTATCCAACAAAGATGACGGCTACGTAATTCCACCATGCTACAGTCCACCCAGCTACAGTACATAACTAAGCCCCATCTGCCCGAAGTCCGATTTGAAGTGCCGATGTAAAGGACTGCAATAAGTCATTACCGGCTAGTAAAGGTCCAAGTCAGAAAAGACATGACTAAAGCATCGGAATTTATGAATACAACATTAAAATTATTCCCTCGAATAAAGGCATCACCATACTTGTTTTCTAGATACTCTTTTGACGTAATCTTCCGTCAGTTCCGTTGCTATGTTTGTATATCCATCTAGGCAGGGCCGCACAACTTTAGACATCACAAAATTTTGGTAACTTGTGATTCAATAGCAGAATATGCATGTGTGAGATCCTTATTTCTACTGTTTTCCGAAAACAAAATGAACATTTTGTGTGATCATCATTTAATCTCATATGAGCTATTGAGAATCAACCCCCCATATATCATTCAACGACTAATTAAAGTTCAAGACAAGTAGTTAACATAACATAGGATTGAATACAATACTAAAAAAATGAGGACAGGAATAATTGGAAACTCAGCATTATTGAGCTACATCGAGCAAATTTTTTTGTTGATTAACACACAAAGAGATGATGTTGAGAGAAGTGCCTCCATAATCGACATAAGAATTCAGTTTGACCACAACCGTCTCCCAAGAATAGATTTCAAGTTATTTCTTGGAATAATGGATGGTGGAGTCAAGGGGTGTCAAAACCGAATTAAACTGAAATTCGTGTATTTTCCACTCGGATGACCGAAAAATAATCATTCTTTTTTTTATTCGGCTCAATTAACCGAGTCAAACCGAAATTCACAACAAAATTTAAATGCCCAACTTAAAATCTTTTTTCTTTCTCATCCTTTATTCAGTTTGGTTTCAATAAACAAGGCAAAAATAAAAAAACCGAATCAAACCAAATTGATGGATGAGAAGACAAGTTTAACCCCGAAGCCTCAATTTTACTATTGATTACATTTCAACAGTGAATACCATGGGCATCATTACAAAAAAGACAGGTTGTTATATTTCAAAAGAACAGATATGGTTTCCCTCCTGATGAAGGGAAAGAAAATGCTTAGTGACTTCCATGGAGACCACAATTTACAGGGCAAGACCAACTACAACTGCCGATTTTTGGCAGCATGATGTAGGGTCACAATAGTGTATGACAAACGCAACATTCTTCTTTTCACTTCAGTTTAATAGGTAAGGTTCATTTGGACCAGATTTCAGTTTGATGCAACCGCTCTCCCGCAATGAGTTCCGAGAAATCCGCTGGGTTATACGCCGTGGGTAAACTAGGTATCAAAACACAGACGACCGTCTTATGATTCTCAAACAAAATAAAGTACAAAAATAAATTGCTGTGGTCTTTCCCCTTGGTTTTTTTTTTTTTTTTTTTTTTTTGGTCTTTCCCCTTGGTTGATGTGACCTTTTTCTTACTATGTTATTCTCGTCCCGCTTTAGTCGGGCTCTGGGAAAGGAGGCCCAAAGGATCAACGTGGACCCCCGAAATGGCTCTGGGCATTCACTCCTATGAGATTAAGATCTAAAGGGCTTGTCTTAATGACAATTTTCCTACGAAAAAAAAAAGGTGACACTGAATTATGTACTGGGCCAATTTCTGTGTTTGCTTGTTTACGAGTATATACCCAAAGTCCTAAAATAAGCCTTCTGGGCTAGTCTAAGATGGGCCTTATCCTTCAGCATTTGCAACAAAAGGGCTCAACGAAAAGCCTTTTGATCTTCCTTTCATCGAAGAACATTTGACCATGACCAACAAAAGGGCTCAACAGCTCATGTCTATGCATTTTTCTGTCGGATAGTATGAGGTAGGATAACATAAAAGTCGGATAGGATACTGATGAGATTTATAATACGGTGTCCAATGTTTAGTAAATGTACGAACATAACATGGATGATAAGAAGATTGCTCTTTCAACAAAGTAATCTGTTGCTATTCACCACCCTTAACATCGCCTTTGCCTTCGCCTTCACGACGCACGCCGATGACATCACCCAGATCAGGGATCTTGCGACTTCCTCGACAGCTCAAGGATTCCAAGATGTAGACGTGAAAGAGGAAAACACGAGAAACGATCGAAAAAGAAATCTTCCCGGGGAAGGTGGCTCAGCTCTTCTCCCTCAATACACGATTGCCATATATCCTGCAACGCCGAGCCTTGCCTTCTTATCATCACTACGACACCATCAAATCCTTTTCTCCACTTTTTTTTAATAACCTTCATTGACAATGCCAACGTTGGTCAACTGAATACCAAACAGCCCAGAAAGTCACGCACACCTTCATCCTCATCTACCTTCATTTTCTTTTCCCTTGTCTTCTTTCTAATGTGATCCATTTCCCTTTTCCTTATGTGTTTGTTATTGTTATGGATATATTTTGAATACATCATCACTAGATTCACTACAATAATCACAATCTATATCTTTAAGCATACAAAGCATTTAAAAGATCTCCCGCGTCTAGGTGGCACATGATTATGGCAATAATGATTTTCACTCAAACAATATTAATAAAAAAATTAGATTTATGCTGGTAAATAATTAAAAAGAAAACACGATTTACCTTATGATTAGATATAATCTCATATTTATATCATTGATCCATAAGATTTTCCCTCTCACTTTATATGATTTAATAGTTAATATTACGATTTGATGAGTTGGAATTTATTTACTTCAAGGGGATAATCTCAAAAAAGTTTTTTTTTTTTTTTTTTTTTTAAGTGAAAAACGTATCGCTATCAAAAGATCCAACCATTTCTCACTGATCCATGGTTATATCGGAAGCAAAAGACAGACGTGACAATTTTTTTTTTTAATTATTTAGATGTTGACGCACCCCGAACCTGACCATATCTCACTTGTCCACCCGCCACGGAAATAAATAAATAATCAACAACAATTTTTTAATAGAGAGAATAAATGAAATGAGACCAGAGACCATCTCTCTCTCTCTCTCTCTCTCTCTCCGTAGTCTCATTTCATTGTTGCTGGAGCTAGAAATTCGATTTAACTGCATGAAGAATTTAGTTAAGATAAATTTAATCTAGCCAGATCAAACAGAAGAAACTGTTACTACAATGATTTAACTCAAAAAAAATTGTATGTTATTTAATTTTTGTTGAGGATGTTTAATTTTCTTTTTTTTTTGGGACACGTGATTATAAAGTGTTATTCTCATCTACTCGATGATGGTTTAGAGTGAACAAGCACGTCAAGAATGGAATCTCCTCCTTACCTTGTGTGGTCGGATGGAGCCAATGAGCAATTTAGCTGTATTATAAGGGGTTGTTAGTGCGAAACCCGAGACCATATTAAAAAAAAAGTTTATATTCAACTATGGCAAATGTGAGGAAGTATGCCTGTTAAGCACATGGCTAAGAATATTTAACGTGAATTGCGAATCATGTTAAACAACTCAATTGCAATGCATTTGAATCTTTATTAGATTTGTTGTGACATTGGCTATGAATATTCTTTCTCATATTTAATTCCTCGAAAATAACTCAAATTGTCAGAGTCTTCATTGGTCATTAGGATCGTGAATATAAAACTCCAAAGGAGAAGATCATGGGCCACCACTACCACCGCTCAGATGACCTCGAGAATCTCTCATTTGTTTAGGATGACAAAAGATGAAGCAGTTCGAGCATGCGAAAAGATAAAAGAGAGATTCCTGAGATTTGTGAAAAACTTGTTGCCTCTAGGATTTTGACATTAAAATATGAACCTGGCACAAAGTAATAAGCATCATCCATGCATATAATACTTTTCTTCTGCCATTTAATGCATTTGATATTTGTAAATAAGTAATAATTTTTACCCGAAATTTTCAATCCTTTTAAATGATAGATCTGCGTATAAAGAGGGAAAAAGGAGAGAAAAAAGAAGAATAATATTTTGCCTTACATGGACAAAAGGCAAAGGGGTGATGAAAGAGAAGAAAATAATAGTTTGCCCGTTATATAGACAAAGCTTTTATATAGACAAAGCTTATTGAGCTCATGCAATCTTAATAGAAAAATTTTATATTTCTATAAATTTTAATTTTATGATAGTTAATCTTGTCTAATAAAAAAGTAGAGAAAGTAAGGGAATCACTTTAGTTCAAAGCAATTAATAATCCAGAAATAAAACGAAAGATAAAGAGAGATCCTTAAGATTTGTGGAAAACCTATTGCCACTAGGAATGATTTGATGATAAAACACGAACCTAACAAAAGCAAGAAGCATCATCAATGCATATAATACTTTTGTTCTGTCATTTAATGTGTGGGATACTTGTAAATAAGCAATAATCTTTACCTGAAATTTTCAATCCTTTTAAATGATAGATTTCCATATAAAGAGGGAAAAATGTAAGAAAAAAAGAAGAAGAAGAATATTTTGTCCTACATGGACAAAGAGAAGAGAAGAATAGTTTGCTTGTTATATGGATAAAGCTTATTGAGCTCATGCAATTTTAATAGATAAATTTTATATTTCTATAAATTTTAATTTTATGACAGTTAATCTTGTCTAATAAAAAAGAAGAGAAAGTAAGGGAATCACTTCAAATCAAAGTAATCAATAATCCAAAAATAGAGGAAAAAAAGATAAAGAGAGATTCTCGAAATTTGTGAAAAACTTGTACCACTTGCTTTTGGTGGGAGATGCCTTCTTGGGGGGCGTCTTACTTATAGTAACTCCAAGTCTCCAATATAGCTTTGGCTTATATGAATCATCCACATTAAAGGGCAAGTTTTCTTTTTTCGATTTCTTTGGCTAAATTAAAATTTATGGTAGAATTTTTTCATTGGTTGAATTAAGGTCATAATTAAGTGAAAGGACATTGTCATTATCTTGCCAAGTACATAATAATGGTCGGGTTTCACAATTAATAACCTAATGGCATCTTCCACTTTTGGGGACACATGACGCATTTTTAAACATTTAATTTTACCCACTAGTGATTCAACGAACTCAAGTTAGATCTATCTTGAGCTCGATTATATAGGAGGAATGGATTGTTAATAATTCTTTCCCCTTCTTAGATTTTTTAATAGATAAACTCTTTTGACAAACAAATAAAGAGTCATCTCCACATGTATATGTTGCATTTTGTTGCAATCTCATTAAATCACTCAAGGTTTGCAAAACAATCAGTTCGACTAGTCACTTGAACTAAACATTCAATATCATCATTTCATTAATTAACTTTAATGAAATCCGCTGATATGAACACTAATCTCATAAAATTAATGTCCGAAGGAGAAAATCTTTCAAGTAAGTTTCACACGTGTAGTTAGTCACTTGAACTGCAAAAACAAATTGCACGCAAACCATTTCTGCATGCACTACTCACTTTGGATAGACTTTTTTTCCCCGTTCGATTACTTTAAACAGAATTTTCATCCACGTAACCCTAACTACAAATAGTGGTTTTAGAAATAATTCCATAAAAACACAAAAAACGACAAGAAGAGCAAAGGAAAAAGCAATATTGAAATCTCTGCTTTTAACAGATACAGAGAATTTACTTCATCCTTTCTTTCTTCATTTAACATGATCTCAAGTGTAGATTTAAGGAAGACAATGACATTGCTTAATATTTTCGCATGTTTATTTTCTTATGGCTCTCTCGCATTTTAAGAATTATTAATGTTAAAGATATGAAATCTGGTAAGACATACCAGAATGTCCGATGCAATTTTCTATCCTTTTCCAAAGCTCAAAACACCTACTTGTTTCCAAATTTTGCAAGGAAAATGGTTAATGATTTTAAGGTACAATCGTATAACCTATTAGTTTAATTATTCAATAATTTTATTTTGGAATAAAGAGTCAAGAGTTGTGCATCAACTATAAGACGCCAACGTGACTCACAAATTCCTGTAAAAAACATTTTAAAGGAAAAAGCGTGACTCCCGAATCACTTATTATCGTAAAAGTTAAGAGCATTGCGTGAAAAGGGGAAAAGAAAGAATATAGATGGGTCTAAGTTAAAGGAAAAAGCAAAAAAATATCTAACTTAAAGAAAAAAAGGAATAAATTAAAAAGAATGTGAAGTGGGTCCAAATTAAAGAAAAAGAATCAAGCTAAGAATTGTAACATCGCTTAATGACCAATTTTTTACACTAGTGATTTTTTTTTTTTTTTTTTAAAGTTGGAAAACAGAGTATATTATTCACGTTTGCAAAAAAGAACAACCCTTGTACAGGGCCTCAGAGCAAACAAAGTCCATAAGGGGTTGGGGAGGTGAAACAGCCCAATTCGATGGAAGGAGATAGCGCCCATGGCTTTAGCAACCCATTCTGCAATGTAGTTTGCCTCTCTTCGACAGTGTCGTATCCAAAGGTTAGGGAAACAGGGGAGAAGCACCGCACTTTCAGCAAATAAAGCTTTGCTCTCCCATGGCGTCAAGCTAGCAGTCTGCATGGCTTCCACGAGCACTAGGCAGTTAGATTCCAGCAAAAGGTATCCCTGTTCCTTCCCTTTCTGCAGCAGATAGTTAAGAGTAAGATTTAGTGCGTGCACCTCAACCTGCAGTGCCGAGGAAGTTGTGATGCTTCTGGTGAAGCCGTCAATCAGCTGGCCAGAATAATCATGGCACACACACGCCATTGCGCCTTCGTTGCTTGCCGTTGGATAAGTGTCGTCTATGTTGATTATTACTACTCCCGACTTCGGTGGGCGCCACACCAGATGAGGATATGTTGATTGCAGCCTTGATCTCGATAACACCCTATCACAACACCAGGCGGTCCTTGCAATTGCGAGAGCCACCTCCACCACCTATTTTGGATCCGGCCGTTTCTGGCGGAAGACAAAGTTATTGCGGGCCTTCCAGATCTACCACAGAATGGAAGCAAGAGTCGCCAGATCTGGTAAGACATCTCTATAATCAATTAGATCTACTAGCCAAGCGTCTATTCTATGGACTCCATGTGATGCTATCATGAGTTTGACTTGTGGGTGTGACCAAATGGCTTGCGTTCAAGGACATACGAGGAAAATATGTTAAGTGGATTTTGGGATTTGAGCTTGACATAGTTGACAGACTGGGTCTAGGATGATTCGCCTGTGATATAGATTTTCCTTTGTAGACAAGGCATTGTGACATAAGGACCACATGAATATGCACAGTTTGGGGGCGATCTTCATGGTCCAAAGCTTGCTCCACAGTTTCCGTGGAGTTTGATAGGATGAAGATGCACGGCTATGAGCGTTGCTGTTTTCTGTTGATCTGATATAGTTATATCCGCTCTTAACTGTATACATGCAATTTTGCCTCCCTTTCCAAATGAGTTGGTCGACAGTGTAGTGTGGTCGAATTTGAAGTGTAAGAATTTCCTTGATGGTCTGATCATCAAAATTGTGGCCGAAGTAGGGGTACATTCCATATATTTTGTTCTGGAATAATAAAGTCCGTCACTTTCACGGGTTCTCCTCTAGGTGCAGGCCCGCCTAGTATGCCTTTGGAAAGCCATTTATCTTCTCGAATTCTGATTCGTTGTCCATCGCCGATGACCACTTGAGTTGATTTAATATTGAGTCCTGGCCTAGCAATAAACTTTGCCATCCCTAGGAGGGTCTAGTTCCTTTGTCAGCATTCCATAATTCCTTAGAATGGAAGTAAAGGCCTTTAAAAAGTCTGCTCCACAGGGAAGATGGGTGCTGGAGTAGACGCCACGCCTGTTTTCCAGTAGAGCTTTGTTAAACGTGATGAGATCTCGAAAGCCCAGTCCCCCGATGTCCTTCTTGCTTTTGAGGGTGTCCCATTTCTTCCAGTGAATGCCGGGCTTGTTGCAATGAGGTTGCCACTAGAATTTAGCAATTTCCTGTTCTATGGACTTACAAATAGACACAATAATTTTAAAAATAGACATGGCAT
This sequence comes from Eucalyptus cloeziana, assembly GCA_014182715.1. NCBI lineage: Eukaryota > Viridiplantae > Streptophyta > Magnoliopsida > Myrtales > Myrtaceae > Eucalyptus > Eucalyptus cloeziana. Next base: position 3,318,643 of record CM024634.1, on the reverse strand, counting down.
ATTGCGAGAGTGCCTGTACTACTGTTTTGATAAGAGTTTCCTTACCGCCCTTGGAAATTAGCTGTTCTTTCCACCCTTCCAACTTTGAATTTACTTTACTCAGAATCTAGGCAAACATCTCCTTTTTGGATCTCCCCCAATTCGATGGTATGCCCAGGTATTTACCAGTCTTTGCTAGCACATGTACTTGGAATTCTCTCGCCAAGTTTTCCTGTAGGCTAATAGGACAAGCTTTACTAAAGAAAATCCTTGATTTGTTTCGGTTCACTGCTTGTCCCGTAGCTAGGTAGTATTGATTTAGTATATTTGCTAAGTTATGGCATTCCAGGAGTTTTCCTTCTAAGAAAATGATAGTGTCGTCTGTGAAAAAAAGATGAGATAGGGTAGGACACCACCTATTTAATTGGATGCCTTTGATATTTCCCATGTCCACAGCTTGTCTAATAAGTATGGATAGGACGTTTGCCACCAGAATGAACAGGTACGAAGAGAGAGGATCTCCCTGTTTGAGTCCCCTTGTTGGATGGAAGTAGGTAAGGGGTTCTCCATTAAATTTGACACTAAGGGAGACCATTGTAATGTATTGCATCACCCATTGTACCCATTTTACGTGGAATCCTAGCTTAAGTAGGTAGTCTTCTAGGAAATCTCATTCCACTTGGCCATAGGCCTTTTGCATGTCTAGCTTCAGAACATCTTAAAAAGTCTTTTTTCGTTTCCTTATCCTGAGCTGATGGAGTACCTCTTGGACCACTAATATGTTATCTTGGATTTATCGGCCACTAACAAAAGCACATTGCTCCGTGGATATCAGCTCAAGTAACCATGGTTTCAGACGGTTTGCGAGGACATTGGATATGATTTTGTACACGAAGTTGCATAGACTGATTGGTTGGTATTAATCTAGCCTTTTTGGGTGTGGTATTTTGGGTAGCAAGGATATAATTGTCCTGTTAAACTCGGATCGCATCACTCCAGAGGTGAAGAAGTCTTGCACTGAGAGGAATATGTCTTCCTGTAGAATATTCCAATGATGTTGGTAAAATTGTCCGTTCAATCCATCGGGCCCAGATGCTTTAGTTGCCCCCAATTGGAAAGTTGCTTTCTTTACTTCCTCTCGAGTGACCACTCCTATTAGGGTAGTGTTCATTTCCTCTGTTACCATTTGTGGACACTGTGCTAGGATAGGCCCATAGTCACGATGTCCCACTGATCTGCACAAGTTTTCAAAGAATCCAGTGTCATCTCCTTCAATCTCTTTGGATCTCGCACCCATCGTTGATGTTCATCCTGCAGCATGCTTATTCGATTTCGTTGTCTCCTTTGGATAGTGGTGGCATGGAAAAACTTGGTATTCTTGTCCCCCCATCTAAGCCAGTTAATCCTTGATCGCATTGCCCAATGCTGTTCCTCCTGTTGCCATAAGTGTTGTATTTCCTCTTTCAGTCTAGTAACTGTCGCTTTGTTATATTGGCCATTGGGTTGATTTATATGACTTTGGAGTTACTGTTTCAGAATGTTGATTTGATGATGGCCATTGGAGAACTTTGATCGACTCTAGCTAGTAAGGGCCTCAGAGACAGCCTTTAACTTCTGGGGTAATGCTAATGCTCTAACCTGGAAGGATGCCTAGGAATCGCCAATGACCGTGCGATACTCTTGGTCCTGTAACCAAAATGCTTCAAAAGTAAAAGCCTTTCTTCTTTTGACTGGGATTGCTTCAGTAGTTAATAGGAGCGGGCTGTGATAAGAACCTAGAGCGGGTAAGGCAAAAACTTCAGCGTTCGGGAATGTTAGTCGCTATTCCATAGTACATAGCACCCGATCCAGTCTTTCTTTCACAAAGTCCTCTCCATCTCTATTATTGACCCATGTGAATGCACAGCCCTTGCTTTCCACATCCATCAGTGAGCAATCATTTAAAAGTTCACGAAAAGAGTGCATTCGATGTGGTTCTACTAGTTGCTTACCAACTTTCTCCCAATGATAAATAATCTCATTGAAATCTCCAACACACACCCATGGTAAGGTGTTATAGTGGCTGATTTGTCGCAAGGCTGCCCATAATCTTTGTCTGAGTTTATACACCGCCGGCGCATGAAGGCATGTGAGGCGCATTGTTATTCCACACTCTACATCCATGCATATCATATCAAGAAAGTCCGATGTCTGACGGTCCACACTCAGAGAAACTCGATCATTCCAGAACACCACCAAGCCACCAGCCAAGGCAATAGGGTTTTCGACAATACTGCTTGGGAATTTCAACCTATTCTAAAGTCGTTTAAGCACTACTTCCTGATTAACAAGCCTAATTTCATATAAAAAAACCCATTATTAGATAAATCTCAATTCTAACCCAAATTTTCTTTCGTCTTAAAAAAGCATCGACTTTGACTTTAGAGCAAATCTGCTCCTGTTAACCCTTTGTCCAAAAATTGTCATTGGTTTCTTCAATATTATTGGTATTAGGAGATTGTTGTTGTTTCATAAAAGGGAGAGAATATTGATGAACACGAAACTTCTGATAATGAATTCCTAACTAGCCTCGATATTCATAGTTTTGAAAAAATTAATTGCAATTTTTGGACACGTGGACAGATTTAGAACTAGAGTAAAATTTGGTGAATTTTTATAGACAAAAAAAGTTCATGGAAAAATTGGAATTGGATCTAAAGTTGGAGGTTTTTAGAAAATTAGACCCTCATTAACATGACCTGAAAAGGACACATGATTGTAAGCTTATTCAAATTGAGTTTAAACGGAATAACTTTTTATACATAAGTAAAAAGATGTGTTTTTGCTAATTGACCTTTTTAATCATTCTATAACAAGCTAAGACACGATTAGTTAAATGAGTTAGCATATTACCTAGGTCAATGCGATCTAGTTAGATACACTTACGCATTCTATTACTCGTTTGAACATATTTTTGTAAGGGTTTATTTCTTAAACGTATCATGTTGTGTGACTCATTTATAAAAGTGTAATGATGGGTTTTTAAAGGTATGATGTGATTAATAAATGAGTCAAATATGTATGAATGATGTGGACAAGTGCATATAGAAAAAGCAGACACATAAGGGATAAGTACCAAAAAAAAAAAAAGCCCATATGCCTATTATATATATGTCAATTCAATCTTAAATTTTTGAATTTGGTTAATTTAGTGCTAAATCTTTTAACAATTTGCTAGTCTTTTTGGCCAATTTTGGCTGGAGATCACTGATGTGGATGTCAGCCATTCTACATGGTACGACCGACATTGATGTTAATAATTTATGCAATTTTTAAAAAAAGTTCTCAATATTTTATAATTTTTATTTTTTATTTTTTTTCCTTGTCCACCATGGTTAGTGAGGCTCATCAAGGCCTCGGCAATGGCCTGCAACCCTCGTCGGTCACTTGATGAGGCCATTGCGGCTATAGGTGAGGTAGCCCTCACCCAATGATTGACAAAGGTCAACGGCCATTGCGAGACCCGATGACTCTTAATGGCCATGGTGGAAAAAAAAAACTGAAAGAAAAGAAATGAAAAGAAATATAAAAAATTCACAAAAATTGTTTATGTTAGTGCCGATTATGCCACATAAGATGACTGTCGTCATATTAACAATTTCTGGTCAATATTGGTGAAAAGGATTGTATTAGCAAATTATCAAAAAAATAAAAAAATTTAGGACTAAATTAATCAAATTAAAAAGTTTAAAATTGGAATAGAATCCAAAGAATAGGTTTATGATTTTTTGTAATTCTTTCAAGTTTTACAAGGAAATGATGTCGAATATGGAGAAGGGTTCAAAGTAAATGCTCATGCAAAAGATATTCACATGTGGATGAAATAAATTTGAAAATAGAGACAATGCAACCACAGTAACTTCCTTGAGATAAATGCTTGCTCACTCAACAAGAAAAGTGGCCACTTTTGGTGGTCGGAAGTTTTGACTGCCGAATCCATCAGCTTGGGAGACAAAATTCAAAATTCGAAGCTTGGTATTTTTCTCTACGAGAAACAATGATGAAATGAAACAATTAATGATGAGATCAATGCATCCCATTCGTTGAATTATCTGGACATGATATGGGACCCATATAATCCAATAGTTGATATTGACTAAGCTTATTTGCACTTGGTTAATGCAAATGTCAACCCAACTTGACTCACAAACTTTGGCAAAAAAAATAAGATTTCAAAAGAAGAATAAAATATGACTCACAAATCATGTTCAAGTTAAAAACATTTTGTGAGGTCTTTGTGAAAAAAAAAAAAAAAAAAAAAAAAAGGCAGAACAAAGGAACATTACTTGGGGTCAAGTTAAAAAAAAGAAGAAGGTAAGATTCCAAAAATATGCTTTGAGTCTTACCTAATGATCTCTTATAAACCTCTACTTTCGAAAATATTAAATACGTACTTGAGTTTTATCTTTGGAGATCACTTTACACATTTACATCAATTATCTTGGTGTCCCTATATAAAAATGTTATTTTCTTCAAAATACTTTTCAAAGATCCAAAATTTTCACATTCACCCAAAAAACTCGAAACAAAACAAAAACCAAACCACCAAAATCCTAAATAAGATGTTAAATGAGTTTGCTAGAAGGGCAATTTGATTTTTATAGTTTAGAATTTTGCTTAGAGGTATGTGAATTGTATTTGCTTAAATAGAGGGCATAATTAGTCATTGGGTCAACAATAAGATATATTTTTTATATTTTCCCCAAAATAAAAGGACCTAGTCTAAAATCGATATGATCACCCCTTTATAAAAGTGAAGAGAAAATGATCCGCTGATTTATAGAAGAAATGATGCAACAAACTTTCATTAACTACTTGAACAAGTGTGTCATGTCTAAAGATTCAATAAAAATATATCACATCGTTTCTACTCGGTTTCATCAACTAATGTTGTATTTCTAGCATTAATAAAAAGAAGAGACAATACCAAGATTTAGTCTTTGAATTCTTAGTAGATGTTTAATTTCGTCTGTAAACTTTAATTTCGGTAATCAATTTGGGTTTTTTTTTTTTTTTTTAATAGGGTTCTGTAAACCAAGGAAGTAATACTTTAAAATATAGTAGTGTGACAAAACAATATTCATTCTTTGGCATATATAAATGATATTGTCAAATAACATGGTATACTGATATGTAGGCAAACTGCCTTATGCATTGTATAAATATGACTACATCTTATCGTAACTAAATGTCTATCTATGAATTTAGGCATTATATAATATTGTTAATTCTCAATTTGAATGCTCATTTGATATTTTGCATAACTATGGTGTTCTTCAACTAGCTTGATCTACTTATCTTATAAAAGCACACTCATGTAACTTTTTCGATGATATTTTACTCATCAATAATGTTAAGTGTTTTGTTAAATGTAGTATCACCAAACATTTCACTAAGCTCATTATGGATATTAAAATTTCATAGTTCGAAACTCATATAGTTACATATAGATGTGCAAGTAGAATCAAGATAGAACCAATTTAAAGATAAAACATCAATGCGACACAAAGTATTTGGCATCATTTATGCATAAGATACTTTTTTTCTGCTATATAATGGATGAGATACCTTACTTGTGTTCATTTACAGAATAATTGTCATGCCCCGATTTTCGAGCGCATGCCCATCCCTTAGTGGTCGATAAAATTTTGCGACTTCCCAGGACGGGTCGCCGACCCTTTCATTTTATTGCACACGCGGAAGCGAATAACAAATCCCCTAATAGTAACCATCTCGAGATAGAAAAGCGGGACAATAGATTTTCAAACAAACATACTTTTAAATACACACCGAGTCAAATATAAAAGTCTACAACCACCAGACTTCAAATGATTGACTCTTAAAAAGAAACTGTCCTATCTGACCTACACTTCAGATCCCCTCAACTCGGCTCCAGGTCTTCCACCCTACGGTCCTAAAAAATGAAGCCCACGACGGGGTGAGATATAAATCTCAGTGAGTTCACACTCTAAACCCCGATTAGGAGGGTAATACACCTAAGATGTCTTAATCACACAATCATACAATCACAGAGGCTTACCTTGGCCTCAGTTCCCTCCTACAGGTTAGCATAGTTCTTATCACAACCATGTGTATATAGCAAATTCACACACCAATTTGGAAAGTCCAAACCAATTATTACTCACACGAGCAAGAATCGCAATTTAATCACTACTCACACGAGCAAGGACTACCGATACACATCAAGGCAAGAATTACAACTAAATCATTGCTCGCACGAGCAAGAATTACTGATACACATCACAGCAAGAATTATCGACACACACCAATCCATCAACTCAACTCAACATGCATTCCAATTAATTAAATTAATACTACCCACACAAGCAGTTTTATCCGACACATGCCGGTGCTCCATCCATTCAACTCAACATGCGTTCTAATTAATTAACTACTACTACCCACACAAGTAGTTTACCCTACACACGCCGAGGAAGAATAATAACTACCGACACATGCCGGGTTTAGGTAATATGCACTGACACATGCTAGGGAAGGGTCCTCTTAATTTTTAACATCCACCGACACACACCAGGGATGGTTCTCATAAATTTTAACATCCACCGACACATGCCGGTGCTCCATCCATTCAACTCAACATGCGTTCTAATTAATTAACTACTACTACCCACACAAGTAGTTTACCCTACACACGCCGAGGAAGAATAATAACTACTGACACATGCCAGGTTTAGGTAATATGCACTGACACACGCTAGGGAAGGGTCCTCTTAATTTTTAACATCCACCGACACACACCAGGGATGGTTCTCATAAATTTTAATGTCTACCGACACACGCTGGGGACGGGTATCTTAACCTTCACACGATCGTCAAGCATAACCTCTAGGCATGTCACAAGCCCACCAACATAGACAACCCATCTCATGACCTCACACATAAGTTCTCAGCATGCCACAAATCCACCACATCACTAAATATACCTTATTTAGCAAGCACAATGTCAAGATCAACCACAAACCATAACCAGTCCTAATTGGCAGAAACCGGGCCACTTGTGCGTCTCCAGATTTAATTCCAGAAACCTACTTGAACGAGCTCAGACAATTTTCAAATTTTAATATGTTGTAGAAGACACATAAATGAACATTTTTCATGAAGACACCTTAGCCCAAATCCTTCTGGATTCGGCCTAGTAAATCGTTCAATCCAGTACAAAAACTGTGTCTGTTTTCCAGAAAGTCTGTTTTCCGAAATCAATTTGGTTCGAGGTCCAAAACATGTCCATTTGATCTGACATTTGAGAATGTTAAACTAGAAGAGGTGAAAAACAATTTTTTTGAAGAAACCATTTTGAAATTATAACCCTAAGAGTTAATAAAAAACCCTAGAATCCTAACAGGTCACCAATTCCAGCAAAAACTGCGGTTCTGTTTGAAAATGAAGAAGCTGATATCTCCTTTTTTTAAGTCCCTAAAAATCTTGAGAAAAGTATATGTTGTATTTGAGGATGTCTAAAACATTTCTCAAGAAGACATCAACCTCAAATTCGTAACCCATTTCGATCTACAAAAATGGCAAACGGCGAGGGTCCAGAAAACAGAATTGCAGGGATTCCTTTGGATTCAACTAATCCATCATAAATGGTGCAAATCTCACTAATTAACTTACATTAATCCATTCTAAAGCTAATCTAACCATCCTAGGTTATCACTAATCCATACTTAAGCTAACCTAAACAACCCTTAAGCATAATTAACCTACTAAGTAAGGTTTAGTGAGCAAACTCACTTGTTTTAGGATCCGCTCGGATCAAAACAACAGGGACGCGGCGAGGAGCGACAAACTCCAAAGTGGGACCGCCTTTCAAGGTCTGGAAGGCCTGGAAAGCAGACCAACAGCGGCTGGAAATACCCACTGCTGTTTGGTTCTATTTGGGGCTGAAACAAGTGGAACCGGTGGTCAGTTGAGCTGGAAACAACAAGGGAAGGGACCAAGCGGGGCTCTGGGGGCTTCGACGGCGGCTCACGGTGGTTGGCACGGCTGGACGGCGACCAGGGCTCGCTGGAACGGCGGCGCACAGGCATTGGACAAGCGGACGTGCGGCTGGCTTCAGCTAGCTTACGACGACGAGGGGCGGCGGTTCGATGGTCGGTCGAGCAAGGGGGCTGCTTGGCTGGCTTGTTGGCTGCTTCCTTTGGTTTTTCAAGCTTTCCAAGAGGCTCAACAATGGAGAAAGCAAGGGAAAAAGGAAGAAGAAGGGTCTGCTGAAGAGAGGGGGAAGAGATAGGGGGACAAGGGTTCCACAAGCCATTTTTTTTTCCACACCATGGTCTCCTTGACCATTCCTAGCCACAAACCATCTTCCTTGGCCCTCATTCCTCCACCCATGCCCTTCTTATGACCTTGAAATGGTCCAAAACCAATGACAAGGGGGGAAGCTACGAATTTTAAGGATTGTGGCTTCAATTGGACACATATTCTCACTTGATTTAATTCCAATTGACCCTCAACAATTCAATTAACATTTCAATGACCAAATTGGTATTTTTCCTCACCAATTGATCCCACTTGCTTCCCAATTATGCGATCAAAAACGATCCCGGCCTTTTTCCGAACAAAAACGGCCCTAGGACAATTTTTTTTCCTAAAAAGTCTTAGTTTGCAAAAAAATCTTCAATTTCTAAGACTGAGTTGATGCTGCTAGAGTTAATTGTGACATGACAGAAGTTTCAATTTCTAAAATTGGACTCGAATTCGCGGCTAATTTTCATTCGGTGCGTTTTTAGCGTGACCTAGGCTACCAGGTAGCTTTTAGAAATTTTTAGTACAAATGACCCGTGGTCGATTTTCTTCGAGCCACAATGTACCTCTTCGACACATCGGCAACTCTCGGTGGTTGTGAAAATCTTAAGGTTTCAATTACGGGCACATGGTACCCAAAATGATAGAAAATCGGTCTAGTGCCAATCGACGAGAATTTTGCAATCAAGTGGAATTACCCACACTTTGATCACACTTCTCAGCTGAATCAACCTATCCCTGATCTCTGATCGATTTTGACAATGCCGTAGTGACCCTTGTAGACTAGCACGGTCGAGCAGTCGATTTCTAGTCAAATTTTCGAGTCCATTGCATTAGAATCTCTTAATGACTTTCTCAGATAGTCTAGTTATCTCACGAGTGATCGGCTCTGAGAATAGCACTATAGGAGCGTCGATGAAATGCCCGATTTATTCAATTGAAAACCGGATTGAAAATCCAGGATGTCATAATAATTAATTCATGATTCTTTTACCTTCTTAGCTTTTTGTATAGATACCATTATTGATAAACAAATAAGGAACTATATCAACTTGTATATGAACATTTCTCACTATTCTTCCAATATATCTTGTTGTAATTGATATTATATTAGAGAGGAGCGAGAATATTCAAACTAAGCAAAAACATAGTGCTCAATTTTGGTTCTGTGAAACAAATTGAACATTTGAGGCTTCATCATACTAAACCTCATACTTCAGGTCTTTCTAAAGCTTTGGCTTCAAATTATTTATGCTTTGACTTGCGTCTTAATTAGAATAGTGGCACTAGGAGGGTACACGTGGACTCAGAATTTACCTATAATATCTCATGAGTGTTAAATGTTAAGATGAACTTTTTAAAGGAAGGATTTGATATGTTTAGTATTTGGTTTGTCGTGACAATGAATAAAATTTAAGTTGTCTCCACATAATATATCCGTTGATTTTTATTTTTTTTAAATACGATGGTGTTTTACACGACTTTAAATGTCCATCTGCATACATGTTCTAAAAGTCGAGCTTCAGTCAACAAAAGATAATATGCAAATATCTTGCTGTCGTGACGACGATAGCGTGATTACAATGGAAGTGGAAAAGAAAACTAGTCCCGCAGCATCCCGAACCTGTCCTCAAACGACAAGCGCTGCACCAAAAGTAAAAGAAAACGAAAATCTCAATAAAGCGTCACTCGGTCCCACCTCTCGCCGAAGCGGAGGCGGAACAAGGGAAGCGCCCGCTCGTGCTGGTCCGTCCTCCCCAACATCTCCCACCCCCACCTCCTAATCATTCGTCTTTATATTCAAGTACAAAAATTTTCGTTATTCCATTGAGATCAAGGGAGAGGATATGCTTCCAATTTTTTTCACTATTACTCTCTTCCTCTCTTCCCTACATTTATAAATTTCTAATTCAAGGCTTCCTCATGATGCCTACAAAGCACCTCATGATGGATAGTTGAGAGGGTAGTTTTGTTTTAAGGCAAATTGTATTAGAGAGGAGCAAGAAAAGAACCAAGCAAAAACATGACATCTAGTTTCTCAGATCTGTGGGATAAATGGAACATTCAAAGCTTCATCATTTTGAGCCTCTTGCTTCAGGTCTTTCTCACTTTATTTGCACCTCTTAGAAAGAAAACTGCAAACCGAATTATCGTTTTCCTCTTGTGGTTGGCCTATTTGATGGCTGATTGGGTAGTTGTATTCGGTATCAGGCTTATCTCTTCTGTCCAAGGCAATTCATGTGCTTGTGCAGTTGAAGTAGATGAAGCATTTCGGGCATTTTGAGCCTCATTTCTCTTGTTACATCTTGGCGGTCCGGACAATATTACTGCCTTCTCTCTGGAGGACAATTCGCTTTGGCGACTGTTGGGAATAACGGGTCCCCAAAAACCGGATTCGACACTAAATCAAACCCCTAAAACGAATGCGGAAGACAAGCCCAGGAAAAATCACGTATCACCGATCGTAAAGCATACCACGGATTCGAGCGTACCTTGTTAGCCACAGATTAGACACCGACGCCGAAAAAGAGGAAGAGAATTTGGCCCTGTTCAATCCGATGACGTTAGTTTGCCTTGAAGGGAAGATGGGTGTCGCCTCTTGCGCACTATTCTTTCCTTTGGAAAGTGTTTGAGGGAGAGAGAGAGGAGGAACGTACGTTATGCCAAAAGGTGCGTTCCTCCCTCTTTATTTCCCCTTATATACGTTCCCTCCAAGAAGAAACGTGTCCCTTCATCATATTCCTTCATCCATGGGCCCCAATTTTGTGGGCCGGGCTTTTAGGCCCAACATGGGTGGACGAGCCTTAAGCCCATCACTAATAAAACCATCATCTCACACTCGCACATGGTGGGCCGAACAGGATTCTCTTTACCTCTCTTCAACATTCATACCGGTGAATAATCCGTGCGACCAGCATACTTTGAGAGCTCGTTGCTATACATCTGTTAGGAATATATAGCAGCTCATATTGGGCGTCACACTTTGAGTAGATTTAGTATGCAGTACCCTAGATCGATCGATCACATTTATATCTCTCTTGATCTCTTTTGAACAATGATATATTTATTGTATTCACAATTATGATTATCCCAAAGATAGTCATAATTGGTCGACCAGTGAATACAAAAGTACAATGTGATTCTCCAAAATCCGATCTTCCTCTTTCCTTCAAACTCTCAATTTCAATTCAGCTTGCTTTTCTAGAAATGTCCCATTAGATCGAATCAACTCATGACCATTGGCAACATTCTAAGATAGCAAACACTAAATAGAAATCTTGAGAATAAGTAAAAGTCATGAGGGCACTAAAATTGAGGAACTCTATTCCTCAAGAGTCTCACACGTCATAAAAGTTGAGATCAAACTTTTGCCACTCTTATTGGTCGTCTCATGCATACGTAGTATGAAATACGTATTACGGTATTAACTCCTTTCCCATGGAGCGTATGTCTATATTTTTCAATACCGTACAGATGATAGTTCAGACATACCCAATGTCTAACTTGAGTTCACGTATCTACTTATTTACAAAATTCATCGAACTCACATCGGCATCTTAGACAAAGATAAAGTAAAATATGTGGGTTATTTTACTTTCGGACATCGTAAGTATTATGTCCTCATCTTAACACTCAGTTAAGGCGACATACGTATTTTAAGCTTGAGCTCTCGATTATCACCTAGATAATAAGCTTAAAAACAATCTCATCTCTATTTATCACACATTAAATAGAGGCGATTACCCATGTGAGTGGGCTAATCTTTTATCTGTCCGACATACTTCCTTAACTTAAAATAATGCACTGAGCATTAAGATGCATAAAGATCAAACAAAGATTCATAGGCATTAATAATGAAACAACACTAGTTCATAAATGTGAACAACTCAGGTAAATTACAATCCAGTACATCAGACTCTACGCAATCCTAGAGATTTTACATGACCACAAAACACATCTCTAGATATTGGCTTTGTCATAGGATCTGCTACCATTCTATGCGTAGATATGTACTGTAAGTTCACATCCTTTCGTGCAACCATATCATTGACAAAGTTACACTTGGTATTTATATGTTTGGTCTTGCTATGATATTTTGGATCTTTGGTGTACGCTATAGCTACTTGGCTATCACAGTTAACCAATAATGGATTTGCAGCTTTCTCATTAACACCTAAATGATCCAAAAATCTCTTAAGCCAAACTTCTTCTTGTACTGCTGCTGATAATGCCACGAACTCAGCTTCCATCGTGGACAAGGCTATACACGTTTGCTTCTTCTTTGCTCCATAATATGGCGCCATTGTTCGCAAGAAAGCAAATCCCGATGTGGATTTTCTTTCATCTAAATCTCCTCCCCAATCAGCATCTGAATAGCCTTCAAGTCGCAGATCCTTTCCTTGGTAATTCAACTTGAAATCAGCAGTTCCCTTCAGATACCTTAGTATTCTCTTAACGGCTTTCCAATGTGCTGGACCTGGATTGGATTGGTATCTACTCACCATTCCAACTGCAAAACATATGTCGGGTCTTGTACACATCATAGCGTACATCAAGCTCCCAACTGCACTAGCATAAGGAACATGTTTCACTTGTTCCTTCTGTTGTGGAGTCCTCGGATACAGTCTATGGCTCAATCCTTCACCTTTTGCAATAGGAGTGTCTATGGGTTTACAATCTTGCATACGAAATCGTTCAAGAACTTTATTTATATATGTTTCTTGCGAAAGAGACAACGATCTCTTCGAACGATCTCTTGAAATCTTAATTCCAAGAATGTATGCAGCCTCACCCATATCCTTCATCTCAAAGTTGGAAGACAACCAACTTTTGACAGTATTAACAAACTCCATATTGCTTTCGGCAATCAGTATATCATCAACATATAATGATATGATCACAAATTGATCATTGGATCTTTTGATATATACACAATGATCCTCATCAATCATTGTAAAATCATATGCCATTATGGCATTATGAAAACGTATGTACCATTGTCTCGATGACTACTTAAGGCCGTATATCGATCTCAAAAGTCGACATACCTTTTCTTCTTGGCCTTTCACTATGAAACCAGCAGGTTGTTCCATGTATATTTCTTCCTCTAATTCTCCATTGAGGAAAGCAGTCTTTACATCCATCTGATGTAACTCAAGATCCATACTAGCTACTATTGCCAGAATAATGCGAATCGAGGTAAATGTCACTATAGGAGAAAACGTATCTTCATAATCAATTCATTCCTGTTGATTATACCCCTTCGCCACAAGGCGAGCCTTATGCCTTTCTATCGAGCCATCAGCCTTTCGCTTTATTTTGAGAACCCACTTGTTCCCAATAGTTCTGCGTCCTTTTGGAAGATCAACCAATTCCCAGACTTGGTTTGATTTCATTGACTCCATTTCCTCTTCCATTGCATGAATCCATTTTTCCTTACTAGGGCAATTCAGAACTTCATTAATATTTCTTGGCTCATCCTCATCTTGTGGAGCAACCATAAAAGTTTTCCCTTCAATGTCAAAACGTCGACGGGGAATACTTTGGCGACTTGTTCGCCGTATGGGAGATTGTACACTTTGCACATCATTCCCCATTATGCTCCCACTTGGATTAGATAATGATGATGTCGTCTCATTATGTGGTTGCAATTGAGAATGAGTTGAATTCAATTCATCACTTCTCATATTACTCCCACTTGGACGAACTCCACTAAGATCATTATCTTGATCCAAGGTTTCAAATAGGGAGTAATCTTCCCCTATTTCGCCCTTCTTAGAAAATTCATCCTCTAAGAATGTGACATCCTGTGATTCAAATTCAGTTATACTCCCACTTTCCTGCTCACCTATGAACACATACCCTTTTGAGTGTTCTGAGTATCTTATGAAAATACTCTTCTTTCCTCTGGGACCCAATTTCCCAAACTTGTGAGAGGACTCATGTGTATAGGCAGCACAACCCCATGGCTTAAGAAAACTTAAGTCCGGTTTTCTACTAGTCCATAACTCATATGGAGTGGAAGTAACTGATTTGGAAGGCACACGGTTAAGTATATAGGCAGCAATTAACAACGCATCACTCCAAAAGGTAATAGGTAAGTTAGCATGCGCCATCATGGACCTAACCATTTCCAGTAGGGTTCTGTTTCTTCTCTCCACAACACCATTTTGTTGAGGAGTATATGGAATAGACAACTGTCTTTCTATTCCTTTTTCATCACATAATTTTCTGAACTGATCATATAAATATTCTCGACCTCGATCGGATCTCAATGCTTTTATTTTCTTGTCTAATTGGTTCTCTACCAGGTTCATAAACCTTTTGAAACAACTTATTGCTTCAGATTTATGAGAAATCAAATAGACATATCCGAATCGAGTATAATCATCTATAAAAGTGATGAAATAAACAGCCCCATGCCTTCCTCTCACATTCATTGGGCCACGAGACATCGAATGGATTAAATGCAGAGGAAATTCAGCTCTTTTACCTTTTCCAAATGGTTTCCTTGTCGTTTTCCCTTCTAGGCAATGCTTACATATGGGCAAATCGACTTTTTCAATGTTGCCCAACAAGCCCTCTTTGGCTAGTCTATTCATACGCTGTTGGCCAATGTGACCAAGTCTAGCATGCCATACATTCACATCATTATCATATGTATTAGGAGACGTGAGAAGGGAATAACAAACATTTGCATTAACATAATAAATATTTAATACAATGAAACCATCTAGAAAATAACCACAACCATAGTAATTTGTATTCAAAAACAAATCCACACCTCTATTATAGAAGTTCATATTAAAACTTAATTTAACCAACACTAAAACAGACACTAAATTCCGACGAATCTCCGGAGCATACAACACATCATGTAGGAACAAAGTGCGTCCACCACGCATATTCAGTTGGCATGTGCCAATTCCTTTTACTTCAGCTCTGGAGTTGTTTCCCACATAGATCCACTTAGTTCCGGTTGGTACTGTCGGAATTCCACGAAGGATCCTCTATCCTTCGCTACATGGTCTGTCGCTCCCGAATCCACAAAGTCCACAAAGAATTAGACTCGGTTAAGAGTACGTAACTCGACACAAAAGCAAAGTTCTGAAAAATACAAGGGGTGCATACCTTCTTTGGCTCACGACGGTCGTGAGCATAGTGACCCTTCTTGTCACGGTTGTAGCATTTCACCCTTGCAAGCTTTTTCATGCGATGACGCTTTCCTCTTTCATGTTGGTTAAACTTGGGTTTCTTCCCCGAAGGACTCGCTTCCTTGCCTTTCCCTTTATCAAACCAGTTAGGGCGCTTGCGCTTTGAGCTCGAAGCTCCATTTGAGCTAGAACTAGCATGATAGAGTTCAGCATCCGGCTTAACCGCCAACAGGCGGTCCTCTTCCAGCTCAAGATGACGCATTGCATCCTCGAAGGTTTTGATATTTTCATTATGAGTCAGTGCACCTTCATATGCTCCCAACTCGAGGCAAGGAACGAATCACCGCTTGTACTTGCTGCTCATCTATCGGGACATGGCCAAGCATCTTTCAGCTCATTTATCATGTTTGACATCTTTCTAAGATGTTGCTTCATGGTCTGACCATGAGGCTTCTTATAAGAGTCAAACCTAATAGTGAGCTGCCTTAGTCTCGGTCACCGAAGTATGACCAAATCTTGCCGCCAATGCTTCCCACATTTCTTTGGCATTGTCAAAACGCCTAAACTCTCGCATGACGTCATTTTCCATGCTGCTCAGCAACGTGATGCGAGCAAGAGAGTTCTTTCTTTTCCACGCAGCAAAAACTTCCTTGTCTCTCTTGTGCTGTGCAGTGTTTCCTTCTTCAGGTTCTACCATGGTCAGGTTAAGAGCCTCAAGTGCTTCTTGCTCTTCCAAAGACATACTTGGATTTTCATTTGCTAAATTTCATAGTTGTCACCATTGAGCTTTTCACCTTTGTTCAGCTTGGCAACTATGCTCTTTGTGGCTGAAGCCATTGATCTGAACACATCAGACATATATGCACGAGTTATTAATGCCTATCATTTATGCATCCCTTTTGCACAGACCCATCATATTAATGAATAATTTCAAGTAAGGTTTTAGAATCAAAAGGTCATTACGTTTCCAATCATCCTCCAAAAATCCTAACTTAAAACTATCATTAATATAATTGTCATATGCAAAATCAATTCTATGAAGCTACAAAAACTTCTATAACTACCCACAACTAACTACCCACAGCAACCAGCAATTACAGAAAGCAACAGATAATTGACATACAATATAATAATAATGCTTTCACATAATACAGCTAACATATAGGTTGCTACAACAACAACAATCAGGTAGTAAACATTACATAAGATGTCCACAAAACACACTTAACAAAAAAACAGCTAATACATCTAACACCAAGCCAGCACAAGAACTGGGAAAGATCCTCTTTTGTTCAATTTCTTGATCTTTTCCTTTGTAACAATGCAGTAATATTCTTTTACAAAATCCATCACAATTTTCTTATATGAAGCAGCTCCGTTGACATCCCATATGCGATTCAACACATCTTGCCATTCAGGTGGAAGAGTGTTAATGAAAAATCGCACCATCTCTGACTGTGGCATGGGACGACCATTCCATATGACCTTTTGTATCTTCCTGTTGACTTCAAGAACATGATCAATTAAGTCACCATTCTCCAATCGATAATCAGTCAGCTCAGCTATCAACTTAGAAAGCCTTTCCTTTTGTTTATCGGTAATTACGCAAATAGGCGTACGTACCTGAAGGGGAGGCATTGTTCCTGCAACAAATGCAAAACAAATAAGGGATTACATATAATCCACATAGACTTAATTGAAAAAAGAAACACATTCTTTTCCCCCCCATTTTTTTTGGGTCAACGGTCAACGGTCGTCAGTCAACGGTCAACGGGTCAACGGTCAACCGTCAGGTCGTTGGACCGGTCGGACCGGACGGGCCGATCGGACCGGTCGGGCCGGTCAGACGAACTGACCGCACGTGTCGCATGCGTGCCCTGGCTGACGTCACGCAGACGTCAGCCGGCGCGTGCCGGCGTCCGCGGGTCGGGTCGCCGGTCGATGACCGCCCGGCCAACCGACGTTTGCGTTGACGTCATCCCAGTGGTTACCGACCGTTGGGTGACGTCATGCTGACGTCAGCACGCGTCGGTCGGTCGACCGGCGCGTGCTGGTTCGCGGCCGGCGGCGCGTATGCGTTGGTTTGCCGACCGGCGAGTGTGCCGCACGCGCTGGGCGAGCCAGCGCTTTCGGGCGCGTCGCGCCCACGCGCAGCAGCTTCTGGCCGCGCGTGTGGGCGCGTGCGGCGTCTCCCGGCGGCGTTCGACACATCGCCAGACTCGTCTCGACGACCCCTTTCTCCCTATGCCATTAGAATTCGATTTTGACTTATGAAAACTCGGAAAAATGGGCAAACAGCGCTCGGGTGTCGGGATTTCTCGCCCCGATTCGTACGGCCGAATTACTTTCGCGAAAAATCAATCAAAAACATTAATCAGGTCGGGAAAAACGTGAACTAGGGCTCTGATACCAATGTTGGGAATAACGGGTCCCCAAAAACCGGATTCGACACTAAATCGAACCCCTAAAACGAATGCGGAAGACAAGCCCGGGAAAAATCA
The DNA here is from genome assembly GCA_014182715.1 of Eucalyptus cloeziana. Taxonomy (NCBI): domain Eukaryota; kingdom Viridiplantae; phylum Streptophyta; class Magnoliopsida; order Myrtales; family Myrtaceae; genus Eucalyptus; species Eucalyptus cloeziana. Next base: position 3,300,684 of record CM024634.1, on the reverse strand, counting down.
CGTATCACCGATCGTAAAGCACACCACGGATTCGAGCGTACCTTGTTAGCCACAGATTAGACACCGACGCCGAAAAAGAGGAAGAGAATCTGGCCCTGTTCAATCCGATGACGTCAGTTTGCCTTGAAGGGAAGATGGGTGTCGCCTCTTGCGCACTATTCTTTCCTTTGGAAAGTGTTTGAGGGAGAGAGAGAGGAGGAACGTACGTTATGCCAAAAGGTGCGTTCCTCCCTCTTTATTTCCCCTTATATACGTTCCCTCCAAGAAGAAACGTGTCCCTTCATCATATTCCTTCATCCATGGGCCCCAATTTTGTGGGCCGGGCTTTTAGGCCCAACATGGGCGGACGAGCCTTAAGCCCATCACTAATAAAACCATCAGCGACAACACTTGCTCACTCTCATCTTCCAAGTAGGTATCGTCATCTATTTCTTTGTGCAAATATTTCCCCAATAATAATTCACTAGTTCTCCCAACTATTCTGTTGTGTTTTGCTGGGGTCATAAAAAATGCAGAGAGGATATTGGCACTTATTCTCTCAAGCTTTCCGAGGCTCAAGGAATGGGTGGTCTCACGACACAAGTTGCATGGACCTAAAAAATATATGACAGAAATAGTATTTTCTCCGTTGATTATGAAACAGTATGTTCTAGGAGTTGGCGACAATGATGAAGAAGCAAAACTTGGCGACAATGATGGAGAAGCAGAACTTGGCGAGAGCACTCGGTGAAGGACGCTTACCGCCTCTTTCAAATATTTAGGGCCTTCATTGGAGATCTCATGTTCACAAGTACAGAAAGCACACTTTGCCGCAGCCATTTCTGTAGAGTTTCTGCAATGGATGCATTGAGGATGATCTCAATCGAACTCCAGTTCATTTACGAGGTTCTCCACACAAAAAGGACGGCACTAAGTTCCCCCCTTAGTTACATCTTTCGCTTCATAGCCTTCACCAGTGTTGCAATGTCTTTTGTCTTATTTAATCGCTTGAAGAAACATCAGCTCCCTGAGTTGGATGTGAAAATTACTCATTTCCTTTTTTTCGGAGGGATTGCTCTTGATATGATAACTCTATTCATGCTCGTTTTCTCTGATTTGAATGTTGGAAGATTCAAGGTCTTCAGCGAAAGATGGTCTAAACTAAATTCATTTCTCAATTTGTTGATAGCTGGCATGGATTATCAAAGGAAGCCTCGGTTCTCCACATGTAAAGTAGACCTTATCACCAATGTTACGTACAATATCTTAGATACACCATTAATATTTTGAAGGTGGTCAGAATCCATCTTTGCATGCAATATTTTCTCCGAGTGCTTAAAAGAAAGTCCCAGAAAGATGTATAAGCATGATTGATGCTGGAGCATTATCTCTATTAAAATATGTCTCGAGTTTGAGTCCAATATGAAATTCCGAATATTCCGAATTGGATATGTTGCGAATGTTCGAAATCGAGCAAAGAAGATCTGAAGATCAACTTCCCAAAGTTTGAATCTGCGTTGGAGAAATTGGCCGCTGAAATAGGAAAGTTCAACTTTGACTTGGATTTGGATTTTGTTTAAAATATAGAGATATATTTTGGATAAAATCGTTTTAGATAGGAATCAGAATCCTATTAGAAGTTGGCAAAAGAATAAGGGTTTTACTTATATATAGACTTGTGGCCGTGGGTGATAGATGTGGATCACAAATTGTCTTGAAGCGCCGCGTGAGTGCTTGGTGTTCCGCCGTTGATCATGAAGAGTTGGTCTTGAAGCGCCGTCTAGTTGTCGAGTGCTTGTGAGGGATTTTCTTTGTCGTTCTTACTCGTGAATTACATCCAAGAAGTTTAGTGTTTGTAGCCGATTAAATCTTGAGGTAAGATTTGCGTGTAATTCCTTCGTGAGATTGAGAGATTATTTTCGAGGAATTTTCGGGGCTAAACACTGTGTGAGTTATTGGTTGTAATTGGGGCTTGGGAAACACCGAGAGAGTGTTTGAGTGACTTGAGTGTGTAATCTCCTTGTATCACTTGATCTATAGTGAAATTCGCTGCTGCTCTCCCCGTGGATGTAGGTCTTTACGACTGAACCACGTAAATCTGGTGTCCGATATATTTTATTCTTCTGTCTATATTGTTCGATCGCTCGCTTAATCGCAACAATCTCTTTTCCTAATATCTGCAGTTCTCGATTTCGTGGGGTTGAGAGGATCATCGCTTGGTTTTGTCAAGCCAGAGGCTATGCTTCAACATTTTGTATCTATGGTCCACTACCAGTGATTGCGAATACAATGTACGTGTCCAAGAATCCCTTTATTAAGAAGTTATGGATCTTTATCTTTCAGGAGTTGAAGCTTAAATCTGATTATGCAAGTGAACTATCGGAGGTGAAGAAGATATATGAGGCTAGAGGTCAATTGTTTCTCAAAAGTGAACCATGGAGGATCCATTGCCGCAATCTTTTAGTGTATGTCATTAATGCTAATTACGACTCCAGTATTTTGATTTGGCATATTGTTACTGAAATATGGTACAATATAGAGGACCAATCAATGAGCCCCACACAGCAAGATGCAAGGGAATTCAGCAAGATCCTTTATGATTACATGTTTTATCTTTTAGTTAATCAACATAATGTAGTGCCGCTGTGGCAGGCCTAGCCCAAGTGACATCAGGGCAACTATTGCTTGAGCTACGACAAGACTACATCCATGGTGGTATCAATGATGTGAAGGGGCTATGCATGGCATTATTTCATAATCGCAAAATTCACACTTCGAGGATAGTTGCCGGGGGGGTCAATTTGACCCGAGAGATAAAAGGTCTCCAGGAAATGAAGTGGGAGGTCATGAGCGGAGTGTGGATTGAAATGCTGACATATGCTGCTGATCATATTAAGGGAGAGGCACATGTGCAGGTCTTGAGCCAAGGTGGAGAGCTTCTTGCATTCATTTGGCTATTGATGGCTCATTTCGGTTGTTTCTACAGTCTTGAATGGGGTGCCGAGCGGGAAATAGAACTCGGCAATGATAGCAGAGATCAAGAGGAAGACGACCGTACAGTGGAAACAGAATATGTCTAATTGATTCCAACTGAATCAATTTCATTAGGTACCGACTTTTCTCGGATGTTGCCAAAAGCCTAACTTCACTGTCCTTTCCATTCTGAAGTCGTTTGTTTTTATCAATGACTAGATTCAGTGATTATTAATTTATTACTGGACAACCGGTGAATAAATTATTCTTCTCTTCGATGAGAAGAAAATGCTACTTCTTTTACTTTTTAGTTCTTCGATGTCAAATTTCAAAAGGGGGATCCGAAACTACTTTTTCCTTTTCTCCCACCTCCTTTGCTAATTGTCGTTATTTGTATCCTTGAGCCGCCGTGGCCCGTGAATGCCAATAAAGATTATTTTTATGGTAACAGGCGTGTACGTTGTTAAGGACATGACCAGAAACATTAGTCATGCCTTGGATCCAATACGCCACTCTTACACGTATAATAATTCAACCCATTTTCCCTATGTTGATCTTGATCAAATGGCTAATCCCATTTTAGATGAACCGAGGCATTGAACTATTACTTATTTAATCGCCCGGTTTATGATTCACGGAAATTAGTGTGTTGAAGTTTTTCCTGTAACATTGATCAGCTCATCGGAAATACAACACAAGATGCCACAGAGATTACATCGTTACTGCTTAAAGAATTAGATTGAACATAAATAGAAATGGAGATGTTCCTAGAGCCAAAAGAATGACTATGTCAAGATAGAATTTTCTCGACTTGAAACTTCAATCAATAGATCAACAAGTTGAACTTATCAATTTGTGTTGGTCTTCTCTCTGTTTATACCATGGAATCAGTGTTTTAGAAACATCTTGCAAAAATTTAAATAAGTACAAGAATCATGAACCAGCTATTCTGCGAATGAAAATGAGTAAAGTATCTCATGCATCTCATCCCTGAATTAGTTTAGCCAAATGTTTGGCAATATCACGTCTAACTAACGAGGCATTTGATATTATTAGTGTATTAGATACCAACAAGTCATATCAGTGTACTTGTATATGGCGTGTGGTACAAAGAGGAGATATGGTTTCAGAGAATGAATGGATAAAGCATTCGCGACGGCTCAAAGCTACGAATAGCAACATCTCTTTCAAGTTTGGAATTGAAGAATAAAATGGAAAGAGATCATCTTTTCCTCACGCAAGAGAAAGTTCCCAAATTGAAATTCTCTCATGGGACTTCCATCGTTGGGGATATGGAGTGGAAGGCGATAAGGGGAGTATGGGGTGAGATGTCGTCATACGCAACGGGTCATATTAAGGGAGAGGCCCATGTACAAGTATTGAGTAAAGAAGGAGAGCTTCTTGCCTTTGCTTGACCGTTGATGATTCATTTTATTGTTTCCACAATTCTAATTGAGGCAAGTCATATAAAGTCTAGGATTAGATATTTTATGGGAGAATTACCAAAAAAGTTATAAACTTATTACAATTATGCTAATTCAATCCTAAGATTTTTTCAGACAATTTAGTCCTATATCTTTTGTAATTGTTCCATCCAGCCAAATTTGATTGGCTGGCGAAACTTGACGTTAACAATTTTTAATAATTTTTTTTATTTTTTTCAAAATTTTAATTTAATTTAATTTTCTTCCTCTTTCTCTCTTTTTTCCCCTTCTTCCTATTTCCTCTAGCTAGTCGCCATTGGCTTGAGGTAAAGGCTAAGGAGGTCAGTCTCGCTAGCCAATGGTGAGGCCCCACCAAATCTAGCAAGAGTCGGCCTTCCTTAGCCATGGTGAGAGCCACCCCAACCGATCACTAGCAAGGTTCAACCACACTAGATTTGGCAGGGCCTTGCCCAATGATGGCGAGGCCAACCTCACCATGGTTGGGTGAGGCCAACCCATAACAAAGAAGCCCCCCACCCAAAAAAAAAAAAAAAAAAAAGGGAAAAGAAAAGAAAAACAAACAAAGAAACCCCGGTCGAAATTTGTCAAGCGGCCTCGTCTCCTTGCCGAAACCAAGAGCTTCCGACGGCTTGAGTACTGACTGAAGTTTGCTTTCAGATCCTGATTCTGATCGTCCCCATCGCCATTGCCTTCGTCGCTGTCGTTTCTCAGCATTCCTGAGCTGCACCTTTCCTGCTCTGCTTCTCCCTGTTTTCCAGGTCGCGAAGCTTGAAAAGCTTCAATCTCGGTTCGGGCATCACCACCCAAGTTGATCACCTTGCAGGACTTCTTCTTGTTACTGTAAGCTTCGGTCATGATCAAGATTCCTCTTCGATAACGTGAAATTCAAAACCTTTTGTCTCGGTTGACTTAATTTAGGATTAAGAGCAGAGATTAATGTCATGGCGGTGTTATGCGAAAACAGATTTTTTTTTTTTTTTTTTTGACGAATTGGTTTAAATCATTGATGCTTTGGTATTGTCAAATTGAAACGTTGCTTTAGTATTGCGTATAGGAACGTCTCGGATGCCGAACCAAATTAGCATATAATTTGTCACTGACTCTGGATCACATTGAATGTATTTGGACGTGTTCTGCATGAAAGGAATTCTTCATCAATCACTGAGCACAATTGCAGTTTGATTTCCATGTTACTTATGATCGAATCTGCACCTTTTGTTTTTATGTTGCTCCGTTGTTGCTGTGCTCGCTGCAATGGTGACTCAGTGATAAAAGAAATGAAATAGAGTCAATATAGCATTCGACAATGATCCGAGATGAGTTTTTCTGAGAGCCATCTCCCTTGCATCCCATTTGCTCATGTTCTGGTCATTTTCGTTATGCTGAGAAAGGAAGAGTCTGGTAATGGATGGTGGTTGACCGTGGTAGCCGCATGACGGAGGTGGTTGATAGTCATGTTTGGGAGATTGATAGTGATGGACCATGGTCCATCACAAATCTCTAGCTCCTGCTGCTGCTGCTTCTACTACTGTTAGTAGTAAGACTTCCCACATAGATAGGGCAGGTCTCATCGGTTCTAGATCCATATGAGGGTTTTACTACTGATGTGCTCTTGGTGATTCTTTTCCCCCTTGATTTAGCCTCCCATAAACTTCCTTGAAAAAATTTCTCGAGATTGTTCTCAATTTTGTGCTTGTGTTTCCTTTTTTAGATGCCCTAGAATTAAGAGATGCTTCTGCTCTATCTGATCTTCTGCTTTTTACAGTAGCATCAACATTGTGCTCTTAGCCTCTTCTAAGTCCTTCATAGCAAAGAATCACTGGATGTCTACATTCTTATCTTTTTGGTCACGTTACACTCCGCATCAAGTTCCTCTGGTTGCTATTGAGCAAGGTGGTGATTTCACTTTTGTCAACATGACAACCAGATTGATTCCTGGAAGATCGGTCGTTACTCCTCCCTTATGAAAATAACTACGTATCATTCTCATACTGGTGGATATGTTAGTTTCATGATTAAATTAACTGTCCAAAATTGCATGCATTGCGGTCTTACGACTACTGTTGTTGCAGAGGAAACAAGAGAGGCTGAGGAAGATGGAAGAGAGACAGGTATACTTGCAACTTTATGAGGCCATGGAAGCCCTCCTTCACGTATGCAGCGATGGTTGCAGGATGATTGGACCATGCGACAAACTCCTTAGAGCATCGCGGCCTGCCTGTGGATTCCTGCTTGTAGCAGCTTCTTGAACTGCACTCTCGGATGTGTACCGAGCCTGATGATTGCAAGGTTCCTCTCTGTAGGTAAGTCAAAAGAACTTCTGTGTTTGTCTCCTCCATTTTGATCCGGAGAAGTTTAGATGGATGCAGGAACGTGTCTAAATGGGTTGTTCTACGTCCACGTTTTTTTTTTCTTTTGATCAGTCCAATTCTAACTCCTCTCTCTCAAAACTTTGCCTCTTAGTAGAAGTGAGAGTCGAACCCCACACTTAAAACTAAACGTCCCCACCCTACCCTTATCAATGGGCCATGGGTCCAATGGCTTCATTCACCTAATTAATTAGGTCCTAAAGAGCATTGGATATTGAGCAAAACTTGCTTCAGATGATGAAGTGAGAATTGCATTGCTGACTCGTAAGTTCGCATTTCAAGTGTCTTGCACAGAAAAAAGCCCAACGCTGATCTGAAGAAACCATGGTTGATGAGTCAAAACTTTTAAAGGCAAGAGTGTTTTTCTTCCCAAATGATTCTTCAATGATTAATAATTAAGTGATTATGCGAGATGCATATGGGGGAGTGAGTCACCTTATTGTGCGTAGAGTTGAAGAGCAGCATCTTCGTTGAACTGATATGTATTGTGAATTTGGTGGCTCTGCATAATGTCTCTTTTGCTTTTGCCAGGCAATTTATAGTGAAGATTCGGCATCAAACCAAGAAAGATGATTCCAAGTGGAAAATATTGGTCAACAAAGTAATTGCAGCTAAGAATGCATTGGACCACTGTCAGCTCGGTGCTCAGGTTTATTGTGATAACTTTGTATCTTTTAAAAAATACGCTTGCCCACAATTTGATTCATCCCAATTCAAAATGAATAAATAATCAAAAGTATTGTCCCAGGCCAGACAAGAAATTATAGTTCTTTTTTTTTTTTTATACTATAAGTCTTTACAGTGACCTATATACATGAGATAGCTGGACAATGTATATAAATTACCTACATTTGATTTTTAGCTTCTTTTTTATTTTTATTTTTCTTGGATCAGATTGCTTTACTTCATTAGCCACAAGGCTTTATCTTTTGCAATTGTATCATGAGTGCAACTAGTATTAGCAGAATTCTCACCTAGACCTGCTTCGTAAACCCAATGCGATCAGAGGGATTGGATTTGGATCGGACCTGCATAATCAAAAGTATTGTCCCAGGCCAGACAAGAAATTTTCTTCCATTTGTGCATAATCTCCATTGGATTTTAATGAATCACCCTTTAAATCAACTTTAATGGTGGAAAACACAACCTAAAAATTTGAAGGCATAAACTATCATCATGTATTAATGATAGTTGGTATTGATGACAAACTTACTTGCAATCTAAATATATGCATTTGAAAGATTATCATCATGTTTATAGAATTTACCAAACTTTTGGATAGTTAATAAAGTTATTTGAATGATATCTACTAATATATATGTGAAATTATCAATGTGACATAAATATCTACTGTCTTTTTATACTCTTGAAGTCATATACAAGTTGATGATAACTTATATACTAACTTTGCTCGAACATTTACCAACTCAATTTTAAGGTGTGCACGTTTTTTTGGATTTACATAAAACTCAAAAGTATTATTTAGACTTTCCCATCAAAACTTAAAAGATTACTAAAATTTCAGAGAATTATGAAAGACATTAAATGTGAGTCTTTGAGTTAACATTTGAGTACTGTGGAAGTTTCGAAAGTTTTGGATTTAAAAAAAGTTAAAATTGCATGAACTATAAGGTTTAAATTAAGCAAAAAAGCAAAAGTAAAAGTCATTCCATACATGCTTGTCATTAATAGAAACTTACCAATATATATTGAGGATTTCTTAATAGTTATCCGGGGCAATGCACAAAGGTAATGTTGACTGCGCAAAATGCTAAAAACCAATAAAAAATAATACAACCACCCAGCACCTAAGCAAAATGCCGGGACAATGCACAAATGTAATGTTGACTGCGCAAAATGCTGAAAACCAATAAAAAATAATACAACCACCCAGCACCTAAGCAAAATGCTTAAATGAATTTGCAAGGAGTGGCAATTGGTGTTTGCAATGTATGGTTTTGCTAAGAGGGTGTGTGAACGGTAGAGATAGTAAGTAGTCATTGGGTTCACAGCGAGAAATGTTTCTGACACTTTCCCATGAAGAAAAGGACCATTCTAAGATCGATATAAGCGTCGGTTTACAAAATTGAACAAATGATACACAAATCTATAGCAGAAATAATGCAACAAACTTGAATAAAGATGTACAACCTCTTTACAACTCAATTTCATACATTTATAGCATTAATAAAAGAAGAGACGCCACCAAATTTAGTCCTTGAACTCTTAATCAATGTTCAATGATGCTTGAATTTTAATTTTGGTCAAATTGATATTTGTGTTCTGTGAGTTAAATCGATTTTGTTTTTTATATGGTTATGTAAACAAGGGATTAATCTTTAATAATATTTTATGAGTAATCTGACTAAACTATACTAGTCCATTCTTAAGCAAATAATATCGCCTTGACAAATAGCATGGATTTCCAATTTCTCGGTTCAATATACTGTGATGAACACATGGAAACCGCTGTATGCATCTTTATTAATTATATAGCATTGTATAAGACTTCACCTCTAAAATGGTGAGCATAATCCTAAGATTATTTCAAGTGAGAAACACTAAGATCCAAATATGATTCCATCATATCTTCACCAAACACATACCTATTTAGCCCATTCGTTGGATATTACATGATTTTGTTAATTCTCGATTTGAATGTTTATTTGACATTTTGTAGAACTATCAAAATCTTCGACTATGTTGATCTATATTGGATTAATGTAAAATCATTAGACATATCAAATAGAGTGATCTATATATAATTATAAATTTGAACCATTTTACTCGTTAATTTTCTTATACTTAAGAGATGAGGACAGGCAACTAGCGCGAGGTATTACCTCCTTTGAATATAACCCATAGAAAAACATAAATTTGGCCAAGTTATGTTCTCAATTTTAAGTTAATTTAAGAGGATTTTATTTTCCTGATATGGAGGATAACCTCCTGTTGAAATCTAAATTTTTTTCTCTTAGATTTTTATTGCATTTGCCAACAACAACACATTCAACCCCTAAAAGACGGTGATTTTACATAATTTTGCACTATTTATCTTGTTGCATTTAGAAACTAGAGATTTTGTAGTTTGTTAATACCTAAGTTTCCATTCCCATAAGCTATTCATGTTAAAAAGACAACGACTCTACACAATTTTGAATTCTTTTTTTTTTTGTATTTTTTTCTCCAGTTAGAAATTAGACGTATTGTAGTTTATAGATACCTTAGATTCCCCTCTTATGGACCACTCACGCATTTTATAAAAATTAGGGATCAAATTTGCCTCACTCTCGTGATCGTAGATTGAGGCCGAGGTAAGCTGGCCTTGCTCTCATGGGCACTGCAAGCTCATTACCTCGGTCTACTAATTCTCTGGATCTCCTCTTAGCAGTGATACTTTTCTATAGCATTTTGTTTAGTTGTTCTTCATGCCTTTATGTTTATTTCTAACCTGTAATATAGGATTGTGGAGTGTAGGTTTCATCTTGATTTATGGTTTAGTGTGTTCCATTACATCACCATAGACCGATGTTGTAATCAATTTTTCTTGGATATTCTTACTTGGCTGTGATTCTAGGGGAAAATTGTTCAAAAAGTCTTAAACTTATTAAATTCTTTAATTTTATCAATCGAGTCCTTTTAAGAGAAAATTGTCCAAAATGTCCAAAACCTATTGCGTTTTTGCTAATTTAGTCATGAACAATCTTTTCACTTTTGCCAATGGAGTTTATCTTATCAATTTTGGTAAAAAATTACTGACGTGGATATCGGTTGTACTATATAGGATGACTAGTGCTGATGTTGACAATTTTTAATAATATTTTAATATATATTTTTAAATTTTATTTATATATTCTTTTTTTTTTTTTTTTTTTCTTTCGCTCCTTTTTCCCTCCACCAAACTTCCTCTATGGCTGGAGGTTGCCGGCCACAAGTGAGGGATGCCTAGGCCTGGGCTGGTGATGGCCGCCCTTGTCTGGGCGGGCGAGGGCAATCCTTGCTCGATTGCCCTCACCCAGCGACGGGCAACTGGGTCAACTTCAGCAGCTTCGAGGATCCTCGAATGTCAAGATCTGCGCTGGCGGGACGGCGATTGTGGAGGAAATCTCTCTCTCCGTAGCGGCTCGCTCAAGGAGATTGGGGTCCGGCATCCGTACACCAATGGGGGAGGTACGAGAGAGCACGATTGGTTTTGAGGCGAAGGAGGGAATCTTCGTTTTGGGGGTTTCTAAGAGAGCACCATCAAAGCAACCCAGTCGTGGCAAGGAGATTTCATGATGTCGTTTATTGTTGTCCCTCGCAGTAAATCACCGACTATAACTATACCTGGGACCTCTCTGTTCTGCTTTGTTTTGCGGTCATAGAAGGTGAAAAGGTTGAATCGAAAGCATCACTGTCCTGCTTCAATGCTCCTTGAGGCTGCTAGCCTTGGCCAGCTAACCGTTGCTGGGAAGAAGGGAAAAACAAAAGAAAAAAAAAAAGGAAAAAAGAGAAGAAAAAAAAAAGAAAAAAATTAATTAAAATTTGAAAAAAAATATTAAAATATCATTAAAATTTGTTAACGTCAGTACTAGCTATGCCACGTAGCACAGTTGGCATCCATATCATCAATTTTTGGCAAAAATTGGCCGAATGAATTCAATTGACAAAAAGTGAAAATGTTTAGGATCTAATTGGTAAAATTAAAAGGCTTATGATTGAATTAACAAAAATGCAATAGATTTATAATTTTTTGGACAATTTTCCTGTGACTTAAGGGTCATGCTTAAGTATATCCTGCTTGCTTGGATATATTGCTTGTTTGCCTTGGTTTAGGCCAGTGTTGAAGCTTCATCCAATGTCTCCACGGATAATCTAGGCTCATCCTTGTCTATGTTGATGTCGTAATTCCTGTAATATTATATTAGGGTGTTGTGATGTCTCTTGTGTTGGATGTTATATATGTTTAGATTAAACCATTTGTTTAGTTTGTATATCCCACGTATGTCACATGCAAACTGGTTCTTAGGAATGATTTGAAGGTATGCTTGGCTTCATCTAATGTGTTACGAAATGTTATCTATCCTTGCATTTTAGCGGAGTTGCATGTTAGAACCAATTGCAATCAAGTTGTTGTCAAGTTAGCACGTTTCTCAGAAATCTTTTGGGCTCGGTTCGCTATAGGAAGTTCTCGGTTCAGATTTGGGCTTGCTGAACTGTGACTTGTATGGCATGTTCATGGCTCTTGAGTGTTCATTCGATCTGTTTCGGGTTGGTTTGGGGCCACCTAGTGGGTGAATAGAGGTCCAAACCTGCCGTCTATACTACCTAAGGGGCTGGCAACAAGCCTAGAGCTTCCATTTGGCCTTGCTAAGGGTCTAGACCTATCTTGGAACATTCCTTTTACATGATTACATCGTCTACACGTCACGATCACATATTTGCATAATATAGTAGTTTAATTTCTAGCCTTGTATCTAGTTTATTATATCTTAACATGCATATAGTATAGCTAGAGTTTAAATAATGTTTATCATGGATGAAAAAGAAAAAGAAAAAGAAATAAATAAAAAATGATTAAAAATTGAAGAGGCATTTGGTAAGAAATGGCGTTTTTGGTGCTAAGTTTGATTTATTCTTAGTTGAATTTCATTATGTTTACTCTGGCAACGTTATCACCTAACTTAGAAAATTTACTTTTCTTAAGCTAAGTTGATTGCGTATATACATTAGTTTACGGGAGTCTTATCCGTAGCTCAGAAACAAAAGCTGCGTTTGATTGTCGGGATAATAATTTGGATAGGATAGGATGAAGTAGGATATTAAATCCTCTGGATAATAAAGGCGGACATATTTAATCTTATCAAGTGTTTGGCGCACTTCAGGATAAGATTAAAAAATAAATATGATATTCAATTAAATTATAAAGTTAAAAAATATAAAATTCAATTAATTAAAGGCCATGGAAAAGCACTAGATCTAGGAATTGTGGCCATCTCTGAAGTGGCCACCATTGAAAACGGCGAGCACCAACAACGGCAACGCAAATCGGTAAATCTTAGACTACCACAGGAGAGGGGGGGGGGAATTTTAGGTGAACACCGAAGTAGTCTTTGCATTGCCTCAAATCAATTGAGATCCCAAATTGTCAACGATACCAAAGATTTACAGTTGCTTCATCACCATCACCATCTTCCCCTCTTCCTTTGAGATGTCCAACATACTTGGTCATTAGATTCAGCAAGTCCATGATCCAAAGGAAGGGGCACCCAATTGCTGGTGTACGAGAAGCGAAGATGGGAGAAGAAGTGGAAGAAGAGGGCTGACAAATGAATCGGAGAGGCGGAGGCATCCATTTGACGTAGATGCTTATGATGTCTTCTTTTTTTGTTAAGTTCTTTCTTTCCTTAAATAAAAAAAAATTATCCAATCCAAGCTTATCCCACCTCCTCCCCCGGATTTTTTATCCAGCGTTTTATTCGGATGTATTCGGATTTGTCCGATCCGGTGGACATTCCTAAACATCGGATAGGATAACAAATTATCCTATCCAGACTCAAATCTGGACTACCAAACGCAGCCAAAGTGTTTTTATATTTTTGCTCGATATCTCGGGTTCTACTTACTGTACTGCTTGTGATTATATTGTCATAATTTGTTTGATATATCGCTTTGTTTAGTTTTTGTCATTTGAGTTCTCCTCACATGAAAACTTAGGCTAGCATGTTTCTAGAGAAAACAAAAACATAAAAATGAAGAAAACTTACTTATCATTCACAAACACACTCATTTGACTTATTAGATTGTATCTTATTTATCAATAATATCAAGTGTCTTATTAGACGTAGTATTACCAAACATTTCACTACACTACCTATTGAAGTTTGATGGTTTGAAACCCAGGTAATTATAGATGGATGTGCAAATAGAATGGAGCTAAGAATGATTTGATGATAAAACATGAACCCGGTACAAAGCAAGAAGCATCATCTATGTATATGATACTTTTCTTCTGCCATTTAATACATGTGATATCAATAAATAAGTAATAATCATTACTTGAAATTTTCAATCCTTTTAAATGATAGATATGCATATAAAGAGGGAAAAAGGTGAGAAAAGAAGAAGAAGAAGAATATTTTGCATTGCATGGACAAAAGGCAAAAGGGTGATGAAAGAGAAGAAAAGAATAGTTTGCCCGTTATATGGACGAATCTTATTGAGGTCATGCAATCTTAACGGACAATTTTTGTATTTCTGTAAACTTTAATTTTATGACATTTAATCTTGTCTTATAGAAAAGAAGAGAAAGTAAGGGAACCACTTTAGGTCAAAGCAATCAATAATCTAGAAATAGAAAGAAAGATAAAAAGAGTTCCCTGAGATTTGTGGAAAACTTGTTGCCTCTAGGAACGATTTGACGATAAAATATGAACCTGGCACAAAGCAAGAAGCATCATTCATGCATCTAATACTTTTCTTCTATTATTTAATGCATTTGATACCTGTAAATAAGCAATAATCTTTACTCGAGATTTTTAATCCTTTTAAATGATTGATGTACATATAAAGATGGAAAAATGTGAGAAAAAAGAAGACGGAGATTATTTTGCCATACATAGACAAAAGGCAAAAGGGTGATGTAAGAGAAGAAAAGAATAGTTTGCCCGTTATATGGACAAAGCTTATTGAGCTAATGCAATCTTAACGGACAAATTTTATATTTCTATAAATTTTAATAATATAATAGTTAATATTGTCTAATAAAAAGGAAGAGAAAGTAAGGGAACTACTTTAGGTCAAATAGAAATAAAGATAAAGAGAGATCTCTAAGATTTGTGGAAAACTTGTTGCCTCTAGGAATGATTTGATGATAAAATATGAACCTGGCACAAAGCAAGAAGCATTATCCTTGCATATGATACTTTTATTCTACCATTTAATGCATTGGATACTTGTAAATGAGCAATAATCTTCACTCGAAATTTTCAATCCTTTAAAATGATTGATCTGCATATAAAGAGGGGAAAAGGTGAGAAAAGAAGAAGAAGAATATTTTGCCCTAGATGGACAAAAGGCAAAAGGGTGATGAAAGAGAAGAAAAGAATAGTTTGCCAATTATATGGACAAAGCTTATTGAGCTTATGCAATCTTAATAGACAAATTTTATATTTCTATAAATTTGAATTTTATGACAGTTAATCTTGTCTAATAAAAAAGAAGAGAAAGTAAGGGAATCGCTTTAGCTTAAAGCAATCGATAATCCATAAATAAAAAGAAAGATAAAGAGAGATCCCTGAGATTTGTGGAAAACTTGTCGCCACTAGGAACAATTTGATAATTGAACTTGTCAAAAGCAAGAAGCATCATCAACACATATGATACTTTTCTTCTATCATTTAAACTATGTTTAGTCGTTCAAATTTTGAATCAGGATAGGATTAGATTTGATAAGATATGAAATTCAGGGAAATTTGCTATATTCTATTCATTGTTTGGTGATTGTAATAATAAAGTCAGATATATTCATATATATTGTTTGGTATAAATGCATGTATGAATCACAAATTTCACAAATGGATATGGTAAATATGCCTCGCGATACTCTTATCTTCTTTATTTTTATTTTATTTTCTTCTCTTTTTTATTTCTTTCTTCCCCTTCCATCATTCTCTAATAAAATTTTATTAAATAGAAAATTATACTAATATACTTAAAATACTAAAATACCTAAAATATGAATATATAATTATATATTGAACTTATATTACAAGATAGAACTAAATTTGAATATATAAATAAAAATAAGATTAAAATTAAAAAAATATTTTTTGTTATTTTAAATTTCTTATATTAGAATTCAAATATTATTTATATTGAAATATATTTTTAATTTTTTAATTTAAGAAATTTATTATTTGAAAAAAACTTTCATATTACTAGAAATTCTATCCATCTTTACCACCTCCTCCATGGGATAATTTTATCCAGTTTATATTCCATTTATATCCAACTTCATTCTATCTCGAATAGACATCAAACGTAAGATATGATAAATTTTATCCTATCCTAAATTTTATCCTGACTGTCAAACATAGTCTTAATGTACATGATACCTAGATCTAAGCAATAATCTTTACCTGAAATTTTCAATCCTTTTAAATGATAGATTTGCGTATAAAGAGGAAAAAAGGAAAGGAAAAGAAGAAGAAGAAGAAGAATATTTTGCCTACATGGACAAAACGCAAAAGGGGGATGAAAGAGAAGAAAATAATAGTTCGCCCGTTATATGGACAAAGCTTATTGAGCTCATGCAGTTGTAATGGACAAATTATATATTTCTATAAATTTTAATTATATGATAGTTAAGATTGTCTAATAGAAAAGAAGAGAAAGTAAGAGAAACACTTCAGGTCAAAGCAATCAATAATCCAAAAATAGAAAAGAAAGATAAAGAGGGATCCCTAAGATTTGTGGAAATCTTGTTGCCTCTAGGAACTATTTGATGATAAAATATGAACTGGCACAAAGCAAGAAGCATCATTCATGCATCTAACATTTTCTTTTGTCATTAATCCATTGGATACCTGGAAATAAACAAAATATTTACCCAAAATTTTTAATCCTTTTAAATGATTGATCTACATATAAAGATGGAAAAAGGTGAGAAAAAGAAGAAGAAGAAGGATATTTTGCCCAACATGGACAAAAGGCAAAGGGTGATGAAAGAGAAGAAAATAATAGTTTGTGCTTTAGATGGACAAAGCTTATTGAGCTCACGCAATCTTAACAGAAAAATTTTATATTTCTATAAATTTTAATTGTATGATAATTAATACTGTCTAATGAAAAAGGAAGAGAAAGTAAGAGAACCACTTTAGGTCAAAGCAATCCATAATACAGAAATAGAAAAAAAGATAAAAAGAGATCCCTAAGATTTGTGGAAAACTTGTTGCATCTAGGAATGATTTGATGATAAAAAATGAACCCAGCACAAAGCAAGAAGCGTCATTTACGCATCTAATATTTTCTTCAGTCATTAATGCATTGGATACTTGGAAATAAGCAATAATCTTTACCTAAAATTTTAATCCTTTTAAATGATTGATCTGCATGTAAAGATGGAAAAAGGTGAGAAAAAAAGGAGAAGAAGAAGGATGTTTTGCCCTACATGGCCAAAAGGCAAAAGGGTGATGAAAGAGAAGAAAAGAATAGTTTGCCCGTTATATGGACAAAGCTTATTGAGCTCATGCAATCTTAACGGACAAATTTTATATTTCTATAAATTTTAATTATATGATAGTTAATATTGTCTAATAAAAGGAAGAGAAGTAAGAGAACCATTTCATGTCAAAGCAATCAATAACTTAGAAATAGAAAGAAAGATAAAGAGATCCCTAAGATTTGTGGAAAACTTGTTGCCTCTAGGAATGATTTGATGATAAAGAAGAAGAAGAAGATTTGTGGAAAACTTGAAAACTTGAAGAAGAAGATTTGTGGAAAACTTGAAAACTTGTTGTCTCTAGGAATGATTTGACGAAATTAGAAGAAGAAGAAGAAGAAGATTTGTGGAAAACTTGAAAACTTGTTGTCTCTAGGAATGAAGAAGAAGAAGAAAAAGAAGAAGAAGAAGAAGAAGAAGAAGAAGAAGAAGATTAGGAATGATTTGACGAAATGAATAATCCAGAAATAGAAAGAAAGAGATCCCTAAGATTTTTGGAAAACTTGTTGTCTCTAGGAATGATTTGACGATAAAATATGATCCTGGCACAAAGTAAGAAGCATCATTCACGCATCTAATACTTTTCTTTTGTCATTTAATGCATTGGATACTTGTAAATAAACAATAATCTTTACTCGGAATTTTCAATCATTTTAAATGATAGATCTGCATATAAAGAGGGAAAGAGGTGAGAAAAAAGAAGAAGAAGAAGAATATTTTTCCCTACATGGACAAAAAGCAAAAGGGTGATGAAAGAAAAGAAAAGAATAGTTTGCCCATTATATTGACAAAGCTTATTGAGCTCATGTAATCTTAAAAGACAAATTTTATATTTCTATAAATTTTATTTTTATGATAATTAATCTTGTCTAATAAAAAAGAAGAGAAAGGAAGGGAACCACTTCAAATTAAAAGCAATCAATAATCCAAAAATATAAAAAAATGATAAAGAGAGATTCTTGAGATTTGTGAAAAACCTGTTGCCACTTGCTTTTGGTGGGGGGTGCCTTCTTGGAGCGACTTACTTATAGTAACTCCACATTAAAGAGCAAGTTTTCTTTTTTCCGTTTCTTTGGATAAATTAAACTTTCTTGTGGAATTTTGTCACTGGTTGAACTAAGGTCATAATTAATAATGGTCGGGTTTCACAGTTAATAACCTAATGGCGTCTTCCACTTTTGGGGACACATGACACATTTGTAAACATTTGATTTTACCAGCTAGTGATTCAACCAACTTGAGTTAGATCTATCTTGAGCTCCATTATATTCGAGGAATGGATAGTTAATAATTCTTTTACCTTCCTAGATTTTTGAATAGATAAAGTCTTTTGACAAACAAATAAGAGTCATCTCAACATGTATATGCTGCATTTTGTTGCAATCCCATTAAATTACTCAAGGTTTGCAAAACAATCAGTTCGACTAGTCACTTGAACTAAACGTTCAATGTCATCATTTCATTAATTAACATTAATGAAATCTGCTGATATGATCACTAATCTCATAAAATAAATGTCCGAAGGAGAAAATATTTCAAGTTTCATACGTGTAGTTGTTCACTTGAATTGCAAAAACAAATTGCTTGCAAACCATTTCTGCACGTTACTACTCACTTTGGATAGACTTTTTTTTCCCGTTCAATTACTTTAAACAGAATTTTCATCGACGTAACCCTAACTACTAATAGTGGTTTTATAAATAATTCCATAAAAACACAAAGCACGACAAGAAGAACAAAGGAAAAGGCAATATCGAAACCTCTGCTTTCAACAGATACAAATAATTTACTTCATCCTTTCTTTCTTCATTTTACATGATCCCAAATGCAGATTTAAGGAAGAAAATGACATTGCTTAATATTTTGCATGTTTATTTTCTTATGGCTATGGCTCTCTCACATTTTAAGAATTATTAATGTTAAACATATGAAATCTGGGAAAACATACTAGAATGTCCAATACAATTTTCTATCCTTTTCCAAAGCTCAAAACACCTACTTGTTTCCAAATTTTGCAAGGAAAATGGTTAATGATTTTAAGGTACAATCATATAATCTATTAATTTAATTATTCGATAAGTTTATTTTGGAATAAAGAGCCAAGAGTCGTGCATCAACTATAAGACACCAACTCGACTCACAAATTCCTGTCAAAATTTTTCTAAAGGAAAAAGCGTGACTCCTGAATCACGTAACCTCGTAAAAGTTAAGAGCATTGGGTGAAAAGGGGAAAAGAAAGAATATAAATGGGTCTAAGTAAAAGGAAAAAAAGCAAAAAAAAATCAAAATTAAAGAAAAAAAGGACAAAGAAAAAGAATATGAAGTGGGTCTAAGTTAAAGAAAAAGAATCGAGCTAAGAATTGTAGCATCGCTTTGTCAGATGGCCAATTTTTTACACCATTGATTAACCAGCCTAATTTCATAAAAACCCATTATTAGGTCAATCTCAATTCTAACCCGAATTTTCTTTCATCTTAAAAAAATTATCGACTTTCACCTTAGTCCAAATCTACTCTTGTTAACCCTTTGTCCAAAAATTGTCATTGGTTTCTTCAATATTATCGATATTAGAAGGTTGTTGTTGTTTCATATGAGGGAGAGAATATTGATGAAGACGTAAGTTCTTATAATGAATCTCTAATTGGTTAGATATTCATAATTTTGAAGAAACTAGTGGCGATTTTTGGACACGTGGACATATTTAGGACTAAACTAAAATTTTGGTGAATTTTTTTAGACAAAAAAAAAAAAGTTCATGGAAAATTTGGAATTGTACCTAAAGTTGGGGGTTTTTAGAGAATTAGACCCTCATTAACATGACTTGAAAACGACACATGATTGTAAGCTTACTCAAATTGAGTTTAAATGTAATAACTTTTTATACACAAATAAAAAAAATGTGTTCTTTGCTAATAGACCTTTTCAATTTGTCTATGACAGGCTAACACACGATTAGTTAATTGAGTTAACATATCACCTGGGTCAATGCGATCTAGTTAGATACACTTAAGCACTCTATTACTCATTTGAACATATTTTTATAATGGTTTATTTCTTAAAATTATGATATTGTGCGACTCCTTTATAAAGTGTCATGTTTTAGAGGTATGACGTGATTAATAAATGTGTCAAATATATATGAGTGATGTAGACAAGTGCATATAGAAAAGCAAACGCTAAGGGATAAGTACAAAAACAATCATAAGCCTACTGTACGTATGTCAATTTAGTCCTAAATTTTTTTAAATTTGGTCAATTTAGTCCTAAACCTTTTAACGATTTACTAGTCTTTTTGGCCAATTTTAGCAATAAATCATTGACATAGACGTTGACCATTTTACATGATACGGTTGGTGCTGGTGTTGATATTGACAATTTATGCAATTTTTAAAAAAAAGTTCTCAATTTTTTAAAACTTTTTTCATTTTTTTTTTGTTTCCACATGTTTAGCGAGGGTCATCAGGGCCTCGGCAATGGCCTACAACCCTTGCCAGTCACTTGACGAGGCCATTATGGCCGTGGGCTAGGCAGCCCTTGCCTAGTGATTAGCAAAGGTCACTATCCATTGCGAGGCCCTGATGACTCTTGAATATGGAGAAGGGTTCAGATGCTCATGCGAAAGATATTCACACATGGATGAAATAGATTTGAAAATACAGGCAGTGATAGAGAAGACAATGAGCGGGCCAAAGGCAACCACAGTATCTTCCTCGAGATAGAGGCTTGCTCACTCAATGAGAAAAGTGGCCGCCGACCGTTCTACTAGATTTCCTTTTGGTGGTGGGAAGTTTTGACTGCCAATTCCATCAGTGCCAGAGAAAAAATTCAAAATTGGAAGCTTTTTATCTTTCTTAAGGAGAAACAATGATGTTATTAAACAATTGATGATGAGATCAATGCATCCCATTCGTTGAATTATGTTGACTCTATATGAGACCTTCGTAATTCAATGGTTCATATTGACTAAGCTTATTTGCATAAGGCTAATGCAAATGTCGACCCAACTTAGACTCACAAACTCTAGCAAAAAAAAAAAAAAATCAAAAGAAGAAAAAAAGATGACTCAAATCATATGCAAGTTAAAAACATTTTGTGGGGTCTTCATGAAAAACAAAGAAAAAAAAGACCAGGGGTCCAAGTGAAAAAAAGGTAAGATACAAAAAAATGTGCCTCGAGTCTTACCTAATGATCACTTATAAACTTCTACTTTTGAAAATATCAAATACACACTCAAGTTTTATCTTTGGAGGTCACTTTACACATTTACATCAATTATCTTGGTGTTCCTATATAAAAATGTTATTTTCTTTATCGCAAAATCCTAAATTCTCACATTCACCCAAAAAACTCGAAACAAAACAAAAACCAAACCACCCAACCCCTAACTAAGATATTAAAATGAGTTTGCTAGAGGGACAATCTAATGTCTATGATTTAGGGTTTGCTTAGAGGTATGTGAATTGTATTTCCATAAATAGAGGGTGTAATTAGTCATTGGGTCAACAATAAGATACATTTTAGGTATTTTCCCCATAATGAAAGGACTCAGTCTAAAATCAACATGAGCACCCCTTTACAAAAGTGAAGAGAAAATGATAAACCGATTTATAAAATAGATGATGCAACAAACTTTTCTTAACTATTTGAACAAGTGAGTCATACTTAAAGATTCAATAAAGATATATCACATCGTTTACTACTCGATTTCATAAACTAGTATTCTATTTTTAGATTCAAAAAAAGAAGAGACAAAACAAAAATTTAGTTTTTGAATTCTTAGTAGATGTTCAATTTCATGAGTGAACTTTAATTTTGGTCAAATTGATGCTTGTGCAATCAATTTTGTGTTTTTTTTATATGGTTCTATAAACCAAGGAATTAATACTTCAAAATATAGTAGTGTGATCAAACAATACTCATTTTTCAGCCACATATGACTACATCGTATATTGATTAAATGTCTTATCTATTGAGAAAATCTTTAGTGGTTTATTACCACCGTATCAGCGTCATATGTGGCATACATTTTTCACTCATTCCACTAAAATATTGACACGTCCATCAATCCATGTCAGCTGACATGGAATTTAAATAAAGAATTTTAAAAACTTTCACCTCTCA
Organism: Eucalyptus cloeziana; assembly: GCA_014182715.1. Lineage (NCBI taxonomy): Eukaryota > Viridiplantae > Streptophyta > Magnoliopsida > Myrtales > Myrtaceae > Eucalyptus > Eucalyptus cloeziana. The sequence continues at coordinate 3,278,596 of CM024634.1, read as the reverse complement.
GCTCTCTCTCTCCTTCCTCTTCCGGACACCAGCGGAGTCGCCAGCCGTCAACACCAGTGGAGTCTCCGCTCCTCCCCCGCCGTCACCACCAGCGGAGTCGCTGGCGGTGTGACCAAGCAGATCACCGCTGCATCCAAGCGAGCATGGCCAGCTCCCTCTGTTTTCTCCATCTCATCGTTCTCGAGATCTCGCCGTCCATGGCCGAAATCGTCGCTCGTCCATGGCTGTCATTGACATTGTTCATCCATGGTCGAATGCGTTCGGGCGTCGTCTCTATTGTTCATCAATGGCCGACCACAAACCGACTGCAAGGGACGATAGATCTCGATATTTGAGCTCTGTCCATGCCTTCGAGATCTCAACCTCGCCCGTTGCCATGGCCGATCACGAGCCAACTACAAGGGATGACTGCAAGAAGATGGCTTCCTCTTCTTCTTCTTTTTCCCTTGATATCTAGGCTCTGTCCATGGCCTTCGAGATCTCAACTTCTCCCGTCGCCATGGACGAGACCAGATCTAGAGGCACGATCCGGTCTAGATCTGGACGGAAAACGACTGGGAGCCATCATGATGATGGAGGAGGGGCTCGGCCGTCGACGGGCCGACCATGAGCCGACTGCAAGGGATGACAGAGCCGGCCGCGAGCAAGGACAGAGGAAGACGGAGAGCACGACGGAGGGGAAGCTTCCACCGGTGGAGAGATGCAGATTTTTTTAGTTTTACTTTTATTCCACATCAGCGGACATGTGTCAATTTGTTATTGGATTTTAGTAAAAAAACACACACCACCTTAGCAGCTAATAAATATTTTCTCCTATGTATTTCGGTATTACATGATTTTGTTAATTCTCAATTTGAATGCTCATTTGATATTTTGCAGAACTATGTTGTTCTTCGACTAGGTCGATCTACTTATCCTATAAAAGCACACTCATATAACTTTTTCAATGGTATTTTTCTCATCAATAATATCAAGTGTTTGGCTAAATGTTGGATCACCAAATATTTCATTTAACTCATACTTTTCATAATTCAAAACTTGAATAGTTACAGATAGATGTGTAAGTAGAATTGAGACAGAATTAATATAAAGATAAAACATCAACTCGACACAAATTATTTGCTGATAAACAAATAAGGAATAATCTCAACGTGTGTCTATATATATATATATATATATATATATATACATACATAGATCTGTTAGATTTCCTATACTTCCTTGTTCTCTTAATATAGTACTCCGATCCTAACCCCTTTATGGTATCAGAGCCAGTAGGAAGGTATAGATAGTCTTTGTAAAACCATACTCATAGATCGAGAGCCATTCGTTGGCATCCTTGTTGCTTCGACGGAGTGGTCCAGGCCGTAAGTCCCTGAGTGGCTGTTAGACCGTTGGTTTAGCTCTGTAACGGTTCTGAAGAAGGAATAGTTTCGATCCTAAGTATGAGCTTACTTAGAAGGTCTACATCTTCCTCTAGTTCTTTATCATAAATGGACTCAGATTCAAGTCCTATACATAGAGAAGAAGTAAGGATAGAAGATTTCAACAAATCTATAGAAAATTGGGAAATTCCTAAAATACAGCTTAAAGAAATATACAAACAATCAAAATTGAAATTTTTTAAAAAATCAGACTATGTCATAGCCATAGAAGAAAGAGATATTCATTTTTCTAATTCTTATGAAAAAATACATCTTTTGAAGCAAGAGTCTATCAAGAAGCATAAGCAAAAATACAATTATATTCATATAGGATTAGTTCAAGTAGGAATCAAACCTCTTACAAAAGAAGGTCTTAATACATCCATTCTCTTAGTTTTACGAGATTCACGTCTCTTGAACTATGATGAATCTATTCTCGGTACAGTGGAGACAAGTCTCTGCAAAGGTCCTATACATTTTGATTGTTACCCAAATTTTTTTGTATCTCTCAAGGATAAGAACATTCTTAAAGCCCTCACACTCCAAATAAAAACCTATAATTACAAAGTAGCAGATGGATCCATTCCTTTAGCTCTTGTCTATAGGATCCATTACAAAGCCATGGCCTCCGCCTTTGGAGAAAATGCTTTCAAACATAGTCCTCGAGGAGAAACACTTCTCCTTCAAACTGACATTTCTAGAGCTAATACAACAATTCCTAGGTCTATTAACTGGAATCAAGTCACTCTACCTGAACAATGGGAATTAGAAAACCAAATTCCTCAACAAGTTGTTCAAAATACTAGTCCAACCAATGTTATTCAACATCCAGAAGGAAGGGTCACGATCAGATTTCCTAGAAGATCTTTTGATTCAAGATCTAGTCCTTCATTTCATTCATCCTATTCAAGATCAGTGGATCTAAATCCCAATCTCCCACCTATAATTACCATTCCTCCAAGTACACATAGAGATAATTCCATAAGAGAAACAACACCTTTACCTCCTAATACCAATAGAAATAATCATGAGACACCCCTTGAACCAGAAATTAGTGGTTTAGATAATAGATCAGGGATTTCTAGGCTAGTTCTCTAGGCCAGTTTACCAACAGAACTAGCCTGAACTAGTTCTAGAAAATACAGATTCTCCTCATCATTCTCCTACTTATTCACAGATGATAGATGCTGAGCTTAATGTTTTGGAAAAACAGTTTGAACCAAACAAGACATTCCTTAATAAAGAATTTAATTCTGAAAACAAGAGACAAATTAGAGAATGGTTCTTCAAAACCTTTGCTGATAAAGCAAAAGACATCAAGCAAAAATATTACGACTACATATATGAATATGAAGTCCATATATTTTTCTTTGATTGGTTAGAAGAACAATTCCTCAAACCAAAAGAAATAGTTGTTTTAGATCATCATTATAAGTGGAAACTTGATAATGGTGAAACCATAGAATCCAATCATCCACCTCCTAGGAGAATAAAAATACAACATGGAGATAGTGAGGTAATAGCTACTCCTTTTAGGCTTCCAAACAAAGGAGACTCTCTTTACACTCATAAGGTTATTGAACAAAACAATTATACAAACCAACATTTAGTTACCATAGGAAAACAATTGAATAGAATAGAATCCACAATCCATAATCCTACTTAACTCATCACACCACAAGTCGACACTCTCAAAAAACCCATTTTTAAGGCTTTTGAATTTCCAAAAAATCTCAGTCCTAAGTTTGCTAAGGCCTTAGAACAAAAGAAAAAACTTTTAGGAAAATCAAAACTAGAACCTACACCTATTCTAGACACTCCTAAATTCCAAGGACTAATTATAAATGACACCCCAGACCAACCTACCATTAGTACCTTGACTAAACCCTCTAGTGACTCTGATAATGAATCAATCACTGAGGTAAATAGACTTAATTGGAGACAACCTCAAAAACTCTATTATAGTAGAGCTACCCCACCAGACATCGCCCAAGAAGAATCATCGCAAAAAATACAGAATAAATACTCCCCAGATGCCATTTATGAATGGAATATAGATGGTGTTGCCGAAAGCAATATCATGAATATTTTGAATAACATGGTAATGCTTGCCAATGCTTACAAAACACAGCAAGATGTTTCTGATCATGCTGTTGCTAATCTTTTAGTAGTTGGATTTACTGGACAACTAAAAGGTTGGTGGGATAATTATTTGACAGATGAACAAAGAATACAAATTTTAACTGCTTATAAAATCGATGACTTTGGCCAACACATGGATGATGATCAAGGACATCTCATCCAAGATGCGGTGAATACTCTTATCTATTCCATTTCACAACACTTCATAGGAGACCCTTCACATATTAGAGATAGAAATCAAGATCTCTTATCCAATATGCGCTGCAAATCCTTAGGGAAATTTAGAGAATACAAAGAACTCTTCCTTCAAAGGGTTCTTATTAGACCTGACTGCAATCAACCTTTTTGGAAAGAAAAATTCTTAGCTGGTTTACCCCAAATAATAGGTGATCAAGTTAGAGATAGAATTAGAGAATAATACAGTGGCCAAATTCCTTATGATCTTCTTTCTTATGGAGAAATAATCTCTTACGTTTACAGACAAGGAACACAAATGTGTAATATAATCAAATTACAAAGACAGCTCAAGGAAGAACAATCTCTCACCAATAGAAGTCTAGGAGATTTTTGTGCTCAATACGATCCCTCTTATAATGAAAAAACAAAACCAAAATGTAAGGGAACTTGTCCTTTTGAGAAAGAAATAAAGAAACATAGCAACAAACCTCAACCCTCAACCCTGTAGGAATGAACAAAGACGCTAGAATAACCAAAATAGACCTCATACTGATAGGAAAAATTTTAAAGACATTAAATGTTACTCTTGTGGTAGAAAATGTCATATTTCAAAATACTTGTAGGATTAATAAGAAATTGAATGAACTTTCTCTAGATGACAATACTCTTAACCAGTTAAACAACATCTTCATAGAAAACGGTGATACTTTTTCTGATGAACTTCTTGAGGAAGAAGGTCTTCAGATTAATGAAATAGAAACCTCTTCCTATTCAGATTATGAAGACACCTCTCCTGACAAACCTATTCCTGAAATAAATATGTTAACAAAAGAAGAAGAATTTCTCCTTAGCACAGTTGACAAAATAACCGACCCCGAAGCCAAAAAAGAATACTTAGATAGACTTCATTTATCGATGAACATTGTTACTAATCCCAATACTTCTTACAATCTAAAAGACATTTTAAATAGAAGCAAAAACCCCAGTCTAGACCCGTAAATATTAATGACCTTCAAAATGAAATAAAACAACAAAAATTAGAAATACAAGCCCTAAAAGCTACACGGTTAGAGATGAAACAAGAAATTTCTGCTATAAAATCCCTTGTCATAAAAGGAAAGACAAAATTAGAAGACCAAAATGAAATCACCAATACTTCTGACACTTCGGACCCAGCTTTCCTTATGTTATTAACAGAAATAACATCTAGAAAATGGATAATAAATATTATGATAAAAATCAACAATGAGTTTATTATTGAAACAACAACACTCTTTGATACAGGGGCTGATCTCAATTGTATCAAAGAAGGCATTGTTCCAACAAAATACTTTGATAAAACTTCTGAATCATTAAAATCAGCCTCAGGAGACAAACTAAATATACAATACAAATTACCAAAGGCCTTCATAATAAAAGATCAAATGTCCTACAAAACATCTTTCCTTTTAGTCAAAAATATGAGGCAACAGGTAATTCTTGGAACACCTTTCATACAATTAATCCAACCTTTTACAATTACTAATGAAGGTATTGAAACCCATGCTTTAAACAAAAAAATCACCTTCAACTTCATAACAAAACCACAAAAGAGGAGCCTAAATAATTTACAAGAACATTCTATTTCAGAAATAAATTGCCTTATAAAAGACAAAGAAAACTAGCTCAAATTCTTAAAAGAAGATTTAGAATTCAAAAAAAATAGAAGAAAATCTTATAAAACCAAATGTTATAGAAAAAATAGCTTCCTTACAAAAACACATAGAAAAAACCATATGCTCTACCTTACCCAATGCTTTTTGGGAAAGAAAGAAGCATATTGTTGATTTACCTTACGAACATGATTTTTCTGAAAACAAAATACCTACAAAAGCTCGTCCCACACAGATGAACCAAGAAGTTCTAAAATTTTGTCAGACAGAAATACAAGACCTCTTAAATAAAAAAACTCATAAGGAAAAGCCAATCACCATGGAGCTGCTCTGCTTTTTATGTCAATAAAAATGCTGAACTACAAAGAGGAGTTCCCAGATTAGTTATTAACTATAAACCTCTTAATACAGCCCTTAGGTGGATAAGATATCCTATACCCAATAAAAAAGATTTGCTTAACAGACTTTGTAGATCAAAAATATTTTCAAAATTTGACATGAAGTTAGGATTTTGGCAAATACAGATCAATGAAAAAGATAAATGCAGGACAGCTTTTATAGTCCCTTTTGGCCAATACGAATGGAACGTTATGCCATTCGGCCTCAAAAATGCCCCTCAGAATTCCAAAGAATTATGAACAAAATTTTCAATCCTTATTCAGAATACATCATAGTTTATATAGATGATGTTCTAGTATTCTCTTCCAATATAGAACAACATTTCAAACATTTATCTACTTTCATAAAAATAATCATACAGAACGGTCTTGTAGTCTCTCCTACTAAAATTACACTCTTCCAGACCAGGATTAGATTTCTAGGTCATTATATCCATTTAAGCACCATAACTCCCATAGAAAGGTCAATCTCTTTTACAAACAAATTTCCTGATGAGATTAAAGACAAAACTCAATTACAAAGGTTTTTAGGTAGCCTCAATTATATTATAAATTTCTTTCCCAATATAAATATTCTTTGCAAACCTTTACACCAAAGGTTACGTAAGGATCCTCCACCATGGACTTCAGTCCATACTGACATCGTCAAACAAATAAAGATTCATGTGAAAGATATACCATGCCTACACCTTGCTGACCCTTCTACTTTCAAAATAGTAGAAACGGATGCCTCATAATTAGGATATGGTGGCATTCTTAAACAAGTCAACAACAACAAAGAACAAGTTGTTTAGTTTATAACAAAACATTGGAATTCCACCCAGCAAAATTATTCGACAATCAAAAAAGAAATACTTGCCATAGTTTTGTCTATATCAAAATTCCAAAGAGATTTATTGAATCAAAAATTTCTCTTGAGGATTGATTGCAAATCAGCCAAAGACATTTTACAAAAAAACGTATTAAACATTGCATCAAAACAAATTTTTGCCAAATGGCAAGCCATACTTTCAATATTTGACTTTGACATTGAATTTATAAATGGTTCTTCAAATTCATTACCTAATTTTCTCACAAGAGAATTTTTACAGGGGATACCATCATGCCAAGATCCAAAAAAGACCATAAAGGGGTTAGGATTGGAGTACTATATTAAGAGAACAAGGAAGTATAGGAAATCTAACAGATCTATAAGAAGACTATATAAAAACTAAATAAAATCGCGAGAATTAAAAATAATGTAAAGGGCAAAGGCAATATATAAAATATAAAGTAAGAGTATGCATAAACAAAAACTAACCATGAAGGTGGTATGAACTTGTATTATATAAAATTGAAATTACATGTATTGAAAGATGCATAAACTAAAGCATCAAGTCATCCACTAGGGCGGTAATCCGCACTCCAGGGAATATTGATGTTTGTATTACAAACAATGGTTAACCGATTATCATGTAAGTTGGTAACCCTGTAAAAAACTATGTATTTGAAAAACTAACTTACTTTGAAACCAGGGGATACAAGGTAAGAAAGCTTGAGGCTTGAAAGGATGAGGGTTTACAAGAGGGTGAGGAGGAAGAAGAGAGAAGAGAGATTCGAAAATTTTGAGTCCCCTTCTTCTGTGCCGCGAGAGTGTATTTATAAGAGGTGCTACAGTGTTGAACAGTGTAAAGTGAACAGTATAAAGTGAACAGTTCTGAGTGAATAGTGAATAGTGTATGCCTATCTTGCTACAGTGTATAGCCTTTGCGCCGCTGTAACAGTGTCTGCATGTGATGTCTTGATTTAATCTCTATCTAGGTTGATCCCGTAGCAGTCGTCTTCATTGGTGTTTCCACTATGATGTGACTAGGAGGATCCATCTGTATTGTCTTGAGATTTGGAAGATCCACATTGTGATCCTTCCACTTCTGAGAGCATTGTTCTGAGGATGTTGCAGTATTCTTCCTTGCTCTGGACTGCAGCAAGTGCTGCACTTGCTATGGATATCTCTTGTAAAAAAGATGTATTTGATGGGGCTGTGGTTATCTGGGTTTTCCGACTGTTTAGCCATGTTCTAACCGCAACTTCTTATCCTTGTTCATGGTATTTGAATCCATCCCACCATTTTGTTTTGTATTTTCGGGCAAGTACTGGTACACTGGGTTTTGTGGATGTATTGCATTCAAATTCCCATGCTGTTACCCGGGAGATTCTGAATATTATAAATAAATGCATAATATATATATATATATATTCTTACTATATTTTCAATATATGTTGTTGTAACCAATATTATTTTAGAGAGGAGCGACAATAATCAAACTAAGCAAAGATATGGCATTCAATTTGGATATGTGGAATAAATAGAACTTTCAAGGCTTCATCATACTAAGTCTCTTGCTTTGGGTCTTTTTGAAGCTTTGGCTTTAAAACATCTGTGCTTTGGCTCGCTGTCTTAATTAGAATTGTTGTATTAGGAGGGCATACGTGGACTCATGACTAACCTATCTAAGGCAGACCTTTTCATGTTGAGTTTTCAATGTTAAGATAAATTTTTTTAAGGAAGGATTTGAGGTGTTTAATATTTAATTTGCTGCGACCATAAATAAGATTAAGTCGTCCCCATAATATTATACCTTTTGATTTTTTTTTTAAATATACGATGGAGTTTTACACAACTTTAAATGCCTGTCTGCGTCAACGTTGTAAAACTCAAGCTTCGATTAAGAAAAATGATAGGCAAATATCTTGTTTTCATTACGATGGTAGAGTGATAATATCATCTATTCTAATGGAGGAAAAAGGACAACCACAGTACAAGGCCAGATGTATAAATTCTTGGGATCCTTGCGGGAATGGGAGGTAGAGCAAGGCCAGTGCCTTGCACGTGCTTCTTCATCCTCCCCAACATCACCCAAACCACCTCCCAACCATTTGCTTTGCTTGCCAATTTCTACTTCAAGGCTTCCTTATAAAGTTTGCAATGCACTATTTTCTTGATGCATGTAAACTCTCGTGATGGATGTTGAGAGGATAGTTTTGTCTTAACCAACATTATATTAGAGAGAAGAGACAAAATTCAAACTACGCAAAAACATGCCATTTACTTTTACCTTGGATTTGTGGAGAAAATGGAACATCCGAGGTTTCATCGTACTGAGCCTCTTGCTTCAGGTTTTTCTCATTTTATTTGCACCCCTTAGAAGAAAACAGCGGACCGCTGCATTATTTTCCTCTTGTGGTTGGCCTATTTGATGGTTCATTCAGTAGCTGCATTTGCGGTTGGGCTCATCTCTCACAACCAAGGCAATTCAAGTGCTCATGTAGCAAAAGTAGATGAAGGACTTCAAGCATTTTGGTCCTCATTTCTCTTACTACATCTTGGTGGTCTAGACACCATTATCGCTTTCTCTCTTGAGGATAGTTCACTTTGGCCACGACATCTGCTTAGTCTCGTCTTCCAAGTCTATACTGCCATCTACGTTTTCTGCGGATATTTCCTAACGACAAGTTGCTGGTGATCCCAACGATCTTGGTGTTTCTCGCAGGGGTTATCAAAATTAATGAGAGGACATTGGCACGTTGTCTCTCGAGCCTCCCAAGGGTTAGGGAATCAACGCTTTTAGACAAGGAGCTAAGAATGGCCGCAGACTCACAATTGCTTGAAGAACTCAATGTTCTAGGGGATGAACATGGAAGTTTTGATGAAGAAAGCGCAAAGCTTGATGAGAGCATTGTGGTAAAGCATGCTTACTCATTCTTTCAAATCTTTAGGGTCTTCATTGTAGATCTCATCTTTACAAAACAACAACGTGAAATGAGCCATAAATATTTTGCCAAAGTTTCTGCGATGGATGCGTTGAGGGTGATATCAGTTGAACTCGATTTCATTTATGAAAATCTCCACACAAAAGCATTGACAATACATCACAAGCGGAGCTACATTTTCCGCATCGTAACTTGCACTAGCATTGCGGTGGCTTTGGGCGAGTTCAATCGCTTGAAGAAGTATCAACTCCTCGAACTTGATGTGAAAATTACTCATATTCTTCTTTTTGGAGGGATTATTCTTGATGGGATAGCTTTGTTGATGCTTGCTTTTTCCAATTGGACTATTGCTGGAATTAAGTATAACACCACGGGGTTGTCTAAACTAGATTCATTTCTCAACAAGTTGGTATCCACCACGGATTACCTAAGGAAGCCCAGATACGCCACATGTGAAGTAGAACCTAACACTAATGTTTCTTACGAGGTCATAGATACACCATTAATATTTCAAAGGTGGTCATAATCCATCTCTACTTGCAACCTTTTTTTTGAGGCATTGAGGAAGAGTCTGAGAAAGATATGTAAATGCAATCAGTTTTGGGGCATCGTTGGTTTTAAAAATATATGTAGTTTTCCATTTCAAATGGTTGACAAGATCATCTCGTGTCCATGAAGCTGTTCAGACAATTGGCAGATTTTGTAGTAAAAGATCAGTGATTGCCAATGCGCAGTACGTTTCCAAGAATCCGTTTATTAACAAGCTGTGGATCTTTCTCTTTAACAAGGTGAAAAAATCATCTAGGAGTGCAGATAATCCGGAAACGGCGAGAGAAATAGTTAAGGCTAGTGGTAGTGTGTTTTTACCAAGTAGACTTTGGAGGAGCAATCTCAATGAAATTTCAAAGCATATCACCAAGGCTAATTTCCACATCCATATTATAATGTTGCAAATTGCTACTGAAATTTGGTACAACATAGAGATATGCATTGAAAGAAATGATGAAAGGGAATTTAGCAAGATCCTTTCTGATTATATGTTGTATCTTCTACTTAATCAGTCTAATGTGATGTCTGTTGTGGTGATAGTGGGCATTGCCCAAAAGAAATCAGCAGATACGCTATGCGAGCTTCGGCACCTGATTATCAGTGATGAGACCAAGGATCTGGAAAGGATATGCAAAAAATTGTACAACAGAGTGGGCCCTCGAGCAGGGGCCGTGTTGGGTGGTATTAATCATTCGGAATCCCTGCTCGACCGAGGGCTCCATTTGACCCAAAAAATGGAAGATCTTGGGAAAAAGAAGTGGAAATTCTTGAGTGGACATTGGGTTGGGATATTGTAATATGTTGCAGTCAATATTAAGGGAGAGGCACATGTGCAGGTGTTGAGCAAAGGGGGAGAGCTTCTTGCCTTTGTTTGGCTGTTGATGGTTCATTTCAGTTGCTTTTACAAACCTGAATGGGGCATGTATTACGAATTCTGGGATGAGTGGGGTAAGCATCTACGTTTAAAATATAATGAATAATCTACTAAGTTATTTTATCCACGTCAATTGTCTTATTTACCATCCTGACATTTCTACAAATGTTCGTTTTAATAAAATTTTCTAGTTGTGTATCTTTGTGATTAATGTTGGAGAATTGATAGATTTTCATTCTTCATAGTAAGCCTTGCCCGCGTCTACTCTTATGGATAGTAAATAATTGCTTCATACTTACAATTATATTAAAAAAAGAAAATCTAATAGGTTGTGCTTCTTAAGGTAAAATAATAGATTGTAAATTTACACAAGGGATAGTAATATTCTCATAGACGGGGATGTAAATTCAGCAACATCACGATTTGGTATCCATATTTAAGGACGCTAATGTGTATAATCATCCTCTTATCGTTGTGCAATTTTGACCAGCTAAAGCACCATTGTTATTGTCACAACGAAGCCGACCAAATAGCTATTCTTCATATAATTTTTACCCGACAACTGAATGATTGCTTTGTAGGAAATAGATATGAAATTAAAAACATATTTCGTATAAGCCAAAAGGGCAATTTTCATGTAACGACATATAATTTTTCAAGGGGTGTATTTTCACTCGATTAGTAAAAATAACCTTAATTTGACTCTTTTTGGTTGCGAGCGTAAAATGACTTGGTATATTCTAACGGACATGATATCGATTATCCCCGTGAGCTTTAGCAATGGGATCAATTACACAGACAAAGATAGATTGGCATCCAAGGTTGATGCTTAAACGCAATTCGCCAACTTCATAAAAAGGACAGCATAAAGCCAATTGGCGATACCCAAATAGAGAGCCAGATAGATCCATACGATGACATGCTAACATAGGAAGGGCTAAAGCATCACTGAGTCCTCATCAATCAATTCACAGATTGATCCCACGAGATGCAAGACTACATCTAAGAATTGTGTTTCACTTTCCCACAATTGTAGAGCTGCATGAACCCGCAACCCGGAATGTATCCATGGAAGGTTATGGCTAAGTAATTCCAGCATGCTACACTACATAGCCGAGCCCCATCTACGCGGAGTCCGATTTGAAGTGCCGATGTACTGCAATAAGTCATACTGGTTTGGAAAGGTCCAAGTCAGAAAAGATATGACTGAAGCATCGGAATTTATGAATACACCACTAACATTATTCCCTTGAATAAAGGCATCGCCATACTTGTTTTTCAGCGGCCCTTTTGACGAGTCCTCCATCGGTTCCATTGCCATGTTCGTATATCCATCCAGGCAAGGCTAGAATACCTGCATAAAAGTTGAAAACTCCAACCCATCAGAACATATAAGAAGGCCGCGCAACTTTAGACATCACAATATTTTGGTATCTTGTAATTGAGTAGTAGAACGCATGTGCAAGATCCTTGGTTTTACTCTTTGCTGAAAAACAAAACGAACATCTTGTGCGATTATCAATTAATCTCATATGAGCAGCCGAGAACTCAACCCCATATAGATAATTCCCGACTAATTAAAGTTCGAGACAAACAGCACATAGGATTCAGTACAATTGGTAACAAACAAGGATAGGAATAATTGGCAAACTCAGCATTATCGAGCTACATCGAGTAAATTTTTTTGTTGAAGAATGCTCCTAGCACACAAAGAGACCATGTTGAGAGAAGTACCTCGATAATTGATGCCAGAGTTTAGTTTGATGACAATCGGTCTCCCGGGAATAGATTTCAGGAAATCGGCGGGGGTTTTTGTGGTGGCCAGCCCTTTCTCTCTTTCTCCATTCATTCTCCTAATCCTTGACCGGTGCTTCCTCTACCCAAAACAAGGAAGATCAATAATCGTATTCAATTAAGCAGAAAAAGAATTAAAAAATTGCCAACTAATTTACACGGGGAAAAGGCTCATGACAAATTAGACGATCAATCCATCATACTGCATTTTTTAAATTTGTTCTCCTACACTTGTCTTAAGTTATTCCTTGGAATAATGGATGGTGGTGATCTTTTAGGTGAAGAAAATAAAAAATTGGACAGCGATAATGACGATGGGGTATCAGAGATTCCTGTCCAATTATATAGATTTTCAACAGTTTTGGTTTAATTTTTATTACAATGTTAAAAAAAAGTTCACTCTAATTGTTATTTTCCTTTCTTATTTCTTTAATTTCCCTTTTCAAACTTTTTTTTTTTTTTTCCTCTCTCAACAAATAACTTTCTTTATACGATGTTGTCGTATGTTGTGCAAGCTGGTTTGTTTAAGAGAATGAGAAATAAAATTTATTGATTTTTTTTACTATAAGTTATATGATTTATCAAAATATTTCTTAAATTAATAATTTTCACTTGTTTGTCAAATCGTGGCCTCCGTACGTCGCATTGGTTGTCCAACCTTTCGAGCCGTGGGAGTCGCATCGCCCCGATACTCCACCACGGCGGACGACGGAGCCTCCGCTTCGACGGCGACCGCCATTCCGGTGGCCTCCGCCTCCCCTCCGCCCATCGACGCCGGATCGTCGATTCGGAAGCCGATCAGCTTGTGGCCCAGTACGTACTTCTCTCGCCCGTCGCCAACGCCTCATGGGAAGCGAGATCCGAGATAATCGAGGAGGTCGGCGATGCCGGTGCGACCGAGAGTGCTGCGTCGCCGGAGAGCGAATTGGTGCCGAGGAGTCCGTCTAGGAGCAGGACGAGCGTTTTCTACGAGTTTTCGAGTGATTATGTTGCTCGGAGATCAGTATAGGAATTCTTGGGATGAGATCAGGATAGGGGAAGCTGGTGGAAGATGTCGATGCTCTCGCCGGGACTATATGCTGCTATAAGGTAAATTAAACTGAGCTTTGAACAACTATAGGATGGTGATGCTTTTGTTTTCTGCGATGTTTCTCCAGCTTAAATTTCTCGGTTTGAATGATGGTTCAATTGTTGAAATGTGGTTTTAACCGAATTTCGAGCGTTTTTTCCGTGCCTATTGCTTGTATCAACGCAATGCATACTGTGGCATTGTAAAAGAGAGAGTTCCTATGGGCTTTCTCTGCAGAAGATGAATTGCATATCATGTCATTGACACTGCTAGAGTTAGGTAATACAGTTAAGTGGTGCTTTGATGAATTCTTGATATAAAACTGACGGATGCTGGTGCTTAGTCAGTGGCTAACCAGTTCTAGTATTCTGCTGTTCAGTTTGAATGTCAAGCCCTTGTTTGAATAATCTAGAATCGGTCATCTGGTAATTAGAGAACATATTGTAACAATCTGCTCTTACTTTGGTGTAAGAAGCACTTTGTCTCTGTCATTCGTGCATGTGCATATCTAAACTCTTATCAATCTTTGTCCATATCAAGTTCTGCAATCAGAATGCCTAAGTTCTTTAGTCATTAGCCATAGTTCATATAGAGTGGGAATTCATTATTAGAATCGTGTGTAACAGAACATCCCCATTGTACTCAGCCTTTTGCTTTTGCACCAGCATTGCTCCAACAACGATGGCAACACAAGGCCTCTATATTAGTCACTGCTTCTGTAGACAGAAGGGTTCTCAAGAGGCCAATCCATATTGACACTGACTTGCAAATAGCACGAGCTGTTACATGGGTTGGGTACTCCTCAATGGCAATCTAACTGGAAGTAACTCAGTCCACAGAAGGTATCTTATGAAACAGTACTTCCAATCAATAATAGTATGCTTCTTCCTTCCCTCAAGGTAGTGACATTGCTTATTGACTTGTAGGACAAGAATATACATTTCCATCTGCTGCCACTAAGCAGTTGCAGGAGTCATGTTACTCCTGATCCTGATGGATGGTGTCACTTTAATGGCTGTGCCTTAAATGTGTGTTTATTCTTTACAAAACCATATTTACTCTTGCATGTTTTCTTTACTCTACTCATAAAAACTATGGAGAAGATTGCCAATTTGCTAGCCAATTCACCATTCTCTTATTACCAATAATAAAAATAAATAAATCAAATCCATCCAAACTATGGAGAAGCTTGCTAATTAACATCCTCTTGCCAAGAAATATTGGCAGTTTGTCAAGGTTTTCGACATGTTCAAGCACAATGCTCAGATGTCGGATGTTCATAAGTTATTCTTTCCATGATATAGTCTCGTTACTCATCCATTCTGCTGTTTACCTTATACTGATAATTTCCCGCAGAAATCTGGGATTCCTCAGATTCAGTTGCACTTACTGCCAACTTCACATTTGTGGCTCGTGATTCTAGAACTGGGAAATCAGCTCCAATTAAGCCCATCTCCCCAGAGATAAGAGAGAAAATTTACTTTGGCAAGAGGCAGAAAAGAAGGAATAAAATGAGGAAAAAGAAGAGAGATGAAAGTAACAGATATACTTAGGTGGAGGACTTGTCCAGGCTTCAAGCTTTATCTGCTGAAGGTTGTGTCTTCTGTGATATGCCAGCTTTGGCAGACAGTGATAGCATTCTGATAAGCGACACTTGTTTTGAGAACTCATTAGTATTTGGAGGATTTAAATGCAAAGGACTTTTGAATTGGCCCTTTCAACCACATATGCCTTTGCTGGTGTGGTACCCCGGTTCTTTGAAGTTGACCATGTTGAATTCTTGAGACCTGTAAGTAACTGATCAAGTGCAGGATGTATTTCTTTGTCTGGGTGCTGCTGTTGCATTACTCAGCTGCTGAGTGTGGATCCGTGGCAATGATTACATGATATGTCTGGCGTCAGTCTTCTATAAGCATAGATTTCATACTTGAACCTTCACTCTTGCAGTTGTATGTATATGTGTGAAATTATGGATCTGTTCGGTGGAAGATCATAAGATGAAGCATATTATTCTTGGGATGTAGGCGGATGTTGGCCATTTTCTCTGCCTCAAATGCCGTGTCCTGTCTATGGAGCTTGACAATCCAGATGAACCCCTTACGAATGTCAAAGTTGTGGCCCATGTGATGCAACCTGAGCTCAGGTCAAGTGAGGTACGGGTGGCCCATGCATGTTACATTTTCTTTTAGCAAATTTTGATAGCGTTCTAACTGGTGTCAATCGAATTCTACTTTACATTATCTATACGTCCTGAGGCCTTGATTGATGGATTGAGGATTCAGAAGTCCCATCCATGGAAGAAGAGGCGTGGCATGTCCTTGAACGTATGGATGCTGAGAGTTGTCAGACTTCATCCTGAATACACTTCTCCAGTGCCTGAAGTGAACCGCAATGCTTACTTGCAGGTTGAATGATAATTAGTGGGGGACTGAAATTGATACTCAAAAAACAGGACAACATTGCCAAGCAAAAGAGGAACTCGGGGACATCAGTCTAGTTAGGAGCTTAAGGGATGTCTAACCCACCAAACATGTATCAGCGTTGTGAAGTCCAATTATTTACTACTTCTGAGATAGTCTCACTGTACGATGACATGAACCGAAGATTAGAAGAGGCCAACTACAATGATGTTGAGGAATAAGAGCTCCTGCCAAGTAAAGTCTTACAAGGACATGGGACTAAACATGTCACTGATTCAATTGATGGATGGTGAAAAGCTGTGAACTTGCACATCTGCTGGTAATGAACTGGTACTATTGTCAACATTGATATGTGAGTGTTTTTTGCTTTGTGACAGAGTTGTATGCTTTGTCCTAATGATAGGTGAAGGGACTACACGCTTGCCATTGCATCGAGAATTGACAGATTTCTTATGATAAGGCTTCTATACGGTGGAATTCTTTTGAGAAATTGGCTTGAAAAAACAATAAAAAATGCTTGGAAGCAATTGGCAAGTGGGTACCCTTCATAAGGTAATCCATTAGCATTTTGGATTTGGACTGGTCAATAATCTGGGTTCAGAACTTGGGAGTTTATTGCTACCGGATCTAGTCTCATTTATGAGCAATTTATTTGAGATAATTCTCTGTTGACCTGCTTATGCTTACCATATTTCTATCCTTGAATGATTGAAAATGGAAAAGGTTAGAGCAGAGTATTCTCGCAAGAATTCCTTGTTGAAACCGGGTTCACCTGCCTTCTTTTTTATTTCTCCGTAATAAGTGTCCAATAATCTACTATGTCCAATCGGCCCATTCAGTTGACTCTCATAATCAGGTCCAACTCAAACTATGATGTTGGTTCTATACCAATGAGACCTTGCGCAAGGGCATGAAAAGCCCTAGAAAGAGTCCTGGTGAGCAAAGCCTCAAGATTGTCAGTGTTTCGTGCAGTTGGTCACTTTGTTGATTCTCTCGGGATGGTTAATGTTATGTAGTTCCATAAACAAACAATTAGCAAAGGACATACAATTGGCATTCATGAGTACATTTATGTCTGTTATAAGGAGATGCTTAACCCAGACTTCATGAGCCTTTCATGCTTTAATTAGCACTATGCGACACACTATGGTTCCAACTATAAGGTCATCGACAAGGAATCATTAGGATAAATTCATTGCAGGCCCACATAGTTTTTATGTGGAGACCTCTACTGAAAGTCTATGTGTTACAAGTTAAATAGAAGTAGGGAATTAAATTTTTGCCCCGGGGCGATAGGCGATTTTAGGACAAATTTGTATAGCTGGTGTTGTTGATATCATTGTGACTGTGTCCAAAACCACGAGAATAAAGTGGTTTGGGGAATGATACATGCTAAATCTGTTACAAATGCGTTTTGCTTAGTGAATAGCAAAAGCTCACCAATTCACTGCAAGCGCATGTGGCGGCTTCTTGAACTGCACTCTCGGATGTGTACCGAGCCTGATGATTGCAAGGTTCCTCTCTGTAGGAAAGTGAAAGAACTTCTATGTTTGTCACCTCAATTTTAATCTGAACAAGTTTCGATGGATGCCCGGATGTGTCTAAATGTGACTGCACGTGATGTATGGGTTGTCTTTTGTTCACGTATTCTTCTTCTTCTTCTTCTTCTTTCTTTCTTTCTTTTTTTTTTTTTTTTTTTTTTTTTTTTTTTTTTTTTTTTCGGATTGGTCCTATTCTAACTCTTCTCTCTCTCTCTCTCTTAAACTTTTACTTTGCCTTTTTGCAGAGGTGGGAGTCAACTTCACATTTGAAATGTCCCCAACCTACCCAATTCCCTTACTTTGCCTTTTTGTAAAGCCAGGCCCAATGGGTTCATTCACCTAATTAATTAGGTCCTAAAAAGCATTGGATATTGAGCAAAACTCTCTCCAAATGGTCAAGTGAGAATTGCATTGCTGACTTGTAAGTTCGCATTTCAAGTGTCTTGCACGGAAAAGAGTCCAACACTGATTTAAAGAAACTGGTTGATTAGTCAACTTTTGAGGGCAAGAGTGTTTCTTCCCAAATGATTCTTCTATGATTTAAAATTAAGTGATGATGCGAGATCATATCGGGGCGAGTCATCTTATTGGGGCATAGAGTTGAAGAGCAGCACCATCGTTGAACTGATTTGTATAGTGAAATTGAGTGCTCTACATTATGTCTCGTTTGCTTTTGCCAGGCAATTTAGAGTGAAGATTCGGCATCAAAGCAAGAAAAACGACTCCAAGTGGAAAATGTTGGTCAACAAAGTAATTGCAACTAAGAATACATTGGGACCATTCTTAGCTCGGTGCTCAGGTTTATTGTGAAATCTTTGTTTCTTTAAAAGCCATGCTTGGCCACAAGTTTGATTCATCCCAATTCAAAAAGAATAAATAAATTGCTGGGAACTTATAGTTCTTTTTTATACTATAAGTCTTTAAAGTGACCTGTACATGAGTTGGCTGGGTAATGTATATAAATTACTCACATTTGACTTTTAGCTTCTCTTTTTTTTTTGGTCGGATCAGATTGCTTTACTCCATCAACCACAGGGCTTCATCTTTTGCAATTGTATCATGACTGCAAGTGGTATTGGCAGAATTCTTGCCTAGACCCAGGTCCATAAACCCACTGCGATCAGAGGGATTGGATCTGAATCGGGCCCGCATAATCAAAAGTATTGTCCCAGGCCGGACAAGAAATTTTCTTCCGTTTGTGCATAATTTCCATTGGATTTTAATGATTCACCATTTAAATGAACTTTAATAGTGGAAAGCACAATCTAAAAATTCGAAAGGCATAAACTATCATCAGGTATTAATAATAGTCAGCATTGATGAAGAACTTACCAGCAATCTAAATATATACATTTCAAAGATTATCATCATATTAATGGAATTTACCAAACTTTAGGATAGTTAATAAAGTTAAATGATATCTACTAATCCATATGCAACTATCTATGTGACATAAAAATCTACTGTCTTTTTTAACTCTTGAAGTCATATGCGAGTTGATGAATAACTTATCAGTATAAATCTAAATCAATAATGTAAGCATGTTGCGAAAAGGTAAACTTAATATACTAACTTTGCTTGAACATTTACCAACTCAATTTTAAAGCTGTGCACGTTTTTTTGGGTTTAAATAAAACTTGAAAGTACTTTTTTACTTCCCATAAATACTTAAAAGATTAGTAAAATTTCGGAAAATTATGAAAAAAATTAAATGTGAGACTTTGAGTTAACATTTGAGTATTATGAAAGTTTCCAAAGTTTTGGATTTAAAAAAAGTTAAAAGTGCGTGAACCGTATGATTTTAATTAATCAAAAAAGTAAAAGTTATTCCATACATCCTAGTAATTAATAGAAATTTATCAATATATACTGAGAACGTCTTATTAGTTATCCGGGACAATACACAAATAAAATGTTGACTGCGCAAAATTCTAAAAATCAATTAAAAATGATACAAACCACCCAACACCTAAGCAAAATGCTTAAATGAATTTGTAAGAAGTGGCAATTGGTGTTTTTAATGTATGGTTTTGCTTAGAGGGTATGTTAATGGTATTTGTATAAATAGAGGTAATAAGTGATCATTGGGTTCACAGTGAGATATGTTTTTGACACTTTCCCAAGAAGAAAAGGACCTAGTCTAGGATAAATATAAGCATCACATTACAAAATTGAACAAATGATACACAAATCTTCAGCAGAAATGATGCAGCAAACTTGAAATAGCACTTTAACGAGTGAATCATTTTCAAATATTCAATAAAGATGTGCAACCTCTTTTACAACTTGATTTCATGTATTTCTAGCATTAATAAAAGAAGAGACACTACCGAATTTAGTCCTTGAACTCTTAATAAATGTTCAATGACTGTAAATTTTAATTTAGTCAAATTTATATTTGTACTCTGTGAGTTGAATCAATTTCATTTTTTATATGGTTCTGTACACAAGGAATTAATCCTTTATAATATTTTATGAGTAATCTGACTAAACTATACTAGTCCATTCTTAAGCAAATAATATGGCTTTGACAAATAGCATGGATTTCCGGTTTCTTGGCTCAATATACTATGATGAATGCATGCAAACCGCTGTATGCATCAGTATTAATTATATAGCATTGTATAAGACTTCACCTCTAAAATGGTGAGCATAGTCCAAAGATTATTTCAATTGAGAAACACTAAGACTCAAATAAGGTTCCATCATATCTTCATCAAACACATACTTATTTAGCCAATTCATTGGGTATTACATGATTTTGTTAATTCTTGATTTGAATGTTTATTTGACATTTTGTAGAACTATCAAAATCTTCGAGTATGCTGATCTATATTGGATTAATGTAAAATCATTAGACATATCTAATAGAGTACTCTATATATAATTATAAATTTGAAACATTTTACTTGTTAAGTTTTTTATATTCAAGAGGTGATGACAGGCAACTAGCGTGAGGTATTACCTCCTTTGAATCTAACCCATGGAAAAACATAAATTTGGTCAAGTTATGTTCTCAATTTTAAGTTGATTTAAGAGCATTTTTTTTTCTTCATATGGAAGATAACCTCCTATTGAAATCTAAATTTTTGCTCGTACATCCTTATTGCATTTGCCAAAAATTAGGGATCGAATTTGCAAACAACGACACAATTCAACCCCTGAAAAACAGTGATTTTACATAATTTTGCACTATTTATCTTGTTGCATTTAGAAACTAGAGATTTTGTAATCTGTTAATACCCAAGTTTCCATTCCCATACGCTATTTTATGCATTTTATAAAATTCAGGGACCGAATTCACCTCCCTAAAAAAAAAAAAAGCGACTCTACATAATTTTGAATTCATTTTTCTTGTTGTATTTTTTTTCTCCAGTTAGAAATTAGAGGTATTGTAGTTTATAGATATCTAAGATTCCCCTCTTATGGACCACTCATGCATTTTATAAAAATTAGGGATTGAATTTGCCTCACTCTAGATTGAGGCCGAGGTAAGCTTGCCTCTCTCTCACAAGCACTGCAAGCTCATTACCTTGGTCTACTGCTTCTTTAACTCTCCTCTTAGCAGTGATACTTTTCTATAGCATTTTGTTTAGTTGTTCTTCACGCCTTTATGTTTATTTCTAACCCGTAATAGAGGATTGCGGAGTCTAGGTTTCATCTTGGTTTTTGGTTTAGGGTGTTCCATTCCATCACCGTAGATCGATGTTGTAATAAATTTTTCTTGGATATTCTTACTTGGCTGTGATTTTAGGAAATTGTCCAAAAAATCCTAAAATTATTAAATTTTTTAATTTTGCCAATTGAGTAATTTTTGGCGAAAATTTTCCAAAGAGTCCAAAACTTATTGTATTTTTGCCAATTCAGTTATAAACATTTCAATTTCGTCAATTGAGTATTAAATTTTTTCACTTTTTGCCAATGGAGTTTATCCAGTTAATTTTAGCTAGAAATCACTGACGTGGATGCCGACTGTGACATGTAGGAAGGCTGGCCCTAACGTGGATAATATTTAATAATATTTTAATATATTATTTTAAATTTTTATTTATTTTTTATTTCTTTCCTCTTTTTTTTTTTGGGCCCCTTTTTCCCTCCACCGGATCTCATCTATGGCCGGTGGAGGTCACCGGCCGGCCTCGAGTGAGAGATGTCGGGCCTGGGCTGGTGAGGGCTGCCCTTGTTTGGGCGGGCAAGGGCAACTCTTGCTCAATCGCCCTCGCCCAGAACGGGTGATCGAGTCAAGGCCAGCGGCTTCAAGGATCCTCGAATGTCAAGATCCGGGCTAGCGGGACGGCGATTGTGGAGGAAATCTCTTCGTAACGGCTCGCTCAAGGAGATTGGGACCCGACATCCATACACCAACGGGGAGGTACGAGAGAGCACGATTGGTTTTGAGGCGAAGGAGGGAATCTTCGTTTTGGGGGTTTCTCGAGAGCACCATCAAAGCAACCCTGATCGTGTGGGGAGATTTCACGGTGTCGTTTATTGTTGTCCTCGCAGTAAACCACCGACTATAGCTATACCTGGGACCCCTCTCGTTCTGCTTTGTTTTGCGGTCATAGAAGGTGAAAAGGTCGAATCGAAAGCATCACCGTCCTGCTTCAATGCTCCTTGAGGCTGCTAGCCTTGGCCGTTAACCGTTCTTTGGGAAGAAGGGGAAAAACAAAAGAAAAAAAGAAAAAAAGGAAAAAAAGAGAAGAAAAGAAAAAGAAAAAAAAAATAATTAAAATTTGAAAAAAATTAAAATATCATAAAAATTTGTTAACGTCGTATTGGCCATGCCACGTAACACGGTTGGCATCCATATTAGCAATTTCTGGCCAAAATTGGCCGAATGAACTTGATTGACAAAAAGTGAAAATGTTTAGGATCCAATTAGTAAAATTAAAAGGTTTATGACTAAATTAACAAGAATGCAATAGATTTATAATTTTTTGGACAATTTTCCCGTGATTTAAGGGTCATGCTTAAGTATATCATGCTTGCTTTGATATATTGCTTGTTTGCCTTGGTTTAAGCCAATGTTGAAGCTTGGCCTGAGTGTCTCCATGGATAATCTAGGCTCATCCTCGTCTATGCTGATGTCGTAATTCCTGTAATATTAGATTAGGGTGTTGTGATGTCTCTTGTGTTGGATGTTATATATGTTTAGATTAAACCATTTGTTTAGTTTGTATATCCCACGTATGTCACATGCAAATTGGTTCTTAGGAATGATTTGAAGGTATGCTTGGCTTCATCTAATGTGTCATGAATGTTATCGCATTTTAGCGGAGTTGCATGTTAGAACCAATTGCAATCAAGTTGTTGTCAAGTTAGCATGTTTCTCAGAAATCTTTTGGGCTCGGTTCGCTATAGGAAGTTCTCGGTTGAGACTTGGGCTTGCTGAACTGTGGCTTGTATGGCATGTTCATGGCTCTTGAGTGTTCATTCGATGTGTTTCGGATTGGTTTGGGGCCACCTAGTGGGTGAATAGAGGTCCAAACCTGCCGTCTATACTGCCCAAGGGGCTGGCAACAAGCCTAGAGCTTCCATTCGGCCTCGCTAAGGGTCTCGACCTATCTCGGGACATTCCTTTTACATGATTACATCGTCTACATGTCACAATCACATATTTGCATAATATAGTAGTTCAATTTCTAGCCTTGTATCTAGTTTATTATATCTTAACATGCATATAGTATAGCTAGAGTTTAAAACATGTTTATCATGGATGAAAAGAAAAAGAAACAGAAATAAATAAAAAAGGATTAAAAATCGAAGAGGCATTTGGTAAGAAATGGCGTTTTTAGTGCTAAGTTTGATTTATTCTTAGTTGAATTTCATTATGTTTAATCCGGCAACGTTATCACCTAACTTAGAAAATTTACTTTTCTTAAGCTAAGTTGATTGCGTATATACATTAGTTTACGGGAGTCCTATCCGTAGCTCAGAAACAAAGTGTTTTTATATTTTTGCTTGATATCTCGGGTTCTACTTACTGTACTGCTTGTGATTATATTGTCATAATTTGTTTGATATATCGCTTTGTTTAGTTTTTGTCATTTGAGTTCTCCTCACATGAAAACTTAGGCTAGCATGTTTCTAGAGAAAACAAAAACATAAAAATGAAGAAAACTTACTTATCATTCACAAACACACTCATTTGACTTATTAGATTGTATCTTATTTATCAATAATACCAAGTGTCTTGTTAGACGTAGTATTACCAAACATTTCACTACGCTACCTATTGAAGTTTGATGGTTTGAAACCCAGGTAATTATAGATGGATGTGCAAATAGAATGGAGATAAGAATGAGTTGATGATAAAACATGAACCCGGTACAAAGCAAGAAGCATCATTTATGTATATGATACTTTTCTTTTGCCATTTAATACATGTGATATCAATAAATAAGTAATAATCATTACTTGAAATTTTCAATCGTTTTAAATGATAGATCTGCATATAAAGAGGGAAAAAGGTGAGAAAAAAGAAGAAGAAGAATATTTTGCATTGCATGGACAAAAGGCAAAAGGGTGATGAAAGAGAAGAAAAGAATAGTTTGCCCGCTATATGGACGAATCTTATCGAGGTCATGCAATCTTAACGGACAAATTTTGTATTTCTATAAACTTTAATTTTATGACATTTAATCTTGTCTTATAGAAAAGAAGAGAAAGTAAGGGAACCACTTCAGATCAAAGCAATCAATAATCCAGAAATAGAAAGAAAGATAAAAAGAGATCCCTAAGATTTGTGGAAAACTTGTTGCCTCTAGGAACGATTTGACGATAAAATATGAACCTGGCACAAAGCAAGAAGCATCATTCACGCATCTAATACTTTTCTTCTATTATTTAATGCATTTGATACCTGTAAATAAGCAATAATCTTTACTCGAGATTTTTAATCCTTTTAAATGATTAATGTACATATAAAGATGGAAAAAGGTGAGAAAAAAGAAGACAGAGATTATTTTGCCCTACATAGACAAAAGGCAAAAGGGTGATGTAAGAGAAGAAAAGAATAGTTTGCCCGTTATATGGACAAAGCTTATTGAGCTAATGCAATCTTAACGGACAAATTTTATATTTCTATAAATTTCAATAATATAATAGTTAATATTGTCTAATAAAAAGGAAGAGAGTGTAAGGGAACTACTTTAGGTCAAATAGAAAGAAAGATAAAGAGAGATCTCTAAGATTTGTGGACAACTTGTTGCCTCTAGGAACGAATTGAGGATAAAATATGAACCTAGCACAAAGCAAGAAGCATCATCATTGCATATGATACTTTTCTTCTACCATTTAATGCATTGGATACTTGTAAATGAGCAATAATCTTCACTCGAAATTTTCAATCCTTTTAAATGATTGATCTGCATATAAAGAGGGAAAAAGGTGAGGAAAGAAGAAGAAGAATATTTTGCCCTAGATGGACAAAAGGCAAAAGGGTGATGAAATAGAAGAAAAGAATAGTTTGCCAATTATATGGACAAAGCTTATTGAGCTTATGCAATCTTAATAGACAAATTTTATATTTCTATAAATTTGAATTTTATGACAATTAATCTTGTCTAATAAAAAGAAGAGAAAGTAAGGGAATCACTTTAGCTGAAAGCAATCGATAATCCATAAATAAAAATAAAGATAAAGAGAGATCCCCGAGATTTGTGGAAAACCTGTTGCCACTAGGAACAATTTGACAATTGAACTTGTCAAAAGCAAGAAACATCATCAACACATATGATACTTTTCTTCGTCATTTAAACTACATTTAGTCGTTCGAATTTCTAATGAGGATAGGACTAGATTTGATAAGATATGAAATTTAGGAGAATTTGCTATATTCTACTCATTATTTGGTGATTGTAATAATAAAGTCGGATATATTCATATATTATATATATTGTTTGGTATAAACGCCCGTATGAATC
This sequence comes from Eucalyptus cloeziana, assembly GCA_014182715.1. NCBI lineage: Eukaryota > Viridiplantae > Streptophyta > Magnoliopsida > Myrtales > Myrtaceae > Eucalyptus > Eucalyptus cloeziana. Next base: position 3,252,881 of record CM024634.1, on the reverse strand, counting down.
ACAAATTTCACAAATTAATATGGTAAATATCCCTTACGATACTCTTATCTACTTTATTTTTATTTTATTTTCTTCTCTTTTTATTTCTTTCTTCCCCTTCCATCATTCTCTAATAAAATTTTATTAAATAGAAAATTGTACTAATATACCTAAAATACTAAAATACCTAAAATATGTAATATATAATTATATATGGAACTTATATTACAAGATAGAATTAAATTCGAATATATAAATAAAAATAAGATTAAAATAAAAATTATTTTTTGTTATTTTAAATTTCTTATATTAGAATTCAAATATTATTTATATTGAAATATAATTTTATTTTGTTAATTTAAGAAATTTATTATTTGAGAAAAACTTTCATATTATGGATATTAGATATTCTATCCGTCTTTACCCACCTCTTTCATGGGATAATTTTATCCGGTTTATATTCCATTTATATTCGACTTCATTCTATCTCGAATAGGCATCAAACGCAAGATATGATAAATTTTATCCTATCCTAAATTTTGTCCTGACAATCAAACATAGTCTTAATGTACATGATACCTAGATCTAAGCAATAATCTTTACCTGAAATTTTCAATCCTTTTAAATGATAGATTTCTGTATAAAGAGGAAAAAGGAAAGGATAAACGCAAAAGGGTGATGAAAGAGAAGAACAGAAGAAGAAGAATAAATGCAAAAGGGTGATGAAAGAGAAGAAAAGAACAATTTGCCCGTTATATGGACAAAGCTTATTGAGCTCATGCAGTCGCAACGGACAAATTATATATTTTTATAAATTTTAATTATATGATAATTAATATTGTCTAATAGAAAAGAAGAGAAAGTAAGAGAAACACTTCAGGTCAAAGCAATCAATAATCCAAAAATAGAAAGAAAGATAAAGAGAGATCCCTAAGATTTGTGGAAATCTTGTTGCCTCTAGGAACTATTTGACGATAAAATATGAACCCGGCACAAAGCAAGAAACATCATTCACGCATCTAACATTTTCTTTTGTCATTAATCCATTGGATACCTGGAAATAAACAATAATCTTTACCCAAAATTTTTAATCCTTTTAAATGATTGATCTACATATAAAGATGGAAAAAAGGTGAGAAAGAAGAAGAAGAAGAAGAAGGATATTTTGCCCAACATGAACAAAAGGCAAAAGGGTGATGAAAGAGAAGAAAATAATAGTTAGATGGACAAAGCTTATTGAGCTCACGCAATCTTAACAGACAAATTTTATATTTCTATAAATTTTAATTGCATGATAGTTAATATTGTCTAATGAAAAAGAAGAGAAAGTAAGAGAACCACTTCAGGTCAAAGCAATCAATAATACATAAATAGAAAAAAAGATAAAGAGAGATCCATAAGATTTGTGGAAAACTTGTTGCGTCTAGGAATGATTTGACGATAAAAAAATGAACCCAGCACAAAGCAAGAAGCGTCATTTACGCATCTAATATTTTCTTCAGTCATTTAATGCATTGGATACTTAAAAATAAGCAATAATCTTTACCCAAAATTTTAATCCTTTTAAATGATTGATCTGCATATAAAGATGGAAAAAGGTGAGAAAAAAAGGAGAAGAAGAAGGATATTTTGCCCTACATGGCCAAAAGGCAAAAGGGTGATGAAAGAGAAGAAAAGAATAGTTTGCCCGTTATATGGACAAAGCTTATTGAGCTCATGCAATCTTAACGGACAAATTTTATATTTCTATAAATTTTAATTATATGATAGTTAATATTGTCTAATAAAAGGAAGAGAAAGTAAGAGAACCATTTCATGTCAAAGCAATCAATAACTTAGAAATAGAAAGAAAGATAAAGAGAGATCCCTAAGATTTTGGAAAACTTGTTGCCTCTAGGAATGATTTGACGATAAAATATGATCCTAGCACAAAGCAAGAAGCATCATTCACGCATTTAATACTTTTCTTTTGCATTTAATGCGTTGGATACTTGTAAATAAACAATAATCTTTACCTGGAATTTTTAATCCTTTTAAATGATTGATATGCATATAAAGATGGAAAAAGGTGAGGAAAAAGAAGAAGAAGAAGAAGAAGAATATTTTGCCCTATATGGACAAAAGGCGATGAAAGAGAAGAAAAGAATAGTTTGCCTGTTATATGAACAAAGCTTATTGAGCTCATGCAATCTTAACGGAAAATTTTTATATTTCTATAAATTTTAATTATATAATAGTTAATATTGTCTAATAAAAAAGAAGAGAAAGTAAGAGAGCCACTTCATGTCAAAGCAATGAATAATCCAGAAATAGAAAGAAAGAGAAAGAGAGATCCCTAAGATTTGTGGAAAACTTGTTGTCTCTAGGAATGATTTGACGATAAAATACGATCCTGGCACAAAGCAAGAAGCATCATTCACGCATCTAATACTTTTCTTTTGTCATTTAATGCATTGGATACTTGTAAATAAACAATAATCTTTACCCGGAATTTTCAATCCTTTTAAATGATAGATCTGCATATAAAGAGGGAAAGAGGTGAGAAAAAAGAAGAAGAAGAATATTTTGCCCTGCATGGACAAAAGGCAAAAGGGTGATGAAAGAAAAGAAAAGAATAGTTTGCCCATTATATTGACAAAGCTTATTGAGCTCATGTAATCTTAAAAGACAAATTTTATATTTCTATAAATTTTATTTTTATGATAATTAATCTTGTCTAATAAAAAGAAGAGAAAGGAAGGGAACCACTTCAAATTAAAAGCAACAATAATCCAAAAATATAAAAAATGATAAAGAGAGATTCTTGAGATTTGTGAAAAACCTGTTGCCACTTGCGTTTGGTGGGGGATGCCTTCTTGGAGCGTCTTACTTATAGTAACTCCACATTAAAGGGCAAGTTTTCTTTTTTCCATTTCTTTGGATAAATTAAACTTTCTTGTGGAATTTTGTCACTGATTAAACTGAGGTCATAATTAATAATGTTCGGGTTTCACAGTTAATAACCTAATGCCGTCTTCCACTTTTGGGGACACATGACGCGTTTATAAACATTTAATTTTACCAGCTAGTGATTCAACCAACTTGAGTTAGATCTATCTTGAGCTCCATTATATTCGAGGAATGGATGGTTAATAATTCTTTTACCTTCCTAGATTTTTGAATAGATAAAGTCTTTTGACAAACAAATAAGAGTCATCTCAACATGGATATGTTGCATTTTGTTTCTCAACATGGATATGTTGCATTTTGTTGCAGTCCCATTAAATTACTCGAGGTTTGCAAAACAATTAGTTCGACTAGTCATTTGAACTAAACGTTCAATGTCATCATTTCATTAATTAACATTAATGAAATCTGCTGATATGAACACTAATCTCATAAAATAAATGTCCGAAGGAGAAGATATTTCAAGTTTCATACGTGCAGTTGTTCACTTGAATTGCAAAAACAAGTTTCATACCTCTCCCGCCGCCATGGACGAGACCAGATCTAGAGGCACGATCTGGTCTAGATCTGGACGGAAAACCACTGCGAGCCATCATGATGATGGAGGAGGGGCTCGGCCGTCGACGGGGCCGACCACGAGCCGACTGCAAGGGATGACAGAGCCGGCCGCGAGCAAGGACAGAGGAAGACGGAGAGCACGATGGAGGGGAAGCTTCCGCCGGTGGACAGATGCAGATTTTTTTAGTTTTACTTTTATTCCACATCAGCGGACATGTGTCAATTTGTTATTGGATTTTAGTAAAAAACACACACCACCTTAGCAGCCAATAAATATTTTCTCCTATGTATTTCGGTATTACATAATTTTATTAATTCTCAATTTGAATGCTCATTTGATATTTTGCATAACTATGTTGTTCTTCGACTAGGTCAATCTACTTATCCTATACAAGTACACTCATATAACTTTTTCAATGGTATTTTACTCATCAATAATATCAAGTGTTTGGCTAAATGTTGGATCACCAAATATTTCATTTAACTCATACTGAAATTTCATAATTCAAAACTTGAATAGTAAGTAGAATTGAGACATAATTAATATAAAGATAAAACATCAACCCGACACAAATTATTTGCTGATAAACAAATAAGGAATAATCTCAACGTGTGTGTATATATATATTCCTACTATTTTTTCAATATATGTTGTTGTAACCAATATTATTTTAGAGAGGAGCGACAATAATCCAACTAAGCAAAAATATGGCATTCAATTTGGATATGTGGAATAAATAGAACATTCAAGGCTTCATCATACTAAGTCTCTTGTTTTAGGTCTTTTTGAAGCTTTGGCTTTAAAACATTTGTGCTTTGGCTCGCTGTCTTAATTAGAATTGTTGTATTAGGAGGGCATACGTGGACTCATAATTAACCTATCTAAGGCAGACCTTTTCATGTTGAGTTTTCAATGTTAAGATAAACTTTTTTAAGGAAGGATTTGAGGTGTTTAATATTTAATTTGCTGCGACCATAAATAAGATTAAGTTGTCCCCATAATATTATACCTTTTGATTTTTTTGTTTTAAATATACGATGGTGTTTTACACGACTTTAAATGTTTGTCTGCATCAACGTTGTAAAACTCAAGCTTCGATTAAGAAAAATGATAGGCAAATATCTTGTTTTCATTACGATGGTAGAGTGATAATATCATCTATTCTAACGGAGGAATCTATTCTAACGGAGGAAAAAGGACAACCTCAGTACAAGGCCTAATGTATAAATTCTTGGGATCCTTGCGGGAATGGGAGGCAGAGCAAGGCCAGTGCCCTGCACGTGCTTCTTCATCCTCCCCAACATCACCCAAACCACCTCCCAACCATTTGCTTTGCTTGCCAATTTCTACTTCAAGGCTTCCTTATAAAGTTTGCAATGCACTATTTTCTTGATGCATGTAAACTCTCGTGATGAATGTTGAGAGGGTAGTTTTGTCCTAACCAACATTATATTAGAGAGAAGAGACAAAATTCAAACTATGCAAAAACATGGCATTTACTTTTATCTTGGATTTGTGGAGAAAATGGAACATCCGAGGTTTCACCGTACTGAGCCTCTTGCTTCAGGTTTTTCTCATTTTATTTGCACCCCTTAGAAAGAAAACAATGGACCGCCGCATTATTCCTCTTGTGGTTGGCCTATTTGATGGCTGATTCGGTGGCTGCATTTGCAGTTGGGCTCATCTCTCACAACCAAGGCAATTCAAGTGCTCATATAGCAGAAGTAGATGAAGGACTTCAAGCATTTTGGTCCTCATTTCTCTTACTACATCTTGGTGGTCCGGACACCATAACTGCTTTCTCTCTCGAGGACAGTTCACTTTGGCCACGACATCTACTTAGTTTCGTCTTCCAAGTCTATACTGCCATCTACGTTTTTTTACGGATATTTCCTAACAACAAGTCGCTGGTGATCCCAACGATCTTAGTGTTTCTCGCAGGGGTTATAAAAATTGCGGAGAGGACACTGGCACTTTATCTCTCGAGCCTCCCAAGGATTAGGGAATCAATGCTTTTAGACAAGGAGCTAAGAATGGCTGCAGACTCGCAATTGCTTGAAGAACTCAATGTTCTAGGGGATGAACGTGGAAGTTTTGATGAAGAAAGTGCAAAGCTTGATGAGAGCATCGTGGTAAAGCATGCTTACTCGTTCTTTCAAATCTTTAAGGTCTTCATTGTAGATCTCATCTTTACAAAAAAACAACGCGAAATGAGCCGTGAATATTTTGCCAAAGTTTCTGCGATGGATGGGTTGAGGGTGATATCAGTTGAACTCGATTTCATTTATGAAAAGCTCCACACAAAAGCATTGACAATATGTCACAGGTGGAGCTACATTTTCCGCATCATAACTTGCACTAGCATTGCGGTGGCTTTAGGCTAGTTCAATCGCTTGAAGAAGTATCAGCTCCCCGAACTTGATGTGAAAATTACTCATATCCTTCTTTTCGGAGGGATTATTCTTGATGGGATAGCTTTGTTGATGCTTGTTTTATCCGATTGGACTATTGCTGGAATCAAGTATAACACCACAGGGTTTTCTAAACTAGATTCATTTCTCAAAAGTTTGGTATCCACCACACGGATTACCTAAGGAAGCCCAGATACGCCACATGGGAAGTAGAACCTAACACCAATGTTTCTTACGAGGTCATAGATACACCAACCTTTTTTCTAAGGCATTGAGGAAGAATTCGAGAAAGATATGTAAATGCAATCAGTTCAGGGGCATCGCTGTTTTTAAAAATATATGTAGTTTTCCATTTCAAATGGTTAGCAAGATCAATGATTGCCAATGCGCAATACGTTTCCAAGAATCGTTTATTAACAAGCTATGGATCTTTCTCTTTAACAAGGTGAAAGAAAGATCTAGGAATGCAGATATTCCGAAAACGGTGAGCCAAATAGTTAAGGCTAGTGGTAATGTGTTTTTACCAACGAGACTGCTGACGAGCAATCTCAGTGAAATTTCAGAGCATATCAATAAGGCTAATTTCCACATCCATATTATAAGGGCGCACATTGCTACTGAAATTTGGTACAATATAGAGATATGCATCGGAAGAAATGATGAAAGAGAATTTAGCAAGATCCTTTCTGATTATATGTTGTATCTTCTACTTAATCAGCCTAATGTGATGTCTGCTGTGACAACGGTCGGCATTGCCCGAAAGAAATCAGCAGATACGCTGCGCGAGCTTCGGCACCTGATTATCAGTGATGAGACCAAGGATCTGGAAAGGATATGCAAAAAATTGTACAACAGAGTGGGCCCTCGAGCAGGGGCCGTGTTGGGTGGTATTAATAATTCGGAATCACCGCTCGACAAAGGGCTCCATATGGCCCTACAAGTGGAAGATCTTGGGAAAATGAAGTGGAATTTCTTGAGCGGACAATGGGTTGGGATGTTGCAATATGCGGCAGTTAATATTAAGGGAGAGGCACATGTGCAGGTGTTGAGCAAAGGGGGAGAACTTCTTGCCTTTGTTTGGCTGTTGATGGCTCATTTCGGTTGCTTCTACAAACCTGAATGGGGCATGTATTACGAATTCTGGGATGAGCGGGTTGGTAAGCATCAACGTTTATAATATAATGAATAATCTACTAAGTTATTTTATCCACGTCAATTGTCTTATTTACCATCCTGACATTTCTACAAATGTTGGTTTGAATAAAATTTTCTAGTTGTGTATCTTTGTGATTAATGTTGGAGAATCATAGATTTTCATTCTTCATAGTAAGCGTTTGCTCGTGTCTACTCTTATTGATAGTAAATAATTGCTTCATACTTACAATTATATTAAAAAAAGAAAATCTAATAAGTTGTGCTTCTTAAGGTAAAGTGATAGATTGTAAATTTACACAAGGGATAGTAATCTTCTCATAGATGGGGATGTAAATTCAGCAATATCGCGATTTGGTATCCATATTTAAGGACATTAATGTGTATAATCATCCTCTTATCGTTGTGCAATTTTGACCAGCTAAAGCACCATTGTTATTCTCACGACGAAGCCGACCAAATAGCTATTCTTCATATAATTTTTACCTGACAACTGAATGATTGCTTTGTAGGAAATAGATGTGAAATGAAAAACATATTTCGTACAAGCCAAAAGGGCAATTTTCATGTAACGACATATAATCTTTCAAGGGGTGTAATTTCACTCGATTAGTAAAAATAATCTTAATTTGACTCTTTTTGGTTGCGAGCGTAAAATGACTTGGTATATTCTAACGGACATGATATCAATTATCCCCATGAGCTTTAGCAATGGGATTGATTACACAGGCAAAGATAGATGGCATCCAAGGTTGATGCTTAAACGCAATTCACCAACTTCATAAAAAGGACAGCATAAAGCCAATCGGCGATACCCAAATAGAGAGAGAGCCAGATAGATCCATACGATGACATGCTAACATAGAAAGAGCTAAAGCATCACCGAGTCCTCATCAAGCAATTCGCTGATCGATCCCATGAGATGCAATATTACACCTAAGAATTGTGTTTCACTTTCCCACAATTGTAGAGCTGCATGAACCCGCAACCCGGAACGTATCCACGGAAGGTTGCGGCTACGTAATTCCACCATGCTACAACACATAGCCGAGTCCCATCTACGCTGCAATAAGTCAATACTAGTTTGGAAAGGTCGGAGTCAGAAGAGATATGACTGAAGCATCAGAATTTATGAATACACCACTAACATTATTCCCTCGAATAAAGGCATCGCCATACTTGTTTTTCAGCTGCCCTTTTGACGAATGTTCTATCGGTTCCATTGCCATGTTCGTATATCCATCCCGGCAAGGCTAGAATACCTGCATAAAAGTTGAAAACTCCAACCCATCAGAACTTATAAGAAGGCCGCGCAACTTTAGACATCACAAGATTTTGGTATCTTATAATTGAGTAGTAGAACGCATGTGCAAGATCCTTGGTTTTACTCTTTTCTGAAAAACAAAACGAACATCTTATGCGATTATCAATTAATCTCATATGAGCAGCCGAGAACTCAACCCCATATAGATCGTTCCCGACTAATTAAAGTTCGAGACAAACAGCACATAGGATTCAGTACAATTGGTAACAAACAAGGATAGGAATAATAGGTAAACTCAGCATTATCAAGCTACATCGAGTAAATTTTTTTGCTGAAGAATGCTCCTAGCACACAAAGAGACATGTTGAGAGAAGTACCTCGATAATTGATGCCAGAGTTTAGTTTGATGACGATCGGTCTCCCGGGAATAGATTTCAGGAAATCGGCGGGGGTTTTTGTGGTTGCCAGCCCTTTCTCTCTTTCTCCACTCATTCTCCTAATCCTTGACCGGTGCTTCCTCTACCCAAAACAAGGAAGATCAATAATCGTAATTCAATTAAGCAGAAAAAGAATTAAAAAATTGCCAACTAATTTACACGGGGAAAAGGCTCATGACAAATTAGACGATCAATCCATCATACTGCATTTTTTAAATTTGTTTTCCTACACTTGTCTTAAGTTATTTCTTGGAATAATGGATGGTGGTGATCTTTTAGGTGAAGAAAATAAAAAATTGGACAGCGATAATGACGATGGGGTATCAGAGATTCCTGTCCAATTATATAGATTTTCAACAGTTTTGGTTTAATTTTTATTACAATGTTAAAAAAGTTCACTCTAATTGTTATTTTCCTTTCTTATTTCTTTAATTTCCCTTTTCAACCTTTTTTTTCCTCTCTCAACAAATAACTTTCTTTATACGATGTTGTCATATGTTTTGCAAGCTGGTTTGTTTAAGAGAATGAGAAATAAAATTTATTGATTTTTTTACTATAAGTTATATGATTTATCAAAAATATTTCTTAAATTAATTATTTTCACTTGTTTGTCAAATCGTGGCCTCCGTACATCGTATTGGTTGTCCAACCTTTCGAGCCGTGGGAGTCGCATCGCCCCGATCCTCCACCACGACGGACGAGCCTCCGCTTCGACGGCGACCGCCATTCCGGTGGCCTCCGCCTCCCCTCCGCCCATCGACGCCGGATCGTCGATTCGGAAGCCGATCAGCTCGTGGCTCAGTACGTACTTCTCTCGCCCGTCGCCAACGCCTCATGGGAAGCGAGATCCGAGATAATCGAGGAGGTCGGCGATGCCGGTGCGACCGAGAGTGCTGCGTCGCCGGAGAGCGAATTGGTTCTGAGGAGTCCGTCTAGGAGCAGGACGAGTTTTTTTTCTACGAGTTTTCGAGTGATTATGTTACGTAATACAGTTAAGTGGTGCTTTGATGAATTCCTGATATAAAACTGACAGATGCTGGTGCTTAGTTGGTGGGTAACCAGTTCTAGTATTCTGCTGTTCAGTTTGAATGTCAAGTCCTCGTTTGAATAATCTAGAATCGGTCAGCTGGTAATTAGAGAACATATTGTAACAACCTGCTCCTACTTTGGTGTAAGCAGCACTTTGTCTCTGTCATTCGTGCATGTGCATATCTAAACTCTCATCAATCTTTGTCCATATCAAGTTCTGCAATCAGAATGCTTAAGTTCTTTAGTCATTAGCCGTAGTTCATATAGAGTGGGAATTCATTATTAGAATCGTGTGTAACAGAACATCCCCATTGTACTCAGCCTTTTGCTTTTGCACAAGCATTGCTCCAACAACAATGGCAACACAAGGCCTCTATATTAGTCACTGCTTCTGTAGACAGAAGGGTTCTCAAGAGGCCAATCCATATTGACACTGACTTGCAAATAGCATGAGCTGTTACATGGGTTGGGCGCTCATCAATGGGAATCTTAACTGGAAGTAACTCAGTCCACAGAAGGTATCTTATGAAACAGTACTTCCGATCAATAAAAGTATGCTTCTTCCTTCCCTCAAGGTAGTGACATTGCTTATTGGCTTGTAGGACAAGAATATACATTTCCATCTGCTGCCACTAAGCAGTTGCAGAAGTCATGTTACTCCTGATCCTGATGGATGGTGTCACTTTAATGGCTGTGCCTTAAATGTGTGTTTATTCTTTACAAAACCATATTTACTCTTGCATGTTTTCTTTACTCTACTCATAAAAACTATGGAGAAGATTGCCAATTTGCTAGCCAATTCACCATTCTCTTATTACCAAAAATTAAAATAAATAAATCAAATCCATCCAAACTATGGAGAAGCTTGCTAATTAACATCCTCTTGCCAAGAAATATTGGCAGTTTGTCAAGGTTTTCGACATGTTCAAGCACAATGCTCAGATGTCAGATGTTCTAAGTTATTCTTTCCATGATATAGTCTCGTTACTCATCCATTCTGCTGTTTACCTTATACTGATAATTTCCTGCAGAAATCTGGGATTCCTCAGATTCAGTTGCACTTACTGCCAACTTCACATTTGTGGCTCGTGATTCTAGAACTGGGAAATCAGCTCCAATTAGGCCCATCTCCCCAGAGATAAGAGAGAAAATTTACTTTGGCAAGAGGCAGAAAAGAAGGAATAAAATGAGGAAAAAGAAGAGAGATGAAAGTAACAGAGATACTTAGGTGGAGGACTTGTCCAGGCTTCAAGCTTTATCTGCTGAAGGTTGTGTCTTCTGTGATATGCCAGCTTTGGCAGACAATGATAGCATTCTGATAAGCGACACTTGTTTTGAGAACTCATTAGTATTTGGAGGATTTAAATGCGAAGGACTTTTGAATTGGCCCTTTCAACCACATATGCCTTTGCTGGTGTGGTACCCCGGTTCTTTGAAGTTGACCATGTTGAATTCTTGAGACCTGTAAGTAACTGATCAAGTGCAGGATGTATTTCTTTGTCTGGGTGCTGCTGTTGCATTACTCAGCTGCTGAGTGTGGATCCATGGCAATGATTACATGATATGTCTGGCGTCAGTCTTCTAAAAGTGCAGATTTCATACTTGAACCTTCACTCTTGCAGTTGTATGTATATGTGTGAAATTATGGATCTGTTCGGTGGAAGATCATAAGATGAAGCATATTATTCTTGGGATGTAGGCGGATGTTGGCAATTTTCTCTGCCTCAAATGCCGTGTCCTGTCTATGGAGCTTGACAATCCAGATGAACCCCTGACAAATGTCAAAGTTGTGGCCCATGTGATGCAACCTGAGCTCAGGTCAAGTGAGGTACGGGTGGCCCATGCATGTTACATTTTCTTTTAGCAAATTTTGATAGCGTTCTAACTGGTGTCAATCGAATTCTACTTTACATTATCTATACGTCCTGAGGCCTTGATTGATGGATTGAGGATTCAGAAGTCCCATCCATGGAAGAAGAGGCGTGGCATGTCCTTAAACGTATGGATGCTGAGAGTTGTCAGACTTCATCCTGAATACACTTCTCCAGTGCCTGAAGTGAACTGCAATGCTTACTCGCAGGTTGTATGATAATTAGTGGGGGACTGAAATTGATACTCAAAAAACAGGACAACATTGCCAAGCAAAAGAGGAACTCGGGGACATCAGTCTAGTTAGGAGCTTAAGGGATGTGTAACTCACCAAACATGTATCAGCGTTGTGAAGTCCAATTATTTACTACTTCTGAGATAGTCTCACTGTACGATGACATGAACCAAAGATTAGAAGAGGCCAACTACAATGATGTTGAGGAATAAGAGCTCCTGCCAAGTAAAGTCTTACAAGGACATGGGACTAAACATGTCACTGATTCAATTGATGGATGGTGAAAAGCTGTGAACTTGCACATCTGCTGGTAATGAACTGGTACTATGGTCAACATTGATATGTGAGTGTTTTTTGCTTTGTGACAGAGTTGTATGCTTTGTCCTAATGCTAGGTGAAGGGACTACACGCTTGCCATTGCATCGAGAATTGACAGATTTCTTATGATAAGGCTTCTATACGGTGGAATTCTTTTGAGAAATTGGCTTGGAAAAAAGATAAAAAATGTTTGGAAGCAATTGGCAAGTGGGCACCCTTCATAAGGTAATCCATTAGCATTTTGGATTTGGACTGGTTAATCTGGGTTCAGAACTTGGGAGTTTATTGCTACCGGATCTAGTCGCATTTATGAGCAATTTATTTGAGATAATTCTCTGTTGACCAGCTTATGCTTACCATATTTCTATCCTTGAATGATTGAAAATGGAAAAGGTTAGAGCAGAGTATTCTTGCAAGAATTCCTTGTTGAAACCGGGTTCACCTGCCTTCTTTTCTATTTCTCCGTAATAAGTGTCCAATAATCTACTATGTCCAATCGGCCCATTCAGTTGACTCTCATAATCAGGTCCAACTCAAACTATGATGTTGGTTCTATACCAATGAGACCTTGCGCAAGGGCATGAAAAGCCCTAGAAAGAGTCCTGGTGAGCAAAGCCTCAAGATTGTCAGTGTTTCGCGCAGTTGGTCACTTTGTTGATTCTCTCGGGATGGTTAATGTTGTGTAGTTCCATAAACAAACAATTAGCAATGGACATACAATTGGCATTCATGAGTACATTTATATCTGTTATAAGGAGATGCTTAACCCAGACTTCATGAGCCTTTCATGCTTTAATTAGCACTATGTGACACACTATGGTTCCAACTATATGGTCATCGACAAGGAATCATTAGGATAAATTCATTGCAGGCCCACAGTTTTTATGTGGAGACCTCTACTGAAAGTCTATGTGTTACAAGTTAAATAGAAGTAGGGAATTAAATTTTTGCCCCGGGGCGATAGGCGATTTTAGGACAAATTTGTATAGCTGGTGTTGTTGATACCATTGTGACTGTGTCCAAAACCACGAGAATAAAGTGGTTTGGGGAATGATACATGCTGAATCTGTTACAAATGCGTTTTGCTTAGTGAATAGCAAAAGCTCACCAATTCACTGCAAGCGCATGTGGCGGCTTCTTGAACTGAACTGTCGGATGTGTACCGAGCCTGATGATTGCAAGGTTCCTCTCTGTAGGTAAGTCAAAGAACTTCTATGTTTGTCACCTCAATTTTAATCTGAAGAAGTTTCGATGGATGCCGGATGTGTCTAAATGTGACTGCCCGTGATGTATGGGTTGTCTTTTGTTCACGTGTTCTTTCTTTCTTTTTTCTTTTTTTTGGATCAGTCCTATTCTAACTCTTCTCTCTCTCTTAAACTTTTACTTTGCTTCTTTGCAGAGGTGGGAGTCAACTTCACATTTGAAACTAAACGTCCCCAACCTACCCAATTCCCTTACTTTGCCTTTTTGTAAAGCCAGGCCCAATGGGTTCATTCACCTAATTAATTAGGTCCTAGAAAGCATTGGATATTGAGCAAAACTCTCTCCAAATGGTCAAGTGAGAATTGCATTGCTGACTTGTAAGTTTGCATTTCAAGTGTCTTGCACGGAAAAGAGTCCAACACTGATTTAAAGAAACTGGTTGATTAGTCAACTTTTGAGGGCAAGAGTGTTTCTTCCCAAATGATTCTTCTATGGTTTAAAATTAAGTTATGATGCAAGATGCATATCGGGGTGAGTCATCTTATTGGGCATAGAGTTGAAGAGCAGCACCATCGTTGAACTGATTTGTATAGTGAAATTGAGTGCTCTACATTATGTCTCGTTCGCTTTTGCCAGGCAATTTAGAGTGAAGATTCGGCATCAAAGCAAGAAAAATGACTCCAAGTGGAAAATGTTGGTCAACAAAGTAATTGCAACTAAGAATACATTGGGACCATTCTTAGCTCGGTGCTCAGGTTTATTGTGAAATCTTTGTTTCTTTAAAAGCCATGCTTGTCCACAAGTTTGATTCATCCCAATTCAAAAAGAATAAATAAATTGCTGGGAACTTATAGTTCTTTTTTATACTATAAGTTTTTAAAGTGACCTGTACATGAGTTGGCTGGGTAATGTATATAAATAACTCACATTTGACTTTTAGCTTCTCTTTTTTTTTGGTCGGATCAGATTGCTTTACTCCATCAACCACGGGGCTTCATCTTTTTCAATTGTATCATGACTGCAAGTGGTATTGGCAGAATTCTTGCCTAGACCCAGGTCCATAAACCCACTGCGATCAGAGGGATTGGATCTGAATCGGACCCGCATAATCAAAAGTATTGTCCCAGGCCGGACAAGAAATTTTCTTCCGTTTGTGCATAATTTCCATTGGATTTTAATGATTCACCCTTAAAATGAACTTTAATAGTGGAAAGCACAATCTAAAAATTCGAAAGGCATAAACTATCATCAGGTATTAATAATAGTCAGCATTGATGAAGAACTTACCAGCAATCTAAATATACACATTTCAAAGAGTATCATCATATTAATGGAATTTACCAAACTTTTGGATAGTTAATAAAGTTAAATGATATCTACTAATCCATATGTAACTATCTATGTGACATAAACATCTACTGTTTTTTTTAACTCTTGAAGTCATATGCGAGTTGATGAATAACTTATCAGTATAAATCTAAATCAATAATGTAAGCATGTTGCGAAAAGGTAAACTTAATATACTAACTTTGCTTGAACATTTACCAACTCAATTTTAAAGCTGTGCACGTTTTTTTGGGTTTAAATAAAACTTGAAAGTACTTTTTACTTCCCATAAATACTTAAAAGATTAGTAAAATTTCGGAAAATTATGAAAAAAATTAAATGTGAGACTTTGAGTTAACATTTGAGTACTGTGAAAGTTTCCAAAGTTTTGGATTTAAAAAAAGTTAAAAGTGCGTGAACCGTATGATTTAAATTAAGCAAAAAAGTAAAAGTTATTCCATACATCCTAGTAATTAATAGAAATTTATCAATATAGATTGAGAACGTCTTATTAGTTATCCGGGACAATACACAAATAAAATGTTGACTGCGCAAAATACTAAAAATCAATTAAAAATGATACAAACCACCCAACACCTAAGCAAAATGCTTAAATGAATTTGTAAGAAGTGGCAATTGGTGTTTTTAATGTATGGTTTTGCTTAGGGGGTATGTTAATGGTATTTGTATAAATAGGGGTAATAAGTGATCATTGGGTTCATAGTGAGATATGTTTTTGACACTTTCCCAAGAAGAAAAGGACCTAGTCTAGGATCAATATAAGCATCACTTTACAAAATTGAACAAATGATACACAAATCTCCAGCAGAAATGATGCAGCAAACTTGAATTAGCTACTTTTGTGACATCCCGAAAATTCAACCCGTTTCGACAAAGTGAAATGGGCTTTTCGTTGACGTGTCTACGGTCCTATTTCTCTGAGCTGATCACTCACGAGTTAACCAACCCATTGAGTGAAGCCGTTAAGGGATGTATCTGCGGTGAAAATCCCTAAAAGCTACTTAATTGGTTGGATTGGACTAAAATCGCGCCCGATTGATTTTAACCACGAAATTGAACTCGATTTCGGGAATCGAATTTTATGCGCGTCATAATTCTTATTTTTAGGACTTTGTCTCATCGCTCGTCAATTTATTGACGAGTCCGAAATTTTGAAAAAGGAATTGTCGGAAAGGAAAATCGAAGACCAAAAGGAATTAGAAAGGGAAAGAGAAAAGAAAGAAAAACAAGAATTATTTGAATTATTATTTTCTTTCTCTCTCTCTCTTTCTCCTTTCCCCTCCCCATCCGTGCGGACACCTCCCCCCTTAGCTGTCTTCCTTTTCTTTTTCCTCCTTCTTATCTCTTTCTTCTCTCTCCTCCCTCTTTCCCCCTCACCCCACGTGACAAAAGCCCCCTCCCCTTTTCTTCTTCTTCTTCTTCTTCTTCTTCTTCTTCATGGAAGTGAAGCAAAACCAGAAAAGGAGTCGCACGGCTGCAACTCGCCGAAGCCAGCCACCGTCGCCGCCCGCACCGCGCACCGCCGGCCCGCACCGCCCGTCGCCGTCCCCGCGCCGCCCGCGAGTCTGCCCGCGCGCCCAGCACTCCCGAACGCTCGGCCTTCGCCATCCGCCCAGCTCGGCCCGACGCCACCCAGCCCCGTCCGCGCCGCCCGGCCCGCCGCTCAACCCTCCGACACCCCTCTCACCCACCGCCGACCTCCCCTCGCCGCCTCAGCCGCCAGACCAGCACTGCCAGCCCTCCACAGCAAACCCGCGAGTGGGTTTCCAGCCCACTCGGGCTCGATTTGGGCCACTTCCGGACCCCGGACCGAGACCCGCTTTGGGGTTTGTTGTTCCCGCGCCGAGCCCGTCGATTTGGTACCAATTTCGCGCGATTCCGGTGGGTAACCACACTAATGCTTGCTTAGTGGGTTAATTATACTTAATTGGTTGTTTAGTTTATTTAATTAAGCTTATGTGTTTTGATTAGGGTTTATTAGTTGATTATGTTGTAAATTAGTCAAATTGAATGCGTAATTAGCAAGTAGACATAGTCTACTATTTATTGAGGGTAGCCGGGAATTTTCTGACCCTTTATCGGGCTTCAATTTGATATTTCGGGCCTAAGTGGAATTTTTGGCATTTAAATATTATTTTTCGGAATTAAATTAAATAATTATTTATTTTCCGAAAATTCAATTGTGATGTGCCAGCGACCAGGAATATTATGCTGATGACAGTGGTGAAGTCCGTTTATTTAATCGGGCTGTATTTTGAGCTAAATTGAATTTCTAATATTTATTATTTAATTTTTGAAATCAATTATTTAATTAATTATTTTTCGGAAATTAAGGCTGATATGGCCGACGACCGAAATTTCGTGCTAATTGTCGTGGCGCAGTCCGTTTATTTATTTGAGCTCTACGTTGCTTGAAATTAATTAAATTGTGATATTTTAAGGGTTTGCCTTAAATTGACTGGAATTGATTGAGATTTAATTATTGTTTGGATATTGGCCAAGTTTGTTTATTTAGCATTCTTATGCGCTATTGAGTCGTAAAGTATGTGGAATGGTGAGAATGAATCAGAAGTACCTTGGTGTTGGACTGATCAGGCACGGTGTATGGACCTACGTGGTTCGGTGACTAAGGATGTCACTGGCGAAAACGGCGCCTTAAAGAACGCACGTATCGGTCTAGTACTCACATTGTTATAGGCATGCATGGTTCGGTGATGGGGAAGATCACTGGCGAAAACGGCGCCTTAAAGAACGCATGCACTTGTCTATTAAACATATCGTTATAGGCATGTATGGTTCGATGACTAAGGGTATCACTGGCGAAAACGGCGCCTTAAAGAACGCATACACTTGTCTATTAAACACATTATTATAGGCATGTGTGGTTCGGTGATGGGGAAGATCACTGGCGAAAACGGCGCCTTAAAGAACGCACACAGTTGTCTGGTGAGTACTTGGTTGTAGGCATGCATGGTTCGGTGATGTGGGATATCACTGGCGAAAACGGCGCCTTAAAGAACGCACGCAGTTGTCTAGTGGATTAATCACTTTGGCGAACTTGTCGCCCGAGAACACTGATATGGCTTTGTGACCGAGTGCACTATGGGAGATTTTGTGGTGTGGAGTCAATGACCTAGAATGGTCCGTCTGACATGTAATCGACTAGTTCGATTGATAGTGATTTGATTGATTGTTCGCTGTGAATTATGAAACGTTATATATAACCTTGAATTGCAAGTTGGATATGAGGCCAAGGTAAGTCCTCTAACTCGTGCTGTGCTTAGGCAACCGAGTAGTGTATTGGCTCCCTAATTGAGTCTTAGTGGGGTAGAACTCGGCGAGACGTAGTCTCATCCCGGTTGTGGGATAGCATTTCAGGACCCCGATGAGGAGCTGAGGAGGAAGAATCTGAGAAGGAGAAGGATTTTTGGAAGAAGAAGATAGCATCGAGAGGGATCTTGAGTACGATCTGGATGGTGAGATCCCATCTTCTTTTGTGAACTCTTTTGATGTGAATAGAGCTAGAGTAAAGGGTTGTGAATAGTTGTGAAGTACTATAGTTTGTATTTTGCATAAAAGTTTGGTTATGAGTTTCAATATGAAAGTATGGCCCTACTTTTCTATCCCATTGTTTTATTGTGGGGATTTTCTTTATACTTCGCTTGCGCATATAAAATGAACGGGGTCGGTGATGCGTGACAGGGGACGTCGCTATTAATCGACCAGGTGAGGGATGGGCACGTGTTCGAGGATCGGGGCGTGACAACTTTAACGAGCGAATCGTTTTCAAATATTCAATAAAGATGTACAACCTCTTTTACAACTTGATTTCATATATTTCTAGCATTAATAAAAGAAGAGACGCTACCAAATTTAGTCCTTGAACATTTAAAAAATGTTCAATAATCGTAAATTTTAATTTGGTCAAATTGATATTTGTACTATGTGAGTAGAATCAATTTTGTTTTTTATATGGTTCTATAGACAATGAATTAATCCTTTATAATATTTTATGAGTAATTTGACTAAACTATACTAGCCCATTCTTAAGCAAATAATATGGCTTTGACAAATAGCATGTATTTCTGGTTTCTTGGCTCAATATACTATGATGAACGCATGCAAACCACTATATGCATCTGTATTAATTATATAGCATTGTATAAGATTTCACCTCTAAAATGGTGAGCACAATCCAAAGATTATTTCAATTGAGAAACACTAAGATCCAAAAATGATTCCATCATATCTTCATCAAATGCATATCTATTTAGCCAATTCGTTGGGTATTACATGATTTTGTTAATTCTTGATTTGAATGTTTATTTGACATTTTGTAGAACTAACAAAATCTTCGAGTATGCTGATCTATATTGGATTAATGTAAAATCATTAGACATATCAAATAGAGTACTCTATATATAATTATAAATTCGAAACATTTTACTCGTTAAGTTTTTTATATTCAAGAGATGAGGACAGGCAACTAGCGTGAGGTATTACCTCCTTTGTTACTAACCCATCGAAAAACATAAATTTGGCCAAGTTATGTTCTCAATTTTAAGTTGATTTAAGAGGATATTTTTTCCTGATATGGAAGATAACCTCCTGTTGAAATCTAATTTTTTGCTTGTACATCCTTATTACATTTGCCAAAAATTAGGGATCGAATTTGCAGACAACGACACAATTCAACCCCTAAAAAACAGTGATTTTACATAATTTTGCCTTATTTATCTTGTTGCATTTAGAAACTAGAGATTTTGTAGTTTGTTAACACCCAAGTTTCCATTCCCATACGCTCTTTATGCATTTTATAAAATTTAGGGACCAAATTCACCTCCCTAAAAAAGCGACTCTACATAATTTTGAATTCATTTATCTTGTAGTATTTTTTTTTTCTACAGTTAGAAATTAGAGGCATTGTAGTTTATAGATACCTAAGATTCCCCTCGTATGGACCACTCATGCATTTTATAAAAATTAGGGATCGAACTTGCCTCACTCTGGATCGTAGATTGAGGCCGAGGTAACTTTGCCTTGCTCCCGCAGGCACTACAAGCTCATTACCTCGGTCTACTAGTTCTATAACTCTCCTCTTAGCAATGATACCTTTCTATAGCATTTTGTTTAGTTGTTCTTCATGCCTTTATGTTTATTTCTAACCCGTAATATATGCTTGTGGAGTCTAGGTTTCATCTTGGTTTATGGTTTAGTGTGTTCCATTCCATCACCATAGACCAATGTTGTAATCAAATTTTCTTGGATATTCTTACTTGGCTGTGATTTTAGGAGAAAAAATTGTCTAAAAAGGCCTAAACTTATTAAATTTTTTAATTTTACCAATTGAGTCATTTTAGGAGAAAATTATCTAAAGAGTCCAAAATCTATTATACTTTTGCCAATTTAGTACTGAATTTTTCAATTTTATCAATTGGGTATTAAATCTCCTCACTTTTTGCCAATGGAGTTTATCTAGCTAATTTTGACAAAAATTACTGACGTGGATATCGGCCGTGTTAGGTAGGATGGCCGGTGCTTAATGTAGACAATTTATTATAATATTTTAATATTTTTCTCATTTTTTTTTTTTCTTTCTTCCCTTTCTCTCTTTTTTCTCTTGCCCCCTTTTCCCTCCACTGGACATCATCTATGGCCAGAGGAGGTCACCAGCCTTGAGCAAGGAACACCCGGGCCCGGGCTAGTGAGGGCTGCCTTTGCTCGGGCAGGCGAGGGCAACTCTCGCTCGATCGCCCTCGGCCAGCGACGGGCGACTGGGTCAAGGCCAGCAGCTTCAAGGATGGTCGAATGTCAAGATTTGGGCTAGCAGGACCGCAATTGTGGATAAAATCTCTCTCTCCGTCACGGCTCGCTCAAGGAGATTGGGACCCGGCATTTATACACCAACGGGGAGGTACGAGAGAGCACGATTGGTTTTGAGGCGAAGGAGGGAATCTTCGTTTTGGGGTTTTTCTCAGAGAGCACCATCAAAGCAACCCAGTCGTGGCCAAGAGATTTCTCCGTGCCGTTTATTGTTGTTCCTCGCAGTAAGCCACCAACCATAGCTATACTTGGGACCCCTTTGTTCTGCTTTGTTCTGCGGCCATTGAAGGTGAAGAGCTCGAATCGAAAGTACCATTGTCCTGCTTCAACGCTCCTTGAAGTTGCTGGCCTCGGCCAGTTAACCGTTGCTGGGGAAAAGAAAAAAAGAAAAAAGAAAAAAAGAAAAAAAGAAAAAAAAAAAAAAAAAAAAAAAGATTAATAAAAATTTGAAAAAATTAAAATATTATTAAAATTTGTTAACGTCGGTGTTGGCCGTGCCACGGTTGAAGTAGCATAGTCAGCATCCATATTGGCAATTTTTGGCCAAAATTGAATGGACTCAATAGGCAAAAAGTAAAAAGATTTAAAATTGAATTGACAAAATTGCAATAGGTTTATAACTTTCTGGACAATTTTCTCATAATTTAAGGGTCATGCTTCAGTAGATCCTTACCATTTGTTCATGCTTGCTTTGATATATTGCTTGTGTGCCTTGGTTTAGGCCGGTATTGAAGCTTGGCCTAGTGTCTCCATGGATTATCTAGGCTCATCCTCGTCTATGCTGATGTCATTATTTTTGTAATATTAGATTAGGGTGTTGTGATGTCTCTTGTGTTGGATGTTATATATGTTTATATTAAACCATTTGTTTAGTTTGTATATCCCACGTATGTCACATGCAAACTGGTTCTTAGGAATGATTTGAAGGTGTGCTTGGCTTCATCTAATGTGTTACGAATGTTATCTATCCTTGCATTTAAGTGGAGTTGCATGTTAGAACCAATTGCAATCAAGTTGTTGTCAAGTTAGCATGTTTCTCAAAAATATTTTGGGCTCGGTTCGCTATAGGAAGTTCTCGGTTGAGACTTGGGCTTGCTGAACTGTGGCTTGTATGGCATGTTCATGGCTCTTGAGTGTTCATTCGATGAGTTTCGGGTTGGTTTGGGGCCACCTAGTGGGTGAATAGAGGTCCAAACCTACTGCCTATACCGCCTAAGGGGCTGGCAACGAGCCTAGAGCTTCCATTCGGCCTCACTAAGGGTCTCAACATATCTCGGGACATTCCTTTTATATGACTACATCGTCTCCACGTCATAATCACATATTTGCATGATATCGTAGTTCAATTTCTAGCCTTGTATCTAGTTTATTATATCTTAACATGCATATAGTATAGCTAGAGTTTAAATCATGTTTATCATGGATGAAAAGGAAAAAGAAAAAGAAATAAATAAATAAAGGATAAAAAAATTGGAGAGGCATCCGGTAAAAAATGGTGTTTTTAGTGCTAAGTTTGATTTATTCTTAATTGAATTTCATTTTGTTTAATCCGGCAACGTTATCCCCTCGCTTAGAAAATTTACTTGTCTTAAACTAAGTTGATTGCGTATATAAATTAGTGTACGGGAGTCCTATCTGTGGCTTAAAAGCAAGGTGTTTTTATATTTATGACTCGGGTTCTACTTACTGTATTGCTTGTGATTATATTGTCGTAATTCGTTTGATATATCACTTTGTTTAATTTTTGTCATATGAGTTATCCTCGCATGAAAACTTAGGTTTACATGTTTTTAGGAAAAAAAATGAAAATGAAGAAAGCCTACTTATCCTTCACAAACACACTCATTTGACTTAATTAGATTGTATCTTGTTTATCAATAATATCAACTGTCTTGTTAGATGTGATATCACCGGGCATTTCACCACGCTACTATTGAAGTTTGATAGTTTGAAACCCAGGTAATTATAGATGGATGTGCACATAAAATGGAGATAAGAATAATTTGGCGATAAAACATGAACTTGACACAAAGCAAGAAGCATCGTCCACATATATGATACTTTTCTTCTGCCATTTAATGCATGGGATACTTGTAAATAAGTAATAATCTTTACCCGAAATTTTCAATCCTTTCAAATGATAGATTTGCATATAAAGAGAAAGGAAAAGGTGAGGAAAAGAGGAGAAGAAGAATATTTTGCCCTACAAGGACAAAAGGCAAAAGAGTGATGGAAGAGAAGAAAAGAATAGTTTGCTTGTTATATGGGCAAAGCTTATTGAGCTCATGCAATCTTAACATACAAATTTCATATTTCTATAAATTTTAATTTTATGACATTTAATCTTGTCTAATAAAAAAGAAGAGAAAGTAAGGGAACCGCTTAAGGTCAAAGCAATCAATAGTCCAAAAATAGAAAGAAAGATAATGAGAGATCCCTGAGATTTGTGAAAAATTTGTGCCTCTAGGAATGATTTGGCAATAAATATGAACTTGGTACAAAGCAAGAAGCATCATTCACATATGAACTTGGTACAAAGCAAGAAGCATCATTCACGCATCTAATACTCTTCTTTTGTCATTTAATGCATTGGATACCTGTAAACAAGCAATAATCTTTACCCAAAATTTTCAATCCTTTTAAATGATGGATCTACATATAAAGAGGGAAAAAGGTGAGAAAAAAGAAGAAGAAGAATATTTTGCCCTACATGGACAAAAGGCAAAAGGGTGATGAAAGAGATGAAAAGAATAGTTTGCTCATTATTGGACAAAGCTTATTGAGCTCATGCAATCTTAATGGACAAATTTTGTATTTCTATACATTTTAATTATATGATAGTTAATATTGTCCAGTAAAAAATAAGAGGAAGTAAGAGAACCACTTTAGGTCAAAGCAATCAATAATCCAGAAATAGAAAGAAAGATAAAGAGAGATCCCAGATTTGTGGAAAACTTGTTGACTCTAGGAACGATTTGATGATATAATATGAACTTGGCACAAAGCAAGAAGCATCATCCACGCATATAATACTTTTCTTCTGCCATTTAATGCATTGGATACTTGTAAATAGGCAATAATCTTTACTTGAAATTTTCAATCCTTTTAAATGATAGACTTGCATATAAAGAGGGAAAAGGTGAGAAAAGAAGAAGAAGAAGAATATTGTACCCTACATGGACAAAAGGTAAAAGGGTGATGAAAGAGAAGAAAAGAATAGTTTGCCCGTTATATGGACAAAGCTTTTTGAGGTCATGCAATCTTAAGGGACAAATTTTATATTTCTATAAATTTTAATTTTATGACAGTTAATCTTGTCTAATAAAAAAGTAGAGAAAGTAAGGGCATTGCTTTAGTTCAAAGCAATCAATAATCCAGAAATAATAAAAAAAAAAAGATAAAGAGAGATCCTTGAGATCTGTGGAAAATTTGTTGCCACTAGGAATGATTTGACAATAAAACATGAACTTGACAAAAGCAAGAAGCATCATCAATGCATATGACATTTTTCTTCCGTCATTTAATGTATGGGATACCTATAAATAAGCAAAATCTTTACTCGAAATTTTCAATCCTTTTAAATGATAGATTTGCATATAAAGAGGGAAAAGGTTAAGAAAAAAAGAAGAAGAATATTTTGCCCTACATGGACAAAAGGCAAAAGGGTGATGAAAGAGAAGAAAAGAATAGTTTGCCTATTAAATGGACAAAGCTTATTGAGCTCATGCAATCTTAACGGACAAATTTTAAATTTCTATAAATTTTAATTTTATGACAGTTAATCTTGTTTGATGAGAGAGAGAGAGAGAGAGAGAGAGAGAGAGAGAGAGAGAGAGAGTAATGGAATCACTTCAGTTCAAGGCAATCAATAATCCAAAAATAAAAAGAAAGATAAAGAGAAATCCCTAAGATTTGTGGAAAACCTATCGCCACCATGAATGATCTGATGATAAAACATGAACCTAACAAAAGCAAGAAGCATCACTAATGCATATGATACTTTTCTTCTGTCATTTAATGCATGGGATACCTATAAATAAACAATAAGTTTACCCGAAATTTTCAATTCTTTTAAATGATAGATTTGCATATAAGAAGGGAAAGAGGTAAGGAAAAAGAAGAATAAGAAGATTTTGCCCTACATGGACAAAAGGCAAAAAGGGTGATGAAAGAGAAGAAAATAATAGTTTGCTCGTTATATGGACAAAGCTTATTAAGCTCACGCAATCTTAATAGATTAAATTTATATTTCTATAAATTTTAATTTTATGATAGTTAATCTTGTCTAATAAAAAAGGAGAGAAAGTAAGGGACCACTTCAGATCAAAGTAATCGATAATCTAGAATTAGAAAAAAAGATAAAGAGAGATCCCTGATATGTGTGAAAAACTCGTCGCCACTTGCTTTTGGTGGGAGATGCCTTCTTGGAGCGTCCTCCTTATGGTAACTCCATTATGGCTTTGTCTCATATCAATCATCCACATTAATGGGCGAGTTTTCTTTTTTCCATTTCTTTGGCTAAATTAAACTTTCTTATGGAATTTTGTCATTGGTTAAATCAAGGTCATAATTGAGTGAAACGACATTGTCATTATCTTGCCAAGTAGATAATAATGGTCGGTTTTACAATTAATAACCTAATGGCGTCTTCCACTTTTGGGGACACATGATGCATTTGCAAAAATTTAATTTTACCCACTAGTGATTCAACCAACTCAAGTTAGATCTA
Source organism: Eucalyptus cloeziana (assembly GCA_014182715.1). Classification (NCBI taxonomy): domain Eukaryota; kingdom Viridiplantae; phylum Streptophyta; class Magnoliopsida; order Myrtales; family Myrtaceae; genus Eucalyptus; species Eucalyptus cloeziana. The sequence continues at coordinate 3,227,580 of CM024634.1, read as the reverse complement.
TCTTGAGCTCCATTATATTTGAGGAATGGATGGTTAATAATTCTTTTGCCTTTCTAGATTTTTGAATAGATAAAGTTTTTTGACAAACAAATAAAGAGTTATCTCAACATGTATATGTTACATTTTGTTGCAATCCCGTTAAATCACTCAAGGTTTGCAAAACAATCAGTTCGACTAGTCACTTGAGCTAAACGTTCAATGTCATCATTTCATTAATTAACATTAATAAAATCCGCTGATATGAACACTAATCTCATAAAATTAATGTCCAAGGGATAAAATCTTTCTAGTAAGTTTCATACGTGTAGTTATTCACTTGAATTGCAAAAACAAATTGCACACAAACCATTTCTGCACGTACTGCTCACTTTGGATAGACCTTTTTTTTTTTTTTTTTTTTTTTTCGTTCAATTACTTTAAACAGAATTTTCATCCACGTAACCCTAACTACTAATAGTGTTTTTAGAAATAATTCCATAAAAACAGAAAAACGACAAGAAATACAAAGGAAAAGGCAATATTGAAATCGCTGCTTTTAACAGATACAGAGAATTTACTTCATCCTTTCTTTCTTCATTTAATATGATCTCAAATGTAGATTTAAGGAAGAAAATGACATTGCTTAATATTTTCGCATGTTTATTTTCTTATGGCTCACTCGCATTTTAAGAATTATTAATGTTAAACACATGAAATCTGGGAAAACATACTAGAATGTCCGATACAACTTTCTATCCTTTTCCAAACCTCAAAACACCAACTTTTTTCCAAATTTTGCAAGGAAAATGGTTAATGATTTTAAGGTACAATCGTACAATTTATTAATTTAATTATTCAACAAGTTTATTTTGGAGTAAAGAGCCAATAGTTGTGCATCAACTATAAGACAACCAACGTGACTCACAAATTCCTGTCAAAATTTTTTCTAAAGGAAAAAGCGTGACCCCCAAATCACGTAATCTCGTAAAAGTTAAGAGCATTGCGTGAAAAGGGGAAAAGAAAGAATATAAATGGGTCTAAGTTAATGGAAAAAAAAAAAAAAAATCTAAGTTAAAGGAAAAAGGAATAAAGAAAAAAGAATATGAAGTGGGTCCAAGTTGAAGAAAAAGAATCAAGCTAAGAATTGTAGCATCGCTTTGTCGGATGGCCAATTTTTTTACACCACTGATTAATAAGCCTAATTTCATTATTAAAAAAAAAAACCATTATAATCTCAATTCAAACCAAACATTCTTTCGTCTTGAAAAAATTGTCGACTTTCACTTTAGTCCAAATCTACCATTGTCAACCCTTTATCCAAAAAATGTCATTAGTTTTTTCAATATTATCAATATTAGGAAGTTGCTGTTGTTTCATACAAGGGAGAGAAAATTTATGAAGACGCAAGTTTTGATGATGAATCTCTAATTGGCCTCGATATTCATAATTTTGAAGAAACTATTTGCAATTTTTGGACATGTGGATAGATGTAGGACTAGAGTAAAATTTGGTGAATTTTTTTAAGAAAAAAAAAAGTTAATGGAAAATTTGGGATTGCACCTAAAGTTGGGGGTTTTTAGAGAATTAGACCCTCATTAACATGACCTGAAAAGGACACATGATTGTAAGTTTATTCAAATTGAGTTTAAACGGAATAACTTTTTCTACACAAACAAAAAATTGTGTTCTTTGCTAATTGACCTTTGCAATCTGTCTAGGACAGGCCAATACACGATTAGTTAATTGAGTTAACATATTACCTAGGTCAATGCGATCTAGTTAGATACACTTAGGCACTCTATTACTCATTTGAACATATTTTTGTAAGGGTTTATTCCTTAAACGTATCATGTTGTGTGACTCATTTATAAAAGTGTCATGTTGGGTTTTCAAAGGTATGACGTGATTAATAAATGAGTCAAATATGTATGAGTGATGTAGACAAGCACATATAGAAAAGCAAACACATAAGAGATAAGTACAAAAAAAGTTATAAACTTGTTATACGAATGCCAATTTAGTTCTAAATTTTTGAATTTGGTCAATTTAATCCTAAACTTTTTAATGATTTGCTAGTCTTTTTGGCCAATTTTAGCCTGAAATCATTGACATGGACGTGGTACGACTGGCGTTAATGTTGACAATTTATGCAATTTTTAAAAAAATTTCTGAATTTTTTATAAAACCTTTCTTTTTTTTTTCTTTTTCCTTTTCCAACATGATTAGTGAGGGTCATCGGGGCCTTGGTGATGGCTTGCAACCCTTGCCGATCACTTGATGAAGCCATTGCGGTCGTGGGCTAGGCAGTCCTCGCCCAGTGATCGGCGAAGGTCATTGCCCATTGCGAGGTCCTAATGGCTCTCAACGGCCACGATGGAAAAAAAAAAAACGAAAGAAAAGAAATGAAAAGAAATATAAAAAATTCACAAAAATTGTCAATATTAGCGTTGATCGTGTCACGTAAATTATTAAAAAATTTAGGACTAAATTGATCAAATTGAAAAATTTAAAATTAAATTGGAATCTATGCAATAGGTTAATGATTTTTTAATAATTCTTTAAAGTTTTGCAGGGAAATGGTGTCGAATAAGGAGAATGGTTCAAAGTAAATGCTCATGCAAAAGATATTCACACGTGGATGAAATAAATTTGAAAATAGAAGTAGTGATAGAGAAGACAATGAGCGGGTCAAATGCAACCACAGTAACATCCTTGAGATAAAGGCTTGCTCACTCAATGAGAAAAGTGACCAGCGACTGTTCTACTAGTTTTCCTTTTGGTGGTTGGAAGTTTTGACTGCTAAGTCCATCCGTGCCAGAAACAAAATTCAAAATTCGAAGCTTGTTATCTTTCTCTAGAAGAAACAATAATGAAATCGAACAGTAGATGATGAGATCAATGCATCCCGTTCATTGAATTATGTGGACCCGGTATGGGACCCATGTAATTCAATGATTGATATTGACTAAGCTTATTTGCGTCAGGTCAATGAAAATGTCAACCAAACTTGACTCACAAATTTTGGCAAAAGAAATTCAAAAGAGGAAAAAAAACATGACTCACAAATCATGTCCTAATTATCACTTATAAATCTCCCCTTTTGAAAATATCAAATACATACTCCAGTTCTATCTTTGGAGGCCACTTTACACATTTACATCAATTATATATAAAAATGTTATTTTCTTCAAAATCCTAAATTCTCACATTAACCCAAAACAACTCGAAACAAAACAAAAACCAAACCACCCAAACCCTAACTAAGATGTTTAAATGAGTATGTTAGAAGGGGCAATTTGATCTTTGTAATTTAGGATTTTGCTTAAAGGTATGTGAATGGTATTTGTATAAATAGAGGGTGTAATTAGTCACCGGGTCAACAATAAGATACATTTTAGGTATTTTCCCCATAATAAAAGGATCCAATCTAAAATCAACATGAGCACCCCTTTACAAAAGTGAAGAGAAAATGATAAACCAATTTATAAAAGAGATGATGCAACAAACTTTCCTTAACTATTTGAACAAGTGAGTCATATTTAAAGATTCAATAAAGATATATCACATCGTTTACTACTCGATTTCATCAACTAGTATTGTATTTTTAGATTAATAAAAGGAAGAGACAAAACAAAAATTTAGTCTTTGAATTCTCAGTAGATGTTCAATTTCATTAGTGAACTTTCATTTTGGTCAAATTGATGCTTGTGCAATCAATTTTGTGTGTGTGTTTTTTTTTTATATGGTTCTATAAATTGAGTAATTAATACTTCAAAATATAGTAGTGTGATCAAACAATACTCATTCTTCAGCCACATATGACTACATCGTATATTGATTAAATGTCTTATCTATTGAGAAAATCTTTAGTGGTTTATTACCACCGTATCAGCGTCATATGTGGCATACATTTTTCATTCATTCTACTAAAATATTGACACGTCCATCAATCCATGTCAGCTGACATGGAATTTAAATAAAATTTTTTAAAAACTTTCACCTCTCAGCTCTCTCTCTCCTTCCTCTTCCGGACACCAGCGGAGTCGCCGGCCGTCACCACCAGCGGAATCGCTGGCGCTGTGACCAAGCAGATCACCGCTGCATCCAAGCGAGCATGGCTGGCTCCCTCTGTTTTCTCCGTCTCGTCGTTCTCGAGATCTGGCCGTCCATGGCCGAAATCGTCGCTTGTCCATGGCCGTCGTCGTCATCGTTCATCCATGGTCGAACGCGTTCGGGCATCGTCTCTATCGTTCATCAATGGCCGACTACAAGCCGACTGCAAGGGAAGATAGATCTCGATACTTGAGCTCTGTCCATGCGTTCGAGATCTCGACCTCTCCCGTCGCCATGGACGAGACCAGATCTAGAGGCACAATCCAGTCCAGATCTGGACGGAATACCACTGCGAGCCATCGTGACGATGGAGGGGTGGCTCGGCCGTCGACGGAGCCGATTACGAGCCAACTGCAAGGGATGACAGAGCCGGCCGCGAGCGAGGACGGAAGAAGACGGAGAGCACGACGGAGGGGAAGCTTCCATGGGTGGACAGATGCAGAGTTTTTTTTTTTTTTTTGACTTTTATTCCACATCAGCGGACATGTGTCAATATGTCATTGAATTTGAGTAAAAAACTCAATATTTTCTCCGATGTATTTAGGTATTACATAATTTTGTTAATTCTCAATTTGAATGTTCATTTGATATTTTGCAGAATTATGGTGTTCTTCGACTAGGTTGATCTACTTATCCTATAAAAGCACACTCATTTAACTTTTTCGATGGTATCTTACTCATCAATAATATCAAGTGTTTTGTTAAATGTAGGATCACCAAATATTTCATATAACTCATTATGGATACTGAAATTTCATAGCTCAAAACTTGGATAGTTACAGATAAATGTGTAAGTATAATTGAGAAAGAATCAATATAAAGATAAAACATCAACCCGACATAGAGTATTTTCTGATAAACAAATAAGGAACTATCTCAACGTGTGTGTCTATATATATAAATATATATCCCATACTATTCTCCAATATATATTGCTTTAACTAATATTATATTAGAGATGAGTCAGAGGAGCGACAATATTCAAACTAAGCAAAAACATGGCACTCAATTTGGATATGTGGAATAAATGGAACATTCGAGGCTTCATCATACTAAGCCTCTCAATTTAGGTCTTTCTAAAGCATTGGCTTTCAAACATTTATGCTTTGGCTCATGTCTTAATTAGAATTGTGGTATTAGGAGGGCATATGTGGGCTCAAAATTAACCTATTTAAGGTAGATCTTCTCGTGATGAGTTTTAAATGTTATGATGAACTTTTTTTAAGGAAGAATTTGAGATGTTTAGTATTTAATTTGCCAGGCTTAAAAAAAGATTAAGTTGTCCCCATAATATACCTTTTGATTTTTTTTTTTTTAAATATACGACGGAATTTTACCCAACTTTAAATGTCTATCTGCGTACATGTTCTAAAACTCAAGCTTCAATCAACAAAAAATGACATGCATATATCTTTTTTTTATTTTTTATTTTTATTTTTACGATGGTAGAATTGTAATATTATCTAATCTAACGGAGGAAAAAGGAAAACCACAACACAAGGCTAGATATATAAAGTCTCGTGATCTCTCCGGGAATCTAACCACACCACTCACCGAGGCAGATCAAGGCCCATGCTTTGCCCGTGCTCCTTCGTTTTCCCAAGTCTCAAAGTCCCAAGCATCGACCCTCCCTCCCCAACATCAAACTAACCCAAACACATGGCATTTAGCTTCATCTCAGATTTATGGAACAAATGGAACATTCGAGGTTTCGTTGTTCTAAGCCTCTCGCTTCAGGTCTTTCTCATTCTATTTGCACCTCTTAGAAAGAAAACAGCGAATCCCTACATTATTTCCCTTTTGTGGTTAGCCTATTTAATGGCTGACTCGGTAGCTGCATTTGCGGTTGGGCTCATCTCTCACAACCAAGTCAATTCAAACACTCATGTAGCAGAAGTAGATGCAGCCCTTCTGGCATTTTGGGCCTCATTTCTCTTGCTACATCTTGGTGGTCCAGACACAATCATTGCCTTCTCTCTCGAAGATAGTTCACTTTGGAAACGGCACCTACTCAGTCTCATATTCCAAGTCGGTGCTGCCATCTATGTCTTTGTGCGGATATTTCCTAGCGACAAGTCCTTGGTGATCCCAACGATCCTGGTGTTTCTTGCAGGGGTTATAAAAATTGCTGAGAGAACATTGGCACTTTATCTCTCGAGCCTCCCAAAGCTCGGGGAATCAATGCTCTTAGACAACGAGCAAAGAATGGGCACTAAACCGCAATTGCTTGAGGAAGTCAATGTTGGAGGGGATGGATATGAATGTTCTGATGAAGAAAGAGCAAAGCTTGATGAGAGCGTCGTGGTGAAGCATGCTTACTCATTCTTTCAAATCTTCAAGATCTTCATCGCAGATCTCATCTACACAAAACAACAGCGCAAAATGAGCATTAACTATTTTGACAAAATTTCTGCGGTGGATGCATTGAGAGTGATATCAGTTGAACTCAATTTCATTTACGAGGTGCTCCACACAAAAGCATTGACAATACGTCACAAATGGAGCTATATTTTCCGCATCATAGCCTTCACTAGCATTGTGGTGGCTTTGGGCCTATTCAATTGCTTGAAGAAGTATCGACTCCCCGAACTTGATGTGAAAATTACTCACATCCTTCTTTTCGGAGGGATAATTCTTGATGGGATAGCTTTGGTTAAGCTCGTTTTCTCCGATTGGACTGTTGCTGGAATCAAGTACACCACCATAGGGTCATCTAAAGTAGATGCATTTCTCTACAAGCTGGTATCTACCATGGATCACTTTAGGAAGCCCCAATACGTCACATGTGAAGTAGAACCTAACACCAAAGTTACTTACGAGGTCTTAGATACACCATTAATATTTCGAAGGTGGTCAGAATCCATCTCTGCTTGCAACCTTTTTTCCGAGGCATTGAAGGAGAGTCCGAGAAAGATATGTAAGTGCAATCAATTCTGGGGCATCGTCATTTTCAAAAATATCTGCAGTTTTCCATTCCGAATGATCGACAAGATCATTTCTTATTTCCTTCAAGTTGGTGAGACAATAGCAAGATGTTTTGATAAAAGATCAATGATGGTAAATGCGAAGTACGTGTCCAAAAATCTCTTTATGAAGAAGTTATGGATCTTTATCTTTAATGATTTGAAATGGGATCCCGAGAAGGGAGGTGACCTGGAATTGGCGACAAGGCTACTCGAGAGTTATCAGTGTTTTCCGAGTAGTATGCCGAATGATCCCCACAATATTACATATCGTGTTGACAAGGCTAATATCCATAGCTATATTATAGGGTGGCATGTTATTACTGAAATATGGTACAACAAAGATAAACAATCTATGAGCTCCACAACCACACTTAATCGAAACCTAATTGATCGAAGGGAATTCAGCAAGATCCTCTCCGATTACATGATGTATCTTTTACTTAATCAGCCCAATTTGATGTCTACTGTGGTGATGGTGGGTATTGCCCAAATGGTATCGACGAAGATGTTGCTCGAGCTACGGGGCCTCATCGGTGATGCGACCAAGGATCTGAACGAGTTATGTGAAAAATTGTACGATGGAGTGCAAGATGGAATGCGGCCTCAAGGTCCTGCTGACCCTTTGAAATTCTCGCTCAACGATGGGCTCCTTTTTGCCCACCGACTGGAAAATGAAGGGGAAAGCAAGTGGGATAGAATAAGCCACGTGTGGCTTTGGATGTTGAAATATGCAGCAATTAATATTAAGGGAGAGACACATGTGCAGGCACTGGCTAAGGGGGGAGAGTTCCTTACCTTTGTTTGGCTGTTGATGGCTCATCGCGGTTGCTTCTACAAACCAGAATGGGGCATCTACCGCGAATATTGGGAAGAGATGTCTACCAGAGGAGAGCAGAGGAATGACAGAGATGACATAGATGATAGCGATGACAGTGATGCGAGTGTGGCCAACAACGAGTGGTTTGCTTAGATATTTCATCCGCATCAATTGTCTTATTTATCCCTGTTCACAGCATTTCTACAAATGTTCTGTTTGAATAAAATTTATAAGTTTGTTTATTTTTGTAACTAATGTGGAGAATCGATAGATTTTCATTTTTCATAATAAGCCTTTGCTTGTGTCTACTCTTATTGATGGTAAATATATCGGTCATATTTAAAATAATATTTAAAAAAATAAGAAAATTTAATAGGTTAGCTTCTCAAGGTAAAATGATAGTATAGAATGTACATTTACACAAAAAAAATAGTAATTTTATCATAGATGGGATGCAAATTCAGATTTTGTACGCTCATAAAACATGTATCTCACTATCTCTTTGCTGCTTCTTGATACGAAAGAAGCGACGCTTAAAAATGCGAATAAACTGGGTAATTCCCAGAATATCCCCGCGAGTCTCATCATCCAATTTTCCGAAAATGATAAATCCAAAAAAATAATAAAAATGAAGGAAAGAAAACAAAATACAGAAAATTCCACAAGCCCCCACACATCTCACTTCAAAACCCAATCCTCCAACGCCGCCGCCGTTACGTCATCAACGCCGCCGCCGCTCAACGCAGAGGCAACGGCGTCGGCCGAAAGCACCTCGCCGTGTCCTGCGCCTCCAAACCTCCGACCAGCCACTCCCCTCCCGCGACGGCGACGGCGACGATCCACAACATCAGGGACGAGGCCCGCCGCCTTCTCCGCCAAGTACGTCCCCTTCGGCTGCGACTTCACCGCCTCCGAGTCCTACTCGCTCGACGAGATCGTCTACCGCAGCCGCTCGGGCGGCCCGCTCGACGTCCGGCACGACATGGACGCCCTCAAGAAGTTCGACGGCGCGTACTGTAGGAACCTCTTCGACTCGCGCGTTGGCTATGAGCCAGCCTCCATAGACTGGTTCCGAGGAGTCCGCCTAGGAGCAGGGCAAACATTTTCTACGAGTTTTCGAGTGATTATGTGCTCGGAGATCAGTATAGGAATCCTTGGAAGGAGATCAGGATGGGGAAGCTGGTGGAAGATGTCGATGCTCTCGCTGGGCCTATATGCTGCTATAAGGTAATAAGAATGAGCTTCGAACCAATATCTGATAGTGATACTTTTGTTTCTTGTTCTGAATGTGGTGCTATTTGTTTTCTGCGATGTTTCTCCAGCTTAAATTTCTCGGTTTGAATGATGGTTCAATTGTTGAAATGTGGTTTTTACCGAATTTCGAGCGTTTTTGCCCCTGCCTATTGCTTGTCTCAACGCAATGTGTACTACGTCATTGTAAGAAACAGAGTTCCTGTGGGCTTTCTCTGCAGAAGATGAATTGCATAGGATGTCATTGACACTACTAGAGTTGGGTAATACAGTTTGTGGTGCTTCGGTAAATTCCTGATATAAAACTGATAGATACTGGTGCTGAGTCGGTGGGTGATCAGTTCTAGTGCTCTGCTATTCGTAGTTTGAATGTCAAGCCCTCGTTTGAATAATCTAGAATTGGTCATCTGGTAATTGAAGAATATATTGAACAACATGCTGCTGCTTTGCTGGAAGAAGCGCTTTGTCTCTATCATTCGTATACGTGCATATCTGAATTCTCATCAATCTCTGTCCATATCAAGGTTCTGCAATCAGAATGCCTGAGCTCTCTAGTCATTAGCCATAGTTCATACAATGTGGGAAGTCATCATTAGAATTGTGCGTAACAGAACATCCCCATTGTATTCAGCCTCTTGCTTTTGGACCAGCATTGCTCCATCAACAATGGCAACACAAGGCCTCTATTATTAGTCACTGCTTCCGTAGACAGAATGGTTCTCAAGAGGCCAATCCATATTGACGTTCACTTGCAAATAGCATGAGCTGTTACATAAGTTGGGCGCTCATCAATGGCGATCCAACTGGAAGTAACTCAGTCCACAGAAGGTACCTTATGAAACTGTACTTCCAATTGAAGATACTATGCTACTTCCTCTCCTCAAGTTGATGACATTGCTTTATTGGCCTATAGGACGAGAATATACATTTCCATCTGCTGCCACTAAGCAGTTTCACGACCCATGTTACTCCTGATCCTGAAGGAAGGTGTCACTTTAATGGCCGTGCCTTAAACGTGTGTTTATTCTTTGCAAACCATATTTACTCTTGCATGTTTTCTTTACTCTACTCATAAAAACTATTGAGAAGTTTGCCAATTTGCTAGTCATTCACCATTCTCTTATTACCAAAAAAAAAAAAAAAAAAATCAAACCCATCCAAACTATGGAGAAGCTTGCCAATCAACATCCTCTTGCCAAGAAATATTGGTAGTTCATCTAGGTTTTCGACATGTGCAAGCACAATACTCAGATGTTAGATCTTCATAAAGTTATCCTTTCCATGATAAAGTCTCTTTACTGATCCGTTCTGCTGTTTACCTTATAGTGGTAATTTCCTGCAGAAATCCGGGATTCCTCAGATTTAGTTGCACTTACTGCCAATTTCACATTTGTGGCTTGTGATTCTAGAACTGGGAAATCAGCTCCAATTAAACCCATCTCCCCAGAGATAAAGAGAGGAAAATTACTATGGCAAGAGGCAGAAAAGAAGGAATAAAATGGGGAAAAAGAAGAGAGAAGAACGTAACAGAGATACTAAGTTGGAGGACTTGTCCAGGCTCCAAGCTTTATTTTCCATAGGTCGTGTCTTCTGTGATACGCCAGCTATGGCAGACAGACATAGCATTCTGATGAGGGACGCTTGTTTTGAGAACTCATTAATATGCCATTCACAGGAAAGGAATATTCATGGGAGGGTATTTAGAGGATTCGAATGCTAAGGGCTTTTGAATTGGCCTTTTCAACTATATATGCCTTTGTTGGTGTGGCACCCTGGTTCTTTGAAGTTGACCATATTGAATTCTTGAGACCTATAAGTACTCATCCAGCGCATGATGTATTTCTATGTCTAGCTGCTGCTGTTGCATGACTTAGCTGCTGAGTGTGGATCTGTGGCAATGATTACACAGTATGTCTGGTGTCAGCCTTCTATAAGCACGGATTGTCGTACTTGAGCCTTCACTCTTGCAGTTTTATGTATATGTGTGAAATTATGGATCTGTTAAGTGGAATTACATAATATGAAGGGTATTATTTTTGGGTGTTGGCAATTTTCTCTGCCTCAAATGCTCTGTCCTGTATACGGAGCTTGGCAATCCAGCTGAACCCCTGATAAAAGTTAAAGTTGTGGCCCACATGATCCAACCTGAGCTCAGGTCAAGCGAGGTATGAGTGGCCCATGTGTGCTGACATTTTCTTTTAGCAAATTTTGATACCATTACTCTGATCAGAAGTCAAAGGATGCTGTGGTTAGGGGATATATCTCTTTACTTCCCCCTTCTTTTGGGCCCAAGCTATCTATCGTCCCTTAACGATCATGCATGAGAATATTCAAATAGAGAAACAAGAATGAACTGGTCACCTAGTGGGAGGATACTGAAGTCTGTCTTTAATCCTATCTAAATGGTGAACTGAACCTTTGTGAAGTTATCATCTCTTTTGTCAGACTTGGTTTCAGATCACCATGACTTAGATAGTCCTAATAAATTTGTTGTTATTTCATCTATCATCCTAAGAGTTGTCACATGAATTCTACTTTACATTAATTATAGGTCCTGAGGCCTGGAATGATGGATTGAAGATTCGGAAGTCCCATCCACGGAAGAAGAGACGTGGCATGTCCTTGAACGTATGGATGCTGAGAGTTGTCAGACTTCATCCTGAATACACTCCTCCAAGTGAATAGCAATGCTTGCTTGCAGGTTGAATGATAATTAGTGGGGGACTGATCTTGATACTCAAAAAGCAGGACAACTTCGCCTATCAAAAGAGGAACTCAGGGACATTAGTCTAGCCAGGAACTTAGGGGATGTCTAACCTGCCAAACATGTATCAGCATTGCGAAGTCCAATTATTTACTACTTCCGAGAAAGTCTCAGTGCACAATGAAATGAACCAAAGATTAGTTGATGCCAAGTAAAATGATATTGAGAAATAAGAGCTCCGGCCAAGTAAAGTCTCACAAGGACATGAGACTAAACATGCCACTGATTCAAATTGACGGATGGTGACAGAAAAGTTGTGAACTTCCACATCTGCTGGTAATAAACTGGTACTATGTTCAGCGTTGATATGTGAGTGTTTTTTTCTTTGTGACAGAGTTGTTTGCTTTGTCCTAATGCCTGGTCAAGGGACTACGCGCTTGCCATTGCATCGCGAATCGACAGAGTTCTTATGATATGGCTTCTTTACGGTGGAATTCTTTTGAAAAATTTGCTTTTAGAACATGCTTGGAAGCAATTGGTAAGTCTGCATCCTTCGTAAGATAATCCATCAACGTTTCAGATTTAGACTGGTCGATAATCTGGGGTCAGAACTTGGGAGTTTATTGCTACCGTATCTAGTTGCATTTATTAGCAATTTATTTGATACAATTCTCTGGTGAACTGCTTATGCTTACCAAATTTCTATCCTTGAATGATTGAAAATGGAAAAGCTTAGAATAGAGTTTTCTTGCAAGCATTTGCAAGAATTTTTTGTTGATACCCGGCTCACCCAGCCTTCATTTAATTTCTTCCTAATAAGTTTTCAATAATCTACCATGTCCATCTGCCCATTCAGTTAACTCTAATAATCAGATCCAACTCAAACTATGATGTTGGTTCTATACCAATGAGAGCCATGAAAAGACCTAAAAAGAGTTCCAGGGAGCAAAGCCTCAAGAGTGTCAGTACTTGGTGCAGTTAGGGTGCGTTTGGTAACGTATCTGTTTAAAAATTATTCCAGGGAACAAAAGTAGAAAAAAGTGTTTCTGTTCCGGGGAACAATTTTTGAACAAAAAAAAAAAAAAAACGTTTAGTAGCGTATAAAATTTCTGTTTTGGAATAGAAAAAGAACAGAAACACGTTTGGTAGAATCGCACAAAATTTCTGTTCCTAGAATAAAAAAGAATAGAAACACGTTTGGTAATTGCACAAAATTTTTGTTCCAAATTTTTTTCAAGTGTTTTTTTTTAAAATTTTTAATAAAGTGTAAACTTGGTATTGAATTATCATTCTTATGAAATGCTCATCAATTTAATTTTGTTCATGGTGAGTGAAAACAAACATTCTGAACATGATCATATGTGCATACTTGGAAGAAAATTTTTTAAGTTTGTACCAAATTTTTCTCAATTGTTTTTTTTTTTTTTTTTTAATAAAGTGTAAACTTGGTTTGAATTCTCATTCTCATGAAATGCTCATCAATTTAATTTTGTTCATGGTGAGTGAAGACAAACATTCTAAACATGGTTATATGTGCATACTTGGAAGAAAAATTTATAAGTAAAGTTTGTACCAAATTTTTCTCACGTGCCTTTTTTTTTTTTTTTAATAAAGTGTAAACTTGGTATTGAATTATCATTCTCATGAAATGCTCATCAATTTAATTTTGTTTATGGTGAGTGAAAACAAACATTCTGAACATGATCATATGTGCATACTTGGAAGAAATTTTTTTAAGTTTGTACCAAAATTTTCAGAATTGTTTTTTTTTAATAAAGTGTAAACTTGGTATTGTATTATCATTCTCATGAAATACTCATCAATTTAATTTTGTTTATGGTGGGTGAAGACAAACATTCTGAACATGGTCATATGTGCATACTTGGAATAAAATTTTGTAAGTAAAGTTTGTACAATAAGAGCTAGCCAAAAGAAGAGTATCTTATAGATCTCTACATAGACCCTTTCATACATGACATCACAATAATGAAGTAATATAGTTCATTGTTCAACTTCATCACATTGAAATTGATAAGTGAATACTTAAAAACAATATTACAAAAGTCGGAAACATAAAGTCATGAAATCTCAGGCATATTATGATCCCTTGCCATTTTATTTGCAATCCTTATCCTAAGCATGTTTATTCCAGGTGCATCATGCAATGTATCATCTGCAATCTCCACTTCTCTAGGTCCGAATGGATACTCTGGATCTCCATATAGGGAAAAGTTTCTGTCCATCGTATCTTGATCACGAATGTAATTATGAAGAGCACAACAAGCAATTACAACAAGTACTTGCTTCCGAATTGTAAATGGAGGCATATCTTTAATGCCCCAAATGACCTCTCAATTACATTTCTTAGTGAAGAGTGCTTCTTGTTGAACAATTCTCTTGCTGTCCTTGGTCGTCCCCCATTCCCTCTATACTCGCTAAGATGATACCGATCGCCTCTAAATGGAGTTAAAAATCCTGGAAGTGCTGCATAACCAGAATCTACCACGTAATATTTCCCTATAACATGATATATATAAATTTGTTGTGATATTCAACCATAATATATAATCATAAAATTGTTTTTATAAACAAAGTAAATACCAGGTGGTGGTCGAGGAAATTGCAGTTGAGGAGTTTCGAGTGCTGCCGAAAGTACTTGACAATCGTTGGCAGATCCTTCCCATCCAGCATACATGAAAGTAAATTTCATATCAAATGAGCAAACACACAGCACATTCTGGGTTGTTTTCCACTCCTACCTCTATATGGAATCTCTGAGACACGGGGACGATAGCATCTATATGGGTGCCATCCATAGCACCTACGCAGCCCTGTCAATATATTAACAATCTAATATCATATAAGATTATCAAGTACATGTATTTGACGGTATAAAATCGATATAAAAATCATACATTGAAATAGCGTTTATGACTAGGATCAATAAGAATTTCTTGTGGAATGACATCAAAGGATGGTGGTTTGATTATCTCTTTTGAAAGTTTGATCATTGCTTTCAACACTTTGTTGAAATACTTGCTGATCGTTTCTCCTGAATGTTGGAATCTCTCACATAAATCTCTATTTGAGCTATTGTGAGTAACCAAACATAAGAATATCCCAACTTGTTCATCTATTCGAACATATCGACTATCTTTCAACCAACGTCTTACCCTCATTAAGTCACATAAATTCAGAAAAACATGTCTCTCCATCCTAAATGCTTCATATATCCTATCGAAATGTCCATGAACAATCTCCATTATCCATTCTGGTCATGATAATTTACTGTCCCTAATAGGTTCTCTCGTATGCATGGACGTGTCCATCGTAGCTAGGCACAACCACACTATCAATATGTCAATATCATCATCATCCAATAATTGTTCAACTGGTTGCACCTGCTCATTAGACACACTATTTGATCCCCCTTCCATAGTACCTATACAATCACAGGAATGTAAAAACATCAATACAGATTTTGAAAATACATCCAATAACAATCAATAACATAAGTCATAAAATCTCAATAAGATATGCCATTACATATAAGTACAAGAGTCTTAACACTAATATTTTTATAAACTAAATATTAATAGATAACATAAGTTATACAGTCTAATGAAACCCTATGCAATTCATAATATATTTCCAAACATCTACTAAAGCCATTGAAGAAGTCCATTTCTCCTTGCAGGTGTGGATGTAATGAAAGCCTCCCTCCATAGGGCACTGACGCATGCTCGTTCCACTGCTTTATTGTAAACATCTTGCTCTATCTCGGGCATACTCAGTAGAACATCGACCACAGCAGATACGGAGAAAAGGTCTACAGGTGGTTGTGTAGCCCCTGAGCTCGCAGAGCCACCACCAGATTGACTTGATGACCTAACTTTCAAAAGATCTTGTATGGCTTTGCAAGTGTCAGCAATATCGGATTGGTTACTATTTCTTCTCCTCTTAGTATTTGGAGTTCTATCCAATTTGTGCTTTCCACGAACTGAAGTTCCAGCATCGTCTGTTGTAAAGACTCTCTCATCAGTGTGGTATTCACTGAAGTCATTTGTATTGCCACCATCATTGTCACCATATGCATTGCCACCATCATTGTCACCACCTACATTGCCATCACCATTGTCATCTTCATCCGACAAAGTCAAATCTTGAGCACTTCCTATGGCGTGCTCCCCAGTAGCATATGTACCACCAAAAACAATACATAGTTCAGGATATTGAGGAAATCCATTCTTCCTGAATCTTGCCCACTCGACATTATCCTACAATTTTCACAATAATGACATTTCAGCAATATAATCATACATTTTAAAATTGACATCTATAATGATATCAAAATGACCAAAAAGTTATGAAATACCTTGATATGAGGTTCCCATATACTTGGATCGTCGACAACAACTCTTTTATTCACATTATCCCAACCAAATCCAAATTGAGAAATGAGTTTCTGAAAACTGGCATACTATTTTTTTAGTTTGTTAACCTTGTTCCTCAGCTGTACCATGTTATATTGGAATCCTGTTTGTGTAGTGAGTTCAGACTGTATATTCCTCCACCCCGCTTTGTTGAAAGTGGAAGAGGTGCGGTTTCCCTTTTTTACCTCATCCACCAATAAACCGATAAGTACGTTGGTTACAGACTCCGTCCACCTTGCACTAAATGCCTGTCTCTCAGATGCCATTGAATCTTCGACCGGTTGAGCATCATATGGGTTATGAATTAAATCAATAACATAATACCATAAGAACTACACGCCATACACAAAATCAGCATGGTAACCTATATGGATCCATATACCCTATCCTATTTTGTGCATAGTCCAACAAAATTATAAGATCTCTAAGATTAAGACAACGAAAAAACAAGCCGAAAGGCCAACCTCAGCGTGCGGATAACTATTTCCAAAGTTAGCAAACTGCGATTTATGTGGCAGCCCTCTTTTAACCTTGCACCAAACAAATCATGGAATTACACATTTAGCATAAAAATCAAGAATCATGTTTGAACAGAAATCTAAGATGGCCTTCTGAAATCTATGATGTTAACAATTTGCAGCTTATGCTTATCACATCAAAGTGCATGGAAGAAGAAGCAATTTGAAAGTGTCATGGGTAGAATCCTACATTTTTAGATCAAAGGCACATAACATAACTTATAAAGTAATTCCAACTCTAAATATGTATTACTTCATAGCAAGAACAATTAGAGAAACATGCCATCTTCAGACATTTAGGCCTTGTTAGTAATTTCTCTGTTTAATTAGTGATTTTCAATTAACGACTTCCTCCTCTATTAAGTAAATATGCAGATAATAAAATGGCTTGAAATTAATAACATACGCGCAGGTGGAAACCTTAATTTTTGCAAAACTGCAATGACATTTTTAACTGATAATCGAAGTCTTGAAATTTCATTCATTTTTGAAACTCATGATACGTTGATATCAAATAAATTATCCGTAAATAAATTTGAATAACAATGTATAATGACTTTTTGAGCTGTTTAGGGATTAATTTACTATTGATAAATGATCACTTATATATAACTTGTTATAACAACATTATTTTTGAGTTTTTAACTCATTTATCAATAAATTTAATCAATGTACCAATTACATATCTAGAGGGTATATAGTGATCTACGCATTGGTGCAAGTGACAATTCGAATAACTTGAGAAAATTGCTAATATGGAAAATCTGGGCATCCAAAAATTATTGATGGTGATTTAAGAGAAACAAGTTCATAAGCTCTCGAATTACGTAAAGATTCACGGAAGGTCTAATATATTCAATGACAATACATAATACAGATTTGAAAAATAAATAAAAGAAAAAGGTATAATACATACATTCTTGATATTACGAAGTTTAAAAAATCAAATTCAGCAGGACAAAAAATCTTGCTGAAAATACAGCATTTAACCGAAGAATAGGGAGAGAAAAAAGGTGTCAAGGTGAAAGTATAGACAATGAACGACCTTCCTGTGCAAGTTCATGCAGCACTAAGCACCAAGGACTGGGAAAATCACATCTGAGATATGCTCATCTCCCACTATGTTTCTAGATAAAATATCAAGCCTTCAAACAAACTTGTATCAAGAAAATAACCATGCATCAATCACCTATTCAATTTTCACTAATCGCAAGCAAGCTGATCTAGATTAGGACCTCCTAATGGGTTAGAAAAGAGGATGGTGAGTGGTGGTGTGGCGGATAGAGAAGCAACACGTCGGGGCAGGGCGTTGCGGATGAGCGACGGGGCCATGGCATCGTCAGGTGAGCAGAAGAGGCGCAGCGTCAGGCTTCGGGCGGAGCTGGCAAATTGTGGACAGAGCAAGGGAAAAAAATCATTAATTACTCAGAAAATAGGTCCATGATGGCATATATAGAACTCCGACATTCCAGCAAGATTCCATAATCTGAAAAGGAATTGTGGGTTGAGCCTCGCCACGCTCCCTGGAGCTGTGAGCGTGAGCAACGAGCAGAGAAGCGAGCAGACGCTCGTTGCTCTACTCGCTCGAGCGTGCATAGTAGGGCTTGAGCGAGCAGACGCTCGCTGCTCTGCTCGCTCGAGCGTGCACAGCAGGGCCCGCTGCTCTACTCGCTCGAGTGTGAGCAGCGAGCAGACGCTCGAGCGAGCAGACAAGCGAGCAGAGCAGGGCTTGCTCGAGCGAGCAGACAAGCAAGCAGAGTAGGGCAGGGAGCAGACAAGCGAGCAGAGCAGGGCTTGCTTGAGCGTGCACGGCGGCGCTGCCGCTCCGCTCGCTTAAGCGTGAACAGCAGGCGCTCGCTGCTCTGCTCGCTCAAGCGTGCAGAGCAGGGCTTGCGTGAGTAGCGAGCAGACGCTCAAGTGAGCAGAGAAGCGAGTGCTCGCTGCTCTACTCGCTCGAGCGTGCAGAGCAGGGCTCGCTGCGACCAGACGCTTGAGCGTTTCTGCTCATCTGGGCGAGCAGACGAGCCGCTGTCGCAGATCTGGGCGAGCTCACCCAGATTTGCGAGACTCTCACTCGGGGCTTGAGCGCAAGGGCTCGCTCCAGCAAGCGTCTCGCAGATCTGGGCAAGCATTGGCTCGAGCGAGCCCTCATGCTCAAGCTCCGAGCAGCCATCACCCAGATCTGTGACGGGTGGCTCTCGGCGAAGCCCTCGTCAATCGGTGAAGGAGGAGCAGCAGCTAGTGACGATGGAACTTACCTCGAATCATAAGGTTCAGCTGGTGAAGGAGCAGCGGCTGTTGGCGCCGGAGAGGACGACGGTGGAGAAGCTGGATGGTCTCGAGACAGAGTGGGAGGCGCCGGAGAAGACGACGGTGGAGAAGCCGGAAGGTCACAGAGAGAAGATGCAGGAGGAGAATGCAGTGTTCGAACGGCTCAAAGAAGAAACGAAAAAGAAACACGTTTTTAATGTTTTTGTTCTTTTTTTGTTTTTAAAAGTTGTTCCAGAAACAAGAAACACGTTTTTCTTGTTTCTTGTTTTTGTTCCAAATGTGTTCCTGGGAATAAAAAAATAGATTTGGAACAAAAACGCAAACAAACGCGTTTCTGTTGTTTTTTTGTTCCCCGGAACAAAAAAACAGAAATTTTGTTTATAAACAAAAAAAAGAAACATTAACAAACACTGCCTTAGTCACCTTGCTGGTTCTCTCGGGACAGTTAATGTTATGTAGTTCCATAAACAACTAGCAAAGCACATACAATTGGCATTCATGAGAACATCTACATCTGTGATAAGGAGATGCTTAACCCAAACTTCATGAACTTTTCGTGCTTTAATTAGCACTAAGTGACACTCATGACACCATGGTTCCAACTATACAGCCGTTAACAAGAAGTCATTAGGCGAAATTCACTGCAGGCCCATATAATTTTATGTGAAGCCCTCTGCTGAAAGTCGTGTGTTACAAGTTAAATAGAAGTACGAAATTTAATTGTCGTGCTGGGGCCATAGACAATTTCAGAACAAACTCGTATAGCTGGTGTTGTTGATACCATTGTGGCTGTGTCCAAACCCATGAGAATGAAGTAGTTTAGGGAATGATCGTTTCTGGCATGTTACAAATTCCTTTTGTTTTGCTAATCTAAACATAGTAAATAGCGAAAACTCACCAATTCGTTGTCTGTTTCTGGGAAAAACCCTATTAGCTATTGTCTAGGTTACGATTCAAATTATTCAGGTGAAAGAAAATGAAGTCGAGAACATTTCTTGGCTAAAATCAGTTACGGATGTCTGGATTCATCCAGCATAGAATCTTGTTCTTACAAGTTACCATATATTAGGTTCTCTCTTGAAGGAAACAACTATCAAGCTAGTGTTATAATCATATCTCAAGCTCTCGCCACAGGTCAAATGGGAGACATACCTTAGGGCATTAGCGTCAACAAACAATATGGGTGATATGAACTGGTCAGATTCATGTTTTTGCATAAGCTACTCTTCCAACTCTTCTACATTTGTAAGAAGCTGATCTTTCCATTTATTTATTTCTTTTGTTTCTTCAGATCTCATAATCGATGTCTTTGATGCATGCTCACAAATTATTGAAGACCTATTGGACAATTATCCCCAACAAGGAGATTTGTCCAAATGCAATAAGATGAACGGTAGAGTATGCTTCAATATATTTACTGACACAGCCCGTAAACAATTCCTATTGTCATTATATTCTCCTCGGCTCGGCTCTAAATTCTTTGTTCATTTTATTTTTATGAACAGATAATGTAATTCACCATTTAAAAACTTAGCTTCGTTCATTAAGAATACAGAAAAGTAGGGCCCTTTTTTCTTAATGTTTTGCCCAAGCTCTTGTGAGGGACGGAACATCAACGGATGTGTATCTCTCCGCCTTTGTTAGTTCTTGTTGGGGCATAACGGACAGAGTTTAAGCCTATTAAGCTGGATCAGATTTCACTAAGAGCATAGTTATTAAAATGGAAGCCAGCTAATTAATTGGATTGTTCATTTTCACTGGTAAACTCCCATGTTGAAATTTGACAACGTGATCGCCTTTTTACTTTTTATTTTTTTCACTTGAGACCGAACATTTTGAAAAATAGAATTGGCTCTTCAAAAGAGAGTTAAAAGACTTGAAGAGAACGATATCTTCCATTGACATAACTTCCAAATTACCTCATCTATAAGACAATCAACAACCCCCTCGCTGGGTTTTTGTCTGGTCTCTTCTATCCCTTAGTGAAATTGATTACAAATAACGAACACTCGTGAGCTGATCGGATTTATAAATAAAAATAAACATAAAATGAGACCATCTCTCTCTGTTTCCGAATTCTCTTTCACTGCTGCAGGAGCTAGAAGTTCGATTCAATTGCATGAAGAATATGTAGAAGAGTTAAAAAAAAAAGAAAAAGAGTCAGGTCAAGTAAGGATTATAGCATCACTTTGTTGACGGCCAATTTTCGACACGAATCATTAACATGATGTGCAAAGGACAAGTGATTGTAGACATATTCAAATCGAGTTTGAATGGATTAATCTTTCTATGCATAAACAATAAACGTGTTCTTTGCTAAATAACCTTTTCAATTTGCTTATGACACGCATGGATATGACTAATTAGATGAATTAACATTTAGCCTGTGTCAATGTCATTTGGTTAAATACATTTAGGCATGTTAATAGTTTAAGCATATTTTTATAAGGGTTTTTATCTTAGGTGTATCATGTTGTACAATTCAACAAAAGTATCTTGTTTGGCGTTCAAAGATACGAGATTATTGATAAACGAGTCGAATATCTACGAATGATGCAGGTAAGCGTGTATTGAAATGTAGGCCCATAACAGTTATGTAGGAAATAATGTCGAATATGTGGAAGAGTCCGAAGTAAATATCCATGCAAAAGAAATTCACATGCAGATGAGATAAATTTGAGAACCGAGACGTGATGGAGCACACAATGAGCAGCTCAATGCAACCACAGTAACTTTCCCGAGATAAAGGTTTGCTGGCTCAATGAGAAAAAATGGCTGCTGACTATTCTGTAGGATGTCCTTTTAATGGTGGGAAGTTTTGACCGCCAAATCCAACTGCGCCACGGACAAAATCCACAATCGAAGCTTTGGATCTTTCTTTTGGGAAAACAGTGATGAAATAAAAAATTGATGAGGGGACCGATGCATTTCAATCGTTAAGTTATGTGAACTCATCCCACCTAATTCAACGGCTAAGATTGAGTATGCTAATGTGTACCCGATCTATGCAAGTATCGCTCCAATGTGACTCGTGGACTTTGGCAAAAGAAATCAAAAAATAAAATAAAATAAAGCTGACTTATAAGTCATGGGCAAGTTAAGAACATTTCGAATAAAAAACAAAAAAGAGGAACAATACCTGGGGACCAAGTTACAAAAAGAAAGGAAAAATACTAAATATATACCTTTCAAGGTAGTTAGAAAACATGAATCACCAATCATGTGATTTCGTACAAGTTAAGAACATCATGTGGGGACCGGGAAGAAAATGAGTCAAGCTTAGGAAAGGATCCCAGCATCGCTTCGTTTTTTTTTTTTTGTCGGTAAAGAAACATAACATTCAAGAGCCAAACAAGTTGCAACCCTTAGAGAGGGCATCAGTACAGAGCAAATTAAGGAGAGCTGGAGGGGGGGCAAGAGCCCAAGTAGAAAGCAAAGAGCCACAGCCTTGGGCCTTGGCGGCCCAATCGGCCGGCTTGTTGGCTTCACGCCTACAGTGGTTGAGGCTCGAATTAGGGCAACGTTGGAGCAGAGCAATGGCGTCCGTGATCAGCGATTGGCAATCCAGGGGTGGTGTCTGACGGAGATTTGCAGCCTCCACCAACTCCATACAATCCGATTCAAGAATCAAGTTAGTGTGAGCCAAACCCTTCTTGATCAACAAATTAAGAGTGAGTAGAAGAGCTTGGGTTTCTGTTTGGAGGTGTGAGGAGGCGTCAATGGATTGGGAGCAGCCGTCGAGCAAGGTGCCATGTTGATCGCGACAGAGGCAAGCTATTGATCCCCTGTTGGAGCCTGGGAGAAAAGCCCCATCCATGTTGACCTTGAGGAAGCCAGGCGCAGGGGGAATCTAGACGGTATACGAGTTCGGCTTAGCCACTCCGGGGTCGAGATGCACCGGTGCAGAAGACAGATACAACCGTGCGGATGTTAGTGCTGAATCAACGATCTGCTGAGGCGTCACTCTTTGACGTTGGAAGACATAGAGGTTCCGTGCCTTCCACAGTTGCCAGAGGAGGGCTGCAATGATCTCCATCCCAGGTGAGTGAGTTCTGTATTCAACTAGGTCCGCCAACCATATTGCCATACTGTGGGTGCGAAAAGCAGAGATCGGGAGTTGGATATCAGGATGATTCCAAACCTGCTAAGATCTAGGACAGGACAGGAATAAATGCTCCATAGTTTCTGGATCTGGAGTTGAACAAAGGGGACATACTGGGTCCTCTATAACATGTCGTCTGCAAAGATTGTCCTTGGTTGAACAAAGGGGACATAGCTTCTAGCATCGCTTCGTTGGACGGTCGCATTTTGATACAATTTGCCTTGGTTGGAAAAAGACATGCCTTCATGGAGCGTAGGTACACCTCGACTAGGAACTTTCCTTTTTCAAGGCAGTCCTTCTCGTCACAATTATTTCTGTATGTTAAGATGAACTTTTCCAAAAACTTTTCCAAGGAAAGATTCCAAATGTTTAGTATTGAATAGTCACTATTTTTGATTTGAGGTGACTTCAAATAAGATTAAGTAGTCTCAAATGATATACTGCTTTTAATTTTTTCAAGAAAGCACAATGTAATTTTACTGGACTTCAAATGTCCATCTACATACGATTTCAGTGTCAAACAGTTATGCTTTGGCTTATGTATACATAAGAATTGTGGTATTAGGAGGGAGGGTATATGTGGGCTCACAATTAATCTATTTAAGGTAGACCTTCTAGAGATGAGTTCTAAGTTTCAAGATGATTTTTTTTTGGGGGGTGGTGGGGTGGGGAAGGATTTAAGATGTTCAGTATTTGATTTGCCGAGGCTAAAAATAAGATTGAGTTGTCCCCATAATATAATTTTTGATATTTTTTTTTTTTAAATGCATGATGGAGTTTTAAACGATTTTAAATGTCCATCCGCGTACATGTTTTAAAGCTCAAGCTTCGGTCAACAAAAAATGATATGCAAATATCTTGTTTTTATGACGATGGTAGCATGGTAATATTATCAAATCTAACGGAGGAAACAGGAAAACCGCAGCAGAAGGCCAAATGTATAAGGTGTCGTGATCCTTCCGGGAATCTAACTACACCGCTCATCGAAGAAAAGGCAGATCAAGGCCAGTGCTCTGCCCGTGCTTCTTCATCCTCCCAAGTCTCCAAGTCCCAAGCATTGACCCTCCCTCCCCAACATCATCCAACCCACCTCTCGGCCATTCGCCTTGCTTGTAAATTTCAAGGCTCCCTTATAAAGTCAGCAAAGCACTATTTTCTTGATGCATGTAATCTCTCATGATGGAGGTTAAGAGGACAGTTTTGTCGTAGTCAAAATTATATTAGAGAGAAGAGATAAAATTCAAATTACGCGAACACATGGCATTTAGCTTCATCTCACATTTGTGGAACAAATGGAACATCCGACCTGCATTATTTCCCTCTTGTGGTTGTCCTATTTGATGGCTGACTCGATAGTAGCATTTGCCGTCGGGCTTCTCTGTCACAACCAAGGCCATTCAAATGCTCATGTAGCAGAAGTAGACGGAGCACTTCAGGCATTTTGGGCCTTATTTCTCTTGCTACATCTTGGCGGTTTGGATACCATCACTGCCTTCTCTCTCTAGGATAGTTCACTTTGGTGACGGCACCTACTTAGTCTCCTCTTCCAAGTCGGTGTAGCCATTTATGTCTTTGTACGGATATTTCCTAACGACAAGTCATTGATGATCCCAACGATCCTAGTGTTTCTTGCAGGGGTTATAACCAGGGGTGAGCATCGGTCCAAGGTTGACCTTGGACCGACCTTGGATTGGTCCAACCCTGCCCGGTCCTGGTCCGGTTCCTAGGGAGACTGGGTCAATCCTTGGTCCTAGGATTTTTGGACCAGCACTGTGTGGGATGGTCCTCGGTCCTAGAAGTTCAGGGTTAGTTCCCGACTATATATATAATATTATTTATAATTTTTTTTATATAGAGAAAATCTTAAAATAAACGGTGTCAACAACATTAAACAATTCTTTAGTAAGGAGTTCAAATAATTTTATATTGTTCTCAGATTTTTAATATTTTTTACAGCGTCAATAGTAATAATTTACGAAGGAGGAAAATATTTTTGTGAGGAGTCCTCACGGTGTCTAAAAGGGCATAAATAGCTTCTTACGACATCCTCCTCTAGTACTTATTCTCTTCTGTCTTATTTATTCTCTTAGTCTTCAATTTGCCAAAATCGAAAGAAAAAACTTCTCCGCTCACCACTTGACACTTGCCTTGCTCGCTTTAGGTCACTCGTGCCGCTCGTCGCTTGATGCTTGCTTGGCTTGTTACTCCCCGCTCGACACTTGATGCTCACTCCGTTCGACGCTCAATCCACTCGACCCTCACCGCTTGCCTTTCTTAGCTAATCTCGCTTGTCACCGAATCCATTGGGTCGGTCCGGTCCTCGGTTTCCCTTTCAATGAGTACAAAAAATGAAATAAAAAATTATTGGTTGGTCATGGATTGACCCTAAAACCAAACAGAACTCATTGAGTTGGTTCGGTTCTCAATCGCTTTTTCAAGGAGTACAAAAAAAAAAAAAATTATCGGTTGATCCCGGGTTGACCTTGGAACCGGACCAAACCCACTGGGTCGGTCCAGTCCTCGGTCCTAAGCTCAATAGGGTCGGTCCTTGGTCCCAAAAATTGAGGACTAGCACTGTGTGGGTTGGTCCTAGGGTTAGGGGGTGGACCGGCCCAATCCGAACCATGCTCACTCCTAGTTATAACAATTGCGGAGAGAAAACTAGCACTTTATCTCTTGAGCCTCCCAAAGCTTAGGAAATCGATGCTCTTAGACAACGAGCTAAAAATGGATGCATACTTGCAATTGCTTGAAGAACTCAATGTTGTAAGGGATGGATATGAATCTTTTGATGAAGAAGGAGCAAAGCTTGATGAGAGCACCGTGGCGAAGGATGCTTACTCATTTTTTCAAATCTTCAAGATCTTCATCGCAGATCTCATCTACACAAAACAACAGTGCAAAATGAGCAGTAGATATTTTGACAAATTTTTTGTGATGGATGGGTTGAGAATGATATCAATTGAACTCAATTTCATTTATGAGGAGCTCCACACAAAAGCATTGACAATACGTCACAAATGAAGCTACATTTTCCGCATCATAGCCTTCACTAGCATTGTGGTGGCTTTAGGTCTATTCAATCACTTGAAGCAGTATCGAGTCCCAAAACTCGATGTGAAAATTACTCATATCCTTCTTTTTGGAGGGATAATTCTTGATGGGATAGCTTTGTTCAACCTCGTTTTCTCCTATTGGGCGATTGTCGGAATCAAGCGCACCACCATAGGGTCATCTAAACTAGATGCATTTCTCTACAAGTTGGTATCAACTGCAGATTCCTTGAGGAAGTCCCAATTCCTCACATGTGAAGTAGAACCTAACACCAATGTTACTTATAAGGTCTTAGATACACCATTAATATTTTGAAGGTGGTCATAATCCATCTTTGCTTGCAACCTTTTTTCCGAGGCATTAAAGGAGAGTCCGAAAAAGATATGGAAGTGTAATGGGTTCTAGGGCATAATTTTCTGAATGGTTGCCAAGATCATATCTTGTTTCCTTCAAGCTGGTGAGACAATAGCCAAATGCTGTGGTAAAAGATCAATGATTGCAAATGCAAAGTATGTGTCAAAAAATCTCTTTACGAAGAAGTTATGGATCCTTATCTTTAACGGTGTGAAAGACTTGGAAAGGGTGACAAAGCTAGTCAAGAGTAATCAGTCTTTTCTAAGTAGAATGCTGGACGACCTTGACAATATTTCAGAGCATGTCAGCAAGGCTAAAGTCCACAACTATATTATAGAGTGGCATATTGCTAATGAAATATGGTACGACAAAGATAAACAATTTATGAGCTCCACAACCACACTTGACCCAATCCTAGTTGATCAAATGGAATTCAACAAGATCCTCTTCAATTACATGTTGTATCTTTTACTTAATCGGCCTAATTTGATGTCTGTTGTGGCGATGGTGGACATTGCCCAAATAATATTGGCAGAGACGTTGCGCAAGCTATGGCACCTCATCGGTGATGTGACCAAGGATCTGAATGGGTTATGTGAAAAATTGTACAATGGAGTGCAAGTTGGAATGCGCCCCCGACATCCTACCAACGCTTTGAAATCCCCGCTCGCCGAAGGGGTCCTTTTCGCCCACTTACCGGAAGATGTTGGGGAAACGAAGTGGTTGTTGATGAACAACGCGTGGCTTCAGTTTTTGCAATATGCAGCAATTAATATTAAGGGAGAGACACATGTGCAGGTGCTAAGCAAAGGGAGAGAGCTCCTTACCTTTGTTTGGCTATTGATGGCTCATCTCGGTCGCTTCTTCAAACCTGAATGGGGCTGGTACCACGAATATTTCGAAGAGAAGTTTGCCATCAATGAGAGGGATGACAGAGATGATAGCGATCACAGCGTTGCGAGTGCGGTCAATAACGAATCCTTTGCTTAGATATTTCGTCCACATCAATTGTCTTGTTTACCCCCTGGCAGCATCTCTAAAAATGTTCGTTTGAATAAAATTTATTAGTTTGTGTATCTTTGTGACTAATGTGGAGAATCGATGGATTTTCATTTCTCATAATAAGCCTTGCATGTGTCTACTCTTATTTACAATAAATATATTGGTTTGCACTTATAAAATCTAATAGGTTGTGCTTCTTAAGGTAAAATGATAGATTATAAAATTACACAAGTAATAGTAATTTTATCACTAACGAGATATAAATTCAGGAATATCACGATTCTTTATTCATATTTAAGGACATGAAATGACTTTGTATATTCTAATGAAGATGATATCAATTATCCCCATTAGCTTTAGCAATGGGATCAATTACACATACATAGATGGCGACCAAGGTCGGTGCTTGAATGCAATTCTCCTTCATAAATAGGACGGAACAAAGAAAATTGGCAATACACAAACAGAGAGCCAAATAGATCCATACGTTGACATGCCAAATAGGAAGAGCTAGGGCATGACCGAGCCTTTGTCAAGCAATTTCGCATATCAATCCCACGAGATGTAAGAATCACAAATCAGATCCAAAATTTGAAATATGTTCACTTTTCCACAATTGTGGAGCCGCATGAACCCTCTACCTGGAATGTATCTATCGAAGGTTACGGCTACGTAACTCCCACCATGCTACTGTACATTGCCAAGCCCCATCTGCCCGGAGTCCCGATTTGAAGTGCTGATGTACAGAAAAGATATGACTAAAGCATCAGAACTCATGAAATTTAATGATTTATTTTCTTTTACTTTAAGTTATATGATTTATCAAAAATATTTCTTAAATTAATAATTTTTACTCGCTTGTCAAATCGTGGCCTCCGTACATTGTATCGGTAGTCCACCATCTCCTCCTCTCAAAGGTTCCTCCTTTCGCGCCACGGGATTCTCCACCGCGACGGACGACGGAGCATCCCCTTCGACGGGCGAGCATGATTCCAGTGGCCTCCGCCACCGCTCCGCCCATCGATGCCGGATCATCGATTCGGAAGCCTATCAAGCTCGTGGCCCAGTACTTACTTCTCTCGCCTGTCACCAATGCCTCATGGGAAGCGAAATCTAAGGTATTCGAGGAGGTCAGCCATGCCGGTGCAACTGAGATTGCTGCGTCGCCGGAGAGCGAATTGGCTTCGAGGAGTCCGTCTAGGGGCAGGGTGAGCATTTTCTACGAGTTTTCGAGTGATTATGTTGCTAGGAGATTAGCATAGGAATCCTTGGAAGGAGATCGGGATGGGGAAGCTGGTGGAAGATGTCAATGTAAGAGTTTTCCTTACGCGGGCTACATTAATTGAGATTGTAATTACCGTTTTATGGGGTTGGTCTAATAAGGTAAGGCATAAGGTTTTCTTAATGGTTGAATATGGGCCTGGCATTGTGTGGGCCGAGTTGTGCCTGGCCCGTGATGAGAGGGCCCGTCCAAAACTCTATAAATAGCGCTAAGGTCCCTTCTCTAGCCCTCATTCTTCCACGAACTCTCTCTCACCTCACATAAGGCAAGTCGTGAGTGGCGGTCTCATCGAGCCAAGAACCGAGGGTCATAGAGGAGAAGTACTAAGCGTTGGCTCGTCGTCCGAGCGTTGGATCGTCATCCGCGCGTTCGATCGTCGTCATTCCGCATAAAGAACAATGGATTCCAAATCAGGTACACAAACCTTTGTATTCTCCTCCTACATGTTCGATTTTCTAGCTACGTTGATCCTGGGAAGCCGCCTTGGTGGCTAACATTTGGTATCGAAGCCTCGTAGCTTAGAACCCAAACTGTTGCTTCTGGCCCGTTTTCGGAAATTTCATCAGTTGAAACTTGGTTTCGATTGTGTATTTGGATTTGTCTTGTTGAGCTGAGTGTTTCGGTGGGTGGCACGCTTCTGGAGGAGGCCAAATGCACCGGCAATGAGAATTTCAGATTTCACCTACCTTAGGAATGTTTCGCCTATTTTCGTGAATTTTGGTTCGGTGAAAGTGGATTTTGATCACATATATAGATTCTACGAATCAATATGAGCATTTTGATGGCTCGTACGCGTCGAGACGAGGCCGAAAAAGGCCGCACGCGCCTCCATGCATCAAGACGGAGCTCGGAGGCAGTGCCACGTGCCGCCATGCGGTCCCACGCGTGTGCAGGCGCGCTAGTGCATGAACCGCCTTAGCGGTGATGACGTCATTTGTGACGTCATCCCACCGACTCGCCATGGACAGGTGTCCGATGATGACGTCGCGTAAGCTGCCTTACATGCAACCGCCACGTGGCATGTGACGTCATTGATGATGTCACCAAAGACCCAACCTAGTGTTGACCGGGTCGACTCGACCCGGGTTGATTGGTTTGACCTGATCCAGGTGGACCGAGTCGACCCGACATGAGTTGACCGGGTCGACCCGACCCGGGTTGAAGGGTTTGACCTGACTCGATTCGACTGTTTTACCCCCCGGTTTGACTAGTTGACTTGACCCGGGTGGACTGTTGACCAGTTCGACCGTTGGTCGGTCGGACCGGTAAGACCAGCTTTTGGACCAGTTTAGGCCAGATAAGGAGGCAAGCGCGAGAACCTCACACACCTTACATTCCAGCGGCGTGTGAGGGCGCATATGACGTCGGATCGGCGCGTGGCTTGGACCTTTGTGCTCGTATGGGTGTTCTCTACTCTATTATGTGTTTATTTTATAATTTTGGTGATTTTATGGATGTGAAAATGCATGTGAAACCCTAAGGTACGTGATTTTGGGGATATTTTTTGTATTTTTCATGTATTTCTCAATGATTTTGAAAATACATTGCAAGCTCACATGTATATTATCACATAAGGAATGTGTAGAGCATCGAAGCATTGATAACATGTATAAGGTTTAGCATGTATTAATGAATGGAGTAATGTGATTGGCATGATATATGATTTTAGTGACAAATTGCCCCTGTCATCCGGTCTAAAATCACATGTATGGAATGAATGTGAGTTATAAAGTCTATATCCCTGATATGAGAGAGTTTCAAAAATTCAATTGGGTTGTGATCGCCAAAGTGGCACACTTGATTGAATTTGAGAAACGTCGGTCTTGTATTATGATGGGATGTCTCCTGTTCTAATGCATGGTCATACTCCTAAAGGAGGTGATTGTGTATTAGTTCATGGAGGGATGCATGTGCGAGTGACTGACCCTAGTGGTTCATACATCCAAAGGTGGTGAATTTGCGAAAGGTCAGAATATATTCTCATGACCGCTGTCATGTGGAGAGTATGCAATCGCATGTCATGTATTCTGCCCAAAGGTGTTTATATGATGATGCGTGTAACTCTAAGGATGTGTGCTTATAAGTTTTTTTTTTTTTAAGTTACGTAGTACTCACATGGTGCCAATTACATATGCTGCTTGTTATTAAGTTACATTATCAGTTGTGGCAACTCCATTTTGATTGAGGTTCCTATTGGTCAAATTTTAAGTAGTGAAGAGGATTTTCTGTTAAGGATGGATGCTAGTAGATGTTGATATTACACTTATTTTGAACAAGCTAACAATCTCACTATTATTGATATGGAATTAGAAAAGTATTCTTCGTTGCTTAGGAAATGGCAATTGAATTTGTTCATCATCCATAAGGCGTTCCATTTAGGAACACTTGAAAATGGTTTACTATCTGACTGTACTGCTAAAAGGATGAAAGAAGCCCTAGTGACTTGAAATTGTGTCTTGTCTATTACTAAGATTGGTATAAATGCAAGGACTCTTCAACATAAGGTGTGATGGTTCTGATGAGGTTAAGGATTATGTCCTAAGGGTGGTAGATTTGAAGTCCAGAATCATACTCATAAGGGAATTCATAAAACTACCGGTCATTCTAACAATCTGATCTTAAGATAACACATTTTGAAAGAAATTGTGTCATTTACTACTCTTGTAGGAAGAAATGACTCATAAAGATATTGTAATGATATAAAGCTTGATTGTCCAAGCGTGAGTCTAGAGTTAATGATTCATTGGCATTTATTTATGAATTCAATTCCTATCAAAAGCCTCATTTGGTTCTTGGTGGCTAGATAGCGGTGCAACAAATTATGTTGTTTACCATAAAGGGATTCATAAATCTAAGGAAGCCAAATTAGAATGAATCATAACTTATCACAGGAAACAACTTTTAACGTCGTTTTAGTGGGAGATGTTGTTTTGACTATGGATACTAGTTTACATTTGATGTTGAAAAACACTTTTATGAACCTTCCTTTAGACAGAACCTAGTTTCCGTTTCATGTCTGGAAGTGTATGGCTATTCTTTTGAAATAAAGAACAATACTGTTTCAATGTTTTTTCCAAGTCAAATGAAGTTGGATGCTATAATGGGTCAAATGAATTGTACAAATTGTGTTAATCTCCCAAGGATATGTATGTCGTTTTACAGTTGAAAAGGTTGTTTCCAATAGAGATTTACCTGAAGAATAGTCTTATGCATTGTAGAATGAATGTCTTGATTATATGTCTAGAGAAAGAGTAGAAAGACTGATAATGTTAATATTTTGTCTACTCTTATATGTTACCTAAAGACTTGAATAGACTATTGTAGAAGCAAGATGATTAAGATAAAGAAGAAAACTACAGTCTGAAGTCCTAACTTGTTAGAGGTCATCGACATCGATATTGGTGACCATATATGGTAAAGTTGTATAGAAATTTTCTTTTTAACACAGTTATTGACGACTATACTTGATTAAAGAAAAGTCTGAATCTTTGGATTTATTCAAGTTCTTTCGATTAAGGTCAAGGAACAGTTGGGATGAGTCTTAAAGATTGTCAGATATAACCGTAGTGGTGAGTTTTTTTACATGTTGACACTTAAATTTTTGCCCAAAAATTATTTCCAAAAAATGGGAACTTGTTTTTCCACAAAAATATTTCAAGTTAAATTCTTGCATATAGATTATCTAGGCATTTAATATAGTGTTTTATATGGAAGATGTTTTTACTTTAAAAAAAAATTGAAAATATATTAAAAAAAGATTAAAAAAAAAAGAAAAGAAAAAAAAGTTGGGGCCAATGATCTAAATGTGACTAGCCAAGCCCAGGAGGTCAAATTGGAATTTAAATGGCAAATTGGGGCCAAAATGCAATTTTCAAAAGTTGAGGGACCAATTCGCAAATTTTGTAAAATTTGCGCCCGAGCCCATAAATCATCATCTTGGTCACCAATTAAGTTGAAATTGAATTTGGGCCAAGTCGAATCAATCAAATTGAGCCAAAAAGACCAAGTTTGTATTGAATTAGGTATTTTCGGATAAGAAAATGGCCAACTTTGAGGGACTTTCTTGCAAAATTGGGTGGGAAAAATTTCGAAATCTGGTCGAGATCTTAAACTACTATGCATGAGCTTGCTAATTGATCAAAAATCGCAGCCAAATTGATGGATTAAAGCACCTAAACCAGCTGACAAATCTCAGTCCACAAGTTGGTCTGATTTCGGAGTTGCTGAGTAAGCAACTTGGTGGCCCCACCATATCCTCCTCACCTGCCCAACCAGCCTGATCTTTGCACGTGATGGAAGGCCATAATTAGTAGTGCAAGTGGACAAGAATTGGCCAGGTATAAGCTGCTGAAAGCACGGGAAAATCACACCAAATCCGAACACTCAACAGCTGTATAAGTGGAAAAATTGATTAAGTCAGAGAGTGGGTGAAGGAGCCCTGTTGACAGGCTTGGTAGGTGGACAAAATACGGACAAAAAATCCTCTAATTGAGGGGATAAGATGACTGAAGGAAGGTCTTTCGAGGGAGGAAAGAGAGGAGACGAGAGGGAGAGGAGATAGCTCACGGCTGTCCCCCAAACAGGTCCTCAGAAGCAACTCCAGAAAATCGAGAACCCAGAAATTCCAGATCAACCTTCAGAGAGAAAAGTGAAATTTTCACACACTTGCGGCTAACATTAGCCAAAACCTTCAACTAGAGAGTGAAACTTCACTCAAATATCTTTCCATACATAGGTCGCACGTCCCAAATGGAGTTCGGGAAGGTCTCCTAAAGCCCCTCGAAAGCCACCCTCCTAGCGGGCCAAGAAAGTCCAAAAATTTTTCTAGGTGTTGAGCCTGGTTGGTCACGAGTGAGGGAAAGCGAGTGTCTTTTGAGCAAGTTAAGAGACAAATGAGGAAAGCCATGACTTACAAGACAAACTAGAATGCATATAGTTTGGGTTTATTTGAATTTGGCCAACAAAATAGGTTCTGAAGCTTGATTTTGAAGGTCAATGAAAACCTTCGCTATCAATTCTTTCTTTGCAGATCTTGTTTTCCAGTTGAAGAAGCCAACTTCCACGTGCCTCCTGGGGATAAGTTCTTGGTTTCCTCGGCCAAGAACTACTTGCAAAAGAAACTAGGAAGCAAGGTAAGTATCCTAGATGTATTTTTGTTCGAGTTTGAACGTGTTTTAATAGTGAAAAATCAAGAGGAAAATCAACCCAGAAAACTGATTTCTGAGGCTGGAAGTTTTCTAAGTGTTGAAATCTCTTCAAGAGTTTTGCATGTATGCTTTTTGGAGAGGTTGTTTTGATGCGTTCGTTCGGTCATTCTCTGTGATGCTGGTTATATTTGAAAGCTCATGTTATCTACTTTCACTCGGATCAAGTAATGTTTCCCTTAGATCTTGCATGTGATAAGTGTCGAGGCTTGAACATGGGCATGCAACCTGTTTGTTTGACTTGGGTTCAAACCCAGATTTGTAAAATCAGTTCATACTTGCATATTCGAGACCGATTTCAACTTAGTTCTTGTGTGTTTTAAGTTATTATTTCTATCTAATCTTGCTCCCTACATGTGGTAGTATAATTTTGATACTTTAGTTCCACATAAGATTGCTCATGCGTTGAGATTGAAGGCCGCAAACATGGCCCAAGGACGCTGGTTTGGGATGATTTGATGCACGCCAAGTGTTCGACGAAATGCGCAAACCAAGTTTCGACCTTGAAAGGGTCAATTTGAGCTTGGTTCTTGTTATATTCATGTACTGGGCAGTCTCATATTAGTGTAAATCGGCATATATCGGTTCAGGGAATTAATTTTAAATAAAAATTTTAAAAAATAAAAAAAATATGAAAATTTCAAAAAAAATTACAAAAATGATGGATGATATCAAATTATGATAGAAATGACATCTAGGAAATTTTCTTAATTTTTAAAGGTAATTTTCTTAATTTAATGATATTTTGGTATTTTATAACCATTTTTGTAAATAATCTATTTTGCGTAGATTAAAATTATTTAGAGTAATTTCATGCATATTTAAATTCCCATTTTTCTCATGAGGTCCTGTCCGGGCGTGATAACAAGGCCATGTAATATTATTTGCCCGACTTGTATTGGGTTTTCCTTTTCTGCATTTATTTTCAAGTTATTTTAATTTCTTGGATGTTTACTTATGCACTGCTTTTCATTAATTTGAGTGTAAATTTCTCTTCTAAATTATGTTAGGATTAGTCTAGACATTAAGGAAAACAAACCTACAAAAACATTTGCATGGATGCTTAGCGGTTTTATAAGGATTATAATTGGTAATCAAGATTGTGTGGCCATTTAGATGAACAACCTTCCAAGTTAGTGGTACCGCAAGGGCGCTAATAGAAACATTGGCGTAAACAAGTCCCCATTCCTAGAAATCTCTGGTTGCGTAGGAATCGAGACAACACTCTCGTGTCTCGATTGATTTCTAGCTGACCCCAATAGGCTAGTGGCGACTCCTAGAATTATACAGGTTGTTAAGAAATAAAAAAAAAAAAACAAAATCAACGTCGCGCGAGGTATGGACTTGGGAGTGCCCGCGCCTAATTTAGGGCCATTGGCCCGCCTCTTTAGGCAAATACCCCTAAACCTTCTTCCTTTTCCCCCGGACGGAAAAAAAGAGGTCGTGACATGACAAATAGGGCAATGCTGGATAGCTTAAAGGGCAATTTGTCAAATACTTAGAAAGATTCTGGGATGGTAACTTAGGGCGCGTTTGGTAACATTTCTGTTTAAAAATTGTTTCAGGGAACAGAAATAGAAAAAAAGTGTTTCGTTGCTGGGGAACAATTTTTGAACAAAAAAACACGTTTGGTAAACTTGTTCCAGGAATAAAAAATGAATAGAAACACGTTTGGTAAATTTGTGTTCTTTTAATTTTTTTAATATTTTAATATTTTAATATTTTTTTCTTTCTTTTTTCTTTTTTCTTTTTTTCTTCTTTTGGCCGGTCGCCGGCCTCGGCGATGGCTAGCGACCGGCCGATGAGGGCCGGCGGCCTCGCCTTGGCTGGGTGAGCCGGGCTCGCCGGATCTTGGCGAGCCCGAGCTCACCCAGCCTTGCCCCGCGTCGGTGAGGCTCGGCCTCGCCTTGTTGGGCGAGCTCGGGCTCGCCTAGATCCGGCGAGCCCGAGCTCGCCCAGCCACCGGCGAGGCTCGGCCTCGCCGGTGGCCGTCGACGGTGTCGCCGGCCGGTCGTCGGCCATGGCTGAGGTCGGTGACCGGCCAAAGAAATAAAAAAAGAAAAGAAGAAAAAAAAGAGAAGAAAAAGAGAGCAGAGAGAAAATTTGTTCTTAAAAATTGTTCCAGAAACAAGAAATGCGTTTTTCTTGTTTCTGTTCCAAATGTGTTCCTAGGAACAAAAAAATAGATTTGGAACAAAAAACGCAAACAAACACGTTTCTGTTTTTTTTTGTTCCCTAGAATAAAAAAACAGAAATTTTGTATATAAACAGAAACAAAGAACATTAACAACCAGACCCTTAGTTTACTATATCTGAAAATCTTGGAACATATTGGTGTGGCCAAAAGGCATAATTCCACCATGATGAACATGACAGTGAGTATGATTAATAGGACTAATTTATCAGGTTTTCTATGGGGCGAAACAGCCTAATATGCATTAAATTATGTTACTACCAAAGGTGTTCCATTGGCTCCCTTTTGAGTTGTGGATCAGACGTAAACTTGACTCGAATCATCTTAAGGTTTGGAGCGTCCTGCAGAAGTTTGGTTATATAATCCAACATTAAATAAGTTATAATCCAGAACCACTCGGTATCTTACCTAGATCATTTGAAGGGATATTAGGTTTTCAGATCCCAATGGAGGTATAAGAGTTATGGAATCACAGATAGGAAGTCTCTAGAGTTCGACGAAAATGTAGAGGATAGTTGCTCTTAGACTATTAAGGTAATGGTATGGTGGGGACCATTGTGTCTTTGTCTTTCCCTATACAGACAATTGTGGAGTCTTTTACACCACATATTAAGCTTGTGAGGTTCAGGATATTGTTATTGATACGATTCCTGATGAAGTTTTTCAAGCCTGTCAAGTGCAAGATAAAATTATAGTAGCTCCACTCAAGAGATTTGTTACGGAAAGATGTTCAGTTATACCACCGTACTATATAGTCTATCAGTAAGAGCATGATTACGATATCTGCTACGTGGTCGATCTAGTGACTTGTATATGTAAATGCTATTTCTTGTCCTCGGTTTGATCTATGGTTAGACATAATGAAAAGACGAGATGCCATTTATAAAACGTGATAGTGTTTGGGAGCCTATTGAATTGGTTGAGGGTCACAAGCTCATCCACTGCAAATGGGTGTGTGAGACTAAGAGAAATTTCAAGGGAAGCATTGAGAAGTTTAAACTCAAATTACTAATAAGAGGTTTCACTCAGAGAGAAGTTTAGTCTTTTCTAAAGACTATTTCAGAGTGAATATGGTATTATTGACTCATTTTTATATGGAGTCACATTAGATAGATGATTCTAACTATGTTTCTCAATGAATACCTTGATAAAGAAGTCTATGTGGTATAACCCAAAGGTTTTGCAGTGGATGATTCAAGTAAGCTTGTGCGTAAACTAAAAACCCTTATTTATGGCCTTAAAAGAGTCTGTAGATCAGACGATGTTTGAAGTTTTATAGTGTTATCACATCATTCAGTTTTGCTGAGAATAGAGTACTTCAATGCATATACTATAAGGTTAGTGGGAGAAAATGTAGTTTTCTCAGATTCCATGTAAGTGATAACTTGCTTGTTATAGCAACAATGGATTATTGCATAAAGGGTAAAATAAATATTGTCGAGGAATTTTGACTTAAAAGACCCTGGTCAAGTACCTTTTATCCTTGGCATTGAGATCTATAGAGATTGTTCTTGGCGTACGTTTGCATATGCTGATTGTATTTTGAAAATATTCAATAAACCAGGAGTTGCTATTGTTGTTAGGGCTGATAGATTGAATGTCTGGCATTGTCCTTGTTCATTGGGGAAATCCAAATAAAGGATACACTTTATGCTGGTGCATTTACAAGTGTCATACATGCAGATTTTACTAGCTATAAGGATAACAAGAAGTTGATAACATAATATATCTTTGTATTAGCAGAAGGTGCAGTGTTATGAAAAAGCGATAAACATAAATCTATGTTGTCCTTTATCATATAAACAGAGTTTATAGCATGCCTTTTAGCCGTTACTCAAGATGTTTGACTTCGGAACCTCATTAAAGAGTTGTATCGAGACAATAACTCTTCAGTGTTGTTTGTTAACAACAATAAGGGTCTCGAGGGGTCTAGATATATGATGGTCATGTTTTTGACCATAACGATACAATACAGAATGGTGACACTACAGTAGAGCGTATTTCCACGAATGATGTGGTTGTAGACCCACTAATTAAAGATTTTCGCCCTTGGGTACTTGAACGACGTGTCGTGAACATGGGCTAAGGAGCATCATTGGATGCTGTCGTTTAGTGGGAGCTGTTTTGATTTTGCTCTAATAAAGCTTATACATGTTGCACATTCAATAAAATGTTCATGAATGTGTGGTCATCATATTGAATTGATTATATGTAATGAAAATCTCAAGGTATTGTGTAAGCCTTGAGTGAAGGCTGGGGCATCTGGTTATCAACCTTGAACATATATCTTGATTACACATAAAGAAAGGTTAATCATAAAGATAAGATGTATGTGGGTTCATTCGAACCATAAAGATATTCTCTAGTGGCACATCCGGTTTTCTGTGACACTTAAGGTAAGAGAATAGTGATCGACAAGGGAGATAACACATAAGGTATTACTCTTTATGAGGTGTTATCCATTTGCCACACAACCATATTGAATCCATATCAATAAAGTTGAAAGCATTCGTAACCATGGGAGGCTCTATATGAATACATGCAGTTACTGCCATGATTCAGTGTTGGAGACTTTATAGGATAGGATTGGCTATTAAGAATTGTCACTAGACCAACATAAAGGTGCGCACATAAAGTACAGTCTCAATTAATATAGCCCAAGTGGGAGAATGTAAGAGTTTTCCTTATGTGGGCTACATTAATTGAGATTGTAATTACTGTTTTATGGGGTTGGTCTAATAAGGTAAGGCATAAGGTTTTCTTAATGGTTGAATATGGGCCTGGCATTGTGTGGGCCAAGTTGTGCCCGGCCTGTGATGAGAGGGCCCATCCAAAACTCTATAAATAGAGCTAAGGTCCCCCCTCTAGCCCTCATTCTTCCACGAACTCTCTCGCACCTCACATAAGGCAAGTTGTGAGTGGCGGTCTCATCGAGCCAGGAACCGAGGGTCATAGAGGAGAAGTACTAAGCGTTGGCTCGTCGTCCGACCGTTGGATCGTTGTCATTCCGCATAAAGAACGATGGATTCCAAATCAGGTACACAAACCTTTGTATTCTCCTCCTACATGTTCAGTTTTCTAGCTACATTCATCTTGGGAAGCTGCCTCGATGGCTAACAGTCGATGCTCTCGCTGGGCCTATATGCTGCTATAAGGTAAATGAACTGAGCTTTGAGTAGCTATCGGATGTTGATACTTTTGTTTCTGGTTCTGAATGTGGTGCCATTTATTTTCTGCGATGTTTCTCCAGCTTAAATTTCTCTGTTTGAATGATGGTTTAATGGTTGAAATGTGGTTTTAACTGAATTTCGAGCGTTTTTGTCCTTGCCTATTGCTTGTATCAACGCAATGCATACTGTGGCATTGTAAAGAAGAGAGTTCCTATGGGCTTTCTCTGCAGAAGATGAATTGCATATGATGTCATTGACACTACTAGAGTTAGGTAATACAGTTAAGTGGTGCTTTGATGAATTCTTGATATAAAACTGACAGATGCTGGTGCTTAGTTGGTGAGTAACCAGTTCTAGTATTCTGCTGTTCAGTTTGAATGTCAAGTCCTCGTTTGAATAATCTAGAATCGGTCATCTGGTAATTAGAGAATATATTGTAACAACCTGTTGCTGCTGTGGTGTAAGAAGCACTTTGTCTCTATCATTCGTTTAAGTGCATATCTTAATTCTCATCAATCTTTGTCCGTATCAAGTTCTGCAATCAGAATGTCTAACTTCTTTAGTCATTAGCCGTAGCTCATATAGAGTGGGAATTCATTATTTGAATCGTGTGTAACAGAACATCCCCATTGTATTCAGCCTTTTGCTTTTGCACCAGCATTGCTCCAACGACAATGGCAACACAAGGCCTCTATATTAGTCACTGCTTCTGTAGATAGAAGGGTTCTCAAGAGGCCAATCCATATTGACACTGACTTGCAAATAGCGCGAGCTGTTACATGGGTTGGGCACTCATCAATGGCAATTCAACTGGAGATAACTTAGTCCACAGAAGGTATCTTATGAAATAGTACTTCTAATCAATAATAGTATGCTTCTTCCTTCCCTCAAGGTGATGACATTGCTTATTGGCTTGTAGGACAAGAATATAAATTTCCATCTGCTGCCACTAAATAGTTGCAAGAGTCATTTTATTCTTGATCCTGATGGATGGTTTCACTTTGATGGCTGTGCCTTAAATGTGTGTTTATTCTTTACAAAACCATATTTACTCTTGCATGTTTTCTTTAATCTACGCATAAAAACTATGGAGAAGTTTGCCAATTTGCTAGCCATTCACCATTCTCTTATTACCAAAAATAAAAATAAATAAATCAAATCCATACAAACTATGGGGAAGCTTGCTAATTAACATCCTTTTGCCAAGAAATATTGGCAGTTTGTCAAGGTTTTTGACATGTTCAAGCCCAATGCTCAGATGTCAGATCTTCATAAGTTATCCTTTCCATGATATAGTTTCATTACTGATCCAATCTGCTGTTTACCTTACACTAATAATTTCCTGCAGAAGTTTGGGATTCCTCAGATTCATTTGCACTTACTACCAATTTCACATTTGTGGCTCGTGATTCTAGAACTGGGAAATCAACTCCAATTAAGCCCATCTCCCCAGAGATAAGAGAGAAAATTTACTTTGGCAAGAGGCAGAAAAGAAGGAATAAAATGAGGAAAAAGAAGAGAGAAGAATGTAACAGAGATACTTAGGTGGAGGACTTGTCCAGGCTTCAAGCTTTATCTGTTGTAGGTCGTGTCTTCTGTGATATGCTAGCTTTGGCAGATAGTGATAGCATTCTGATCAGCGACACTTGTTTTGAGAACTCATTAGTAGTTGGAGGATTTAAATGCAAAGGACTTTTGAATTGGCCTTTTCGACCACATATGCCTTTGCTGGTGTGGTACCCCGGTTCTTTGAAGTTGACCATGTTGAATTCTTGAGACCTATAAGTAACTGATCAAGTGCATGATGTATTTCTTTGTCTAGGTGCTGCGGTTGTATTACTTAGCTGCTGAGTGTGGATTTGTGGCAATGATTACATGATATGTCTGGCGTCAGTCTTCTATAAGCACGGATTTCATACTTGAGCCTTCACTCTTGCAGTTGTATGTATATGTGTGAAATTATGGATCTGTTCGGTGGAAGATCATAATATGAAGCATATTATTTTTGGGATGTAGGCGGATGTTGGCAACTTTCTCTGCCTCAGATGCTGTGTCCTGTCTACGGAGCTTGACAATCCAGATGAACCCCTGATAAATGTTGAGGTTGTGGCCCATGTGATGCAACCTGAGCTCAAGTCGAGCGAGGTACGGGTGGCCCATGCATGTTACATTTTCTTTTAGCAAATTTTGATACTGTTCTAACAGGTGTCAATTGAATTCTACTTTACATTACCTATACGTCCTGAGGCCTTGATTGATGGATTGAGGATTCAGAAGTCCCATCCATGGAAGAAGAGGCGTGGCATGTCCTTGAACGTATGGATGCTGAGACTTGTCAGACTTCATCCTGAATACACTTCTCCAGTGCTTGAAATGAACCGCAATGCTTATTCGCTAGTTGAATGATAATTAGTGGGGGACCGAAATTGATACTGAAAAAACAGGACAACATTGCCAACCAAAAGAGGAAATCGGGGACGTCAGTCTAGTTAGGAGCTTAAGGGATGTCTAACCCACCAAACATGTATCAGTGTTGCAAAGTCCAATTATTTACTACTTCTGAGATAGTCTCACTGTACAATGACATGAACCGAAGATTAGAAGATGCCAACTACGATGATGTTGATGTTGAGGAGTAAGAGCTCCTACCAAGTAAAGTCTCACAAGGACATGGGACTAAACATGTCACTGATTCAGGATGGTGAAAAGCTGTGAACTTCCACATCGGCTGGTAATG
The DNA here is from genome assembly GCA_014182715.1 of Eucalyptus cloeziana. Lineage (NCBI taxonomy): Eukaryota > Viridiplantae > Streptophyta > Magnoliopsida > Myrtales > Myrtaceae > Eucalyptus > Eucalyptus cloeziana. Next base: position 3,185,429 of record CM024634.1, on the reverse strand, counting down.
AATTGGTACTATGTTGAGTTAACCTTCTGCACTCCCTTAGCGCTCTCCCCCCCAACAATGGTGTGAACTCCATTTCTATCCTAGTTGATAGCTGGCCTCCCTGAAACCCTAGCATCCCATTTCCATTTAATGGCTACATCTAAACCTTTTCCACCAAATTAGCCTCCTTGGACGTCCTCCCCCCATATTCGCGCTTCACAGCTCACCCTAACCGTACCGACCACCCAAGCACAACATCCTCAAATTTCTTCCTCCTGGAATGCAATGATGGAGGAGAGCGCAACATGGAGTCGTAAAGGTAATAGGTTTCTGTCCCTCTGATTTGGTAATCGCTACTTTGGGCTTCTACTTTAAACCCTAACACTCCTCATCTCAACCAAAAACCCAAAAATCATTACCAGTAAAACCAGTAACTTTGACCTTCACAAACCCCCGTAATCCTTTTTCCAGTAATTCCCTAAGCCAATGCATCACCATATCCCCCGAAAACCAAGAACAACCAGGATCGAAAGTAACATACCCATAGAGCTCCCTTCACTCCACCTGGTTCGGACAATATACTATCCAGAAAACCCAAACCCAAACCCAAACCCAAACCTTGAACCACCAAAACAAAGAACTAAAAAGATAGAGATGGATAAAATCAAAGAAAATCAACTCCTTTTGGCAGCATTATGCAGAAGCATGGGGGATCTTTGGTCAGAAGACAAAGTGACGGAGTTGGATGTACACATACCTGAAAAAGAAAAACAGGAAAGTGAACTAACTCTGTATGGAAATTGTTCTCTAAACCGAATGTCAACTTCCAAGCATTTATTAGCACAATGAGGAAAGCATGAAAGACGGTATGTGTTAAATGTGAAGTTATTGAACCTGGCTTTTTCTCCTTTATTTTTAAATCGGTAGAGGGCAAAAAAAGAGTCATAGAAAATGGACCGTGGTCATTTGCAAGTAACTTACTTGTTCTCTTGAAAGGAGATCCTGACATCCCCGAGCATTGCTATGACTTTACACATAATGCTTTTTGGGTGCATATCTTTAGGTTACCTAGGGCTCGAATCAATGAAGAATCTGTTCAGAACATAGCTTCCAAACTTGGCAAGGTGGAGGATGTAAAATTGGAAGCCAGGAACAATAGTTGGCGCAAGATTAGCAAGGCAAAAGTGAGTCTAAATCTGTCATGCCCCTTGAAAACAGGAACGGTGGTTAACTTAGGAGGGAATAAATTGTGCCTGGATTTTAAATATGAAAGACTGCCTCATTTCTGCTACTCATGCGGTCGAATTGGACATTACACTAATTTCTGCCCTGAAATACCTTATGAGGAGACAGGGTTGGCTAAAGACAAACCAAGAAGATACGGTTCTTGGCTGAAAGCAGAGGTTAGAGATTTTAGCCCTTGTTGGAAGACTTTTTATGGGCAAATTGATCAACAACCTGAGGAGGAGGAAGTGGTGCCATACACCCCTATGCCACCTAATGATAAAGCCTCAAGAGGGGGGAACTCAGAGCCATATGTTGCTGAATCAAATGCTTTAGCCATAATCTTGCCCACTGCTCCAGCAAATTAACTGGGGGAAGATGTATGGATGGCTAAACATGTCTCCGCAAATAAGGGGAAGAGGGCTCAGCAAACCTAGCTTCTACTTCTTCCTTCAGTTGAGGAAGGTAAGGGGGCTAAATACCTGAAGAAAAACAAGAACATACTCAAAACCCCAATGACAAAAAAATAAAATAAGGGTTAACCCTTATGTTCAGCTTCTTGATGAGGAGAACTTATTGGACACCTCGATCCAATCATGGGAAGGGGTCAAGGAAAGGGCTTTGATGGCTAGCTCTAATAAGTCACCAGGATATACATGAATATCCTATGTTGGAACTATCAAGGTTTGGGCACACCCTTGATAGTTCAGCACCTTAGAGCCTTAGTGGCACGAGAGAGGCCTAACTTGGTGTTCCTCAAGGAAACCAAGAATAAAGAAAGCAAGGTAGATCGAGTACGAAAGAGCCCGAAGTTTGGTTATTCTACAATAATTAATCCAATCGAAATTGCGGGGGGACTAATTCTTATGTGGGATGATAAAGTACAAGTGGAAGTTCTGGCATGCTTCGGGGAGATTATTGATGTAAAATGTAAAGTTTTTAGTAGTGGCGATCAAATGATAATATCATTCATACATGTGTCCACATCTTTTTAGGAGAGATTATGCTTATGGCAAATGCTTAGCTCAATCAACTCGTCCAACAACCTCCCTTGGTTGTGCATCGAAGACTTTAATGAAGTTCTTTATCATTGGGAAAAAGTTGGAAGAAGGGAGAGGTGGATAGATATAAAATGGTGGCTTTTCGTGCTTTCATGGACTCATTTTCATTAATGGACATGGAAAGTAAGGGCTGCAAATTCACCTGGACTAATAATCGGGAATGAAATGAGTTAGTAAAGAAAAGGCTAGATGGGGCTTTATGCAATTGGGCATGGAGGGTAGAATTTTCAAATGCGGAGGTTTTTGCTCTACCTACGATAGGCTTGGATCATAGTCCCTTGCTACTTGCATTGAAACCAAATAAGGTGAAAAGAAAGAAGGAATTCAGATTCGAGGCGTACTGGCTTGAAGAAAAGGAATGGACAGACATAATCCAAGAGGCTTGGGGAAAAACAGCATCAACCAAGTAAATTTTGCTGGAAGAGTGAAGAGAGTTGCAGCTGCTCTTGCTAAATGGAGTAGAAGAAAATTCCAAAATGTGTCTCGACAAATAGAACCACTAAGGAAGAGACTAATGGAGTTGACTAACAAGGAAGATGGGCATTCCAACAAAGAGGAGATGTATTGGTGTATGTGGTCACGAATCAAGTGGATGAAATGGGGTGGTCAAAATACGAAATTTTTTCATGCCACGACGATTCAAAGAAGAATTAGGAACAAGATCTTTATGTTACGGATTGATGACACTACATGGAGCCGAGAGCCCTTTACCATTAAGCAACAGGTCAAGGCCTTTTATCAATCATTATATACCACGGTGGGTGAGAGGAATTATCAACCTATTCTCGTTCAATGTGTGCAAGTAGTAAATGATGAAATGAATGAAGATCTAATCAAGCTTATCTCCAAGGAAGAAGTTAGAGATGCAGTCTTCCAATTGGAAGCTACTAAAGCACCAGGACCGGATGAACTAAATGTATTATTTTATCAAAGCCAATGGTTAGTGGTTCATGAAAACATATTCAAAATGGTCGACTCTTTTTTTCAGCCAAGGTACCCTCGATCCTGAGCTAAATAAGACCCATATCACTCTTATCCCTATAGTAGCAAATCCCGAAAGCATAATTCAATATAGGCCTATTAATCTTTGCAATTTCAGTTATAAAATCATTGCTAAAGTTATGGCAAACAGACTAAAACCCTTCCTCCCGAACCTAATCTCCCAAGAACAAAGTGTCTTTGCTAGTGGCCATTAAATCCAAGATAATATCTTCATTGTTCAAGAGGTCCTACATTAGCTGAGAGTGAAGAAAAGGAAGAGGAATTTCCATGTAGTACTCAAACTCGACATGCAACAAGTTTATGACGGGGTGGAATGAAATTTCTTATGCGATTATATGCTAAAACTGGGATTTAGTGGAAAATGGGGATCCTTAGTTAAACAATGCATCTCCTTGGTCTCATTTAGTGTAAGAGTGAATGGGGACCTTTGCACTCCTTTTAGGCCATCCCGATGTATCAGACAAGGGGACCCACTATCCCCCTATCTCTTTATCCTTATGGCCAATGCTCTTTCTTCCCTAATGACCAAAGCAGTTGAAGACCAAATCATCAAGGGTATCCGACTAAACACAACATGCCCCACTTTGTCACATTTCCTATTTGTTGATGATGTTATTTTCTTCCTAAATGGTTCAATTATTGAGGCCAAAACCTGGCCAGTATCCTAAAACAGTATTGTTTTGCCTCGGGTCAAGCCATCAATCTCAACAAGTCAGGGATCTTCTTTAGTAAGGGTTGCCCTCAACTCTTGAAATCAAACCTAGCAACTGAATTAAGGTTTCCCATCATAGAAAAAACAAGGAAATATCTTGGAATACTTTTGGACTGGGGCCAGACCAAAAAACAAATGTTTACTTGGGTCCTCGCTTGAGTAGATAGGAAATTAAAGGGCTGGAAAGAAAAAACAATATCCAAGGCGGGGAAAGAGATTCTTATTAAGACAGTGGTCCAAGCTTTGCCACAATATGCTATGTCAATTTTCAAAATCCCAATATCTATTTGTCGGGCGATAGAACAGTGAATATCCAACTTCTAGTGGAAAGAAAATTCAGCAAAGAAAGGTGTTCACTGGAAGAATTGAGACTTTTTGAAAACCCGAAAGGACGGAGGCCTTGGCTTTAGAGATCTTGTGAATTTTAATAAAGCCTAGCTAGGGAAACAAGCATGGAGGCTAATTCAAGCCCTGGATGCCCTATGGAGTAGAATATTGAAGAGCTTATACTTTCCAAGAGATAACTTGTCACGACCCGAACTCCGAGCGCATGCACATCCCTCCGTGGTCAATACAATTTTGCAATATCCCAGAAACTGTTGCCGACCCATTCATTTTACCAAGCATGCGGAAGCGTAATCATAAACTCCAAACAACACAGAAATGGGATAGCAAACATAAGGTTATATTTTTACAAACCACACATAATTTTACAATAGCATTTATATACAGAAGAGTCTAAGACAAGATGGTGTATTTCAATATGAAGAGCTTCTAGGTTATCTATGCTCCGAGCTCCTCATCCATGGGGCCAAGTCTCTACCTACGACCCTGCCAGACTCTTCGATAGACTAGGGTGAGTGGTCACCCACTATCCAGATCAGATGACAGACTCGTCAGTATCTGGCAGAAGTTACTGAGGCATCCATACTCCATTGCCTGCAGTCCTCTACTTCTTGCTTGTCCACCCTCCATCTAGGGATCTGAAAAATTTTTGCCCACTACGGGGTGAGATCACATCTCAGCGAGTTCAATCCCTAAATCTCGATTAGGAGAAGGGTACACTCTACATGCAACCTAATCACATTTCTCATAACTCTTTTAACCTTAATATTTCCCTGCACATTAGAATCAATCACATCACACATAACGGTATCAAGATTATATATCATATTAATATTTCCACATATGTACATGCGGGAATGTAATTATTAAAACAATAGTACGGGCTCCCAATTACCAGACTAAATTGTTATGGTATGTTCCATATCGCACCACACAATTCTGTCTCCTAATTAGGTCCCTCAAATTCGTTCATTCATGCGTCTCGACAAATTTCAATTCACTGAATGTGGTCAACCCAACAAATAACGGTCATCTGGCATGGCCAGGCATCGTCTCACGCCATTGAGCACGGCAATGTCTACATTTAGACGGCATTCCAATTAGGAGCATCGGTCTAGCATCCACTGCGACCAGCATCCGTTGACTTGGGGCATTCCCGAAGGAGTGTCGTCCAGCCCCAAAGGCTCGTGACGGATTCTTATGTCATGTATGCATTCACGCAATACCACAATTCAATGATCAATTTCATATTTCATTCACAACATCTATTAAATAAATTTCCAGCAAGAAACACCTTGAGAACAATTACAACTTACTACTGACCGAAATTGGCAGAAACTATCCATTTGTGCACTTCCGAGTTTGAAACCAGAAACCAAGTCAAATGAGTTCAAAAAATTCTCAAACTTGAGTATGTTGTAAAGGACACTTGAATAGAAATTTTTTATGAAGACACCAAGACCCAGATCCTTCTGGATTCGGCCCAGTAATTCATTGAATCCAGCACCAAAACCGGGTCCATTTCCAGATGGTCTATTTTTCGAAATCAGCTTAGTTCGGGGTCCAAAACAAATTTTTTTGGTCTGAAATTCGAGTATGTTAAACTAGAAGACATAAAAAACAACTTTTGTGAATAAACCATATGGAAATTCGAACCCTAAGGGTCAGTAACAACACTTAGAATCCCAACAGGTCAGGATTTCCAGTATAGTCCGACTTTCTGTTTAAAGATGACGGAGTTAAAATCGTCTTCTTTGAAATTCCCAAAAATTTCGAGAAAAATATATGTTATAATTGAAGATTTCTAAAACATTTCTTTAGAAGGAAATCACTTCAAAATCGTAACACATCTCCGTCTACAAAAATAGTAAACCGCACGTGTCTAGAAAGCAGTTCTGGAAAATAGTCCCTGCCTTTGGTCGAACAGTCCTCTACGATTCTGATCTTGTTGTTTAAATGAAGACTAAACCTTTCTATGCCTAATCTAACCTTTCTAAACTAACTCTAAACTATATTTAACGTCATCTAAACCTTTCTTAAATTATTTAAATATCTAAACAGAGGTACACAGCTCCTAATCAAGGTTTAGGAAAACAATTCACCTAACTAGAATTCGAAAGCTACTGGTGTTGGTTGAGCAACAATGGTCTAGCCGTAACCTTCGGGGACGCCGGAGTGGCTCTGGTTTGCCTGGGACAGGGCTGAGAAGTCTTGCTCTTGGCCAGTGGGAGCTGAGTAGCGCAAGAGCAATAACCACAAAAGCCGTAAACTGAACCGGAGAGTTCCTTCAAACGAAGGAAATGGCGGTGTTGATTTTAGAGGGTCATGGGCTGGCTGGCGGAGATGGTTGCTCGGAAAATAAAGGCCACAATAAAGAGAAACGAAACATGGAGGTAGTTGTGTCGAAACTTCTGTGGGTCCAGCAACTTGGTAACGTCAAAACAGAGCTTTCCTCTGTTTTTTCTTGGCTGCTGATGTGTTGTCTAAGAGGGAGCAAGAAGACCGAATAAACTAGCTTAAAGAAGAAAGAGACAAAAGGTTTTTCAGCTAAGAAAAGGAAAGGGAAAGGAAAAAGAAAGAAAAAGAAAGGGGAAGTGATGAGTGTCGCATGGCCTAAAAGAAAAAGGGAGGGGGAGTGCACGGATGGAAAAGAGGAAGGAAGGAAAAAGGACCATAGGGGTCCCCCTTTTCATGTTTCCACAGCCTTTTAGTTTTTTCCACAATGGCTTTGGTACTTTTTCCATGGAAAAAAAAGTTCTTATCACTCTCATGAGACCCACCATCCTTGAGCACATCTATCCACTCCAAATGAAACTCAAATGTTGAAGAAATCCATGGTGTTGGGCACACCTACGAATTTGCCTTGTTTCTAGAAGTTCTCCCTTTTCCATTTTACCATTTCACCATCTTAGTTAATAAGGATAATTCTTCATTTAAGTCCTTATAATTCCTCCTCCAAATGTTTCACAATAAAGGTCCAAAAACCCATTTGAAATGTGGCGTTTCCCTTATTCTTTTAATTTGTTGCATTAGGAAACTTTCACCAATAATTCCCGTCGTCAATAAGTCTTGGCAAGATGTAACAACATTCCTACTATTAATTGTGACACCTTAAAGTTCTCAATTTTTGAAATCGAAATAAATTTCGCAGTTAAATTCAGTCGAACGTGGTTTCAGCGCGACCTAAACTATTGGGTAGTGTTGACACTTAAATTTTGACGACTCATTTAGTCATTTATTGTATTAAAAAATTAGGGACTGAACTTTAGCCCTTAAACAAAAATATTAAATTGCAGCATATAGTTTTAAGGGTGTTTTTATTTTTTATATTTTTTTTATCGCATTTGCATGGACCGGTGATGGATAAGCTTTAATTTGACAAGTTGGGAGATAGGTGCATTTCGGAAAAGATTCGTATTATTATTCCAATATTCAATGATATCACGGTAGATTGCGAGCTTATCTTTGCAAGACTCGGAATTTGAGAAGATTCTATTACGATCTTGAATTTTTAGCCTAATGTTCGACCAATTTGTGGGCAAGTATTTGGTTGGAGAATATTCAATCTGCATAAGGACATAAAATGATATCTCCCAAGAAAAAAGATGAAAGCGTGCGGACAAAGATTTGGCCACGAGAGAGACCATCTTGAACACCCATGGAATCGAGTCAATATTCTCAAAATCCTTAGACAATTCTGTTGACCGTAATGCAAGGAGGAGGATCCGCTTCGTACAAAGGAAATCAAGAAAAAGGAAAGTGGGGGTTTAGTCTTCACGTATCCATCGGTGTGGGCAGAAAGAAAAGTTGCAAGAATAAGAAAAAAATCATGATGGGTGGTCAACAAGACAAGTGAATAATAAATAATAAATGCAAGATTTCAAGGGAATATTCATGCAATGCAATAGAAGGAAATAAAGTCTTAGTCCACTCACCTATAAAAAGTTTGCTATACCACAGAACGCGAGGAGGCCACACAGATTGATGCATACGGCCACATTTTGGGGGGGGGGGGGAATACATAGAGAACACACGAGAGAGAGAGATAAGGAGCTCTCGGCCAAGCCTTGGCCGAGACGTCCTTCTTGCGGCCCGCCGCCGTGCCTTGCACTGAAGTGAGCCCAAGCCTTGCTGTCCTTGCTCTGCCGCAGCACCTGACGACACCCATTCGCCGTCCATCGTTGCCATCGACACTGAGTTGCTGCCGCTCAAGTCAAGCCACGATGAGGAGCTGTTGTCTCCATCTGCTCTCGTGCTGCCAAGCCCGACGTGAGCGACGACCAGTGCCACTCGTGCCGCAAACCTGTTGCTGCACTGACTAGGGACGATACGCTCGACGATGCTGACCGCTCCCTGCTGTTCAAACCCAACGCCAAGCTACTGCCCCATCCCGCGTAGGCTCAAGCCAACGTCGACGATTTTGCTGTGCTCCGAAGTCATCGAGCGCCACCCACTGCACCTGAGCTTCGGTCCTACACCTCTTGCGGCGTTGACCAGCGAAGGGCAACAAGTCCACGTGAATTCCAGCAACACCTGGCAGATTCCCTACATGTCTAATTCAGCATTGATTTACTTACAAGTCTAGAGACGTCCAGTTGGTTCACATTTGATTCTTTGAGCGTAGATTTTTTAGTGAAAGTCCAGGAACAATTGAAGTTCATCCTATTTGCACTCAACTTTTCTCGACGAAGGTTCGGTGAGCTTCGTTGTGAGCACTTCCTCGACAAGCCTTCAATGTCGGTGTCCTTATTTTGCTGATCACCGTGTGGACGAGCACCACCCCCGGTGACTTGATATTGCTATGCCATACTCGAGATGCCCGTGACATCCCCGACGTGAGCTCCCAAGCCCGCCTCTCGCCGCTCGTCCGTGAGCATCGCGACACCACACCACCGCCACGGCCGCCCATCCTTGAGCCACCGATCGGATTTTTCATAGAAAATTCAAATTTAGGTAGATTTTGTTATCTTATTAGATTTTGTTATTTTATTAGGTTATTTTATTATTTAGGTTGATTTAATTTATTAGGTAAGTTTATTTTATCCAGTTTTAATTTTGATATTTTGTTTACTCTATTTGAAATATTTTCCAATGCATGATTGAAATTCCCTGATGTAGCATCCAATTCACAACTGCAAGAATTTTTATTCTATCTATAAGGCTTTAGATTGAATAATTATTCACACGGGAGTAAAATTGATATCTTGATCTTTAAGGCTTAAGATCAATTTATCGATTTTATTAGTGAAACAATTAAGTTTGAATTTCAATTTGAGTGGTGGATAATATTTTCAATGATCATGGATGATTTAGTGTTTATCTTTTAATTGTTCTTTTATCCCGAAAATACAAAAAAAAGTGCATTTGCATATCATGTAGATTAAGGTTGTGCTCCTAGATAAGGTCGCATGATTGAATAGTTTTTTTTTAAATGCATGTAGTATCTAGGTTAGATAATATTTCATGGATCTGAATTGCATGTTTAATTATTTGGCAATTTTAATTTCGAATTTAAAAAAAACACAAAAAAAAATCATCATGCATCTATCATGTAGAATTAGGGCATCTTTTGCACGTTATTGCATATTAGGAAGATTGCATGTTTAATTTTACTTCCTAATTAATTTTAAGTTTAGATAGATTTTTTTAGATAGATTGCATTCTAGGATTATTTGGGTTAAGATGATATTTTAGTTTAAATTAGGATTTAGCTTAACGTAATTCCTAATATAAATTGAATAGGATCTTAATCTAGCTAGATAATTTTCACATTTTTTCTAATTTCGAATTTCATAGAAAATACAAAAAATGTCTTAGGATAAATTAGTTTCAATCTCTAGGATAGATTACATTCTTTTAAGGAAAAACAAAAGAAAAAATGTCATATGCACGTCATTAGTGTTAGATTCATTGAGATGCATGCCATTTAGTATTTTTGCTAGGCTCATTTAATTAGAAATTACATGTCATTTGAATTAGGTCATTTAGTTAATATTGCATTGCATATTGCATGATTTTCATTAATTAAGTGAAAACAAAAACAAAAATTGTGTGTTAATTAGAAACTACATCTAGGGTTGTTAATGTGGATTTTAATTTAACATTGCAGATGCTTTCGTTGCTTTAAGGTAAGTTTTTTTTTTGCAATTTATTCATTGTTTATCTGAGTGTTAAATTGGTGGTTTGCGCACTCGCTTGATCACCTCACATGTTAGGGAAATAGATTTAAAATCAATCCGAGCTGCATTTGAAAACATTTTTGAAAAAATAAAGAATGGTACCGAAAGGGCATTAGAGAAATCTAATGTAACCAAGTCCCCGTTCCCATAGTCTCTGGTTCGTAGGAGTAAAGTAAACCTCCCGTTGCTTTACTGGGGTTTCTAATCGACCCACCAAAAATAGATTAGTGGCGACTCCTAATTGAAAATCATTTGCATGTTAAGAACTTGAACCTAAGTCGCGAATTGGTATGGGCTTAGGAGAGCCTGAGTTAAGTCTAGGCTTAACAATTCATTAGCCAAACCCTAGGTGGTTCACCCCCCGAAAAATTGGTCGCGACAGGTAGTTTTTTGGAAATTTTCGGTGCAATTGGCCCGTGGTCGATTATTTCTGAGCCACAATGTACATCTTCGACTCATTGGTGACTCTCGGTTGTCGTAAAAATCTCTAGGTTTCAATTACGAGCACAGGGTACCAAAACGACACAAAAATCGGTTTATTGTTGATTGATGAGAATTTTGTAATTAGATGGAATCACCCATGCCTAATTATATATCTCTATTGAATTGACCTATTTCCGGTCTCTGATAGATTTTCGACTGTGTCGCAATGACCCTTGCAGATTAACATGGTCGAATAGTCGATTCCTGGTCGAATTCTCAAGCCTGTTGCATTAAAATCCCTTAATGGCTTTCCCAACTAGTCTAGTTATCTCATGAGTGATCAGCTCAAAGAATAGCACTATAGACACATCGATGAAAAGCCCGATTTATTCAATTGAAAACAGAAGTAGAAAATCAAACTGTCACATAACTTCTGGAGTGCAAACAAAGGTCATAAACCGTCTTGGGGATGGCAAAGTCTTTTGATGGGTAGGGATGTGATTGAACTTGCAACTAAATGGGAAGTAGGAGATTGGGAAAAAATAAGGATCGATGGTTAACCTTGGGCAAGATCGGTGGTTCGTCAAATAGAAATGAGCCACAAATGGTGGTTGAATTTATAGACCAAACCACCAGAGAGTGGGACGCTCAGAAAATTAACATGGTCTTTGGTGAGAGTGTGGTAAAAGAAATATTAGTGACTCCTCTCATTTTAACTCCGGGACCTGATAAATTGCTTTGGATGCCATATGGATCAGGAACCTATACAGTAAAGAGTGGCTATAATAGGCTCCGAGATCATGAAAGGAATTCATCAGAAATGCAACATTCCACTTCCTACCAGATCCCAAAATTTGGAAGTTTCAGACTAGTCCTAAAGTTAGATTCTTAGTATGGAGTATATGTAACGATGCTCTCCCTACAAAAGAAAGTCTATTCAAGAGGAAGATGATTATTGATATGATATGCTCAATTTGCAATCAAAATCCAGAAACAGTGGAGCATCTATTTGCGTTATGCGGTTGGACAAAGGCTATTTGGTTAGATCCGAGATTAAAGATCGACACCTCTCCAATGAACATAACTCATATCGACAAATGGGTTCTGGATTTCCTTACCTCGGCGATTGATCCTCAGGTAAAGGCCCTTTTTGCTGGGATTTTATGGCAGATCTAGAAAGCAAGGAACACATTGATCTTCCAAGTTCGTAGGCCAAACCTCAACTTGATTTTCGAAGACGTGACCTCCATGACCCTACTGTTTAAGCAACGGCTCCTGCAAAACAAAATCCAGCAAGCAAAGATGAGCTCAGATCTGGTGAAAAGCAGCTCGAAGAAGCCCCAAACCTGTAAAATTAACGTCGATAGTGCATGGAGCAACTTCACGATGTCGGCCTCGGTACCTGGGGTAGTTCGAAATAGCTGTGGACATCTCGTCAATGGCTTCGCGAAACCCATCCATGCGTCTTCAGTCTTAATCGCCGAAACCCTTGCAGTGAGGGAAGCTTTACTTTGGCTAAAGAAGATCGAACATGACAGAAGTGCACGAACTAAAGTGTACTTGGGAAGTGAACAAGGGTTCCAACTCACTTCATACAATATAGAAGTTGTTCAAGGTATCCTGGGCCTAAAAGAATCTCCATGGGCTGCCCAATCAGTAATTGAAGACTGCAAACTCCTCTTGGACCACATGCCAAGCGTAAAATTAGTCCACAAGCCTAGAGAAGCTAATTGAGCAGCGGATTGGTTTGCAAAGGCCCACCGAGCAAGAGAACTTCCCCTGAACTGGATTACTTGTCCTCCCCATTCTCTTTGGTTAATTTTATGCTTAGATGTTGAGACTTTGTGGTGTTCTGATGTTGGTTACGTAATGAAAGCTATATTTTCTGATCCAAAAAAAAAAAAAAAACTGGTACTATGTTCAGCGTTGATATGCGAGTGTTTTTTTTGCTGTGTGACAGATTTGTATGTTTTGTCCTAATACTAGGTCAAGGGACTACAAGCTTGCCATTGCATCGAGAATTGACAGATTTCTTATGATAAGGCTTCTATACGGTGGAATTCTTTTGAGAAATTGGCTTTGGAAAAAAAAATGCTTGGGAGAAATTGGCAAGTGGGCATCCTTCTTAAGGTAATCCATTAGCATTTCGGATTTGGACTGGTCAATAATCTGGGGTCAGAACTTGGGAGTTAATTGCTATCGGATCTAGTCGCATTTATTAGCAATTTATTTGACCTGCTTATGCTTACCATATTTCTATCCTTGAATGATTGAAAATGGAAAAGGTTAGAGCAGAGTATTCTTGCAAGAATTCCTTGTTGAAACCGGGCTCACCTGCCTTCTTTTTTATTTCTCCCTAATAAGTTTCCAATAATCTACTATGTCCAATCGGCCCATTCAGTTGACTCTCATAATCAGGTCCAACTCAAACTATGATGTTGGTTCTATACCAATGAGACCTTGCGCAAGGGCATGAAATGCCCTAGAAAGAGTTCTGGTGAGCAAAGCCTCAAGATGGTTAGTGTTTCGCGCAGTTGGTCACTTTGTTGATTCTCTCCGGATAGTTAATGTTATGTAGTTCCATAAACAACTAGCAAAGCACACACAATTGGCATTCGTGAGAACATTTACGTCTGTAATAAGGATATGCTTAACCCATACTCCATGAACCTTTCATGCTTTAATTAGCACTATGTGATGCTCATCACACCATGGTTCCAACTATATAGTCATCGACGAGGAATCATTAGGATAAATTCACCGCAGGCCCACATAGTCCCCTACTGAAAGTCGTGTAAATAGAGGTACATAATTAAATTGTCGCCCCGGCGCCATAGGTGATTTTAGAACAAATTTGTATAGCTGGTGTTGTTAACACCATTTTGATTGTGTCCAAACCCATGAGAACAAAGTGGTTTGGGGAATGATACATGCTAAGTTTGTTAAAAATGCGTTTTGATTAGTGAATAGCGAAAACTCATTAAGTCTTTGTGTTTCTGGGAAAAACGCTCTCAGCTATCCTTTAGGCCACGATTCAAATTACTGAGGTTTGGATTTCTTGTCCAAAACCAGTTACGGACATCTGGAGTTAATACAGCATAGAATCTGGTTCTCGTCATGTTCTTACCGGTTACCATCTATCAGCTTCTGTCTTGAAGGAAACAATTGTCAAGCTAGAGTTAAAACCATCCATATCTCAAGCTCTCGCCACAAGTCAAATGGGAGAGACATGCCTTAGGGCGTTAGCTTCGACCAACAACATGGGTAAATCTGAACTGGTCGAATTTACGCTTTTGCAAAAGCAGCTCTTCCATCTTTTCTATATTTGTACGAAGATGATCTTTCATTTATTTCTTATGTTTCCTCGGATCTCATAATCATTCTCTTTGATGGTAACTGATGATACATGCTCATAAAAAGACTAAAGACATTTTGGACGATTATCCCCAATGGGGAAAATTGTCCAAAATGCAAGAAGATGAACAGTAGAATATGCTTTGATTTCTTTTCCGATGCAGTCCGTAGACAATTCTTTTTTGTCATTATATTCTCCTTGGCTCTAAGTTCTTTTTCTTTTCTTAATCAAAACACTTAACGTAGTTCACCAATTAAAATCTTAATTTCGTTCATTAAGAACAAAGATAAGTAGGACCTTTTCTTCTAAATGTTTTGCCCAAGCTCTCGTGGTGGAGGAAACATCAATGCATGTGTATCTCTTCGCTTTCATTACTTCTTGTTGGGGCATGGTGGATAGAGTTTAAGCCTATTAAGCTGCCTAATCTTAATATACACGTTTCAAAGATTATCATCATTTTAATGAAATATATTAAACTTTAGGGTAGTTAGTAAAATTTCTCGAATGGCAATCGATAATGCATATGTACAATTACCAATGTGATAGAAATATCTACTGATCTTTTTTTTTTTTTTTGGTAAGGGTAAAAGATTTTATAGCTTTGAACAAATATACAAGAAGAAGAACCGGCTCCAATTACACTATCAGAGCAAAGCAGAGAGAGTGGAAGGGAGCCGAAGTAAGAGGAAAACAGAAGAAACAAACAACAAAAGGGACCAAAAGGTCAGCGAAAGCACAAGGTGCCAAACAAAAGAAGACCCTCAAACGCCAAGATGACGGCCAAATTTGACAGAACTACGCCAGACTGGAGCAAAGCAGATCTGGATAGGGAGATTAAGTAGTTTCCTCTCGATCACCGAAGATGGCTGGATCGAAACCCCAATTTCTCTGCAATCTTCTATTCCTTGGGATATCCGGGATAAAGGAGAATGTTGCAGCTTTGTCCTTGACATTCTTGATGATGTGATTTTTCAATGCAGCAAGGACCAGCGAGTCTCCTCGAAATATAATTGCATTCCTTTTCTTCCAAATGACATAGCACAAAGCAGCAAAGGAGTGCCGAGCGATAGTATGATAAAAGTCTTTTCCTTTGAAGAAGAAAACAGCCCACATGAGGGTATCTTTCCAAGGTCTGGGTCGCCACGGCAGGTTGCAACGACTCGCCCAAAAATATGCGATAGAAGCCGTCACATGGCAATCAAAAAATAAGTGGTCAATGGAGTCAGGGACTTCATTGCAAAAAGCACAAGTGGCAAAGTCGATCCTACCATAAGAGAGAAGAAATTGCTGGGTAGGCAAACGGTTTTTAGCAATTAGCCGAGATTGAATTGGAACTCGGGGGTAATGCCGCCGGCCCGAGATGAGCGGAGCCCAAGGAACGTGAGTTCTTTTGCTTCTCAATCGGTCCCATGCCGAGCCAACCGAGAAGCATCCCGAGGAGTGCCAACGCCGGGTGAAGCGGTCAGGATCGAGGTTGAGTGCCGGGATAGACAAACCCCATCTTCCCATTAAGTTGCGCATATAGAGTCCCATAGGCGACACGAGATCAGCAACCACCGCCGACTGAGGGAGACCGGACCACTGGATGATGGGAGGCGGTAGGATCATATCAAGGGGGCCTTTTGGATGCCATTGATCAAACCATAGTGAAGTTGAGAGCCCATTCCCAAGCTTCCGAGATAAAAGAAAGGCGAGAATCCCTCCTTAATTGCAAGATCTTTTTCCAAGCCCATGAACAAGTCGTGGGAGAGGAAACGATCCAAAAATTCTGGCTCTTCAAGAATTTTGAGTGGATCCATCGGCACCAAAGAGACTCTTTGTCCGTGAAGAGGATCCAGATGTACTTTATCATAGCCGCTAAGTTGCAGTCTTTCAATTTACGGATGCCTAGACCTCCCTCCATTTTCGGCTGGCATACGTCATCCCATGATACCTTCGCCCCACCTCTACCTAGGTCGGCGCCTTTCCATAAGAATTGTCGGAGGATTTGTTCTATACTATTGAGGACCGAGACCGGCAATGTAAACACACTTGCCTGAAAGCTTGAATTGAATGCAGAACCGACCTGATTAATTGAAGCCTTCCGGCATATGAGAGTAACCGATGAGCCCAGGACTTGGCTCTAGCAGTAATCCGCTCTATCAAGGCGATGCACTCTACTTTCCCAAGCCTAGAAGAGATGATAGGCACTCCAAGGTAACGTACCGGGAGTGAACCTTCCGAGAAGCCAAAGGCTAATAATATGTAGTTGCGAAGAGCCTGAGACCCGCCCGATAAGAATACTTCGCTTTTGTTCTTATTCGGGATTAAGCCACTCCAAGAGGAGAACAAATCCAATCCCTTTTTTAATAAGGTAATGGATCCCCAGTCCGCTTGGCTGAATAAAAATACATCGTCGGCGAAAAATAAGTGTGATAGATTGACCGACTTTCACCGCCAATAATATTTGAATTCTTTAAGGGAGGTGTGATGACGTAGAATACCTGAGAATACCTCCATCACCAAAGTGTAAATAAGTAAGGGGACATAGGGTCGCCCGGCGAAGCCCTCGACCGCCCGGGAAGAAACCATGAAGTTCTCCGTTGACTGAAATGGAATATTTCGGAGTCCGTACACATACCATAATCGTCTAATGAGGGAATCGGGGAATCCAAAAGCCTCTAGCGTTATCTAGAGGAAGTCCCGATCCAACCGTGTCATAAGCCTTCGGAAATCCACCTTGACTGCACACTTTGGGAGATAAGGATCCAAGTGGAATCCAGCAAATAACTCCTGGGCTAATAATATATTATCCCTAATCCTTCTACCTTTAACAAAGGCATTCTGGGAGGGGTCAATGATATCACTCAGTACAGAAGCAAGGCGATTGGAAAGGATCTTGGTGATGACCTTGTATATGGTATTGCAGCATGCTATGGGTTTGAAGTCGATAACCGCACAAGCATTAGGCACTTTAGGGACAAGAGTGAGGATAGTATTATTTACCTCACGGAGAAGTTGGCCTGAAGAAAAGAACTCCCTGACCGCATCCAAAACAGACGGACCCACAATATCCCAATTTGTCTTGAAGAATTCCGCTGTGAACCCATCCGGGCCCGGGGCCTTGCCTTTTGGGAGAGCAAAGAATGTATCACGAATTTCATCATCAAGGACCGGGGTAGCTAGAGAACTACCCTGGTTCGCGGATAGAGGCGCTTGGATATAGTTTTTAACCTCTTGAAGGGAAGGCTTGGAAAGGTGAGAGTGAGGAGCTAGCAGTCGAGAAGAAGGAGACAAAGACTTGCGGAACCGCCTCAAAGATCCGTAATCGCTCACCCATACCGTTGGTAATCGAGAGGATTCTATTGCGCAGCTGTCTTTTCTTGACGGAGAGGTGAAAGAATCTAGTGTTACGATCACCATCCCGAAGCCGGCGGATTCTAGATTTCTGCCGTAAAAAGATTCCTCATCCCGACGCAAGTCCACAAAGGTACGACTCCTTGTTTTCTCAAGATCAGCTAGATCAGGGTCTAGCGGGTGGAGATGAAGATCATCCTGAACAAGACGAAGAGCTTTTCTTGCCTCCTCTGCTCTTGCAGATATATTGGAGAACGCCTCTCTATTCAGTTGTTTAAGCCTACCCTTGAGAGCTTTCAATCTGGAGGCGAGCCTGTACATAGAGTAGCCATGGAGGGGTAAGTCCCATACCTGTCGAACAATGGAGGAGAACTGGGGGTGTTCCGACCAGAAATGAAAATATTTAAACGGTCTTCTTTTGAGGATCGGATT
Source organism: Eucalyptus cloeziana (assembly GCA_014182715.1). Classification (NCBI taxonomy): domain Eukaryota; kingdom Viridiplantae; phylum Streptophyta; class Magnoliopsida; order Myrtales; family Myrtaceae; genus Eucalyptus; species Eucalyptus cloeziana. Next base: position 3,167,381 of record CM024634.1, on the reverse strand, counting down.
GAGCACTCTGACGATCATGGGCGAGTGATCAGAAATGCCCGGGTTGAGGAAAGACGCCTCCGAGAAAGAGAAGTCCATATTCCATTTGGAATTAACCAAGACCCGATCGATCTTCCTCATCTTCCTAGCCAGCCGAAGAAGTTGACCAGTGAAGCGGCGACCCATATACCCGAGATCTTCCAACCGATCGAGCGACAGCCGCAAATTCATCAAAATACGGAATCCGCTTGTTGGAGCCACCGAAGCGGTCGGAGGGTTCCTTTAAAGCATTAAAATCCCCGCCAACTAACCAGCTGAATCCCGTAGGAAATTGCTCATCCGAAGGAGGTCCGCCCAAAGGGGCCTCGCGTCTAATGAACGTGTGCTCCCATAAATAATAGATATGTGACAAGACTTGCGAGAATGGTGGATGGTGGTCCGACCATGAATGGCCCGATCGGTAATCGCAATTGTGTCAAAGGTAACAAACTCCGGGTTCCAGCCAACCCAGATTCTACCCCAATGAGAGAATTCATAATTTGCAACCCATTTCCAGTCTTTAAGCAAGAATGAGGACAAAGAATGAAAGTCATCTTCAGAGACTTTCGTCTCAACAAGCCCAACAAGGCAGAGATTATGTTTAGCAACAAACTTTCTAACTTCAGCCCTCCTGAACGGATTGACAAGGCCTCTAATGTTCCATATACCTATATACATTTATATAAGGGAGGGAGAGAGGTGATTACCTCTTTTTTGCTACCTTCTTCTTGGCAGGGACCAGCAATGGAACCAAGGAAGGTGCCGGATCTGGACGAAGCAATAATAACTTGTCTTGAAGTGTCACCGGTGGGATATCTACAGGAGTAGATGTTGGGGTCGGACACCCAACTAACAGGAGGTCTTCATCCTCGAAGGGAGCATGGCCGCCTGAGATGTCATCCGAAACATCTGGCGGGGCTGATATATGTCGACCGGATCTTGCAGGGGGCTTTGAGGAAGCCAGGAGGCTGCTCACGGTCTCATGGGCCACCTGAGGGGGATCGGCCATGACAGGGGCAGATCCTTTTGGCTTTGAGGAGCGTCCGTCCACACTCGGTGGGGCGAGACTGGAAGATTCGGTCTCCTTGGGGCCTCTCTTCTTTCTAGGCTTAGCTTGCTGCCATGTATCCATACCAGGAGTAGGTAGGATAGGATCGGACAGCGGGGAGGCACTCCGTTGTACCCCAAGCTCGGTCGAGGTCCCGGGGCACATTGAGGGGTAGATTAGATTCCAAGGCTTCCAACCTCGTAACAGGCGAGATCTTCGGTCCGCACCCTTCCTTCGCAGCTCTAGAAATGCATAGGGGGTTGTCACGCATCCGCTCTTCGCTTTGGCCCTGTTGCAGCGGAGGTGAGGGAATAGGAGGGGCAGCTGTAGAAGAATTGCCGTGAGGGGCAGGGGGGGCTGTCCGCCCAGCTTGGTGAGATGTAACCGAGTGGGGAGCCTCCGGTATCTTGCACTTGTGGCCGAAGATTCCACATCCAAAGACAGGCCAAAGGTTTCCACTCGTACTCGACTCAACGATACACGACTCGCCGTGTAAGACTACCTCGACAAACTCGCAAGTTTGATGCTTAGCCGTGATCTCGATGCACACCCTAGCATAAGTGAGCATTTCAAGTTGTTCAGTCCTCAAATCGACATAGAGGGGCCTACCGACATAGCTAGCCACTTTGCTGATGGCTTGTGCAGACCAAAGAGCAATGGGGAGGTTCTTGAGCCTAACCCAAACTGGAACCGAGAGAAGAGAATCCTTGTGGAACTCCAGGGATGGTCGCCATTGCTGCAAAGACAAGGGGATCTTGGAAACGGTGAATGGCCCTCCCTCTAGGACCTTGCGCCGAAACTCCCTGTCCGGGAGGTGGAATAGAAAAAAGCCCTTTCCCGTGGCCATAACCTTGGCCAAATTCGGACCCCATGCCCTCTTAAAAGCCGCTTCTGTCACTCTAAACGGAATTCGTCGGCCGATGTAATAACCAACTAAGCATTCCTTGAGAAGAGGGTCTGTAGCATCTAGATCATCCTCAGTCACTTCAAGAAGCGTTTTGTTGTCCACATAAGAAGGTGGACAAAACTCCAAGTCATATCCCTTGGACACCGCTTTTGCCTCCGCAACGCTTGCCCATGATTGTAGGTTCGCTCTCCCAGCCATTGCATGCCTAGGGTGCACAGACCGTGCGCGACCACCACTCCTAACTTGCTGGCAAGGTGGTTCTCGATCAGGCCGAGCGGGGGAGGAGCCACTCGGGCTGCGGCAACTTGGTCGCTCTCTTGGAACGCGACCGCCATCGGCTCCGGCCCCTTGATTGATTTGGTCGAGGAGGGGGATCGGAATCGCTGTTTATACTTCCCGAGCAGCAGAGGAATGAAGAGGTGGGAAATCATTTTGCCCAAATGGAATAGGCGAGGTGGAAGAGGCCCAGCAGCCCCTCCTGGCTAGCTCCCGCACCTGGGGAGATTCTGGGACGCCCCAATGACGAGTGTGGAGAAGGCCGGGCCACAAGTGCTTTGTCGGAGGCTTCAATAGCCACTGAGGCCATTTTACAAACACCTAGTGGGCACCGTATCACTACCACAAAGAGTCCATCGAGAAGAGATGCTAACCTGGTGTTGGGCCGTAGGAGGATAGGACCTGGGCCAAGACGAATACAACGAACCAGATATGGGTCTATCCGATGCCAGGCCACCCGCGAGCAGCACACCGACTACCGAGAAGCTTCGCACGTCTGAGGAGAGAGGGATTTTGAGAAATAGGCTGACCCAGCTGTTGACACCTAAAATTTTGAGATTTGATTTTGCTAAATTGAAAAAAAAAAAAAAAAAATCACATGGCATATAGGTTTAGGAAAATTTTATTTTTGTTATATTCCGTTAAGATTTCTCACATATTTAGGTAATATACACTAGGAGATGCACTCTTGCACAAAAGAGGAATTTTCTTGATGGAATATGCAAAAAATATTTCAGCGATATATTTAGGGGTATCGTGTTCAAGTAAAACTAGAAATGAAATATACCCCGAAGATACAATTTTTTGGCTTATAAAAGGGGGGCTTCTTGGTTCGGATTTAGGGGGAGGCTTTTTAGTTTTCTTTGAGGAATCAAAAAGAGAAAAGAACAAAAAGTCAAAAAGGGAAGAAAGGGAGAAGCCATCCGTGCGTAGGAGGGAGGAAAGAAGCAAAAGCAAAAGTGAAAAGTAGGGGTTGATTTGACCCCTACTGTTCATCTTCTCCAAGGGGAAGGTTTTCCTTTTGCTGAAATTTGGCTCCACCGAGCTTGCTCCGCCCACCGCCGCCGCGTCTCAGCTCCGTCCACCGCCGTGCCGCCCTGAGCACCGCGCCTCGCCCGAAGCCCGCCGCCGCGCCTCCGCATCCCGATCCGCCTGCGACGCCGCCCGAGCGACGAGCCTCCGCCCCGGGACCGGCGCACACCACAGCCCGCGGCCGCCGCGCGACGCCGCACCACCGCCCGGAACTCGAGCAGCCACCTAGCGCGCCGCCGCGCTTCGCTCCGCACGAAACCGCGACCCTCCGAGCCCGCGCCTCCGTCCGCGACCGCTCCGCCCCGCAGCCGCTCGCGCCGTCGCCGCTCATCAGTGAGCACCGCTCCACCAGCCGCTGCGCCGCCCCCAGCCGCACCCCACGACGACCCAAGCGCCGGTCCGCCTGCTGTCGCCGATCCGCCCGCTGCCCAGCCGCCCTCACCGGAGCTCTGACGCCGGTGATTCCCCTTGCCGTGCCAAGGAACGTGCTGCCCCCTTATCTTCCTTAGGTAGTTTTTCTCTGATTTTTTTATTTTTAGATTATTTTACTTTACTTTTAGTTAATTTTATCATTAGTGTTTAAAGTGAATTTTGTGAGGTGAGTTTTAGTTATAATTGTTATAGGCATTATCCATAGGAATTGTTCCTAAAGTTATTGTGATTATTTAATTTGACCCGTAAGACGCCGGGTCATCTTTTAATTATGATAATTTTTGGGGTTTGTCTATGATATATTAACTGTTGAATTAATCTAATTATTAATTTGATCCGTAAGATTTCGGATTAGATTTTTAATTATTTTGATTTCTTGTCATGATGTTCAGGGTTAAAATATTCGTTAATTTGACCCGTGAGATAACGGGTTATTTTTTCGTTTATTTTGATCCTTTATTTGTTTGAATATCTTGCTTGTTAGATTTAATGTTTGTTTTAGATTATCACTAAAAAAAAAATCAAAAAGATATTTGGATTAGGATTTCAATTGATTCTAGAATATTTCTGGTTATTTCGCATATCTAGAATAGGGATTTTATTTCGAATTTAGAAAACACAAAAAAAAAAATGCATTCATTTAGGTTATTAGTTTTTTTATTTGAATTGCACGTTTAGTTATGTGTTAGTTTTAATTTCGAATTTCATAAAGAAAAAAAAAACATTGTGCATATTAGGTCAGAATTGCATGTTTCATCTTTAATTTAGATCATCTTTAGGATAGATTGCATCTTAAAAATAGGAACATCAAATGCACGTCATTTAGTTTATTTAAGTTCATTTAATTAGAACTTTCATGTCATTAGATTAAGTCATTCAATAAATGTCACGTGACATATAGCTCGCATATTAAATTGCATTTTGCATGTCATTTTAGTTGAGATAATTTTGTATGTCATTGCATCGCATTGCATGTCATTATAATTAGATCATCTAGATTGCATTTAATTATTGCATTTCTTCATGTCATATAGTTTAGGTCATGCCGTCATGTCATATTAGGTCATTAGCATGCATCGCATGATTTTCATTAAAAAAAAGTGAAAACAAAAATTGAAATTGCGTGTTAATTAGAAATCATATCTAGGATTGTCTATATGATTTTTGATCTAACAACGCAGATGCTTTCGTTGCTTTAAGGTATGTCTTGCATTATTTTATTCGTTTTCTCGGGTGTTAAATTGGTTGTTTGTGCACTCGCATGATCGCCTCACACGTTAGGAATATGAATTAAAATCAGATCAAGCTGCCTGTAAAACATTTTTTGAAAGTTAAAAAGAAACGGTACCGAAAGGGCACTAAGATAGTTTAGTGTAACCAAGTCCCCGTACCCTTAGTCTCTGGTTCGTAGGAGTAAGATAATCCTCCCGTTATTTTACTTAGGTGTCTAATCGACCTACCCCAAATTGATTAGTGGCGACTCCTAGATAATAATCTTTTGCATGTTAAAATCCTAAGTCGCGATTTGGTATGGGCTTGGGAGAGCCCGAGCTAAGCTTAAAGGCTTAGTAGTCCATCAACCTAGTTTTAGGTGACAAACCCGAAAAATTGGGTCGCGACAGCTTGGCGACTCCGCTGGGGATTTGTGATCAGTTTGAAATTCTTAGTGGACTTAGGCCAATTTTCTTTTTTAAAAAAATGTTTATGTTTGGCAGCAAGGATCCTGTGTACGTCCCTAACATTTTTAAGGTGTTAAATGTTTTTTGCAGATTGGGAGGTATAAGGGGAAGTGTTTGCTAACCTCTGTTTTGTAGGGAGGTGTAGGAATGAATGGTTTACTTACATATATGAAGTGTTGCTTGCATTTAAACTGTTGTGCATGCTTTATTGTTTTAACACTACACTATTTGCACACACAACCTGCGGTCCGACCTGGGCTGCGATAGGATTTCTAGGATGGTGATGAGAAGTATACTTCCTCCAAAGCGAGACTGCTATGTAGAGGTTGAGCTTCTCTTCCCCGAAATTTTTTCATGGTGTCGAAATGTGTTTTGTCCATATCCGCGAGATTGCGTGATTATTGGACATTCCATTTGACTGAGCCCGGAGTTAAGGGGACCTGAAGTTAATGCGAGACTGCAACGATCAGATCACCCTCTTAGCTCCACTTTGTCAAGCCTTTTAGATAGAAATCGAGCCTCACGTCTCATGCGATGTGTCTATGTGATTGTCATCTATTTTCGGTGAAAGTAAGTTGTCTAAATTTTTGCAATTTACTTACTTTATTGTAATTTTTGTCGGCCCATGACATTAGGTTTCGTCGTTAGTTTTGTTTTATATGCAATGGGGAAAACCGACGTGCAATTCATTTCCACTCCCAAAAAGAGCTCAAGATGTGGTTGGACCAGCTAGATCAAGATGGCCAGAGATATGTGAAAGCTAGGATCCCCGACTTCTCCCATTGCTAGAGATCAACGTCCACTCTGGTGTGATACAAGCGCTCCCTCATTTCTGGTGTCCCAGACTTCCACCTTCATATTTGGTGAGTTCGAGCTGACTCCAACACTTGAAGAATATAGTGTTGCCATTGGAATGCCTTTGGAAAAGGAACTCGTTAGACCGCCTATCGGCATAGATTCTATTTCTGAATTATCACAGTTTTTAGAAATTGAAACCGAAAGAGTAAGGAGGGTTGTCAAAGCCAATTGTTTGGCATGCCCTTTCTCATTTTTGGAAGAGTGTTTTGCAAATCAACCAATGATTTCAAAAGCTAGGATCTTCATATTAGCATTTTTCGGACTAATCGTTTTCCTTATCGAAGAAATGCTATTAATCCTTCAATTTCATATGTGGTTAATCGTGTTTGCAATGGTCTAAATTATGTTAATATGGTTTTAGCTGAAACATTTTTGTCATTAAACCGTTTCAAACAAAATGAGGAAAAGACCATGCGTGCCCTCCCGAACTTTTGCAAATATGGTTTTTCTCACACATAAAAGGTTTTGGGCACCTTATGAAACAACTTAAGATTGATGATTTAAGGCATCCCATACAAAAATTTGCGGTCTTGGAACGTTTTTCTCCAAATAAACAATATGCCCGTTGGGTTAATTTTTTGAGAAATCCTAGGCCCAAGGCATTCCTATGGCATACTAAATGGCTTCATGTTGAGGAGGCCCGTTTCTCTCACAAGTATGATGAGCCAATTCCGTTGCTGGGCCTTTCTGGTGCTACCTCCTATTACCCATATCGGGTGGCCCGTCGCATGCAGCTCTTCAAGAAGTTCCTCCACTCCTCAAGACAGAGTTATTCCAAGTCCGTTTTGTTCGTACGGACTATGATTATTTCAACGAGGTCCAGATGATCATTGCTGCATGGAATGAATGCCATCTAGAAAAGATTCTGGTGCCCAAGAGACTGAAAGGCAAGGAGGAAATCCACCATGCATCGACATTCTACATCCAACAACATCGGATTCCCGATGCCTTACGCCCGGTGGTCCCTGATGTGACCGAGAAGCCTACTCAACGAGCACAAATTGAGCATCTTAAGCGGAAAGTGGAAATGCTTGAAGCTGAAAATAAGAAGCTTCGAAAGACGTTGGGATCCCGAAAGCATATAAAATGAAATGTTTTGAATTTTTAGTTCAATGTTTAGGGAGTTGAATTTCAGTTTTTAGTTCATTGTTAGGAAGTTTGACTTTATATTTCAAGTGAATTTTGAATAAAATCAGGCGATTAGACCATTTGTCATGGGCCATTTTCCTATCTTGTCACTAGTTCTTACATGCTTTTTTTTTTTCTTTAGGTGACAACGGATCCTCCACGTTCACCCATTATTACGCGATTAAGAGCTAGAATGGCCGACCAATCTGAAATGCGTGATCGTATGTCCGCCTGTGGAAACTCAACTCCAACAAGTCCTCGCCTCTCTACAGCCCAGACGGATCAACTCCATTCCTCCAAGTAAATCCTACAACCGCACCTCGCTCTTCCTCAAATAACTATCCCAAAGCAAACAAACAAGGTTGACGATGACATGCCTGAGTTGGACGATGACTCGATCCTTGTTAGAAAGACCAAGCTCGACAGCATTCCAAAGGCTGATCATGATGAACGCTTCTCAAAGCTGGAGGAAAATTGAAACAACCGCAAGAGTCGAATTCACTCCCGTTCGACCTATCGGTGTATGAGAAGGTCAACATGCCAAAGAAATTCAAGATGCCAGATTTTGAGAAATATGATGGTACTTCCTGCCCAAAAGCTCATTTGCAGATGTATCACGTGCGTATGGCCCAATATGTCAAGAACGAACCCCTCATGATCCAATCGTTCCATGCAAGTTTGACCGGACTCGCACTAAACCGGTATGTCATGAAAATGTGAACCTTCTCGACACTGAATGAAGCGACGTACGCATTTCTCAAGCAATACAAGTTCAACATGGATATTGCACCTTCTCGAGAGGATCTTGAGAGGATGGAGAAAAAGAGGAACGAGTCGTTCAAAGAGTATGCCGTGAGATGGCGAAACTGGGCAGCTCAAATTACTCCCGAGCCTACCGATAAGGAGTTGATGAAGTTGTTTGTCAAAACTCTCCCGTCTGAGTTCCGCAACCCGATGGCCAGCACGTATGTAGAAAACTTCAATCAGCTTATTCTCGTGGGAGAACAACTCGAAGTAGGGATAAGGGAAGGATGGTTTGCTGAACCATCCAAAGAAAAGATTCACGCCAAGAGGAGAAGGGAGCGACTGTGGATGTGAATGTGGCTTATAGCCAAGAAAATGTCAAACGTGCCCCGCGATCCAAATGAATCCAAGACAACCCCAAACTGCTGGCCGTCAACCATTTAATAGGAGACAATTCTCTCCTCTCCCTGGGTCTCCATCCCAAGTGCTGACGATCCTCCGAAAGAAAGGTTTGCTTACTAGTGAACCAAAGCGTCCTAACCGTGAAAGCAATCGCAGCTACGACCCGACAAAGAAATGTGACTACCATAGCGGAGAACCGGGGCATTCAACCGATGAGTGTTTCACCTCAAGCACAAGATCCAAAACCTCTTAGACACGAAAATCTTTCGTTTCAAACTGCCGCCCGAATGTCAGGAAGAATCCACTACCCGAGCATGAGGGTACGGTGAATGCTATCCTCGAGCCTCGAAGTCGGCCGAATCGAGGACTCGAAGGTGCACGTGGCAGATGCTTACAACGGACTGGTAAGAGCCGGATATTATCCAGGTCAAGAAAATGTTCCCCTATCACTGATGAAGGAAAGAATTGCCCAAATGGTGGATGACGGCATCATCGTATATGCAGACCGTAACTGCGTAGTTTCCACTATTTCACACATCATCATCGATTGGGAGGAGGAGCAGGCTGCGCTCAATACTGATAAGGAAGAAGTTGATCCTTCGCTTGCGGATATGCCTCCGCTGGAAGATGCATCTGATGAGGAGATTGTGATTGAGATACCTCAACCATATGAGTATGTCAACAACAAAGCAGTGCCTTGGTCTTATGACTTAGATGTCGATCTTGTTACAAGGTCTGGTCGAACCTATGGTCAAGCCAGTGCTCAAACTACGAGGCCAGTCACCGATAAAGAGGCTAAGGAATTTCTGGCTGTAATTAAAGCAAGTGAGTATAATGTGGTCGATCAATTGCGAAAGATGCCTGTTCAGATCTCTTTGCTCGAGCTTCTCCAAACATCCTCTCGTGCATCAAAAGTCACTAATGAAAGTGTTGAGTGAAATCCATGTGCCGAGACAGCTGAGGCGGACAAGTTGGAAAAATTTGTGGGATCAATCCTTCTTAAGGATTTGATTACCTTTTTCGATGAAGAATTCCCTCTGAAGGCCGGGGACATAACAAAGCACTTTACATATCCGTTAAACACAAGTCTTCTCATGTGTCTCGAGTGCTCCCGATAATGGGTCCGCCCGAACATATGTCCCTTAGCCACTCGCACCGCCTCAAGATAGACCTGCCAAGGATACATGCTTTGCGATGACCTCAAGACGAGCTTTTGATGGCACAAAGAAAGAGGTACTGAGAGATCCGTCTCGACATACGATAGGGCCGCCGCCTTCAACACTCCCTTTCAAGTGTTGGACATCCCTACCGCATTCATTCTCGCCGGGCCGTCCATGGATACACACCGCCGGAGCCTTCAAGTCTACATCAAGCGTGAAATTTGTGATCGAAATGAAGCTGGTTACCGTATACGGTGAGGAAGACCACCGGATCTATCATGAGACAGCTATCCCCTATGTAGAGCCAGATTCCGAGCTCGAATCAAGTTACCACTCATTTGAGTTGGTATCCACCATACATGCTTCTCGAGGTTCATCACCGCCCATTCCCGAAGTTTCAGATGCCGCCCTCATGGTAGGAAGAGTAATGGTCGGAAATGGTTTTGTTCCCCGGCAATGGTCTTGGAAGAAACGGCCAAGGCATTGAAGCGCCATTGAAGCCCTCGAGGTCCCGTGCCGCTGGTTTAGGGTACCATGGAAGAGGTAGAGAAAGTTCAGGAGGACAAAGACAGGGAAGGCAGAACCGGCCACTTGGTCAAGGGCGAGGGAGGCGAAACTCGCTACCCCCGAGCATTCATGAGACATTCCCCGGTCCTCCCATAATGATGCAGGATGAAGCAGATATCCTAGGGCAGCCTAGTGGCAAATTTGATTACCTGGTGAAGTATTCGGCCCCTCCCGCCTACTATGTTGATCCTCGTGAGATAGTCCCATGGATGGGATGGCATGGATAATCCGACACCCTCGGAGACAGAAAAGTCTGGAGATGCATTGGAAGGAATCACTAGTCTCTTCGATGACGTCTTCATAGGGACCATTGATGAAGGACCTCCGGAGGAGATGGGCTCTGGCCCACGAGAGAACAGTTTTGTGGCGTATAAAGGCATGGAAACGGTCCGATCCAATGCAATGAATGATGATACGGATAATCTCAAGGACTTGATTGAAGATTCCATTGAGGTGCAAAAGTCGGGAACAACATGAAAGAGCCAAGGCTCTCACATCCGAGTGCATCGTCACTATTAATTTAAGTGACGCCGAAGAAGCTAAAGAAGTTAAAATCGGGGCAAATCTCCCTAAAGATGAAGCCAAGCACCTAATTCAACTACCAAGGAATATCGTGATATCTTTGCATGGACTTATGCTGACATGTCTGGTTTAGACCCATCGATTGTTGAGCATTGCTTGCCTACTAATCCGGATGTGCCGCCTAAGAAGCAAAGACTTCGGAGAACTAAGCCCAAGCTCTCGAAGAAGATAGAGGAGGAGGTGATGAAGCTTCTAAAGGTGGGATTCATTGAAGTCTCACAATACCCTGAATGGGTGGCTAACATTGTGCCGGTAATGAAGAAGGATGGTCGAGTTCGAGTTTGTGTCGACTATCGAGATTTGAACAAGGCAAGCCCAAAAGATGATTTTCCGCTCCCTCACATTGATGTCCTCGTGATAGTACCGCCTGGATTCGAACTATTCTCCTTATGGATGGGTTTTCCCGGTACAATCAGATAAGGATGAAAGGGGAAGACAAGGAGAAGGCGCATTTATTACCCCGTGGGGGACCTTTCATTACAAGGTCATGCCCTTCTGACTTAAGAATGCAGGGCAACTTACCAACGAGCCATGGTAACACTATTCCATGATATGATGCATCAGAGATTGAAGTCTATGTTGATGATATGATTGCGAAGACCCGGCCTCGGAGGAAGTCATATGGAAACCTGAAAAGTTGTTTGAGCAACTTCGCAATTCAAGCTTCGGCTAAATCCTCGCTAAATGCGTATTTGGGGCAACATCTGGTAAATTACTTGGATTTATTTGTAAGCAATAAGGGGATTGAGATCGACCCATCTAAGGTTAAGGCCATATGTGAGCTACAACCTCCCTCAACGGTGAAAGAAGTTCGGAGTCTTTTGGGAAGGCTAAATTACATAGCCCGGTTCATTTCTCAACTATCTGAAAAAGCAAAGCCATTCTTCAAACTCCTAAAGAAGAATGCACGAATCAACTGGGATGACGAGTGTCGAGAGGCGTTTGACAAGTTGAAGCAAGATTTCTGATGAATCCACCGTTCTTGTCCCACCATCACCGGGGCATCCCTTGATTCTCTACCTTACCATCCATAGTGAATCATTGGGTGCAATGTTGGCTCAAGAAAGTCCTGTTGATAAAAAGAACGAGCCATCTACTATCTTAGTAAGAAGTTCACTATATCGAGTTGAAATATTCTGATGTTGAGAAGACTTGTGCCGCGTTGGTATGGGTATTGCATAGATTGCGACAATACACATTGCATTACCGGACATTTTCGTGATTTAGAAAACGACCCCCGTTAAGTACTTACTTAATCAACCAGCTTTGGTAGGTAAGTTGGCCAAATGGCAAATTTTGATTTCCGAATTTGATGTGCAATTCATGCCACAAAAGTCGGTTAAGGGTCGAGCGATCGCTGATCTATTGGCCGAGAATTCAGGCGTCTCTAACAATGAGGACAATTTCCTTGATGACCGTGTCTTGAGTGTAAATGAAGACTCGTGGAGGATGTTTTTCGATGGAGCCGTTAACTTGTCCGGCCTGCATCGCGCCCGATATCCCTGCATGGACAGCACTATCCGGTAGCTGCAAAATTGATATTCCCATGCACCAACAATGTGGCCGAGTATGAAGCTTGCATCCTCGGACTTCAAGCCGCAATCGAGATGGGTGTGGCCAAGTTAATGGTATTCGGAGATTCAGCACTAATCATATTACAGACTGTAGGTGAGTGGAAGACAAAGGATGCCAAATTGCTCCCATACCATCGGTATCTAGAAGGTCTCATGAAGCAATTCAAGGAAATCTCATTTGAATACTTACCAAGGTCTCACAATCAGTTTGCTGATGCACTTGCAACTTTATCATCTATGTTGCAAGTTACTGACGGATTAGAAGTCGAGCCATTGAAAATAGAAGTTTTGCCAAAGCCGGCTTACTGTATGATCATAATTGATGAACCTGATGGAAAACCATGGTATTACGATATCTTGAACTACATTAAAAGGCAGGAATTTCTCGAAGGAAGCACTCCCGCTGATAGGAGGTACATCACAAAGATGGCCTCAAAATTCTTCGTCAGTGGCGAGAATCTCTATAAGAGATCCTATGATTCAGTCTTGTTGCGATGTGTAAGGGCAACAGAAGCTACTCAAATCATGCAAGAAGTGCACGAAGGGATATGTGGCTCACATGAATGGGCATATGATGGCGAAGAAGATTATGAGATTAGGCTACTATTGGCTCACATTAGAAAGTGACCGCATCAAGCATGTACGAAGTTGTCACCGCCGCGATTCATGGTGATAAAATAAATGTTCCTCCAACGAGTTGCACCGCTTTTCGAGCCATGGCCTTTCTCGATGTGGGGGATTGATGTGATTGGCCCAATCAATCCTAAGGCTTCAAATGGGCATCGATTCATTTTGGTGGCGATAGACTATTTCTCCAAATGGATCGAGGCTACATCATTTGTGAATGTCACCGCCCGCAATGTTGTGAAGTTCATCAAACGTGACATAATTGCTCGCTATGGCGTCCCTCGAAGCAATTGTCACCGACAATGGGACGAACTTGAACAATAAACTCGTCGACGCGTTGTTCAGCGAATTCAAGATCAAACATTTGAATTCGCCCCCTTACCCCCCAAATGAATGGGGCTGTTGAAGCAGCTAATAAGAACATTAAGAAGATCTTGGCTAAGACAGCCGAGAATTATCGAGATTGGCATGACCGGTTACCTTTTGCACTAATGGCATATCGGACATCGATCCGCACTTCTACCGGGGCAACCCCTTTGCTTTGGTGTACGGCATGGAAGCAGCTTCTACCCGTGGAGGTGGAGATTCCTTCCCGAGAATTTTATCCCAAGTGGACTTGTTCGAGGCTGAATGGATGCAAAGAAAGACTTGAGCAGTTAAACTTGATAGAGGAGAAAAGACTAAAGGCTCTTTGTCATGGCCAAACTTATCGCAAAGAGTTATTGATCCTTCAACCGAAAAGGTACGACCAAGACATTTTGAAATAAATGATCTTGTTCTGAGAAAGTCGTTGCCAATTTTTCCGATCCCGGGGGCAAGTTTGCTCCGAATTATGGCGGCCCATATGTGGTGAAGAAGGTACTTCCCGGAGGTGCCCCGATTTTGGCGAAATGGATGGTCGTGAGTTCTCCACTCCAGTTAATTCTGACGTAGTCAAAAAGTACTACCCATAATAGAATTTTCCATTTCATGTCTTGAACTGCAAGTATTTCTATGATGAATAAAATGCCTCAATGAGTTGAATTATTCAAATTTGTCATAAATCTTGCATTTTTCTTCCTTGATGAATTGTGTGAGATAAATTGAATGTGTCAAATGGAATACCTTTGAATGATGAAAGGCAAGCCTTGTTCCATACACTTTTCATACACAAATCCCTGAGTTGTGTGAAAAATTCCATGTCTCAAGGAAAAGGGTGATCTCGCAAAGGGTACGCCATCCAAGGTGATGAGAGGCAATTTTTTGAAACACTACAGGTATATCCATCGTTTAGCCCTTTGAGCCCATACACATGACGAGTTCTTTAAATTATCCCTGTCAAGGATCATCCCACATTGGGATAGAGTTGGAACAAATGATAGGAATTTTCTTACTCACACTTGCATCAATCTTTGAGTATTGCTTTCGCAAAGTGAAACTTATGTGTTAATTTAAGTGCCTTAGGACGATGAAGAGCAGCTTTTTCTCTATCCTATACACTTTATCCATTGCATAGCCCACTTGAGCCTATGAATTCATTTCACATTAAACCCAGTTAGTGATCATCCCCCACACTGGGGCAAAGCAAGAAAAGCAAACCACTCAAGTTGCATGGTTTACAATGCTGATAAAAGATGAAGGTTTTACAAGTCCAAAGAAAGTGAGTGCAAAAATGGGGCATGAAAAAGCAGTGTGCCTGGTAAAAGCAAGGCCAATGCCCAGAAAAGACAAAAAAAAAAAAAAAAAAAAAAAAAAAAAAATCAAACTCTTGATATAATGAGTTGTATCCCCTACAGAGCGGTATTAAAACTCAAGTGCTGAGATGTTGCAATCAATGGAGTTATGATAAAAATCCTCAATGGTGGAGGAGAAAATTGGTGGAGATGTTAAGATGATCACCAACTTTGACCCCTAAACACTTTTTGAGCCTAATGATCCTTTCGTTTCTCAACCCATGAACCAAGCCTGCGTTACGCCCCTTACAAAGTCTCTTCAGATTAGGGCACTTGAATTAACGTAAAAGTTCATATGTTCGAAAGTATCACTCGAGGAAGTGTGAATAAGATGATTTCTGCCTCATTTCGCATGTTTCTTGACTTGTAAACCCAAAGATGATAACAGAATATCATTCATTTCTTCAATAGCCTCGACTCAAAGAGTCTCCTTTGCTAAGTCGTTGACCAAGCTCACATTACGGTCCCTGTTAAAGACCTCTCGATTGGTAAGGTTGTACCACTTTGCGAGATTGCTCAAACCCTTGTTGGACATGATGATGGTGAGATAGAGTGACTGTCAAGATCCTGCATCAAAGGACAGGATAAAACAGCCCTTTTAAGAGAGGAGGAGTGAAAAGTCCTTTCAGACTGAAGGATCCCTTTTGACACATCCATGATGCTCATGCGTTCAGATTGGAATCATCATTCGAAATCATTCCTATTGAAATAAAGATGATGCCTGATTATTACGCATGAACCTTGCTTGAATTAATACATGTTTGTGATTGCGAATGCATGTTGTTTCTCGTACGATCATATTTTGGTGAGACATGTCCCCAAGAAATAGAGATGTCACAAGGTAAGTATATCTCTATACCCCAAATACTTGTCGTTGTATGTGTATTCCCTTTGAATACACCGACACTCGGTTGAGTTGTCCCCAAAGATTTTCTCCAAGTTGCAACGCCGGGGCGACCGAAGAATGGTTCGGGTCCTAGCTAAGCAAAATCTCCGTTTAGGCGACCGTAGAATGGTACGGGTCCTAAACAACATTTATTACTCTAACAGCGACCGTAGAATGGTACGGGTCCGGGAAAAGCAATATTCCCATTCAGGCGACCGAAGAATGGTTCGGGTCCTGAAAAATCAATTTTCCGTCAAGGCGACCGTAGAATGGTACGGGCTCGACAACACCTATTCCTTATTCAGGCGACCGTAGAATGGTACGGGTCCTGAAAACGAATCCCCGTCTAGGCGACCGTAGAATGGTACGGGTCCTAGACAAAACTTTTCTGCCATACCGGGCGGCATAACGTAGAATGGTACGGGTCCTAGGAAAGCGGTTCCTTACAAAACTTTTCTGCTGTATTGGGCGACCGTAGAATGGTACGGGTCCCGAGAAAGCAACCCTTTTCGCTGTATTAGGCGAATCGTAGAATGGTACGGGTCCTGAGAAAGCAACCCCTTCCTGCCGTATTGGGCGACCGTAGAATGGTACGGGTCCTGAGAAAGCAACCCCTTCCTGCCGTATTGGGCGACCGTAGAATGGTACGGGTCCTGAGAAAGCAGCCCCTTCCCGCCGTATTGGGCGAGAGAATGGTACGGGTCCTGAGAGCAGCTCCTTTCTGCCATACTAGGCGCACCGTAGAATGGTACGGGTCCTGGGAAAGCTTGCATTGTCACAAAGTCGTGTTACTATTCTAGGCGACCGTAGAATGGTACGGGTCCCGGGAGGTAATACCCACTACCTCGAATTACTCTATCCTCCTCAAAGGTAAGTTATTCCAGGTAATTTCATCTATCATTTGCATTAGTATTTCCATGCATCATATAAATTGCATTAAAAAATGGAATTCACGCCCAACAAAAAATCATTCATTGCATGAGCATAACCAAAATTTAGGTTCAATTTGTCTTTAAAGGCAACCTCTCGCGAG